>OX463224.1:51354214-52031714 GCA_949820135.1 Sylvilagus floridanus | reverse complement strand
AGGGAGAGTGGGTACTGGGGAATTGTTTAATGCGTACAGAGTGTCAATGTGGGATGATGAAAAAGCTCTGGAAATGGATTCTGGTGATGGTTACATAACAATGTGAATATATTTAATGCCACACAACTGTACATTAAAAACTGCTTAGGGGGCCGGCACTGTGCGCAGCAGGTTAAAGTCCTGGCCTGAAGCACCAGCATCCCATATGGGCGCTGGTTCTAGTCCTGGATGCTCCTCTTCCAATCCAGCTCTCTGCTATGGCCTGGGAAAGCAGTGGAAGATGGCCCAAATCTTTGGGCCCCTGCACCCACATGGGAGACCCAGAAGAAGCTCCTGGCTCTTGGCTTCGGATCGGCGCAGCTCCGGCCGTTGCGGCCATCTGGGGAGTGAACCAGAGGATGGAAGACCTATCTCTCTGTCTCTACCTTTCTCTGTAACTCTTTCTTTCAGATAAATAAAATAAAATCTTAAAAAAAAAAAAACTGCTTAGAACAGGGGTGGGCATTTAGCTTAGTGGTTAATTGTGAGTTAATATGCCAAAATCCCATATCAGAGAACCTGGATTCAATGCCCAGCCCCTGCTTTCTGCTGATGAAGACCCTGGGAGGCAGCAGTGATGGTTTAAGTGTTTGAGTTCCTGCCAATTACATGGTAGTTCTGGATTGAGTTCCTGCTCGGCCATTGTGGGCATTTGGGGAATAAACAAGGAGGGAGCTGTCACTCTCCACCTCCAAGTAAATAACTAAATAATATCATTAGAATGATATTTTGTTATGAATATTTTGTCACCACAAAAAACAGAAGACCATTTTGTTTTATTAACATGAGTCTCTCTGGCGGAAGTCTAGTTATAATGTCATGTCATTATATTTTTTGGTTTACTTATATATTTACTTTTTTCTTACCTAATAACTCTTCTAGAGTTCCTGTGAAAGATATGTGGAGAACCCTACTCACCTATTTTAAAAATAGGGCTGAGGTTTGTATGATTAAAATAAGATCTTTGCAGATTATTATGGTTGTTATTAACTGAGTGCTTCCTGACTTCCAGGTACTTGATTAAATGCTTTTAGGCTAGTATTTCATGTAATCATCCAAGCAGCTCAAAGTGGTTACAGATGAGAAACAGGTTAGGTTACTTGTTCAAGGCTACACAGCCTGTGCTGTCCTGAATGGTAGTCACTAGGCACCATATGACTATTGAGCATTACAAAAGTGTGGCCAGGGAGTGCAGTGGAGGATGGCCCAAGTGCTTGGGCCCTGCACCCCATAGGAGACCAGGAGAAGCACCTGGCTCCTGCCATCGGATCAGCGCGGTGCACCAGCCGCGGCGGCCATTGCAGAGTGAACCAACGGCAAATGGAAGACCCTTTCTCTCTGTCTCTCTCTGTCTCTCTCTCTCTCTCTCTCTCTCTCTCACTGTCCACTTTGCCTGTCAAAAAAAAAAAAAGTGTCTTGTCGGGGGTGGATGTTTGGCACAGCAGTTAAGTTGTTGCTTAGAAGGTCCACATCTCATATTGGAGTGCCTGGTTCTAGTCCCAGCTCTACTTTTGATCCAACTTTCTGCTAATTCACATCTAGGAGGTAGCAGGTCATTACCTGCTCAAGTGCTTGGTCCCTGTCACCCATGTGGGAAGCCCAAATAGAGTTCCAGACTTCTGCCTTTGGCCTGGCCCAGCACTAGCTCTTGTAGGCATCTGGAGAGTGAACCAACGAATGGAAGATATCTTTCCATCTGTGTGTCTCTCTTTCAAATAAAAATGAAAATAAACAAAAACTAAAAAAAGAAATAAGACTAGTCTGGATTGAAACATAATATAAGGTGAAACATCTGAAGGGAGGAGAGAACCTCCACTTTGACTATGACCCTGTCAGAACAAGATCAAAGTCGGCTAACCCTAAAGGCTTCCATAGCCTCAGCAACTCATGACTATAGCCTAGGGAGATTACTGACGCCATAAAAAAGAGTGTCAAATTGTTAAATCAACATCAGGAGTCACTGTGTACTTATGTCCCATATGGGATCTGTCCTTAATGTGTTGTCCAATATGAAGTAATGCAATAACTAGTACTGAAACAGTATTTTTACACCTTGTGTCTCTGTGCGGGTGCAAACTGACAAAATCTTTACTTAGTATATACTGAATCGATCTTCTGTATATAAAGATAATTGAAAATGATTAAAAAAAATTGGAAGTTGCATAAAAAAATCAATCAATTTAAAAAAATATCATGTAGGATCTCTGTCCTTAATGTGCTGTACAATGTGATTTAATGCTATAACTAGTACTCAAAGAGTATATTTCACTCTGTGATGCTATGTGAGGGCAAATGGTTTAAAATCTTTACTTAACACATACTAAACTGAGCTCCTGTATACAAAGAGAATTGAAAATGAATCTGGATGTGAATGAAAGGGGAGAGGGAGCAAGTAAGGGGGGAGGGTAGCGGGGGGGGGGGTTGGGAAGATATGGGTGGGGAAGCCATTGTAATCCACAAGTTGTACCTTGGAAATTTACATTATAAATAAAAGTTAAAAAAAAAATAAGGTGAAACAGATACACAATATCTCATTAATGATTTATGTATTGATTACATGTTGAATTGACAGTATTTTGGATATATTGTGTTAAATAAAACATATTACAAAAAAATCAATTTAATAGTTTTTACAAATTCTTTTTCATGTGGCTTCCAAAACATTCTAAATTAAATATTTGGGGAGAGGCATTTGGCATAGCAGTTAAGAAGCTATTTAAGATGTCTTTGTTGGGGGCCGGCACTGTAGCATAGCAGATAAAGCTACCGCTTGAAGTGCAGGCATCCCATATGGGCACTCTAGTTCAAGTGCCAGATGCTCCACTTCCAATCCAGCTCTCTACTATGGCCTGGGAAAGCAGTAGAAGATGGCCTAAGTCCTTGGGCCTCGGCACTTGTGTGGGAGACCTAGAGGAAGCTCCTGGCTCCTGGCTTTGGCAGGACATGTAGGTTTGGTTCACTGCCCCTAGCTCTGTTCCCAGCCCATTCCTTGCTCTGGCAGCCATTTGCAGAGTGAAGGAGTAGATGAGACCATTCTCTCTCTCTCTCTCTCATTCTCTCTCTCTCTTTCTCTCTCTCTGTTGCTGTCTTCCTCTGTTTCTCTGATTCTAAAATAAACAAATAAACAAACAAATAAATAAATTGAAATTATGTCCTTGGTTCACATGATTGAACAGGTTGCTTGATTAGGTCACTTTCTCTACCTCAGCTTTCCCACTTGACAGAAGGAGCAATCACCTCCATTTCCTGGTGTCCCAGTGGAAAGTGCCCTCTTTACCACCTTCCCACAACTACGCCATATCCAGGAAGGGCCTTTTGAGCTATTATGTATAGGACAGGTAGAACAAATTGAAAGAGCTAAGCTCTGTGAGTTATTCTGTTTTATAATTCAAAGCACAATTATTACAAAATGTTTTCATTGTAACCAACTGGGGTTTTTATTCCATTTATTTTCAAGTACGAAGGAAATCATGATTAACTACACACTTTTAGAAGGAGTAAGTGGTACAGATGAAATGTAATTTTGTTCCATCCCTTGTTTGTTTTGTTACTCATTCATATATTCATTTCATTTTATAAATATTTACTGAATGACTATTATGTATATAGCATATCACTATGAATAATTCAAAGATGAACCAGATTAGTGTCTGCTGTTGATTCTCCTTCAGAAATATGTTTATTTCCTTGATTTTCATACTGAATATCCCAGACAATATAATATAATAAAAAAAAAACCAGGAACAAGGTCATGAGGCCAAATATTTGGTCCTAGTTTTATGTGGAATCAACAGGTCTCATCTCCAAATCTCAGATTTTTCATATACAAAATTGGAAAGGATAAATATTTCCACTCTGCCTATTGTGAAAATAAGATATGATAATAGAAATGGTAATTTAAAGTTAGTCTTTCTTATTTAAGCACTGAATTACAAGTCAGGAGATTTGGCTTCTCTCTGGACTCTGCTAAGAACACTCATATTGTGTGACCTTGGGTAAGTCACTTAACCTCTCAGGCCTCAGTGTCCTTATCTCTAAAGTGAGAGGTTTGGCTTCACAGACCCTGAGATCTCTTCCAACTCAAAATCTCTAGTTTTAAGAGTTTATGAGTTTTATGATCATTGTTCTCTGAAGATCAGAGTTTAAATTTACCAGTCATAAATACCATATCAGTTCTCTAGTCAGAGATCTTACAAAATTTAATGACTGAAACACTAGAAGTGCCCCTAAATATTATAATTGTTTACAGAAAAATCTCAGTGTCAGATTACCTTAGTCTTTTACCTTCTGAACCTTTAAACACCAAATGAAAGAGGTGAAATGCTAAATTAAAAATAGCTATTTTGATTATCTAATGGTGCATAGCAAGCCACTCCAAAATAAAATGATTAAAACAATAATTTATTATTTCGCACAATTCTGTGGGTCAGGTGGTTCTGCTGCTGCCCTCATTACTAGGTTTTATCATGGGCTGGATGCAGCTGAGAGCTTAGCTGAGGCTGGAATACCCACCTCCACCACCGTTGCCCATAACCTCTCATCCTCCATACCTCTCTCCAAGCAACCTCTCCTTACTAGTAACCTAGCCAAAGTTTCTCACATGGTTTCTGAATCCTAAGCATTATAAGAATTAAGCTTCAATGTGCAAGTATAGGACATGCTTGCTAATGTTCACTCATCCAAAACAAGTTTTGAGGTCAAGTTTTCAGGATCACTGTGGGAAGGCCTGACTATCTGGAAGCATGTTTCATTGGTGGCCTCCAGTGTGACAGCCCACCACCACGCTGCTTCTATTCTACTGAGTTCTGGTTACCTGGGATCTTACCCTATCTCTCATGCTTCCATATAACTCAATCACTCTCTAATTCTGCGTTTTCTGCATAGTTCTATTTCTGCATATGTCTCACTCTCACTCTATTTTTTATCTCTTTTAAGATTTAGGCAGAGTTACAGAAAGAGAGGGAGAGATAAAGACAAAGAGAGGAAGAGACAAAAAGTGGGGGGATTATGTCTGTTGGTTTGCTCCCCAAATGGCCACAATGGCCAGGACTGGGCCAGACTGAAGCCAGGATCCTGGAACTCCACCTGGGCCTCCCCTATGGTGACAAGGACCCAAGTACTTGATCCATCTTCCACTGCCTCGCACAGGCACATTAACAGAGAGCTGGATCAGAAGTCAAGCAGCTAGGAGTTGAATAGGCACCCATATGGGATGCTGGCATTGCAGGTAGAAGCTCATCCTGCTGCGCCACAATGCCAGCCCCACAAGTACTTTAATCATCAATTTATATGTTGGCGTTCACTCACCAAAACAGAAGCATCTTGAGTAGGGGAAGGGACTGTGCCACATTTCTCTCTTAGTGTCCATCATTTAGCATGGTATCCTCACATAAGATTCTTAGTTAAAAACACCAAGCCACATTTAATTCAATTCTTTGGAACATCACCAAAGGCAAAGGGTAGGTCATTTCATTTAGATTACAGCAAGGCAAGGATTTCAAACCCAGGTTATTTATTTTCAATAATCTCTATTTGAAATTCAGCATTTTCTTCAATTATAAATCTAAGAAACAAACCACAGGTTTATTATCAATGAATTTTATTTTATCACCAACAGAAATATCAAATTAATGATATTAAATTTTTCAAATATTGCAAATCCTATAACTCTGTTGATTGTTTCCTTTGCTGTGTAGAGGCTTCTTAGTTTGATTTAAAAAAAAATCCCATTCATCTGTTTCTGCTTTTACTTCCTGTGCTGTTGGGGTATTCTCTAAAGACTCATTGTCCTTGCCAATGTCTTGAAGTGTTTCCCTGTGTTTTGCTATAGTAATTTCATCATTTCAGGTCTTACATTTAGGTATTTGATCCATTTTGAGTTGGTTTTCTATTGTATGGAAGGAAGAAGTCTTACTGGAAACTTATGCATATATACTAGGGACTCAAATGCTTCAACAACAACACAACAAAAAGTCATTTAAGAAATGGGCAAAGGCTCTAAATAGACATTTCTCTAAAGAAGAAATACAAATGGGCAACAAACACATAAAAAAAATGCTCAGTATCACTAGCCATCAGGAAAATGCAAATAAAAACCACAAAGAGATACTGTTTCACTCCAGTTAGAATGGCTATTATAAAAAAATAACAAATGCTGCCAAGATTGTGGAGAAAAAGGAATCCGATTACACTCTTGATGGGAATGCAAATTAGCACAGTGATTATGGAAAACAGTATAGAGGTTCCTCAAAAAACAAAAAATAGATCTACCATATGACCCAGGTATCACACTTCTGGGAATATATCCAAAGGAAATGAAGTCAGCATATGAAAGAAGTACCTGCACTCCCATGTTTGTTACATCCTAATTCACAATAGCAAAGATAAGGATTCTAGCTAGGTGTACATCAATGGATGAATGGGTAAAAAAATTATATATACATAAATATATGTATATGTACACACATACACACACACACACACATATATAACACAATGGAATATTTCTCAGCCATGAAAAGTATGGCATCCTGACATTTGCAACAAAATGGATGGAATTAGAGATCATTATGCTGTATAAAACAATCCAATGAAAGAAAGATAAATATCATGTTTTCTTTCATGTGGAATAAATGCATGTGTGTTTGTGTGTGTGCGTGTGTGTGTGTGTGTGTGGTCTAAAATGTGGACACTGTATTATTTGGTACATGTAAATTTATAAATACTGCCTTCACTGAATTATCCTCCTTACATAATAATATACCATTCTTCCCTCATTTTATGATCTTTGTATTAAATTCCCAAAGTAAGTGATATTAATATATTCACCTCTGCTTTGTTCATGTTTATATTTTCATTGTATATATTTAATTCTCAAATTTTCTAAATCTTTTTGTTTGGATGTATCACTTACATATAGTATATAGTTGAGTTTGTTTTGTGATCCATTCTGAATTGACCTTTAAAATGTTTACTTTTATTAAAAATAATAATAAAAAGAAATATTCTGAGACAGAGTACATGAGTGTCACCAAACTGCCTGGACTGTCCATGGCAAAGTGTAGATAAGGAAGCCCTGCCTAGGGTGAGCACCTGACACAGAAAGGCCTCCACACCCACACCCCACTGCAGCAACATCGATATTACATGGGAACTTGTTAGAAAACCAGATTATCTGGCTCTACTCCAGACATTCTCAATAAGAAGTTCTGGGGGTGAGGCCGAGCAATTTGTGTTTCTATCACCCTCCCCAGTGATTCTGCTGTGCACTGGAGTTTGAGAAGCATTCAGTTAGCAAGTGGTGAGTTGAAATTGTGGTATGTGGCGGTTTCCAAAGACCATTCAATCAATTAATAAGTATTGACAAATATTGTCAGACATCTCAGAACTGAGAAAAGTACTATAGCCTAATGTTCTACTTCTTAATTTCAGTGGTGATAATGTGTGAGAGTGTGTGTGTATACACACACATAGATATAGATGCTTCAGGCTCTATTCCTAAGTTTTGTGTACCTTACTATATGCATATCATATCTGAATTTAAAATATGAGCATACTGTAGGAGACACATAAGAGAACAATACATAATCCATGCCTTCAAGAAAACTTCCATTCACTTTAAAAGTCCATTTACCCAGTCAGACACGAAATCTGTCCTCATGAAATATGCATTCTATGGAGGAGTCAGAGAAATAAGCAAGCAATCATGAAACAATGATAATGTCCATTATATAATGATGAATAATATGTATGCCAAATAACACCATATTATAGTTATTCTAATATTCAATTGTATAGATTAATATTTCTGAAATTAAAACATCATACAGGAACTGGCGCTGTGGCCTAACAGGTATGGTTGGCACCGGTTTGAAGCCGGCTGCTCTACTTCCAATCCAGCTCTCTGCTATGGCCTGAGAAAGCAGCAGAAGATGGTCCAAGTCCTTGGGCCGTGGCACCCTCATGGGAGACCTGGGAGAAGCTTCTGGCTCTTGGCTTCAGATAGGCAGAGGTCTAGCCGTTGCAGCCATCTGGGGAGTGAACCAGCAGATGGAAGACTTCTGTCTCTGTCTCTGTCTCTCTCTCTGCCTCTGCCTCTCTGTAACTCTGCCTTTCATATAAATAAATAATAAATCTTAAAAAAAAAAAAAGTTGGGGCTGGAGCCATGGCACGATAGGTTAATCCTCCACTTGCTGTGCCGGCATCCCATATGGGCGCTGGTTCTAGTCCTGGCTGCTCCTTCTCCAATCCAGCTCTCTGCTATGGTCTGGGAAAGCAGTAGAAGATGGCTCAAGTCTTTGGGCCCCTGCACCCATGTGGGAGACCTGAAGAAGCTCCTGGTTCCTGGATTCAGATCGGTGCAGCTCTGGCTGTTGTGGCCATTTGGGGAGTGAACCAGCAGATGGAAGACCTTTCTCTCTGTCTCTCCTTCTCACTGTCTGTAACTCTACCTCTCAAATAAATAAATAAAATCTTTTAAAAAATTTAAAAATTAAAAATTCATACATTCTATAATTGCCTATTTAATTAGAAGGGTTTTTCTTGGGGCCAGCACTGTGGCACAGCAGGTTAATGCCCTAGCCTGAAGCGCTGGCATCCCATATGGGCATGGGTTCGAGACAGGTTGCTCCACTTCTGATCCAGCTCTCTGCTATGGCCTGGGAAAGCAGTAGAAGATGGATCAAGTCCTTGGGTCCTGCACCCACGTGGGAGACCCAGAAGAAGCTCCTGGCTCCTGGCTTCAGATCGGCGCAGCTCTGGCCGTTGCGGCCAATTGGGGAGTGAACCGTCAGATGGAAGACCTCTTTCTCTCTCTCTCTCTCTCTCTCTCTCTCTCTCTGCTTCTCCTCTCTCTGTGTAACTCTGACTTTAAATAAATAAATAAATCTTTTAAAAAGGGGGGATTCTAATGGCACATAAAACAATGGGGCCATCTTTATATGGAAGTGTCTTACAAATTCTAAACAGGAATTTAGAAAGAAGTAGATCAATAAGGACTCCAGGAGGAAAAAAAAAAAAAAAAGTACTTCCAGGGAAGGGTGAGGCTTTAACTGCTTTTAAAAGAGAAAGAACAATGATGATAACTATAGGTGAAGGCACTGAAGTGGACAAGAGCAAGCTGTGGTTGAGAGAACCAGGTTTGAGTAAGACAGAGAAAGGGCATGTTAGGAAACAAAGGGAGGCTCTAAAAGTCCTAGAAAGTACAGCAATGGTGTAGTTAAAAATCCGGAGCAACTAAAGATTTCTGATTAGAAGATTGGAAAATTAAGTCCAACTTTGGTGTGTGGAATGACTGAAGAACTCATGTCTATTTTCAACATTTTGTCAACATTTTAGTTTTGTTCTCTATTCATTCGAAAGCCAAAGAGAGACAGAAATGTCTCATCCACAGATCCATCCCTCAAATGCCTTCAGTGGTTTGTGCTGGGCCCAAGAGCCTGAAGCTGAGATCAAAATCCAGGTCTCCTATATGGGTGGCAGAGACCCAGTCACTTTAGTTATCTGCTGCCTTTCAGAGCCTGCATTTGCTGGAAGCTGGAATAAAGAGATGGTGCCAGGAACCAACCCCAGGTACTCTGATATGGGACACAGGTGTCCTTATTGGAATCTCACTGTTAGCCCAAACACCCGCCCCTGGTCAATATTTTTTGAGATTAAAGGAAGTAGACTCCGGATTCAGTACTCACAGCAGAACCACAGCAAACACAAGAAGACTGTGTGCCCATAAACATATGGCAGAAAGGAATGTACCAACACCCAATCACTCTACAGGAGAGTAATAAGTTGCTGATATTCACCAAGAATAAAATGAGAAATCTGAACAGGCTAATGGCTGTCAGATACTTCCTACATTAAGATCATTTAAATTTTTCTAAGACAAGAAATGTGGACATTTTAATTCGTTTTTTAGAATATCTAAAATGCACTAATTTATTTTTTCCTTTACCAGTTTTTTTTTTAGTTTTCCCCTTTTAAAATTTATAGTTAATACTACTCAGCATTTGCCACTTGATTTAAAAGAATTTTCCACCAAAAAATATCCAAAACTCACCAAACTTGTACAATCTTGTGAGGCAAAAATAATATAGTTCAACCACAAAATATTTTAGACTTGAGTACAGTCCCATCCTTCCCCCACACACACACACAAAAAGGAAAATATTGATGCGATGCTTTGGGATTTTACTCTGAGTTACTTTTTAGGGTGCTAGTTCAAATAATACTCAGAAGTTTTTGAGATGCATGCAAACTGTACCTAAGCCTCAACTCGCCAATGCACTGACTACAGGATGCTGTGGTTAGTTGGTCAGGTTGAAGCCCTATCAGCTACCTCCATGCTCAGTGTGAACAAATAACAATTCTGGGACTTTCAAAGAAACCATGAGAAACCCTGAGAGAGACTTGAACTGTAAATTAAAGAAAACCACATGCTACCACACAGCTAACCATGAACATGCTTATAGTTTTCCTGAGCAAGGGTGAGTGCAAAAGGAGTCTCAGTGACTTAGAGAGCTGCTGCTCATGACAGGGTTAAAACAGCCTCATGGTGTCATTCCTCCAGGGCGCTGCTGAGGAGGACAGGCTGGAACCTCAGCAATTCAGACGGAGGTAAGGAAGAGGATTGGAGAGAATGGGATTGGAGAATTGGATTGGAGTTAGAAGGTCTGAAGGGCCATGGCAAACTTGGGCTTGGGTTGGGCAAGTCTTACTACCTGTCAGAGGTGTGAGAAAAAGGAAAAGATTTGCACAAGTAACAGGTGTCATTCAAAGTGACACAAGGTCTACAGAAGTTTTTGCAAGGCCTGATTTATGGTCATCTTCTTTGAGAGATCAGATGTGAAAGAAATTTTCATCTTTAGGCCGGTGCCGTGGCTCACTTTGGTTAATCCTCCACCTGTAGCACCAGCATCCCATATGGGCACCAGGTTCTAGTCCCAGTTGCTCCTCTTCCAGTCCAGCTCTCTGCTGTGGCCTGGGAGGGCAGTGGAGGATGACCCAAATGCTTGGGCTCCTGCACCCACATGGGAGACCAGGAAGAAGCACCTGGCTCCTGGCTTCAGATAAGCACAGCTCCAGCCATAGCGGCCATTTGGGGAGTGAACCAATGGAAGAAAGACCTTTCTCTCTCTCTCTCTCTCTCTCTCTCTCTCTCTCTCTCTCTCTCTCACTGTCTATAACTCTACCTGTCAAACAAACAAACAAAAAAAAGTTTCATCCTGAGTATGGGAAATAGTTTGCACAATTTAACTAAAGGTTTCCCAGTAAAAGTCATGATTTGCATTGAGTATAATAGCTTGCACTGAGTCACAGAGGAAATGTTGCAATGGTCAGTGAAAACTGCCAATGACACATTTCAATTCCTACCTATTTCTAAATTCTTGTGTTTAAGTAAAATAAAGCTATGGAGGCAATCACAAGTAATTAAATGGGAGTAAATGGGCCCAAAGGAGGTAAGTTCCTTGCTTACTTGAGAAACAGGCCTTGCTTGGAGGGACAGAAGAGAGGGAGTGGGGAGCACCAGAAGTCAAAGCCATGACCACACAGCAGAACTGCTGTGGCCTATATAGCATTCATCCTGTGTAGTTGACTCTACCAGACTCTATCCCATGCTTTCTGATCTCCCCAAAGCCTTAGCAGAGACCGGCACAGCTGACAAAGGGTTTAAGACAAGTCACATCAAGATCTCCACTAATTGTCCTATCCATCCCTAGCAAATGAATGTCTCAACCATGAGTCTATCGACTTGAGTTAAGAGGTTGGAGAAAAAGAGGTTGGAGAATGAATGGCACACAAATTAGGACTACTTTCTTCTTTGTTTACTGTGTCTAATACATAGCTTGTTTACTTTTTATTTTACTTTTTATTTATTTGAGAGAGAGAGATCTTCCATCTGCTGGTTCACTTTCCAAATGGCTGCAATGGCCAGGGCTGGGCCAAGCGGAAGCCAGGAGCCAGGAGCATCAGTGGAGTCTTCCATGTGTGTTCCATTTTCTGCTGTTTTCCCAAGCACATTAGCAGGGAGTGGATCAGAGGGGAGCAGCTGGGACTCAAACTGGCACCCATATGGGATGCCAGCATTGCAGGCAGTGGCTTAACCCATTATGTCACAATGTCAGCCCCACTTAATTACTTTCCGAAGCACCTGATATTGAATGTGCAACTCCAAGGAACTATCAGGGTAAGTTATAGAGGATAGGCAAGAATTCTCTGGCTACTTCCTAGAAGCTATTTTGCAACAGGAAATGATGTTTTGTTTCCAGAAAGTTGGACAATCGATAGCAGAGCCCCTAACTATGAGGTAGGTAGGTGTGGAAGAACCGCAAAGACCTGGGTCCCTGATCTTTATCAAGGTTGGCTGGCATTTGGAGTATGGCTCAGCCTAAACCAGAAAGTAATGTTAGACAAGGAGGCTGACGCAGAAAACTAACTGTATGGATTTGGGCAATACAAGAAGATCAAGGAAAAATGAGCATGAGATATCCTATAAAGCGCAAAGGCTCCAAACCAGAGAGATGTGAACTGGAATTCAGGCTGTCATTTCCTGTTAGTGTAACCTTTGACAAGCATCTTAACTTCTCTAAGATTCTGTTTCATCCTGTATAAAACTGGGATAGTAATAATTTCATAGGGATGTTGTGAAGATTAAGCTAAATATGTTTTGTAGGCTTAAAATAAACACTCTTTGCTATTGTAAGCTCCTTGAAAGTGACAAGTGGATTTTGGCAGCACAGCAATTGCCACATACAGAGTGTTCAATACATGGTTACTGGTAAGTGAGTAAAACTCATTCCAGACCCTATTCCCAGGCAAGGCTGGGTTCATTGGTTCATACACATTCTTTTTATCACTTAAAGTGAAGTCCATGAACATGAACCATCTGTATCACCTGGTACCTTCTTAGAAAGGCAGGTTCTCAGGCCACTCCCCAGATCTATTCATTTCAGCCAGACACCCAGGTCTGCATATTCCCCTTTGAGAAGCACTGCTCCTGCAGGACTGCCAGGAGGAAGGAGGAGGCCTGAGTCTCTTGCTGGAGGGAATCTAGTGGTCCTTAACTTAGGACCACTTTGTGGGAACTGGGGCAGACGGCAAGGCTGCTCCGCATCAGGTGAGCAGGGACCTCAATCTAGCAAGACCAGTCTGTAGCATCCATAAATGTGTGAGCAAAGGTTGAGTTTCAGAAATGCAGCCTGGGCTTAAGGCCCTATCCAGAGGTCAAGGAGGCAGTAAATCAAGTCCCAGAGAGTCAGGTGAGAAAGAAGCTAAAACAGGTTATGCTGCTTCAGAGAGCCAAAGGCTAGAGAACAAAAGGCTGAAAAGAAACAGAAGAGAGACGTCCCACTAATACTTCCTGAGCCTCTTAGGGTAAGACAATGAGTTCTCATTTTAGGAGTGGATGTTCCTCTTGCTCACGCCCCTCAGCATGTAAGTGGATGTATTTTAAATAGCTAAGTGTACACAGTGGAGTGTGACTCGGTGTTACAAGTACTGGCTCCCCATGGGGACAGGTGTGAGGCTTTCCAGAAGGTTTCTCCTTCATGCTAACATAAAGAAATAACAAGGAAGGTGGGAAAGTGGAAGTCTGAGTGACCATTTTTGAAAGTTCTGTGAAAAATAGGGCAGAAGGCCCCAGGACATTTGCTCACACAATAATCCTAATCAATCAAGCATGGACTGCTGGTCAGAGACAATAGGCCTAGAGCCCTAATAACCCAGTTGGCTTTTTCTTGAGTCAAGCAATACAGTATCCTTTCAGCTGAGGATATCAGAGCTGTAGGGGTCCTGAAGTTTTCGATATTTATTTTTTTTAATTCATAGAACCCTGTCTTGAATATCTTACTCCTCTGAAGTTGAGAATAGCCATTACCTTCCACCCCCAGTGCCCTCTGAGAGCAATGCCCTACTCTGCACTGGTCCTTTCTTTACGCAAGGGAGGAAAAGGAAGCGCATGCTGACAAGGACTTCCATGAGCTGGCAGCAGCTCACCTCACTCCCCAGGGGACTCCCTAATATTTAGACTGTTTTGAATTTCCTTCCATCCTCAGACTGTGCCATGCTCTACCTTCTGAGCCTTTCAACGTGCTATTCTTTCTGTCTGAAACACTCTCTGTTTCTCCCCATGCTTCTTTCTTTTCCCACCCCCCACTCCTGACTACCTGACTCCTCCATGCCCTGCAGCTCTCAGCGGAGGCTTGTTCACTGTGCTCAGTGCAATGGCTGATACATAGTAAGGTCTGGGCACCCATCTCACTTTCAAATACTTGAATGAGCATACTTACAGGAAGCTTGCTCCATGGCTCAGTTCTGAAGTTCAGCAATGTTGACAGATATGAATGGGGTGGCAGTGAGTAAACTTTTGTTGAGTCTGTGCTGATTACTCCTCAGAGAATTCTGATTGGACTATGGCCATACAGGAGTGAAGACTGTGAGAATGGCAAGAATGTGTTCAGGAAATGCAAAGTGAGATACACTTAGAAAATGGTAGGTCTATGTGATAGATGCCTTCGAAGTGGCAATGAGAGTTATTGGCAGATGTCTGTGCCCTATGATGACATGTTTTTGACATCATCTTGACCTTCTGTCATCCTGAGGATTCGGAAATAAGTAGATCTCAAATCTGACTATCCTCTAACTCCAGTAGCAATGCTTGCTATTCCCAGTATATAGTTTTCCCAAGTTTCACAATGAATTATTCATACATGACTTCCCTGATGATAAAATATAGCCATAAAACGTAACATTTGGTATTTCTCAGGAATCTCGGGTGTGAATAAATGACTTGCTCTCAGAAGCCCCAACTGAAAGGAATATGAATGAATGTTATATTGAAATTTTTCTGAATACTCAAGCAACTACAAATGCTATGTTGAGGCTGGTGCTGTGCCACAGCAGGTTAAAGCCTTGGCCTGAAGCGCCGGCATCCCATATGGCTGTCGGTTCTAGTCCCAGCTGCTCCACTTCCAATCCAGCTCTCTGCTGTAGCTTAGGAAAGCAGTAGAAGATGGCCCAAGTTCTTGGGCTCCAGCACCTGTGGGTGGGAGTCCCGGAAGAAACTCCTGGCTCCTGGCTCCTGGCTTTGGATCAGCACAAGGCTACTGCGGCCATCTGGGTAGTGGACCAGTGGATGGAAGACCTCTCTCTCTGACTCTACCTCTCTGTGTAACGCTGTCTTTCAAATAAATAAAATAATTCTTTAAAAAAATGCTAAGTCAACATATTCCACAGTTGTGCCTTCCTATTACTATGTGAGTAGTAAATTGTTAGGAAAAACTAATTATCTTTTTAGATAGAATTACACAAACATGACCTTTATAAGCTTTGTTGAATGATTCAACCAGTTAACTCAAGTCTCAGCTTAAGTATCATTTTCTTTAAAGTGACTCATCTTGGTAAACAGGTTTTTAATTAAAAAGGAAAATTATATTTGCATCCCTCAAAGATAAGGGGAAAAACAGTCTAACTATCTACGTTCTGCAATTCTGTCTATCTTTGGCGTAGTTACAAAGGAAAACTGCCTGATGGATCATTTTTCCCACAATCATCCCTTTCAATTAAACAGAATTTAGCAATTTATAAAGCATGATCACATACCTGATTTCATTTGATCCTCTCAATAGCCTTTAAGACACATATGAGGCCGACACCCCGGCTCACTAGGCTAATCCTCTGCCTGCGGCACCGGCACCCCGGATTCTAGTCCTGGTTGGGGCGCCAGATTCTGTCCCAGTTGCTCCTCTTCCAGTCCAGCTCTCTGCTGTGGCCCGGGAGTGCAGTGAAGGATGGCCCAAGTGCTTGGGCCCTGCACTGCATGGGAGACCAGGAGGAAGCACTTGGCTCCTGGCTTCAGATCGGCACAGTGTGCCGGCTGTAGTGGCCATTTGGGGGGTGAACCAACGGAAAAAGTAAGACCATTTTCTCTCTCTCTCTCTCTCTCTCTCTCTCTCATTGTCTAACTCTGCCTGTCCAAAAAAAAAAAAAAAAAAAAAAGAGAGACACAGATGAAGAATTAGAGGCAATGTCTTTTTATAAAGGAGGATAGTTTGCATATAGTTGCCCTACTGGAAGGGATACAGCTAAGATTTGTGATTCCTCGGACCATCAAAGAAGGAAGTACCTTTCTCTGAAGGGAGGAGAGAACTTCCACTTTGACTATAACCTTGTCTAAATAAGATTAAAGTCAACGAACTCAAGAGGCTTCCATAGCCTTGGAAACTCATGACTAGAGCCTAGGGAGATTTCTGACGCCATAAACAAGAGTGTCAAATTGTTAAGTCAACAACAGGAGTCACTTTGTACTTACTCCTTTTGTGGGATCTGTGTCCTTAATGTGTTGTCCAATGTGAATTAATGCTATAACTAGTACTCAAACAGTATTTTACACTTTATGTTCTGTGTGGGTGCAAACTGATGAAATCTTTACTTAATATATACTAAATCGACCTTCTGTATATAAAGATAATTGAAAATGAATCTTGATGTGAATGGAATGGGAGAGGGAGCGGGAGATGGGAGGGGTGCAGGTGGGAGGGAAGTTATGGGGGGGAAGCCATTGTAATCCATAAACTGTACTTTGGAAAATTATATTTACTAAATAAAAGTTTTTTAAAAATTTGTGATTCCTGTTCTACCTTCGTGTCATTGTCATCGTCAGGTAAATTGCAGCTAAGGCTGCCTGATATCTTAGATCATATTACAAAGGGACCATGGTCTTCTAATACAGTGCTTCTCAAGCTATATTTCTTAAAAGTCTAGAGAACCATAGTGGTGAACAGGAAGCCACTGCAGAGAAGGTAATACTTGGATATTATCCCCAACTAAGAGCCCCTTTTTTTTCTAATGTCTTTTATATATCTACTGGTATTTCAAGTAAATTTTCTTTCAAAGAAAGTATTGTACTGCTTGGGGCAGGCAGTTGGCCTTATGCATAAGCTGCCAGCAGGATGCCAATATCCCATATTGGAGTATGTGGGTTGGTGTAGACCAACCCAGCTTCCTGTTAATGTGCATCCTAGGAAACAGCAAATCATGGCTCAAATAGTTGGGTCCCTGCCACCCATGTGGAAAATTCAGATTGAGTTCACACCTCCCAGCATTTGGGGAGTTTGTCTCTCTCCTTCCCTCCCTCTCTTTCTCTCTGCCTGCACCCCCCACCCAATAAATAAATAAATAAATTTAAATGCACTCCTCTCTTTAAAAAGGAAACTTTGAAACACGAGTATGCTAGTCTACATGTCTCATTTTATTGACTGGAAATGACTTAGAAATATCAAGTAATTTGTCCATTCTCACATCCAACTAAGACTAGAAACCAAGTAGTTCTCTCTATACTTGGTCCCCTATCCTGTGATTGGGACAAAAGTTAAGACTTTCAGCACAGCATTTTGTCAATGTAAAAAGTTGTTGAACTTTAGTGTGTATCAGGGTCATCCACAGGGTTTGTCACAAGTTTCTAACTCCTACCCTCAGGGTTTCTGATTCAACAGAATTGGTGTGGGACCCAAACATTTTCATTCTCAGCAGGGAATACTAATGCTTCTGGACTGGGTACCACATTATGAAAACCAGTTGTCTACAGAATATTCTACAACTGAATTGAGTTTACCAGTTAACTGTACATTTCATCAATTTTATTTCATTGTAGGAAAGTAATAGAAAAAAATCCCTTCTTCACAACTTATAAGCCCATCATTTTAACCACACACTTTCATCACCAGCTACCATTGTATTCTATCACATCAAAGATCCTAAACCCTCCATGTAGTATACAATATTGATGCTCTACACATAGCCACTAGTCCAATCTCAATTTACCTGCAGCTGCAGGAACAGGTCCTACACATACTGCCTTTTCATCGCAATGCCCAGCACCTCCTTCTGTCTCTGTCTAGGACATTCTGCAGCTCACAAGATCTTGATCAGCCCACATATATGTGTTAGAGGTACAGAATTAGCAACCTACTTCTCAAGGGAGTCTTTTAAAAAGTGAAGACAGGAACCTGTGGATAAATACTTTGCTTTCCTCTTAGACAGTGGGTCAATGTGTAGAGCTTGTCCAAATGCCTTTTGGAGTCCCTAGTGAGAAGAACCCCCATTTCTCACAGCAGTAACTCACTAATTAACATGTCCCCCATTGGCATTTCTCCCTTTCCTCTCTATTAATCATTTGTACTTCTTGGGAATCACTTCCTAAATATACTAGCTATATCTCAAGTTCTTATTTCAGGGTCAAATTTTAGGCTATCCAAGCTCAGACACTCTATCACCAAATTCTTTACCAAATTCACAGAAGTGACACTCAATATTGCTTGCCTTTCAGTTTTGTACCCCAGGGTTTTATTAACAGATCTTTGGGTAACAAATGCAAGTTAGGTATGGTTGATGGGTGTTAATAAGCAAATAATACAGATTGTTGTTACCTTAACAGTAGCAGAAATACACACTGTTGAATCATGTGTGGATATTCATGATTCATTACTTGTACACTTTAGTAAAAGGGCCCAAGTTCACCAGTATCAGATCTGTGAATGCCAGCTACAAAAATGACATTATGCATATTTTCAGGCACCACTATAAAAAGCATCTGTCAATTTTTAAATATAGATAAGTTTCCTTTTGTGCTATTAATGCAAGATTAATCTTCAGCAAATATTTACATTTCAGGAGTGGATTTGCAATAGCAATGCCATCGCTTCTTGGCCTTTTGGCTAAGATCAAGTGCAACAGCAATGCCACTGATACTCATTAAACAAAAATACAAATTTCAAAGAAAAAAGAATTAATTGAGAAACAATAAGCTTGTTCTTATAATAGAGCCAAACAATGGAAATAGATCCCTTTATTTAAAAAAAAAATTAAATGAATCAAACTTCATCCTATAATAATAAAATTAATTCATGTATTCCACTCCACTCATTGTTGGTGACTTAACTTGTTTCTTTAAAAATAAACATCTCAGGAGTGGGCATTTGGCACAGCAGTTAAGCCATAACATGGGACACCTGCATTTTATATTGAAGCACAGAGTCTTAACTGCTGCATCAAATACCTGCATTCATGTTGGTTTATTTCCTTAACACAGTAGTGCCTGGTGTTAAGCATATATCAATTTTAAAATGACAATTTCTAAAACAATCCATTAATTGTTACATTTAAGCAGTGATTCAACAGAGTCTAAAAGCCCTTTCCATTACTCTCCATTTGGAATGGCTGTATAAGTACATTCAAAGTGCAGCTGTGCAAAATGGTTGGTTGGCACAACCCCCCAGAACTTATGAGACATATCTGGAGAATAATAATAAAAGCTAGCACCCACTGAGTATCTATCAACCCAAGCTCAATTATGTAGCTCTGTAGATACAGCATTTTTAACTCTCACAACAATCATGAGATAGATATTACTAATTCTATTTTACATGTGAACAAACTGAGACTGTGAGGAAAAAAAAGTAGCTTAGAGATATTTACATAGCCAGAATGTGACAGAGCTGAGAAATACATTTGTTTCACTATGGTAATACTTTCCAAACTGCTTATTCATTTTTCATTCATTCAACAAATATGCCTCAGGTGATTGACAGGATTCCCCATATTACAAGGTTTGCAGCCAGCAGTAAAGATAGCCATTGAAATAAAATTGCACAAATAATTGATTACAGTTGTTATGGATGTTATGAGAAGTACAAGGTGCTATGAAAGCCTACTTTGAAAGCTGGATTTAGTTTCAGGAAAAACACTTAGATGAGTCATTTATGGGGAAGTAATTTTTTTTTTTTTTTTTAACTTTTATTTAGGATATAAATTTCCAAGGTATGATTTATGGATTACAATGGGTTTCCCCCCATATTTTCCCTCTCTCCCCACAACCCTCCCCCCTTGCCCGCCCCCTCCACCCTTTTGTTCACATCCAGATTCGTTTTCAATTCTTTTTGTATACATGTGATCTATTTAGTATGTGTTAAGTTATGAATTCGTCCCTTTGCCCTCATATAGTAACACAAAGTGAAATATAGTCTTTGAGTTCTCATTTTAGCATTGAGTCACTTTGTATAGCACATTAAAGACAGAGATCCTACATGAGATATATATATATATATATTTGAGACTGATAAATTTTTTTTTTGATGCAGTTTCCAATGTAACACTGAGTTGTTTTTTTTTTTTTTCTCCCTTTTCGATTATCTTTATATAGAGTAGGTCGGTTCAGTATGTATTAAGTAGGAATTTTCATCAGTTTGCATCTAAGCAGAAACACAAAGTGTAAAAATACTGTTTCGGCACTAGTTACAGCGTTACCTCACATTAGATAACATGTTAAGGACAGATCCCACATGGGATATAGGTACACAGTGACTCCTGGTGTTGATTTAACAATTTGACACTCTTATTTATGGCGTCAGGAATCTCCCTAGGCTCTAGTCATGAGTTGCTGAGGCCATGGAAGCCTTTAGGGTTCGCCGATTTTGCTTCTATTCCGACAGGGTCACAGTCAAAGTGGAGGTCCCTTCCTCCCTTTGGAGAAAGGTGCCTTCTTCCTTGGTAGCCCCGTTCCTTCCACTGGGATCTCGCTCGCTGAGGTTATGGGGAAGTAATTTTAAGCTGACACCTGATATAGGAACAGGCCTATGGATTTTTAAGAAAGGGAAAGTAATATAACCAGATTTGCTAGACTGATTTTGAAAATGTCACTTGGGTTTGTTTCTTGTTTTTTTATTTTTTTAAGATCTATTTATTTATTTGAAAAGCAGAAAGAGAGGGATGGGATAAGGGCGGGGCATATTTTCCATCCATTGGTTCACTCCCCAAATGCCCACAACATTCTGGGCTGGGATAGGCCAATGCTAGGAGACAGGTACTCCCTCTGGGTCTCCCATGTGGGTGGCAAAGATCCAAGTACCCAGGACATCATCTGTTGCCATCCAGGCATGCTAGCAGGAAACTGGATCAGAAACAGTGATGGGACTTGATCCCAACACTCCAATCTGGGATGAGAGCATCCAAAGCAGTGGCTTAACTAGCTATAACACAATGCCCCTCCCTGGAAAAGCTATGTGGACCCCTCCCCTTGAAAACTGAAAACTACAAGCTTGGCCCTTAGGTTAGTTTAGAACTGAACCACAGACTTGTGTAGCACAAGAAAACCTCATACTAAGTACGGTTCAAAGTGGATGTAGGTTGTAATGCTCTTGGGGCTTTAGCTGGTGAGAGCAAACTTCAGAAGAAACTTTAAACCAAAGTTTCAGAGAGTTTACATATAAGGTTTCAATGAATATGAACTTGCAATTAAAACAAGATACCAGGGGCCAGCATTGTGGTGAAGTGAGTAAAGCCCTTGTCTGCAGCTCTGGCATCCCATGTGAGCACTGGTTCAAGACCTGGCTGTTCCATTTCCCATCCAGCTTCCCACTAATGCTCCTGGGAAAGTAGTGAAGGATGGCCCTAGTGCTTGGGCCCCTGCCACCCATGTGGAACACCTGGATGAAGCTCATGGCTCCTGGCTTCATCCTGGCTCAGCCCTGGCAATTGTGTCCATTTAGGGAGTGAACCAATGAATGGACAATCTTGACTCTCTTTCTCACTCTGTCTCTTACTCCTGCTTCTCCCTCTTTCTCTGTAACTCTGCCTTTCAAATTAAAAAAAAAAAAGCTACCAAAGTACAAATATTAGAATTATCAAGTTCAGAATGGAAAATAAATGTCTGATGCATTTAAGGAAATAAGAATGTCATAACTATAACTGAGGAACAACATATTTTAAAATTGATCAGATAAGTTTGAAAAAGAACCACATAGATCTACTAAACATTATATAAGTATATATAGGTGGATAGATAGCATTAATTCTTTATTTCTTAAATATGTTATGATATGTGGTCATACACATATAGCAATATCTTCTGCTCTAGTCTGGGATGATTACTTTCTTGACCTACTGCACATGTGTCTTTTTTTTTTTTAACATTTATTTATTTGTTTGAAGGGCAGAGTTACAGAGAGAGAAGAGAGAGAGCAAGAGAGAGAGAATCTTCTATCTACTGATTCATTTCCCCACGTGACTGCAACAGCCAGGGCTGTGCCAGGCCCAAGCCAGGAGCCTGAAACTCCATCTGGGTCTCTCATGTGTGTGGCAGGGGCCCAGGAACTTGGACCATCTTCCTCTCCTTTCCTGGGTATATTAGCAGGGAGCTGGATCGGAACTGCAGCAGCCTGAACATGAACTGGCACCTATATAGGATGTTAGTGTTGCAGGCTGCAGCTTCACCTACTGCACCACACTGCTGTCTTGTGCTGGATCCTTCAAATGTCAGTAAATGGGGTTGGGTTTGCAGCAGGAGACTGAAACATGCTGATTCTGAAAATGTTCAAGTAATGAAAAAAAGGATCCTCAGCCTTCTTTCTCAGACCTAGCATGAGAAGGATCCTGCTTCCAAGTTGCTGTTAGATGTACTGTCCCCATCCCCCTACCATTTTACAGAATCAGGATTAAAATCCAGTCATCATTATATCCCAAATTTATGTGCAGACTTCCTGTTAATATGACTATATTTAGAGAGAGAATTTTAAGGGAATTTATCAGTTACAAGGGTGGGGCCCTAATAAGGTAGAAATTATGTCTTTATAAGAAAAGGAAGACATATTTCTCCCCCTACCCCTACCCCACCCTGCTTCTTTCCCCATGCCACAGAAGAAAGGCCTTGTGGGGACACAGTGAGTGGATGAGCCATTTACAATCCAGGAAGAAAGTCCCTGCCAAACATCAATCCTGACAGCACCATGATCTGCGATTTTAGCCTCCTGAAGTGTGAAAAATAAGCTTATCTTGCCTACACTACCCAGTCTTATCTTATACCCAGTAGTATCTTATGGCAGCTGTAGCAGAATAACACATTTCCTCCCATTTTTTTAAGTCAAGATAATGGAGCAGGGAAACTATAGGATGGAGGTACCCTATTCATTGTTGGCAACTAAATTAAACCTTGGTAACTCTATTTATTTGAAAGAGTTACTAAGAGAGGTAGAGACAGAGACAGAGACAGAGAGAGGGAGAGAGGGAGAGAGGGAGAGAGGGAGAGAGAGTTCCATCCTCTGGTTCACTCTCCAAATGGAGCAACTGCTGAAGCTGAACTGATCCAAAGCCAGGAGCCAGGAGCTTCTACCAGGTTTCCCACTTGGGTACAGGGGCCCAAGCACTTGGGCCATCCTCTGCTGCTTCTCCAGGTGCATTAGCAGGGAGCTGAATTGGAAGTGGAGCAGCCAGGACTCAAACCAGTGCCCATACTGGATACCAGCACTGCATGCCAAGGCTTTAACCCACTGCACCACAGTGTCGGCCCCACCTTGGTGACTCTAGAACCAGGGTCCCTTCCTACTACAGTGGTTCCAAGCCCAATTTCAAACCTGGATGAACATACACACATACACTGCAATGGCTGGTCCCCATCAGCATGGAGCCTCCAATGACTTATAAGAGTAAATGAAGAATGGGTTATGCCAACCCAGAACAACACTCATTCTCCCTTCACAAAAGCTTTTTCCTAAAGCCAGTTTCTCATTTAGCACTATTGAAATTTAGGCCAGCTGTCCTGTGCTTCGTAGGATGTTTAGCAGCCTCCCTGGACTCTCCCCATGAAGTGCCGGTAGCACCTCTCCCCTAGGCTCAACAACTTAACTCCCTCTGGACATAGTCAAATGTGCCCAGGAGCACAAAATCACCATGGTAGAGAACCACTATTTTAAACCTTTAAAGGCTATGGACTTACACTTATTGGAACCTGTCATCTTCCTTCAACCCTCTGAAGCCAAAATAAGAGATGATGAAAAATTGCACTTCCCTTTCAAATATAAGCATTGGGACAGGAATTTGTAAAGAGAGGAAATTCTTGTAATTTTATAAAGATATTATTTGGTGGAAGATATGATATATCCATCTTCTGTATTGTACAAGCTATTTCCTCTGGAGATGAATATAGATGTTGATTGATAAATATATATATATATATATATATATACACACACACACATCTTCACACATATAATACTCATGAGTTTTGACTTGTGCATAAGCCCAGGAAACCAACAGCATAGACCTATGAAACCAATACCACAATCAAGATACAGAACATTTGAAAGGAATTTTCTCACATTCAAACAAAGTTTAACGGCAAGCACAAAGTTGATTAGTTTCAGGGCAAGCTAGGTGTTGTATATGGAGGACATAATGCAGTCATCATACAAAAATAATCATACAATCATTCATCATACAAAAATACAACATACAAAAATAAATGGTTTCATAGCTATGGGAGTTTGCATTCATATTTATTTACAGGGAACCTTTATGACTGTTTACTGTTTTTCTTGTAAATACCTTGTTACTGCTTTAAGAAATAACTTCAAAGATAAAATAACAGGGAAGGGTTTGTGAGATAGTTAGATAAAAGCCTAAAACACATTTTCACACTGTTTGCACTTTGATTCATTCACTGTCGCCCCACCAGTCTAGTTCCCAACACCAAGAGGTTCACCCAGCCCCAGGGCTTCTGTCTGCCATGTTGACTCAGGCTGCTTCCCTCCCTCTTACCTCCAGCCTGTAGTCTCTCCCATTCTATTCCTGCTTAATGAGTCTTGATGAAGTCTAGGCTTTGGCAGCTGAGAAAACCTTGCAGGGCTCCCTAGGCCCTCACCAGATAAAGTCGGAGCTCCATGACACCACCCTCATGGGTGCCACCTGCTTGTGTTCCTGCGGCTCACCAGCCGGAGCTGAGCCTGTCTGCTTCACAGCAGGAATGGGCTGTGCCTGTTTCATCTTCCCCACCTCAAGCACAATGTGTGTAGTTTCGTGGGCCTATAAAAAAGGTATTAGGAATGTATTTGTTGTAAAAGATAAAAATTTACATCTTGGGACCGGCTCTGCGGTGTAGTGGGTTAAAGCTCTGCCTGCAGCACCAGAATCCCAGATAGGCACCAGTTCAAGTCCCGACTGTTCCACTTCAAATCCAGCTCTCTGTTAATGCACCTGGGAAAGCAGTAGAAGATGGCCCAATGCCTTTGGCCCCTGCATCCACGTGGGAGACCTGAAGAAGCTCCTGGCACCTGGCTTTGGATCGGCTCAGCACTGGCTACTGCAGCCGTTTGGGGAGTGAACCAGAGGTTAGAAGACCTCTCTCTGTGTGTCTCTACCTCTCTCTGTAACTCTGTCTTTCAAATAACTACATAATCTTAACTGACTATTTTTAAGAAATATCAATGGTCTCTATTAATCCAGAGAGCACACAACTGTAAGGTTTTATTATGTATGTTCGATTCATGTATCGAGTACACAGCATGACATGCCTAGGTGACCTTCTGGAAAGAATAGCCACTTATTCATTTTTCCAGACATGGATGAAATACATCTTGAGCACCTTTTACCTGCCAGGCCATGTGGTAGCTACAGGTGGTGTTAGGGTGAAGCAGAGAGAGCAGCTGAGTTGGAAAGATCATCATTGAATGTGTCATTGCAAGCGTGAGGATAACTACAAAGGGGAGGTAAAGTGCATTCTGGCAGCTATGATAGACACTCTAGTACCCTGCCCATATGCCCCTCAGCTTCACTAGGCAAGCCAAGGGCTGCTTTCTGTAGGCACCTGTGAAGATTTCTCTGGTCCACAGGGGACAAGGGCATGGAAGCTGTAAATGCCAGGATTCAGTACCTTGGGAATAGTCCGCAACCAATGACAAATGGGAATTCACTGCCCAGCTTCCTTGCCCTCTGGGAGTGTACCTCTGAGAGTGTTCTCTGTTGTGTCCCAGAGTTCTCAGGGAAAGCCAGCCCCAGTTACCCATCTCCTGGTTATTGTTCATTCTTGCACCCTGAATTGGTTTCTTTCTCTTCCTCCTCACGTCTCCATTTTCCTACTATAGCTTTCTGAGACTACCTCCCAGATAAACTGCTTGCTCTTAGGTTCTGCTGCTGAGGAAACTCAACCAATGACTGGCACATATAGCAGAGAGGCCTGACATATTCCAGGTGGGCTAGGATCTAGGAGGGCCTTGTCAGTCATGCTTCCTAAGAGATCTGAAGGAAGCCTCTTAAGATCTTAAACAACAGCATGAGTCTGTGGCAGAAAGTGGGGGAAGAACAAATTCAGTACAACTAATGGGAAGCTATTCAGTCAAGTCAGAAGATGTTTGGGACCTGAACAGGGGGACTTCAAAAAGTTCATGGAAAATTGACTTGAAAGATAAGTTTATTTTTGTGCAAAAAAAAATTTGAAACCTATGAATAATTTTTTAACAGTACACAATTCCCATGAACATTCCGAAGAGCCTTCATAATAGAAAGGAAGCAGTGAAGACATAGCTGGAAAGGGCTTAGCTCCATTAGCTGTTCAAAACATATTTTGAGATAAAAGCTAATGAATGGTTTAACCTAAGCAATCTCTGAGTAGATGGGAAAAACCTAGACGCTAATTAGATGTGGAGGTGAGGAAAGGTGAAGAGTGTAGAATGACTCCCAGTCTTCAGGCTTGAATAGCTAGGTGAATGTTGGTGCCACTTACTAAATACTGGGACACAGTTTCGAGGGGGCAGGGGCAAGAGATAATGAGTTTGGGGTATCATGTGCCTGTGAGACATCTAATTGATGTTGAGTAGGTAGCTAAGTGTGTTAGTTTGGAGCTGGGTCAGAGAAGCATGTTTGGGCCCCATCCAATGTATGTTCAAGATAGGCAGATCAAGCCCTCTCCAACCACTTGGAAAATGTGACCCCTAACATCAAATTCTCCTACTTTCCAGCATTCTCACATAGCATTTTAGAAAGGGAATATGGGAGGACTCTTTTTTATTGAGAGCCTACCACATGCCAGGAATTGTACCCCGTGTTTATTCAATCTTTAGAATAATTCTGAGAGGTATGCAATGTTATCCTCTCTTTACAGATGAGAAAATTGAGGTACAAAAAGACAAAGTTCTCTATTCAAGGCGATTCAACTAGTGAGCAGCTTCAGAAGAAACTGGACTGACTCCAAATTTCATATTCTTAAGAAAATAAGCATCAGCAAAATGTAGTTCTGTAAACCATATCTCTCAATCTCAGCAGAACACACAATGGCAGTTCCCTAATTAAGGTACAGTCACCAGAAGGAAGATCTTTCAAATCCAGGGTCCAGCGACTATTCCCTCTGCAGTTCAGCTGCCTGTGGCTTCACTTGCACAGTTTTCTTTCCAAGTGGTCCCCCTGCTGGTGACCCTGTGGTGCATAACCCTCTCAATTTCTGTGTAGGTCTGCTTTTCCCAAGCATTTCATTTGAAAAGAATAACGTAATGTGGTGTTTTGACAGCAGCTTTCTTAGCTAATGTGCTATGTAAATGGTAAAATAATTATTATGTCTTTAAAACCATATGAAGTGTGTTGGCAGTAATTATTCCTTCTATTTTAAATTGCAGCAAACCACCTTGCGTTGGCCAACATTGAAAAATGTTCATGAAAATGCAAGCCAACACAATTCATAGAAGATGGACATTAAAATTTATATTGCTTCATTGTCTAGATGTGAAATAGTATTATTTCATATGTTCTAATTCTTTTAATATGTTTGCTGGTGTTGTGGTAATGGTAGTTTCACAGGCTTCTTCCCAGTGTGTGGGTGGGCATCTCACCTGAGTCATAGAAGCCTCCAGAGATTGGGCAAGCTTGCAACTTGAGCCAGTGAGATTAGGTCATTGTTTTTGCCAGTCACTGCAATCTTGCAAAGGGCAGAGCCTGGGACATGTTCCTTAGACCTGAAACTGGACCTTAGGTGAGAGGCCCTTGGGCAAAAGAAAGACTAGGACTGTGGTCAGTGGAGTTCATCTGGAACCTGACCCTGTCCTGACCCTTCCCATCTTCCTTCACACTAGCCAGAGTACACTTTTGTCATCATAACACGGCTCATAATCCTCAGCATTGCTCACAGGACCCATCATGATCTGCCCCTGTTTGCTTCTGCCTCTTGTTTCGTTCCTCTCCTATCTTTGGGATCCTACTATCTAACCATAGCAAATCTTTCTAGCATTATTAAAATTCACTACTTTCACTTCTACCTCTAGGCTTTTGTATTTACTATGCTCTCTGTCCTAGCCTCCCCACATAATACCTCAAGCTGGCTAATTTCTGCTTAATGTAATTTAGATCTGATTTCCTCTAGGAATATTTTCCTTACCCTCGAGACTGGGTACACTTTCAGTAGCCCTCTACTTTTGGCCCTATTCTGAAGGTTATACAACTGTGTTGTGATTGCCCATGAACTTGACCATTCCTCCCCAGCTCTAGATGGAAAGCTTCTTCAGGCAGAGATAGAATCTGTCCAACATCTGACCTCATGAACTAGAACAAGCTAGAACTGCATGGTCAAGTTGCCCCTAAATTCCTAATCCATAGAAACTGTGAGATAATAAGTGATTATTGTTTTCCTGAATCACTACATTTTTGAGTAACTTGTTATGCAGTAATAGAGAATCAATTCCCTACTAAAACTAAGTGATTAAAAACAACCACATTTTTATATCTCACAGATCTTCCCTTGCTCCTTGCATCAACTCAGAACAACTCAGGAACATTTAGCTGATGGATGCACTGATTGGGAGGGTCCAACTGAACTTCACTCAAATACCAGGCACTTTATGAACTAAACGGTGAGTTTCAACTATGAGTAACCACAGTTTCTGTATTTAGCCTCTTCAGCATAGTTGTCTCACAGTAGGTGGACTTTTATAAGGAAGTTGGCTTTGACTAGCCTCATATGTAACCCAGTCATTTCTGCCACTCTATTGGTTGAAGTAGTCATAAAGAAACCCATATGCAAGGAGAGGGGATATAGAATCCACTTCTTGATGGAAAGGATGTCAAAGAATTTGAGGCCATTTAAGTTTTTGTTATGGAAGTATAAGTTGTATTCACTAAAATGCATTCATGTTAAATATACAGTTCATTTTTTTTTAAGATTTATTTATTTATTTGAAAGTCAGAGTTACACAGAGAGAGGAGAGGCAGAGAGAGAGAGAGAGAGAGAGAGAGGTCTTCCATCCGCTGGATCACTCCCCAGTTGGCCCCAACGGCCAGAGTTGTGCCAATTCAAAGCCAGGAGCCAGGAGCTTCTTCCAGGTCTCCCATGTGGGTACAGGGGCCCAAGGATTTGGGCCATCCTCTACTGCTATCCCAGGCCATAGCGGAGAGCTGGATCGGAAGAAGAACAGGCAGGTCTTGAAAAGGTGCCCATATGGGATGCCAGTGCTTCAGGCCAGGGCATTAACCTGCTGTGACACAGCGCCAGTTCCAACTTCATTAAGTTCTAACAAACACTCTTGTAGCCACCACCACCATTAAAATACAGAGTGTTTTCTTTATCCCAAAATGTTCTATCTTGCTCCCTTGCAGTCAACATCCTCACTCAAGCACCTCAACAGTAGGCAACCATTTGTCTGCTTTCAGACTTGGGTACAATTTCATATGATAGAGTATACAGTGTTTTTTTACACTTGGTTTCTTCACTTACCTAAGTTCTCTTGAGACCCATTCGTATTTTTGCTTGTATCAATAATTCACCCTAAAGGCAGAGCAAGATGCTCCAATGATCACCTCCCGTAGAGACACAAATTTGAACAGCTATTCACACATCAAGTAACTTTACAAGAGCTAAGCAAGCCAGGTTGGAGACCACAATGCCTGGTTTTAGTTTAAAATTAAGAAATGGGGTCAGTGCTGTGGCATAGTAAACTAAGCCTCAGTGAACAGCACCAACATCCCATATGGGCATGGGTTTGAGTCCCAGCTGCTCCACTCCAGCTCTCTGCTGTGGCCTGGGAAGACAGCAGAAGATGGCCCAAGTGCTTGGGCCCCTGCACCCACATGGGAGACCTGGAAGAAAATTCTGGCTCCCCTAGATTGGCCTAGCTCCAGCCATTGCAGCCACTGGGAGTGAATCAGTGGATGGAAGAACTCTCTCTCATTGCCTCTCCCTTTCTCTGTAACTCTGACTCTCAAATAAATAAAGAAATCTTAAATAAATAAATAAATAAATAAAAGGCTAAATTCCAAAGGCATTATTTTTCAAAAAAGAAAAAAAGAATGCACTGAGGAAAGCACTGCCCCTAGCGCCAAGTAGTGCAACATGGAGAAAGATACCTTGCCTACAGCTTAGAGGAAGGAAAGAGATTTCAGTCCAGATCTTAGACATGAAACCAAGTCCTGGGGCCGGCGCTGTGCCATAGTGGCCTGCAGTGCCGGCATCCCATATGGGTGCTTGTTCAAGCCCCGGCTGTTCCACTTCCAATCCAGCTCTCTGCTGTGGCCTTGGAAAGCAGCAGAAGATAGCCCAAGTCCTTAGGCCCCTGTACCCACGTGGGAGACCTGGAAGAAGCTCCTGGCTCCTGGCTTCAGATAGACCCAGCTCCAGCCATTGTGACCATTTGGGGAGTGAACCAGTGTATGGAAGACCTCTCTCTCTGCCTCTGCATCTCTGTAACTCTGTCTTTCGAATAAATAAATAAGTCTGGAAGGAAGGAAGGAAGGAAGGAAGGAAGGAAAGAAGGAAGAAGGAAACCAAGTCCTAGGCCTCCCACAATAAAAACCAGGGCCAGACAAGGGCCCATGGCCCGTATCCCCAGGACAGTTGCTGAAGACTAAGACTCTCCTTGGCCAGATGGCTAGGAGACTGCCTCCACCATCACTCCCCCAACTTCCAGAAGAGAGTAGTCCAAGACTCCAGCTTTTGGGGAGTAAGGCAGGAAAGGGAGCTTGGGAATTTGCCTTCAGGCTCAAGATGAAACCCAGCAACTGATAAAGTCCAAAAGCCACTAACCCAGGCCATTGATAGCATACAGAACCTCTACAGGTTCTGTGCCCAAGTGGGATGGACTCTTTACAGTGGGTATCTCTTCAACCTCACGTGGGCCTGTCATGCACCCCCAAGACTGGATAGGGCCTGGTGGCTATCGGGTCCAGATATAACCCAGCTTAGTACCATCCAGGTCAGCCAGGAGGCTGCCTTTACTACACCCCTCCAAACTTGAGGAGACAGCAAAAAGCCATACAATGTCCTTGATATCCAGTGCCAGGCTGACAAAACACAACCAAGGGTAGGTCTTCACAGTCCCCATCCACAAGACAGAACCACAGATTCTGGACCTGATTCAGCGCCAAGGGTAGGCTGTGGCCCCAATCATTTGATCAGACTTGTATCCCAGCCAGAATTACCTGTGGCTATCTGCAGTGACCATGACCTGTTAGTCCACCTCAGTAGCAGACAGCCCATAATAGTATATAAAATATTTTCCTACCTTCATGCTACACTGATCTTGGTGGGCTGTGGACTCCAGTGTGATCTAGCTCTGTGGTGTTGGTGGTCACAGGACTAGGCATCTGGGCCTACCCTAGCCCTAAGAAGAGGCATGCAGGGATGGATTAATCCTTTTGAGACACTTATTACATCTGTTCTAACCCAACACAACTAACTTTGGGGACAAAACTGGGCTTGAGGTATCTGCTAGGACTGAATCAACAAAAGCACAGCAACAGTGGACTTACAGTAAACCTCGACATACAGTGCCATCTAGTGCTGAAATAGCAAAAGTGTCCAGCAGCTTAGAGAAAATAAGCAGGCTGCTTAGAATTTCTGGGAAGACAGCCACGATGTCAGATTATTAAGACTGGAAAATTACCTGACTGTTCAATACACAAACAATGCTATATTGTCAGCAAGCATCAAGAACTTTCTGGGAGGGGCTGGTGTTGTGGCTTAGTGGGTAAAGCCACAGCCTGTGACACCAACATTCCATATGGGCACCAGTTCAAGTCCCAGCTGCTCCACTTACAATTCAGCTTCCTGCTAATGTGCCTGAGAAAGCAGCAGAGAATGGCCCAAGTACTTAGGCCACTGCCGCCCACCTTGGAAACAGATGAAGCCCCTGGCTTCTGGCTTCAGCCTGGCTCACCCTTGGGATTGCGGCCATCTGGGAAGTGAACCAGCAGATGGAGGATCTCTCTCTCTCTCTCTCTCTCTCTCTCTCTCTCTCTCTCTCTCTCTCTTTCTAACTTTCAATAAATAAATAAATCTTTAAAAAACAGACAATATTGAATATCTTTTTTATCACAATGCAATAAAATGAGAAATTATTAACAAGTATAACCAGAAACTACATAGATAGAAACTAAACAACTTACTCCTGAACAACCAAAAGATCAAAGAAGAAATTAAGGTAGAAATTTTCAAGCTTCAAATGAATGAAAATGGAAATACAACATGACAGAACCCATGGAATACAGCCAAAGCAATACAAAGCAGAAAGCATATAGCAATCAATACCTACATCAAAAAAGAAAAAATATCTCAAGTAAGCATATTACTGTGAAAAATAAAACTAATGCAAAATTAATAGAAAGATGGAGATGGCTTTGTGGCACAGCAGGTTAAGATACCTCGTGCAACTCTGACATCCCATATGGGCACCGGTTTGAGTCCCCCAAGTTGTTCCACTTCCAATCCAGCTCCCTGCTAATACACCTGGGAAAGTAGCAGAAGTCCAAGTGCTTAGGTCTGTACCCACACGGGAGACCCAGATGGAGTTCCAGGTTCCCAGCCTCGGCTGTGCAGTCAGCTGGGGAATTAACTAGAGGATGGAAAATCTCTCTGTCTCTCCCCCACCCTCTTCTCTAACTCTGCCTTTCAAATAAACAAATAAATATTTTTAGAAAAATTGATAGAAAGCATAAAACTCAGAGTAAAAATAAATGAAAGACTAAAAAATTAAAAATGAAAGAAACATAGAACTGATTATTTGAAGACAAACAAAATTAACAAACTCAGCTACATTAACTAGGAAAAAGAGAGAAGATTCAAATGGCTAACAATCACACTGAGTGGGGAAAAGGTTAAGGCTTTCTCTCTAAGATCTAAAACAAAACAAACATGTCTACTTGCATCACTTTTATTCAAAATAGTACTAGAAGATCAAGCCAGAACAATTAGGCAAGAGAAATAAAGGCTATCTAAATTAGCAAGGTGGCAGTAAAATTGTCACATATGACATGATCTTATATAGAGGAAACTTCAAATACTGCAAAAAATAATTATAATTAATTTAAAAAACTCAGCATAGTTGTATAAATTCAAAATACAAAAAATCAGTAGTGTTGTTATATGCCAATACTTAATTATCTGAGAAAGAAATAAGTAATCCCATTTCCAATAGCTACCCAAAAAACTCTTATGAATAAAATTAATCAAAGATGTGAAAGATCTCTACAATGCAAACTATAAATCACTGATGAAAGAAATTAAAGGATGCACAAAGAAATGGAAAGACATCTGTGTTAATGGACTGGAGAAATTAATATCATTTAAATATGCATATTACTCAAAGCAATTTATAGATTCATGAATACCCACTAAAAATCAATGCCATTTTTCACAGAACTAGAAAAACACCATTAAAATTTATATGAACCAGAAGAGACTTGAACAGACAAAAAAATCTTGAGCAAAAAAACCAACATTACACTACTTGATGTTAAAATATATTACAAAGCTATAGTAATTAAAACTGCAAGCTGTCAACATAAAATCAGACCCAGTAACCAATGGAACATGACAGAGAGCCTAGTATTAAACCTAAAAAGCTACAGGTAATGGATTTTTGACAAAGGTGTTAAAAACACACATTAGGAAAAGGACAACCTTTTCAATAAATAGTGAAAAATTCCTTGTGTTAAGCCACCATCTGCAATGACAGCATCCCATATCAGATTGCCAGTTTGAGTCCCAGCTGCTCCATTTTTTAAAAAAATATTTATTTGCCCAGTAGAAAGAACGGGCCATCAAAAAAGGAGGTACCTTTCTCTGAAGAGAGGAAAGAACTTCCACTTTGACTATGACCTTGTCTAAGTAAGATTGAAGTCAGTGAACTCAAGAGGCTTCCATAGCCTTGGAAACTCATGACTAGAGCCTAGGGAGATTTCTGACGCCATAAACAAGAGTGTCAAATTGTTAAGTCAACAACAGGAGTCACTGTGTACTTACTCCTTATGTGGGATCTGTGTCCTTAATGTGTTGTCCAATGTGAAGTAATGCTATAACTAGTACTCAAACAGTCTTTTACATTTTGTGTTTCTGTGTGGGTGCAAACTGTTGAAATCTTTACTTAATATATACTAAATCAATCTTCTGTATATAAAGATAATTGAAAATGAATCTTGATGTGAATGGAATGGCAAGGGAGCAGGAGATGGGAGGTGTGTGGGTAGGAGGGAAGTTATGGAGGGAAAAGCCATTGTAATCCATAAACTGTACTTTGAAAGTTTACATTTACTAAATAAAAGTTTAAAAAAAAAAAAAGAAATGATTGCTCTCATGTCTTTGGGATGTGTAATTATACCAAAAGGCCAGAAAGATCTCAAAAAGTTTTTTTTTTTTGTTCTAGTACTATTGGTTGAACTCTGTAATTAACACACAATTATTCTTAGGTGTTTAAATTTAACTGAAAAGTGATCTCTGTTAAATATAAGAGTGGGAATAAGAGAGGGAGGAGATGTACAATTTGGGACATGCTCAAGCTGACTTGCCACAGATGGTGGGTTAGAAACGTGCCAGGGGATTCCAATTCAATCCCATCAAGGTGGCATGTACCAAGCCCATCTCACTAGTCCAAGTGATCAATTTCAGTTCACAATTGATCACACTGATAGGTCTAAGAGTCAAAGGGATCACACAAACAAGACTAGTGTCTGCTAATACTAACTGATAGAATCAAAAAGGGAGAAAAAAAAAAAAAGAATCAAAAAGGGAGAGAACGATCCAACAGGGGAAGTGGGATACACAGCAGATTCATAGAATGGCGGATGTCCTAAATAGCACTCTGTCAGAATCAGCCCTTAAGGCATTTGGATATGGCTGAAGAGCCCATGATAGTAGTTTAGGCATGGAAAGCCAAGACACTCTGGAACAAAAAAAAAAAAGGACCTAAATAAAAGATATCTGCGAGTGAGATCCCAGTGGGAAGAACAGGTCATCAAAGAAGGAGGTACCTTTCTCTGAAGGGAAGAGAAAACTTCCACTTTGACTATGAGCTTGTCTAAATAAGATTGAAGTCAGCGAACTCAAGAGGCTTCCATAGCGTTGGCAGGTCATGATAAGAGCCTAGGGAGATTACTGACGCCATAAACAAGAGTGTCAAATTGTTAAGTCAACAACAGGAGTCACTGTGCACTTACTCCTCATGTAGGATCTGTGTCCTTAATGTGTTGTCCAATGTGAAGTAATGCTATAACTAGTACTCAAACAGTATTTTACACTTTATGTTCTGTGTGGGTGCAAATTGATGAAATCTTTACTTAATATACACTAAGTTGATCTTCTGTATATAAAGATAATTGAAACTCAATCTTGATGTGAATGGAATGGGAGAGGGAGCAGGAGATGGGAGGGGTGCAGGTGGGAGGGAAGTTATGGGGGGGGAAGCCATTGTAATCCATAAACTGTACTTTGGAAGTTTATATTTACTAAATAAAAGTTTTTAAAAATATATTTATTTGTTCATTTGAAAGTCAGAGTTACACAGAAAGAGAAGGAGAAGCAGAGAGAGAGAGAGGTCCTCCATCTGCTGGTCTATTCCCCAATTGGCAGCAACAGCCAGCTGGAGCTGTGCCGATCCAAAGCCAGGAGCCTGGAGCTTCTTCCAGGTCTCCTATGTGGGTGCAGGGGCCAAGGACTTGGACCATCTTCCACTGCTTTCCCAGGCCATAGCAGAGAGCTGGATTGAAAGTGGAGCAGCCAGGACTCAAACCTGCATGCATACGGGATGCCAGCACTGCAGGTGGCAGCTTTACCCAGTATGCTACAGCGCTCGCCCAGCAGCTGCTCCACTTCTAATACAGCTTCCTGCTAATGTGCCTTAGAAGGCAGAAGATGGTCCGGGTGCCTGGGACCCTGCCATCCATGTGAGACACCAAGATGGAGGTCCTGGTTTCTGGCTTTGGCCTGGCCCAGATCTAGTTGTTCTGTGTCTCCCTCTCTATTACTCTGCCTTTCAAATAAAGAAGTCTTTAAAAAAAAAAAAAGTTCATTCCTTTTTTATTACTGAGAAGTATTCTAACACTTTTATTTATGTGGTTACCTGTTGATCAACATCTGGGGCCACTGCTGTGGTATATTGGGTAAAGCTGCCTCCTGTAGTGCCGGTATCCCATATGGGCGCCGGTTGGAGTCCTGGCTGTTCCACTTCCAATCCAGCTCTCTGCTGTGGCCTGGGAAAGCAGTGGAGGATGACTCAAGTCCTTGGGTCCCAGCACTTGTGTGAGAGGCCTGGAAGAGGCTCGTGGCTCCTGGCTTCGCATCAGCCCAGCTCCGGCTGTTGTGGTCATTTGGGGAGTGAGCCAGCGGATCGAAGACTTCTCTCTCTCTCTCTCTGCTTCTGCCTTTCCGTAGCTCTGCCTTTCAAATAAATAAATTAAAAAAGGTCAACATCTGAGTTATTTACGGATTTAGCTTATGAATAAAGCTGCTATTGACATTCACTTTTATCTCACTTAAATAAATATCTAGCAATGGGGTTTCTGGGTCATGTAGTACATGTTTAACTAAGAATACCAAATTGTTTTCCAAAATGGTTGTAGCATTTTACTAGAAATATATAAAAGTTCTAGTTACTTCATATCCAATCAACATATGGTATTGTCCAACAGTCTTTTTGAGGTTAACCACTAATGAGTGTGTAGTGGCACTGTATCATGGTTTTAATTTGCCTTTTCCTGATGACTAATAATGTTGAGAATCTTCTCATGTGCTGTTTGGTCACAGATCTATCTTTTTGTGGAATGCTTGTTCAACTAGTCATTTTATTTTCTTATTATTGAGTTTTAGAAATTATTTATAAATTTCAGATACCAGTATACTTGCAGGGGTATATGCTGAAATATTTTCTTCTAAATTGTCTATGGTCCTTTTGTCATATGAAAACTAACTAAAGAGCAGAAATTTTAAATTTGGATAAAGTCCAAATTATTTTTTTCTCTTTTGGATTGTGCTTTTTCTTCCTATATAAGAAACCTCTGCCAACCCCAAATCACAAAAATATTCTCCTATTTTACTGTAGAAGTTTTACAATTTTAGCTTTGATCTTCAGGTCTATGATCATTTTGAGAAAATTTTTGTATAGTTTGTATAGTTTTTTCTCTCAGAATCAAGGTTCATTTTTTTCCAAATAGAAACACAAATAGTTACAGAAGCATGTGCTGAAAAAATTATTCTTTCCTCATTGAGTTAGTTACCTTGACATTTTTGTCCAAGGTAATTAACCATATAAATCTATTATTGGATTTCTTCTATGTTCTATTAATTTATAAGCTTACTCTTTGTGGTCATATTTTAAAACTGCAGCACGCATGTGACAATTCATTGTTGCCGAATGCCCTCATGATGCCATATGCTACATCCAACAGGAACAATTCACATCACCTGGCCCAGGTTTCTGGGACATGAAACTCTGGCTCCCACGCACTAAATTCCTCTTCTCTTAGGAATAAAACAAAAACCAAGGACCACAAAAGTAATTTCAAAAACTAGTTATGCAGAGGAGTTAAGGGAGAAGAAAAGAGATTACTATCTTATTGCTAAAGTTCTATGTATTCAAATAAACTTAAAGAAATGAAGAAAAGAAGATGGGGACAGACATTGGAACACAGTTGGTGGAGCCACCACTTGTGAAACCAGCGTCCACGTCTGAATGCCTGGGTTCAAGTCCTGCTTCCACTTCCAATCCTAGTACACCTGGGATGATAGCAGATGGTGGTTCGAGTACTTGGGTCCCTGTCACCCACATGGGAGACCCACATGGAGTTGCTAGCTTGCTGGCTCGCTCTCTCACTCTCACTCTTGCTCAGCCTTTCAAATACAAATAAATAAACATATAAATAAATAAATGCACTTAAAAAGAAAAGCAGGTGAATTTCAGGGTACATCCCCAGCCTTAAAGGGGGAAAACTGTGATCCTTGTGACTATGAGTAAAGTGGGAACACATCTCATTTTATAATATTGCAATATGACAATGGATTCTGATTCAAACAGAAACCCCTCTGTGAGTCTGTCATCATGCCGTCCTAAAGGTACCATAAATTATTTTCTTCTCAGAAGAATATTTTACTTCATGATTTTTTTGCAAAGTATAATTTATAATTTGTCATAGGTAAGTTTGCATAAGAAATTGTATCACAGCTTTTCTATTTCTCAAAATTAACTGCTTCAAGAAAGTCTGATTTATTAGAAGTTGGAACCAGTTTGCCAAATCAACAGATTGATCTCTAGTACAGATTGATCTCTAGTACAGAACTCTAGAGGTTATTATGAGATTTAATGTTAATACTTTGTTTATTGCTTTGGGGTCTGTTTGCTCGAAGTAGTAATCCTCAGTGAAAATAGCTGGCAATGCAAAAACAAGTATGCTCATGAGTTTTAAAAATCATATTATTTAAAAAAAAAAAACTCTGATCTAAAATGAGGTATAAAAAGTTCAGTAATTGTTCATTCCAAACAGATTCTTTGTGGTTTTGCCAAAAAAACAGACATAATATTTGGCTTTTTCTACCATAGATACTTTCCAACGTCTGTTTCTCCATCATTGAGTATGGCAAGGCAAATAGAAAAATTAAGGTCAAATGAGGAAAACCAGCAAATGGTTTCTATCTGGCTTCCCTCTTGGACCACCAATTGGCAAACATCATTAAAAAAAAACTGTACCAGAGATAAATGATAGGGTAAAAGTACATTTTTGACCCTGAGCCCAGGCTCTCGTAAAAGAAGCAGGCCTAAGATTTATAGGAAATGATGTGGGAATGAATTCAAAGTGTGGAAGAATCACAAATTGCTTTTCCATTTAGCTAAAAGAAACGCCAAGCTTTAAAAAAAAAAAAAATGGTGGTATCTATTTTTTTTTCCCTGCACTTGCACTCTGTTTAATAATTTTACCCCTCAATCCCAAAGTCTTCGAGTAGATCAAGTACCTAAAAACTTAATCAGACATGTAGGTCACAGCAGATCATTTGTACTTAATAAATAGATATATGTGATTGATAGAATAAAGGGAAGTTTATATAAATTATCTCAAACTGTTCATTTTTGGATGCCTTTTACTGATGAGAAAAACTCCGTTAACCAAGCGCCAATTAGCATTTTTACTAAGTGTTTCAGTTAGGTACCTAATGTGTTATTAACATGGCATGTATCAAAACACATAATTACTTATTAATAAATTCAAGAACGCCACCCAGGTGACCTGGGGCGAGAGTAGAATCGGAAAAGAGCCTCACTTCTGACTTCTCCAGCACAAAAGTTTGAGGAACTGACTGGGCTGTGACTGGCAGCTGTAGGGGCCCAGGTTGCAGGAGGTCGTGTGGACAGAGAACGGAAAGACAGCAGGGGAGGGAAAGGCTGCAAGCGGGGGATAATCTTCCCTCGAACGAAGAGACAGCTGCCAAAGTGAAAAGAAGCGAAAAGCCTTGGCGCTTCATGGGTTTTCTTGAGGCGTAGGAGCAAAAAAGCAAAGAGAGAAGGCAACGAGGCAGAATCGAGGCCTTGGGAGGCCCACGTGCATCCTGTAAGCATTTTGACCAGGGGTGTGCCATTCTGGCCGGAGTTAACATCAAGAGAACTAAGGCACAGGCGTGGACAGGGGAGAAGCGGCCGCAGCGGGAGCGGCAGAGCGGGGCGGCTGCGACAGAACCCCGCACGCACCTGCGCCGCGGTCCCGGGGCTGCCGGAAGCCACGGGCGCGGCCCGGGGACCCCATTCACGCTGGGGACTCAGGGACCCGTGCGCGGCCACAGCACAGAGCCTCCACCCCACTTACGAGGTCGCGGCTACAGGGCGGGGAGGCTCTCGTGTGCGTTTTACGGAATTAGCCGGGTGAGTCACGGCGCAGAAAATCCAGGGCGCCGCCAGGAGGAAAGGCACCGTCCCGGCGGCCGCTGAGCGGGTTCTCGGCCCGGACTCTTCCCGACGCAGCCGCCAGGTGGCGCGCTCAGCACGTTGCCGCTAGCAGTGCGGCGGGGCCGCTGGGCTGGATGCGGTCGCCTAGGAAACCGAGGGCGCGGCGGCGGCGACGGCAGAGGAGCGGGTAGGCCCGGCCGGCTGCTGGGACGCTGGAGCGCCCTGCAGGCCCTGTGTGCGCGCCTGGAAGCGGTCGAGGGGATATCGGAGGCCTGGCCCCGACTCCTTCCTACCCGACCCTGAAGACTTTATGAGACTCCTCCCGCCTTCCCCGCGCCTCAGCATCCCTATCTCCACCGGCCGGGGCTTGCTGGGCCCCCAGTTAGGTCTGAGGTCGCGCCTCGTGGTGTCCTCCTTGGGGCGCCGTTCCTGGACCGTTAGGCGCGGCTGGGCGGGTTCTCACTGGTTTGCCCCTCTTAACCACCCAGAGTGGGAAGCAGACTTTGTTGAAGCTGAGCAGAACCTTAACCCACCTCTTTCAGCCTTGCAGTGCGACTCTTGGATGCGTTGCTTATCGGCCTTCCTAGGTCTGCTGTAAGGTTTGTAGCCTTCGTGGCGCCCTCTCACAGGCTCTAGCAGCAGTAGTTGCTCAAAGAACTACTGAAGTCGCTCCTCTTCTCCGCGGTAAGGGAGGTGTCAGTTACCTGGTGTCAGCAATTCAAAATTCCAGTGAGACAATTTCAGAAATTAACAATTTTTAATTTACAAATAACTTATTAGAGTATATTGTTAGTTGTTCTGTTTTCTTAGCTATTGCCATATGGGCCTAATTTATAGATGAGACTTTATTATAGTGTGAATGAATAGTAAAAACATACAGCCAACGAAGTTTTCAGTACTATCCAGGGCTTAAGGCCATCCACTGGGGTCTTGGAAGGAATACCTGTGCATACCTACGGCAATCCCTGCATTTGTAGGGGGCTTTGTTATCTCCCAGTTTAACCAAAGCCTCGTTAATAACCCTAACGGGACGTAGGAAAAATGGGGGAAGAACCTGAGGATCACAGAGCTTTCATCTCAGTGGAGGAGCTAGGACTTGCTCAGTCTTGCCTCTCCTCACGCTCTTCTCCCGGAACTCGCGGTCCAGTGATCGTGTTTTGAGTGAGGACTGCATGGATGCTTCCCCACTGAGGGCTCTTGCCAGGTGCCCAGTGTGCCGCTGACGGCCTTTCACCTGCACACTGCCAGCCACACAGTGCTTCAGCTCCTTGCCCTGGATGCTGTACGTCCTTCTAAAGGGAACACTGGGTGGTTTCTCCCATGAATTTGTTAGATATTTTGTTGTATAGTACTTTGCTTCCTCCCCCTTCTTATCCCATAAATTCTCTGCTGGGCAGAGGAGTTAAGAAAATGGTTAGGTGATTAGGTTAGGAAAAGATGCCCTGCAAAGCCAAAAAAAAAAAAATGAAAAGATGGCTGTGAAGGCAAAGAAGGCTAATAGTAAGCTGCTGCTTATCAGTGTGTGTGATCCTTGCCCCCAGATTCCCCTGCTGCCCCTCCCAGGCCTCGCTCCAGCAGAGCCTCATCTTCACTGCCGCTCTTGGAAGGCAGGGAGGAGTCTTAAAAGTATTACATGCGGTTCTATTCCTCATAATACGTTTGTGGCTGTATTTCTTTTCTCTTTTGACCTTTCTAACAGCGAGAGTTGGAAAAATGTAGTTCTGGTTACTGGAGAAGTTAATTTAATACATTGCATTTGAAACTATTTGTTATTAGCAAGTCTGCATCAAAAGATAGGCCAATTTTAAAGCTAAGAAACCAGTATAATTTCGGACCTACAGTTCAGAAATGTACCACTGACTAAATATTTAAATTGACAAGAGAATACATGATAATACAGTGGATATCACCAGTCATCAACTCCAAGTCGAAAATATCATTCATGAGAAAAAAAGTTTTAATATATGTATAAACTGGATGCATTTTACATTTAACACTAGTTGTTTCGGGCTACCCACATATCCTTTGTAAAAAGAGGTCTGAAAATTCATTAAATTTTTAGATGGTATTGTCATTACTGAAAGGCTTCAGTGAATTCAGTTTCTTTTCAACATGTGCAGGAGAGCATTTTTAATTATATTAAAGTATGTTCTGGTGTCACTAAAAATTTGAGTTTAAAGATACCTTTACTTTCCAAATTTAGGAAATTTGAATAAATGAGTAGGGTCATTGGTAAAGACAGTGAGTGCGCCTTACTTGCATGTTAATCATTCAAATAAGTATTACATCTAGTTTTTATCTGTGGGAGATGCTGCGTATGCTGTGAAGCATATATTTTTTAATTCCCATTGATGAATGTTTGTTGAACTAGTTGTAGTTTGGCAGTAAATGACGTATATTTTTCTGAAGATGACTGTCATGAATGTTTTTGCATATGTGTGTGTATTTCAGCCTTGCAATTAAAATTATAGTAAGGGCTGTGCCTTTTAATTTGGAGTATTTTTTTTTTGACAGGCAGAGTGGACAGTGAGAGAGAGAGACAGAGAGAAAGGTCTTCCTTTGCCGTTGGTTCACCCTCCAATGGCCGCCGTGGACGGCGCGCTGCGGCCGGCGCACCACGCTCATCCGATGGCAGGAGCCAGGTGCCAGGTGCTTCTCCTGGTCTCCCATGGGGTGCAGGACCCAAGCACCTGGGCCATCCTCCACTGCACTCCCAGGCCACAGCAGAGAGCTGTCCTGGAAAAGGGGCAACTGGGACAGAATCCGGCGCCCCAACCAGGACTAGAACCTGGTGTGCCAGTGCCGCAAGGCGGAGGATTAGCCTGTTGAGCCACGGCGCCGGCCTAAGTAGTTTTTTTTTTTTTTTTTTTTTTTTGACAGGCAGAGTGGACAGTGAGAGAGAAAGAGAGACAGAGAGAAAGGTCTTCCTTTGCCGTTGGTTCACCCTCCAATGGCTGCCACGGTCGGCGCGCTGCGGCCGGCGCACCGCGCTCATCCGATGGCAGGAGCCAGGTGCTTCTCCTGGTCTCCCATGGGGTGCAGGGCCCAAGCACCTGGGCCATCCTCCACTGCACTCTTGGGCCACAGCAGAGGGCTGGCCTGGAAGAGGGGCAACCGGGACAGAATCCGGCGCCCCGACCGGGACTAGAACCCGGTGTGCCGGCGCCGCAAGGCGGAGGATTAGCCTGTTGAGCCACGGCGCCGGCCCCTAAGTAGACTTTTTTAATAGAAAACTTTTATGTAATAAATATAAATTTCAAAAGTACAACTTTTGGATTATAGCGGTTCTTCTCCCCCATAACCACCCTCCCACCCACAAACCATCCCATCTCCTACTCCCTCTCCCATCCCATTCTTCATTAAGATTCATTTTTAATTATCTTTATATGCAAATGATCAACTCTAAGTAGACTTTTACTTTTCACTGAGAAGCATTGAGGGAGTGGTTTGGGAAACATTTTCAGACAGAAGGTGATTATGGAGTGGCCTGGGAAGACTGGAGACCTGAGTCTTTCAAACCCCAGTTGCTCAGTGCCCTCACATCATGGTGTAGGTTGTAAGTGCCCAAGCAGAGCTGGGAGAGGAAAGACACACATGAGCGCAGGAGAGAGGTCACATTCTGGGTGAAGATCTCCATAGCACTGTCTGTGTGACTTCACCAATGTCTTTTTAAAATTGATCATTATTTTCTTAAACTTCCGCTGCCAAATGCTTCTTTGTCCTGAGTAGGGATCTTGCCCCTTTTATGTTCTATAACTGAGGGCCAAGTAAAATGCCATGTGCAGAGCAGGCACTGAACAGATGTTTGCAGTGACCGACAGATTGGATGTCCCTTTGTCAGGAAGTAGCCTAACTGTAACCTTCCAGGGACATAGTAATATTTACTTTGTGAATGTTTTTCCAGAATTCTTACCCTTTCCTGAGGTAGAAAACCTCTGGGTGGGCAGGAACTGTAAATTTTTGTAAATGTTTATGAAAGTTCCCATTGTTTGCAGGACATTATCAAATACGGAAGTACATATTGAGGTACTATAATTAGCTCACTGCAGAAATACAACTGTTAAGCAGGCCATCGAATTGGTTTGTACTCATTTTCTTGACAGTGTGTGAAACAGTGAATCTGAATATAGTCTATGCATAAATCATTTATGCTTTAATGGATCAACATTTTCACTTATATTTTATTAAAGTCCTTTGCTATAAGCTGAGGTTAGGAAACTAATTATACATTAGTCAGAGAGTTAGAAATATAAGAGCCAGGTAACTGAGGTAATTGAGCAAGATGAGGTCATTTTTCCTCCAACGCCAGATGGATACCACAGGTGGGGACCATAACACTTGATCTCTTCCATATGACTCAGAAAGAGATTAATGTTGACATTTGTCTTAACTTTAAATAAGAGACGTTATAACACAATCATTATTAAGTAAGTTATTCCTTTTAAATAAAACATTTGTCAGCATGCTTTTTGTGTAACAGCCAAGTTAAAAATTCTAAACCTAAAGTAGAAAATAATGAAAAATTCAACTCCCCATCTGAAACAAAAGAACAATTTTTTTCTTAGCTCATAATTTTCTGTAAACTGTGATGTTATAATGATGACACATTTTAGTATGGAGGTTGTTGAATTCGTCTCAATACTTTGAGAAGACTGGTACCCTGTCTTCATATTTTAAATCTTTTAAATTTAAATCTTCATATTTTAAATCTTTTTGTGTGTCACCTGTGTGCTTTTCAGTTGAAAAGTATTTGCATTCATATTTAGTTGAATGTGTTTGCATCCAGAGATGTGCATGCTTGGCTAGAAAAGTCTCAGACAAAGAGATCTGGGTGTATGAGTAACACGTATATAGAGAAGTATGTTTTCATTTCCGTGAGTTTTTCCACTGTGGATCTGAATGGTCTGTGTAGATTTACATAAGTTGCTAACTGAGTGATCCACATTAATGATGAAGGTTAACCATGGCAAATCTCATGGACTGGTCTTGCCACATATCATTGCCCTTGGCAGCAGGCAGACATTCTCTGTTTTCTGGTTTTCTGGAATGTGAAGAAGCATGATCTGAAACTATAACCGAAGGGAAAGAGGAAGACTTGTAATAATGATGAGCTCTTTCTATGTGTCAGTCCCTATGCTAGAAACATTAAATATTAGCTTATTTAATCCTTACAGTAGCTCTTAGAGTAAGATTGTTATGGTTCTTAACTTACAGATGATGGACAAAGAGTTCAAAGGGATTAAGCAAATAAAAAGTAAAAACAAGACAGGCTATCTGAGGGAGCCAAATTGCCTACCATCAAAGCACTCAAGTGCCCATAGAAAATAGGTGGCAGATCTAGAATAAAAACACTATCTGCCTGATTAATTCAGTCATGCACTAATGTATTCACTTGACCAGGATTTATTGTGTGTCTATTGTGCTAGGAAAGGAAATATGGCAATGCACAAGAATGATATCATGCCCACTCGCAGGAGTTTCCAGCCATTTAAACTAATAATTACAAAGGTTATGTTCTTCTTTCTACCATGACAAACTACAAATATATTGACTCACAGTTAGGCACTGATGCTTTTGAGATTAATGGAAATAAAAGATAAAATTCTTTTAAAAAAAGGCTACTCGGGGCTAGCGCCGTGGCTCACTTGGTTAATCCTCCGCCTGCGGCGTCGGCATCCCATATGGGCGCCGGGTTCTTGTCCTGGTTGCTCCTCTTCCAGTCCAGCTCTCTGCTGTGGCCCAGGAGGGCAGTGGAGGATGGCCCAAGTGCTCGGGCCCCTGCACCCACATGGGAGACCAGGAGAAAGCACCTGGCTCCTGGCTTCGGATCGGCACAGAGCACCAGCCATAGCGGCCATTTGGGGGGGTGAACCAATGGAAAGAAGATCTTTCTGTCCCTTCCTCTCACTGTCTATGACTTTACCTGTCAAAAATAAATAAATAAATAAATAAAAAGACTACTCTCTGAGGCCAGTGTTGTGGTGCAGCATGTTAACGCCCTGGCCTGAAGCGCTGGCAGCCCATAAGGGTGCCAGTTCTAGTCCCGGTTGCTCCTCTTCTGATCCAGCTCTCTGCTGTGGCCTGGGAAAGCAGTAGAAGATGGTCCAAGTCCTTGGGCCCCTGCACCCACGTGGGAGACCCAGAGGAGGCTCCTGGCTCCTGGCTTCGGATCGGCGCAGCTCCGGCCATTGTGGCCATCTGGAGAGTGAACAAGCAGATGGAAGACCTCTCTCTCTGTCTCTACCTCTCTCTCCGTAACTCTGACTTTCAAATAAATAAAATAAATCTTTAAAAAAAAGACTACTCTGTGTAAAGTATACCTTAGTTTGTAAACCAAATCCATGAAGTACTTCTGATTACTATAAACATCTGTGGACGACAGTGTGTCTGTATTTTCCCTTTTAAAAATTTCCTTGATTTTCATTACATGTAAAAGGAAAGAAGAGTTATTGTTATTATGACATTATTATCATTTGTAAGTCTCTAATCCATTTCAAAAAACACTTCAGTGTTTGTGTTTATTTGCTCTTTATAACAACCCTGGCCAAACAATTCTTTAGATCCTAGTGCTAATTCGTTTGTATCCTGGCTTCTTGGTGCACATAGAAAATTGTGGTCTACTTTTGTTTCAATTGTCAAAAACTTAATAGACATCTATTGAGCTGCAGCTGTGTGTACTGCTCTCTATCAAACACTGTGGAGAAATAAAACTATTGAAAAAGTTCATTCCTGTGCCCTAAGGGAGCGTGGTAGAGGCAACAGACGTAGATGGATAGCATGAGAGTGAGGCTGTTAGAACGGTTTGGGTGGAAGGAATGTTGCACCAGGGCTAAACATGAAACTCACCAGACTGAAAAATCCAATTGATTCACGATGTTCCAGCATTGTGGTTGATGTTATATCTGGGGACACAGAAGCAGTGAGGATAGAAAAACTAGCCTTAAATTAAGTTCCAGGGGTCTTAGCTAGAGTAAGCACAAGTAGACTGACACAGAGAATGTATTCACTTTTCCTATGTCTCTTTTCTAAACAGGTATTTCTTTAATAGCTAAGCAGCACAATGGAAACCACGGGGAAAGCAAATAAAAAAGATACACAAGAAAAGCCAAAGGAAACCAAACTGCCTACTAGTGAAGCCCTTCTAGACTATCAGTAAGTTTATGTATATATATATATATATTTTTTTTTTTTCCTTTCAGGAAACTGCATTCTCTTCTTGATGGTTTTTCTGACATAACGTACACAATCCTTTGCAATTCCTCTGACACAGTGCTCTTGCTCTGTAATTATTTATAGACGCAGAGCCATGGCATAGTGAAAGTAGCACAGCTTTGCCGTCAATAAAACATGGGCTCACAAGGCAGGGGTGCATACATTAATTAAGATACCTACCATGATTCTTTGCTAGGTGCTTTCCACATTTTATCCAGCTTACTTTGCCCTCAGATCCACAGTTGATCCATTGTCAATTGCAGTGACAGCCTGCTCCAGAAACAGGACCCTCCAGGCAGAACTCTGACTCCACCACTCCTAAGGCGTCCAATCTTGGGGAGGTCCCCCAACCCTCTCTGTACTCTTGTTGGGAAAACTATGAAAGGAAAAAAAGATTGATTTGATAATGATAGTAACTACAAGGTAGAGTTACCAGAAGAGTTAAATCTGTTCTTATTTGTAAAGAACTTATGTTCTAACAACAAGAAGCACTAAAATGTATGTTTTAATACATAGTTTTAAAGTTAACAGATAACTAGAAGGGTGATAGGAACTATGTGAGTGTATTTTTTTGTATTTTTATTCACAGTAATTATACATATTTATGGGCAGCAATATAATATTTCAACATATATATGCAATGCGTAGCAATCAAAACATGGTAGTCAACATTTTCCCTTAAGATTTATTCATTTATTTAAAAGACAGAGGTATAGAGAGAAAGTGAGAGAAAGAGAGAGATCCTCTGTCTGCCAGTTCACGCCCCAAATGGCTGCAATGGCCAGGGCCAGGCCAAGCTAGGGACTTATTTCTTCCATTTTTTCCTCCTCTCCCTCCCCTCCCCCTCCCCTCCTTCTCCTTCTTCTTTTTTTTTTTTCTTTCTTGTGTCCTGGGACAGCTGCATCACCCAACAGATCGAGATGGCCACAGCACCCCAGTATGCTTCTCTGGCAGATGAAAGAAGCACTTGCTGGGGGTCTGCCGCCAGGTACAGAGTAAGTCTTCGAAGGGACTTCACTCCTTCCATCTGACTCTGATTTACATATGACATTTCGTTGTTAAGACTCATGTACCTCCAAATGGAGATGATGCACCCAATAGCTGCCAGGAGAACAGAGAGGGATTGGAGGCATAACCACACTCTTGTGCCAGGTACATATTTTTAAAGGCTTTTGAAACTATAGCATAGTCTAGTAGTGGATATGAAACAGCATTCATTAATGTGGTTTGGGCTCACTGCATTGTATTATTGGTGACTCCACCACCACCTGTGTACATAACAGCTTCCTGGCTTACCTCTTAAAATACTGTTGTATTTTAAATGATTTGTGGTCATTTTTACAAAAGAAGAAAAGGAAATGTCCTTTACTTAATGTTTCATTTCTGATACATTCCAACTTGCATTATTTCTAAGTGGATACACATTAGTTTTAATATTAAGAACTTAGAGGGATGGGCACTGTGGCATAGTGGGTAAAGCCACCACCTGCAGTGCTAGCATCCCATATGGGCACCGGTTGGGGTCCCGGCTGCTCCACTTCTGATCCAGCTCTCTGCTATGGCCTGGGAAAGCAGTAGAAGATGGCCCAAGTCCTTGGGCCCCTGCACCCACGTGGGAGACCCAGAGGAGGCTCCTGGCTCCTGGCTTCAGATCGGCACAGCTCTGGCCATTGCAGCCAACTGGGGAATGAACCAGCTGATGGAAGACTTCTCTCTCTCTCTCCCCATCTCTCTCTCTGCCTCTCCTTCTCTGAGTAACTCTAACTTTCAAATAAATAAATAAGTCTTAAAAAAAAAAAACTTGGAGACAAAACTAGACTATTTTCTGTGTTTTATTCCAACTAATAAATAGTAAGCCCATTGAAAGCTTCTGAACCTCAGCTGTTAGCACATGGGTGGGTATTTTAATGTGTAAATGTCTTGGAAATAGATAGTTCAGTGTCTATTCCCAAATAAAACAAAAATGTACTTCATTCATATACTCATTCAACAAGTACGTGAGTTTTTATCAAGTGCAAAACAAGTGCTGGATATTGGAATACAACAATGAACAGGACAAGATAGTTCCTCCCTGATGAAACATAGAAGTCAGACATTAAATAACTAATTCAAGCTTTCTAAAAGTTTATAGCTATAAGGAAGGTACCATGAAAGAAAAGTGGAAGGTGCTATCTAATGGTGAAACCAAAGGGCTTGACCTAGTCAGAACAATTAGGTAAAGATGGAGGCTATGTTTGAGCTGATCTTTGGAAGAAGAACAGTTGTTGCTAAAACACACAAAGTAGTGGAAAGAACTGTTTCTGGAAAAAAGACTAGGAAAGGAAAGAGCTTTATCAAAGTCCAGGAACCAAAAGAGGGAGAGGAAGAGAGAGGGCAAGAACACACAGGTGATTTAGGCAAAAGTCAATTCAAGCAGAACACTTGAAATTTGGGAATGGGGAGCCATTTATTGTAGGAATATAAGGCTGAAAATGGGGAGCCTGTGATGTCAATGATTAGGTCTTTGTTTAAGATATTTGTTTTAAACCACATTCTGAAAGGATCCATCTCCTCCTTGAGAGACTACAAATGTATGCATATGGATTGTGTGTGTGTGTGTGTGTGTGTGTGTGTGTTTAATTAATTAACTTGAAATGTAGAGGGGGAGAGAGAGAGAGAGAGAGAGAGAGAGAGAGAGAGAGAGAGATCTTCTACCCACTGGTTCACTCTCCAAATGCCCGCGACAGCCAGGGCTGAGCCAGTTTGAAGCATGAATCAGAAACTCCATTTGGGTCTCCTACGTGGAAGACAAAAGGACCAAGTCTTAGGTTATCATCTGCTGCCTCCCAGGAGCATTAACAAGAAGCCGGATTAGAAGTAGAGGGAAATCTCAGTCCCAGCACCCTGATAAAGGATAGCAGGTGGCCTTACCTGGGGCACCACATCTGTCCTGTTTTTGGCTTGTTTTTTCAGGAGGCAGTGAGTGAAAGGGTCAGAATACTAAGAAATATTCATTGGAAGCAGTTTTTAAGTTGTCTTTCATTTTCTACTTGAAGTAACAAAAATAATAACCAGAAACTATTCACATTTACCTCTCAACTTAACTGAAAACTTCCTTCATATCATTTTAGTAGAGATGGACAGAAAGTAAGGCCTATGAATACAATTTTTAATGAAGTTGAATGGAAGAGGGAGGTTTATACATTAAGAACAATCTAATAATACAAGGAGGTAAGGGGAAAGATGAGACATTACTAACAATGTAATGTCATGGTGCTTTAGAAAAGTGCTCTATCCTTTTCTAATGACTTTAATATAGGTTTATCGTTCCACTTACTTTGCCATTTAGTGTGATATGGAATAATAAGGCACTGAGTAGATAAGGAGATATGAAGAGAAAAATGTAAGGAACAGAGAAGCTTGAATTCCCCGTAATGGCTTATAGTGTGGCGTTCTGAAGTTAAACCTAGCTGTTTCCTGACAAAGCCATCTCTTCTTGAGACCTGAGAAGGTTTAGGTGGATCCAGAGAGACCCAGGATCCTGTTACACCTGCAATTACCATAAGCTCCACAAGGGGGCCCGTGAAGCCACCAGAACATTTAGGACATCTCTCTGGGACCTGCTGATACTCACAGCAAAATGAACACAAGACAGGGCCCTGGGCTGTTTGGTCCTAAATGTTGTAATGGAAGGGGTGATAGGCTTAAGTGTGGGGTAGCCAGATGTAGCAAATAAAAATAGACGACCAATTAAATTTTAATTTCAAATAAATGATATTTTCAGTATGAGTATGCCCCTGTGCAATGTCTGGGGTTAGGGCTGGATGTGATGCCCAGTCTTATCATTGCTTGCTCAGTCATCACCAAGGAAGGCTCTCCACAGCAGCCAGGGAGTCAGTCTTTTAGTGAGCTCATCCAAAGACTCAGCCACAGCCAGTGGAGACTGCATTTGCCTGCTCCACTTGTGCAGATATAGTATTGCCAAATTTGTAATTGCAGAAATTATGTGAATAATTTGCACATGTTTCCACAGGCTCTTTTTAGATACTTTTCATTTGTAATATTTTATTCTTATAGTTAAAAATGGAAAGTAGAGAAGGCATACCTTCAAAATTTTTGCACTTCTAAGCTTTACATAAGGGGTAAAGGATGATTTTTACTTACATGGAGACTTATCTTTACTGTTGTGTGGAGCCCAACCTATTTATAGTCAAGCCTTCCATTCCCTCTACTCATATCCTGTTAATTACTCTAAGGCATTTATCACAATGTGTAAACAATATGTATGTGTTTGTTTCCTTATCATCTACTAAAATATACTCTTGAGGACAAGGATCACAAAGATCTTGTTCAAAACTATTTCTGTAATGACTAAAACAATACTGGGCACCTGATGGCAGCTCATTAAATCTATGTCATGTGTATGACTGCATGAAATAAATATTGGTCATTTTAAACTGTAGAATTTTGCAGCTGAAAATGAACCATAGAGCTCATCTCTTTCAATCTTCTTATTTATAAGAGGAATAATCCAAGACCTAAATATGTCAAGTGTCCTTAGGCACTTAGTGGAAAACAAGGACTAAAATCCAAGTTTCATAGTAAACAAAAAGAGCTGTTTTTGCCATTAAAGGATTTGCTTCCTTATTTTGTATTTTGCTTTCTTATCATTTTTTATTATAAGGAAGATGCCTATTTCTCTCTACCAAGTATACTCATACAATGTCACAAATATAAATGATATTTTTGTGGAAGGGCTGAGTGTGTAAGACTCAGTTGTAATTTTTGAGTGCTTAATTATGTTAGAAACATTCACATATGGTTTCTTATTTTAATCCTCACAATGTTATGTGGAGCTGGGTATTGTCTCCATCTAACAGCTTGGAAATTTAGGCTCAGAAAACTGTATTGTTTCAGGTAGGTAGAAGTGGTGAGGACAAGATTTAAAAGCTGAGTGTTCCTTTCTTTAGCCACTCCACTCTTACTACACTACAGTGGTGCTACATTTCCAATTTTGTTTTTCTTTATTGAAGTAAGCAGTTTAGGTGGGCCTATTTCTGTTGCCTTTTTTGATCCCAGACTTAGTTATAAAACTCACTAAATAATAGCAATATGGAGATATACTAACACTTCAAGTAGCTATTGAATAGACTATACAAAAGTCTTTCTGCTCTTTTCTTTTTAAGATGTATGTGTGTATTTATTTATTTGAAAAGCAGAATGGGAGAGAGAGAGAAAGAGAGAGAGAGAGAGAGAGAGAGAGAGAGAGAGAGGAAGAGACAGGAAAGAGAGATTTTCCATCCATTGGTTCACTCCCCAAATGTCTGTAACAGCCAGGGCTGGGCCAGGCTGAAGTCAGGAGCCTGGAATGCCATCTAGGTCTCCTGTGTAGGTCACAGGAACCCAAACACCTAGATCATCATCAGCTGACTCAAAGGTACATTAGCAAGAAGCTGGATCAGAAGTTCAGAATAGCCAGGACTCCAACCAGGCACCCTAACATGGCATCCGAAGGGGTCGCTTAACCCACTGCACCAGAACACCACCCCTTCCTCCTCTTTTCCGTATGTCATATCTAACAGATACTCGCCAACTACTTGTTGGGTTTTAAGAAATACATTTGTGTCAGGATAGAAGCTTTTAGTATTCACAGAAGAAATGGTACACTAATGAACATGAACGTATGTCTAAATTACCTTAGTGTTTTAACAAGGTGTACTCGCCCTTTGTAACACCTCTGTTTTATTTGTCATTTATGTCTGAGTGTTTTTAGAATTCTAGACAACATGTCTTCTCTGTGCCCTTTCCTAGCTTTCCTTTAAGCCGAATTATTTATAAAATATTAGAAAATATAAAAATTACATCAATGAAATGTGAAGAGATTGGCTTCTTTTTTCAAAAAAGAGAAAAAAATAACTGAAGTTACTTTTCCAAAGTATACTTTAGTGAGTCAAACAGATTCAGGGGCACAAAATCATTTAAGAAATTTTTTTATCTCTAAAAAGTTTTTATCAAATATTTAACAATTTATTTGAATTCAAATAATTTAGTGTAATTTTTAAATTTTGTCCCATTGATCTTTCCTTTGAAAATACTTTTAACACATCTTTGTTTATTCTCAGTTGTCAAATAAAGGAAAATGCAGTAGAGCGCTTCATGTTTCAAATAAAAAAGCTTAGGGAAAAGAACCAAAAGTATCACGAGAGAGTAAGTATAAAATTTAAAGTTTGTCATTATTAAATATTTACACACATGCTTTAAAAGTTTGTAAGGTATGATAAAACACGCTTTAGGAAATTATCTTCTTTAAAGCTTGAAATTGAGTGCCTCGCAATTCAGTTAAGTTTCTTTTACATGCGAGGCAAGAGTGTACTGTTCTTCCATTATATTAAGTATAATATCAATGGAAGTCAGCTTGAATTATATTATTTAGAACATGAGGGCCGGCGCCGCACCTCAATAGGCTAATCCTCCGCCTGCGGCGCTGTCATACCAGGTTCTAGTCCCGGTCGGGGCACCGGATTCTGTCCCGGTTTCCCCTCTTCCAGGCCAGCTCTCTGCTGTGGCCAGGGAGTGCAGTGGAGAATGGCCCAGGTCCTTGGGCCCTGCACCCCATGGGAGACCAGGAGAAGCACCTGGCTCCTGCCACTGGATCAGCGCAGTGCACCGGCAGCAGCGCGCCGGCCATGGCGGCCATTGGAGGGTGAACCAACGCAAAGGAAGACCTTTCTCTCTGTCTCTCTCTCTCTCACTGTCTAACTTTGCCTGTCCAAAAAAAAAAAAAAAAATGAGAAAACTGAATCTTACATTCATAATTTTAAAGCATTTATCCTTTGACTTCTTAATTTAATCAAAGTATAACCCATTAGTTCTCTATTTTTATTCTCTGTATCTGTTTTCTTTTAGATTTTCAGAGAGTATGCATTCATAAATGCCACTTAAAAAAGTACAATCTTAGTTGGTAAAATGACTAATTGGCTATGTAAGATGATATACTGCTTTTATAAAATCCAATTTAAATGAATGTCAAAGGGTTGCTACATATGACCATCAGAATGAGGCATCTGCAGAAACACTTCCTAGGTTTGGAAGCAGCAAATGAACATTAACACAGTTTTTATCCCTCAAGGCATCTCACAAACGAGCAGATATTGTGGGTGTCCCCATTAGCACACTGATTTTATATAGACCCTAAAACTTCCACAGTTAACTATTTTACTTGAGGTTTGTCTAAAAAGACTTTGTCTATACATTTCAATGGAATCTGGACTCAGAGACCTGAGCTTGCACCCTAAGTGTACAACTTTCATTTGCCATTTTGTCCAAAATTTATATAAAGCTTCCACTTCCTATAAAATTGGGATTCCTGTCTTTCCCATAGGGCTAATTTGTTCATTCATTCAGCAAATATTTATTGGACAAAAAAGCTGTTAGTGATTTAACTGTGACCCTGACACTGTCCTGATTCTCAAGGACCAGTCACTTGTAATAGGGACTAAAACAGAAACTGGGGTCTGTGGGTAACAGTAGAAAGGAGATGTCTGCTCGGACACAGGCCCTATGTGATGAGACTCAGAACACAAAAGAGTAGCAAGCTGCCAGGAAGGAACCAATGCACACCCTCCACGTTTAACAGAGTAGGACTTGGTTGTGAAAAGCACAGATCAGGTCTGAGTTGCTTTCTCTCTTAGTCCATCATTTGGAACCAAAAACAGTTAAAAGTTCTTGTTTCCATGAGGATTAACTCAAGAATGAGACAGACCTATGTCTGTGCCTTAATGAACCCACCAGTGATGGTCGTAGACAGATTCCAGCTGCAACCGCATGTATCTGAACAGCAACCATTTCTTTCCATTTACGCTGCCTCTGCCCTTGTTTAAACTACCATTATTTCTGAGCCATCCTTTCCCTCTCCAATGTGTTTTCCACAGAACAACAAGAATTGCCCTTTGGTTACTCGAAAACTTTCAGTGTTTGACAGTCTTCAGTAGCTTTTAACTGGACATAAATCAAAGTCTCTAATCCTCACCAGTGTCTTCAGGATCCTGCCAAAGTTGACATCTGCTCATCTCTTCAACCTTCTCCCCAGCTATTACACCCTCTACTTACTACCAGTTCTTTTAAATCTTGCAAAACCAATGCTTTCCTCTTGGCAACTTCCTTTTCATGCCCCCTACTAGACTGAAATCTTGTGTAAAAATAATTCTCCATTATTAAGTTGAAAGCTCTTCAGGCAGCAGCAATCAAATCTACTTATCTTTGTTTCTCTAGAAGAGCCCAGCATTAGTAGGTGTTCCGTGAACATTTGTTGACTTGATTCACACTAACACAGTGAAAGGACAAATTTAAAAAAGGAAAAAAAAGATGGTTTATTTGAAAGGCAGAGTGACAGAGAGAGAAAGATATTCCACCTGATGTTTCACTCCTCAAATGCCTGCAATATCCAGGTCTAAAGCCTGGCTATAGCCAGGGCCCAGGAATTCCATCCTGGACTCCCATGTAGGTGATAGAGTCTCAAGTACTTGGGCCATGTTTTGCTGCCTTCACACGTACATTAGTAGGAGGCTGGATTGGAAGTAGAGCATCCAGGACTCAAACCAACACTCTGATATAGGATGCCAACATTGCAATCAGCAACTTAACTCACTGTGCCACAATGCCAGCCCTGGGCATGCAATTTTTTACAAATAACAATAACATATGCCTGAAAATAATAGTGATTGTGTCAGACATTTGATCTAGGGCCAGGCATTGTGGGGCAACATGAGAAGCCTCTGCTTGCAATGTCTGCATTCCGTATCAGAGTGCTGGCTCAAATTCTGGCTACTCCCTGCTAATGTGCCTGGGAAGCAGCAGATAATGTCTCAAATACCTGAGCTCCTGTCACTCACATGAGAGACCCAGATGGAGTTCCAGATTCTTGGCTTCAGCCTGGTCCAGGCTCAGCTGTTGTGGCTATTTGAGGAGTGAGCCAAAGAATGAAAAATATTCCGTCTCTTTCTTTCTCTCTATCTTTTTCCTTCTCTCTGTATTTCCCTCATTCTGCTTTTCAAGTGAATAAATTAAAAAAAAAATTATCTAGAAGGACTGGGTTCATTTTGAGACATATTTTTAAAATTTTGTTTATTTACATAAGGTGAACTAATTTAATGTATTTCATATATAAAGATTTCAGAGTATAATGATACTTTCCACCATTGTTCCAAGTATGGAAAGTAAATGGAAAATGTCTTTGTACCTATTTCTTCATGAACTATATGTGGTGATTTTTAAATTATCTCTGTCTTTGGAAATTTTTTGCCTATATGTCATGATAAATATCTTTGAGCTGGAAGAATTTAGTAGCCATTGTTGCCTTACTAAAATTAAGTAACGTAAGTAAAACAAGATATTTTTATTTAACATTCAAAACATTCTTGCTAGAGGAATTTTCCACTTCTACAAAAATAAGTGGAAAAGTCCATATTTGGGGAAAAAAGTATTAGCAGTGTAATAGTCTGGCAAGTGATATTTCCATTGGTATTATTCAAGTTTCTAAAGATATTTTAAAATAACATGTCAAGTCAAAGTAATTCAACTTATTTATAAGCAAACAAAACATGAATCTATTTCATTCAAGAAAATGGAATATCTTAGAATTGATTAAAGAGTAATAAATTGCTTTTTTCAGTTACTAATTTGATTGGCCCTCTGGTTTTTAATTAAACTTTTTATTTTGAGGTACTTATAAATATGCAGTTGTGAGAAGTACTACACAGAGAGAGATCCTGGGTACTCATTACTTAGGTTGCTGTAACATATTTAAAAACAATAGCACAATACCTCAAATAGAGTATTGATAAAATTAACATTGATAGTTGAGAGACAGAAAATTTCCATCACCACAAGCATTGCTCATGACCTTATCTTAATTAATTATACCTGCAAAGATGGTTTTCAATAGTGTCACATTATAAGGTTCTGAGTTGACATGAATTTGGGGGCAACATTAATACTTAATATGGGGCATATATGTTTACAATTATTATATTCTTGATGGTTTCACACTTTTATTATTATATAATATTCTTTTTAGTCTCTAGTAACAATTATTTTCTTAGTCTATTTTGTCTTATGTTAGGATAGCCAGTCATTCCAGATCTCTTTGGGTTCCTGTTTGCAGTGGGCATGTTTTTTCTATCCTTTTACTCTTGGCCTGTTCCTTTGAGTTGAAAGTATGTTTAATATAAGGCATATAGTTGGGTCATTGTTAAAAGTCTATTGTGCTAACCTCTGCCTTTTAATGACCATGTGTAACCATTTTCATTGAATGTAATTATTATAAGGAAAATTTATATCTGACATTTTTGCTAATTTGTTTTCTATGTCTCATGTTCCTCTCTCCTTCCATTACTGCCTTGTTCTGTATTAAATGTTTTCTTGTGTTCTGTTTTAACTCTCTGTTGTTCCTTTTATTATATTTTCTAAGTTATTTCCTTAGTGGTTGTCCTAGGGATTCCAGTTAACATGTTAACTTATAACAATCTATAAGATTGTTCAGAATAATGCTATATTTATTTTTATATTTATTTATTTATATTTGAAAAGCAGAAAGAGAGAGAGAGATCTTCTACCCACTGGTTCATTCCCCAAATGCCCACAACAGCTAGGAGCTGGTACTGAAACCCAGGAACACCGATAGGAGATACAAGCATCCCAAATGGCATCGTAACTGCTATGCCAAACTGCAGCCTCACCAACTTAATTTTAATAATGTACAAAAACTTTGTTCAGTTTCCTTGTTCCTCATTGGGTTATTATTTTTTATCTAAAGTACATCTTCATTCAGTATGTTTCCATAAACATAAATTGATAATCATAGCTTTATGCAGTTGTCTTTTAAATCAGATGGAGGGAAAAGGAATTACCAAAGAACAAATTATTCTTTAGTTTAGAAACATGGATGGGATACCCACAAAAGTAACCTAGTGCATATTTCAAATGGGAAGTTTTTGAATGGTGAGTAACCATAACCAAACAGTAGAGAATTGGGGTCATTTGTGAAAAAAAGCAAGATAGAATGTAAGTTCCACAAAAGCAGTACTTTTAAAAATTGTTTCATTCCTAGTGCCCAGAACACTACCTGGCCTGTGGTAGATGACTAATCGAATAATGTGTGTTAGAGAAGAAAAATGTTGGTGTAAAACATTGAAAAAAATTGTCTCCAAGCTTTAACTTCAATGTCCATTGATCTGGTGTTACAATGATGGACTGTACCTTAATAACACAATTTTTAAAGTGTAACATTGTGTTCGATGTTACTGTGTTGATAGGCTTAGCTTTATTTGACAATTCCATGGTCCATAAGCTCTTAGAAATATTATTGTATAATTTATTTCATTAAATGTTTCTCACTTTGCAAGTCCCAATGTGTGGATATTAACAGTTCGGCAGATGTTGTTAACTGCTGCTGATTGTCGTGACAGAACCGACACTTGAAGGATGAACAGATCTGGCACATACGGAACCTACTCAAGGAACTGAGTGAAGAGAAAACAGACACATTACCTGCTGTGTCAAGGGAGGATGTTGAAGAAGCGATGAAAGAAAAATGGAAGTTTGAAAGAGACCAGGAAAAAAACTTGAAAGGTGATTTAGGAACTCAGAAAATTATCATAAAGTTGTATCGGAATGTATTAATGCGTTTGTCTCCCAATATATTCAAAATGCTACGAGTGTATTTTGAGTGACATCATTACCACCACAGCCAAAAACACATATTGGTAAAAGGGCAGGGGAGGGAAAATAGCCAAGTATTTAGAAGCCAAGTGAGGAGGAGGAATAAGGGCAGTGATCACAAAGGTAGTGTCCACTGACTCTGAATGCTAGATGAGTTCCTGTTAGGTGCCATTCTCAGCTTCTCCTCACAGCAGGGACTTGTTCTTTCTTTTGAGAAATTCTATTGTTTGGTGGTATCATTGGTTTTAGCCTTGGTGTAGATTTAGGAATGATAAGGTAAACATAACCAAAAACATCCTCTCTCCCCTCTATCTAAGGGAGCTAAGAACGCCATGATTTAGATGTTAGAAAGAAGGATTAGAGTTGAGAAATAGGAAGTTTATAGGAAATGATGCTAGGTATGGGTGATGAAAGCCAGGATACATGCTTGCTGCAAGGTTAGGAAATAGAATCCTGGAAGTAACTCCTGTGTAGTTTTGATGTGTTCATGGTTTATAACTATTCCTCAATCCCAAACTTGTTGCTAGGATTTCTAAGCCACTTTTGTCAGAATTTCTGTCAATACCATGTCTGCTAGGAAGCTGGAAAACAGGAGAAAGAATTGAGCACTGTCAGGAAGCAGTACCAGAAGCTAAGAGCCAAAACAAGGGATGAGATTTTCCTAGATTTCTCCAGATGTTTCAATTACCTACTTACCTGGGGCACTTTGCACACAGCAGGTCCATTACTCATTAGATAGTTTTCACTTTGAGTGAAATAGTTTCCAAGATCATATATTGGGAGATTAACTTCATTTTCAGAAATTTCTAAAATTGTTCCCATAAGCCTCCCCCTGCCCAACTCTCTCTATTGGCAACCATTTTGCAGGACTCCTCTCAGAGAGTTATGCTGTGTTTGGAAGGAATACTTTAATAAGTCCCTTGAGAAGGGAGTGAGACCCCAAAAGCTGCCCAAGTATGCTCACTAAACCTCCTTCTCAGGGGAGTGGTCCCAGTTAGTTGAGGTGTGCCTGTTTATGGTTTGGGCTGAACAGAGGATGTATGTGTCACACAGGACTGAGGCCAAGTGGGATGACTGAGCACAGTAAAGGAGGGCTGGGCATGCATGTGATGGTCCAAGGAAGAAAGAGTCCTACAGACACCAAAAAACAAAGAGAAAATGAGAGGACAGATGTGTCGAGGAAGAATTTCTTAGACGTTATGTACCAAGGAGTCCCTTGCAACTCTCTTTGGTATGGAGCAGAAATGGCTATTTCACACAACAGCTTATTGCAGTCCAGATTCTCAGGCCCCACCTAGACCTACCAAATCTGACTCTGCATTTTGACAAGATGTCAGGAGATTCCTATGCACATTAAGGTCTAGGAAGTACAGCTACAACCCCTTTCTTTCAACTTTTAGATAGCACTCTTATAATTGCAAAGATAGAATCCAAATCAGATTGGCCTAGGCATAAAGGGGATAATAATTTTCCCACATAACCAAGCCGCAGAAGGGTTGGATACTGCTGACCTGATCCAGCCCTCACATGCTGTTAGATCTCACCATTTAAAAAAAATATTTGCATGTGTGTGCACTCCCACACATGCTCATGCATACTCATGCTACTAGAAAGCAAGGGAGAAGGGTTCTAAGAAAATAGAACAGGGGCCTGCGCTGTGGCGTAGAGGGTAAAGCCGCCGCCTGCAGTGCTGTCATCCCATATGCGCACTTGTTCGAATCCTGACTGCTTCACTTCCAATCCAGCTCTCTGCTCTGGACTGGGAAAGCAGTGGAAGATAGCCCAAGTAATTGGGCCCTTGCACCTGCATAGGAGACCTGGAAGAAGCTCCTGGCTCCTAGCTTTGGACTGGCGCAACTCTGGCCATTGTAGCCAATTGGGGAGTGAACCAGCAGATAGAAAACCTCTCTCTCTCTCTCTCTCTCTCTCTCTCTCTCTCTCTCTCTGCCTCTCTGTAACTCTGCCTTTCAAGCAAATAAATAAATCTTAAAAAAAAAAAAAGAAAAGAAAACAGAACAGCAACCACTACATCCATGTGTCTTTCAAAATCTTGAGTGACATATACCAACCCTCACTTCAAAGGCTGAATGCCACACAGTGGTAAGAGAGCAGCAGTCTGCTCCAGTGAGAGGCCTGCTGCCCATCTGTGTTATAGTAGTGTTACTAATTGTTTCTTGACCCTAACGAGCACCATCTCTTGAGAAAATTTAAAATACCTTATGTACAACTCTGGAAAAAGACACATCTAGAGTCTTTCTGAACCTTTGCACTAAAGAACATCCCTCTGGCCTGACTGGAGTACTTCAGCCACTCAGTAAACTTTTATTGAGCACCAAGTAACTGGTAGATTTACGGAGATGAGTAAAATGTGGTCTTACTTCAAGGGGCTTTCAAACAAGGTGATGTGTGGTAGTAAGCTAAGCAACCACTAAGTCCACTATACATGGCTCTTTGTAATGCTTCCTTTTCCACAATATTCAGCGGCATGATATTCAGGCCTAAAGATGTATTTATTTGAAAACCAGAGTGATAGAGAAAGGGAGCAGGAGAAGGGGAGAGTGGTGGGAGGAGAGGGAGAGAAAGGGACAGAGATATCTTCTATCTGCTAGTTCACTTCCCAAATGCCTGCAACAACCAGATCTGGGCCAGGTTGAAAACAAGAGCCAGGAACTCCATCCTGGTCTCCCATTTGGGTGGCAAGGGGACAAGCACTTGGGCCATCCTCTACTGCTTTCCCAGGCACATTAGCAGGGTGCTAGATTGGAAGTGGAGCAGCCGGGACTGCAACTGATGCCAGCATTGTAAACAGCAGCTTAACCTGCTATGCCACAACACCAGCACTCAGGCCTAAAGATGTGCCAGGGCATACTGAAAGTTTATATGTTTGACATGGTTCAATATTTGTACATATTTAATTGGGGAACTTGTCTTTCACTCTAAAGTTTTACTAAGGTGGGGAGAGAAGAAGAAGATGTGCTATTATGACTATCATTTACTATCACTTAACACAGCGGAAGTCCAAGCAAATGAACTATTGATGACTGAATCAAACAATTTACTTACAAAAATAGTTGCCAAAGACCTAGGAAGGACATAAGTTAAAAATCACTTTTTCCCAGTGGCATAGTGGCCAGGAAAAATGATAATTTATTAATTACAAATACATTTTATAAAATATTATCTACAAAATAGGACCCCTATTAAGCTACCACATGAATAATTTAAACTTGTGGATTCCTAGATAAATGGGTTAATTATTAAATCTTCCAACCACAGCCCCAAAGCACACATCTACTTTATAACCAGAAATAGATTTTGAATCAGGGATAAATAATAGTTTGAATAGTTTAGGCTCTCTTAAATTGTAGATATAAAATAGTACTTATGAGCTTAACAGTATTTTCATATTAGATCTTTACTTCATAAAAGCAATTGCAACACATAATGGTTGCAAAGATAATAGAAATGATGTGATGTCTTGATTTTCTTCTCAACAGATATGCGCACACAAATAAGTAATGCTGAGAAACTATTTCTTGAAAAACTCAGTGAAAAGGAATATTGGGAAGAGTACAAGAATGTAGGGAGTGATCAACATGCTAAACTCATTATATCCTTACAAAATGACATCAATAAAGTCAAAGAGAATGCAGAGAAAATGTCAGGTCAGTTGCAACTAAGCTAGTTCAAGTTCCATAAAAAATCTTTAAAGGGCATACATTTGGTGGAGGATAAACATGGGGACTCTTTGAATCAGCCTTTACTTTCCGCTGGCTGCACAAGCTGCTATGAGCCCAAGGGTAAAGGTGGAGGAAGGCAATACAGAAATGATCCCAGGACACCGATGAAACTGAGAAAAGGAATAAAGAGATGGGGGAAGCTGGAAAGATACTTGACTCGGTGGGTGGTGTCTCTGTGTTCCTACTCCTGTGTCTGGGGCAGTTTCACTGTGGTAGGAGGATCCTGGGGAAAGGTTGTATTAGAAAAAATTCACCTGGGGCAAACGAAGACAAAATCCCCAAGTAAATTAAGTTGCAGTCAGGAAAAATAAAATGGAGAACAAACATGAGATACAAAGGGAATAGGGCTTGGAGTAAGGTAGCCTTGGGCATTATGAGGCTTATTAGAACTGGATCTAGGCAGGATGAGGCCACCTGTCACTAAGGTGAGTATAGTGGACTAAAATAACAACAGAACCCAGAAACAGGAAAGTCAAAGAACAGACTAAACAGAGACAATCCAGCCCAAAAAGCTCTGTGGGTGTATGATAGTCCAGAATCCAGTTGGTGATGTTGCCCTGTGTTGAGGAAGGGGTCCTGTGTAGTGGTCCCCATAATCTCCTGCCAGGGCACTTATCAGAGAGCCCTGCCTCTGGACTAATTCTTATGTCAATGTCTCAGTTCAAGACCCCTACATCTGGCGCCATGGCTCAACAGGCTAATCCTCTGCCTTGCGGCGCCGGCACACCAGGTTCTAGTCCCAGTCGGGGCACCAGATTCTGTCCCAGTTGCCCCTCTTCCAGGCCAGCTCTCTGCTGTGGCCCAGGAGTGCAGTGGAGGATGGCCCAAGTTCTTGGGCCCTGCACCCCATGGGGAGACCAGGAAAAGCACCTGGCTCCTGGCCACGGCGGCCATTGGAGGGTGAACCAACGGCAAAAGGAAAACCTTTCTCTCTGTCTCTCTCTCTCTCACTGTCCACTCTGCCTGTAAAAAAAAAAGAAAGAAAGAAAGAAAGAAAGAAAGAAAGAAAGAAAGAAAGAAAGAAAGAAAGAAAGAAAGAAAGAAAGAAGTTGAAGAAGCCAATGAGAGAAACTAGGGCACAGTTTTTGGAAAGAGCTGTTGGTGCGCTCTAAGTCCCCTACGAGCAGGTAAAGAGAAATTCTCCCCTTAAATCAAGATGGAAGATCTTGAAGGAAACAGACTATTTAATGTGTTTCCTTTGCAGTTGAGGGATGTTGAGATCTAGTTTATGACTATCCTTGAAAAATCTAAGGAAGAACTAGTTGTTGTTGTTGTTGTTGTTGTTTTTAATTTGACAGGTAGAGAGAGAAAGAGAGAAAGGTCTTCTCTCCATTGGTTCACTCCCCAAAAGGCCGCCATGGCTGGTGCTGCGCCAATCCGAAGCCAGGAGCCAGGTGCTTCCCCCTGGTCTACCATGTGGGTGCAGGGACCCAAGCACTTGGGCCATCCTCCACTGAGGATGCCACAGCAGAGAGCTGGACTGGAAGAGGAGCAATGGGGACTAGAACCGGTGTCCATATGGGATGCCGGCACAGCAGGTGGAGGATCAACCAAGTGAGCCATGGCACTGGCCCTGCAAGAACTAGTTTGGAGAGCTACCCATTCTTTTGGAATACAGAGAAAGTGGCTGCTGGCCTGGGCCAGGCCTTTATCCCCTGGAGTGAACGTTTTTATACAATGTGAAGTAATGCTATAACTAGTACTGAAACAGTACTTAACACTTTGTGTTTCTGTGTGGGTGCAAACTGATGAAATCTTTACTTAGTATATACTGAATCAATCTTCTGTATATAAAGATAATTAAAAATGAAAAAAAATCTTAGTGTTAAATTGGAAATTGCATAGAAAATTAATCAATTTAAAAAATATATCATGTAGGATCTCTGTCCTTAATGTGCTGTACATTGTGAATTAATACAATAACCAGTACTCCAACAGTATTTTTCACTTTGTGTTGCTATGTGAGGGCAAACTGTTGAAATCTTTACTTAATATATACTAAACTGATCTTCTTTATATAAAGAGAATTGAAAATGAATCTTGATGTGAATGCAAGGGGAGAGGGAGTGGGAAAGGGGAGGGTTGCGGGTGTGAGGGAAGTTATGGAGGGGGGAAGCCATTGTAATCTATAAGCTGTATTTTGGAAATTTATATTCTTTAAATAAAAGCGTTATAAAACAAACAAACAAACAAAAAAGAATAAAGTTGATTATTAGTCAAAAAAAAAAAAATAAACCTGTTAAAGAACCTACACAAACAGTCCCATTAGAGAAGGAGACAGCCATAAGTGCCAGCAAGGACCATAAAGTTGGACAGGAGCTTGAGCCAGTGTCAGTCAAGTTGCGGGTTTTCTTTCCCATTTCTATGCTCCCCTCTTCCCTTCAGCCCTAAGAGAGGAGGCACGGAAACTCAATAACAATAGGCACATACTAGGAAAGAGAAATCACCATAATTTTGAAATGAAAGCTTTGATTATTGCAAATAATTGGATATATTAATTCCTTTTGAGAAGGGTTTTAAACCACAAAGTAACCAGAAAAGTCATGAATCTGCTATATTTTATTGAAAGGGAATCAACACCCTCAGAGCATGAATGTTAAAGGGAAGAGAAGGATGGGTGTTTGGCACAGTGGGTAAGCCATCACTTGGGGCTCCCACATCCTATATCAAGTGCCTGGATTCAAGTCCAGACTCTGCTGTTGTTGATTCCAGCTTCCTGCTAATATGTACCATGAGAGGCAGCAGTAGTGTTTCAAGTAGCTGGGTGTGTGCTCTCTCTCTCTCCCAAAAAGAGTGTGGTGGGAAGGGCAGGGCAGACAAAACTCAAGTTGCTTGACCTCCCTTGAACCACGCTTGTGTATGTAACACTTATAAGTGAAGAACAGGAGAACTAAATACAGACTCTGAACAGAGAGACTTCTGGATTGGCTCCTCCCTACATTTATCTCAGGATCTGTGACCCCTTCTCATGACAACTATGCTCTATCCTGTGTGCCTCTCTCCATTCTCTTCTTTCCCATGTGCCGTTGCTTGCTGTATTCTCCAGTCCACATTCTGAAGCAAGCTGGTTTCCTCATCCACCCACTCAATGATGACCAAAGACCTTTGTTTGTGTCTTTTCATAAGTCACTGGCCAGCCTTAGCACAGATGGTAATATGGTCCAGCACAGATAGTCAGCAAATGTTAAAACTTAGGTTCAAGTCTACTTATAAAAAGGAACATGACAAAATTTTTTTAAAGTACTGTCTGAATATTATATTTATCATTAATTCTCATAGTACAACACATTAAGGACAGAAGTCCCACATAGGAAGCAAGTGCACAGTGACTCCTGTTGTTGATTTAACAATTGACACTCTTATTTATGATGTCAGTAATCACCTGAGGCTCTTGTCATGAGCTGCCAAGGCTATGGAAGCCTCTTGAGTTCACAAACTCTGACCTTATTTAGACAAGGCCATCATCAAAGTGGAAGTTCTCTCCTCCTTTCAGAGAAAGGTACCTCCTTCTTTGATGACCCCTTCTTTCCACCGAGATCTCACTCACCGAGATCTTTTATTTAGGTCATTTTTGCCACAGTGTCTTGGCTTTCCATTCTTGAGATACTCTCATGGGCTTTTTAGCCAGACCCAAATGCCTTAAGGGCTGATTCTGAGACCAGAGTGCTGTTTAGGGCAATTGTCATTCTATGAGTCTGTTGTGTATCTCACTTCCCATGTTGGACTGTTCCCGCCTTTTTAATTCTATCAGTTATTAGCAGACACTGGTCTTGTTTATGTGATCCCATTGACACTTAATCCTATCTTTATGATCAGTTATGAACTTAAAACTGATCACTTTAACTAGTAAGGTGGCATTGGTACCTGCCAACTTAATAGGATTTGGATTCCCATGGCAAGTTTTTAGCTTTACCCTTGGGGGTATGCATGACTTAAATTTTTTAAAAAAATTTATTTGAGGGTCTGGTGCTGTGGTGTAGAGGGTTAAGCCACCTGCAGTGCCAGCATCCCATTTGGGTGCCTATTCAAGACTTGGCTGCTCTTCTGATCCAGCTCTCTGCAATGGCCTGGAAAAGATGGAGAAGATGGCCCAAGTCCTTGGGCCTCTGCACCCGTGTGGGAGACCCAGAAGAAGCTCCTGGCTCCTGGCTTTGGATCGGCACAGCTCTGGCCATTGCGGCCAACTGGGAAGTGAACCAGTGGATGGAAGACCTTTCTTTCTGTCTCTCCTTCTCTCAGTGTAACTCTGACTTTCAAATAAATAATTGTATCTTTAAAAAAATTTGAGAGGAAGAAGGACCACAAAGAGAAAGCTCCCATCTGCTGGTTTACTCCTCAAATGCCCACAATGGCCAGGGCAGGACCAAGCCAAAGCTGGAAGCTGGGAACCCAATCTAGGTCTCAAGGAATTCAGTTACTTCAGCCATCATTGCTGCCTCCTAGGAAGGCAATTAGTTGTGAAGTCAGGAACAGGAGCCAGGTTTGGAGGCTTCGGAGACATGTCCACATTAGACAGGGAATCCGAGTATCCAGGAGTCTTGGAGCACAAAGTCATAATCTCACAAGCTCCTACCAGCAGTGAGGACTTTTACAAGAAGGAGACTCTTACACACTCCTGCTTTCTTTGGCTACATTCACAAGTGAATGGTGAACGGTTGTTACTGAGGGCATCACTGAAATCACAAAGGGTACCTGCTTGAAGAAAAGTAAAATCTTATGTGGAACTTGGAACAGCACCAAATGTTAAGATTGCCTTTTCAGTATGATGGGGCAATAGAACAACTTCAGGCAGAGCATATCTGCTCATCTATTTTTATGACACAGTCAAGAGTTAATATTTAATGTTATTCTCCAGGTTTTATCATTTCTTTCTGAAACTAAGAATGTAAAATCCATGGCAGCTAAACTCCTGATCCCTCACAACTTTTCAGTTGGTCGTTGTGTTTCAGTGGGCAGAAGTTTCATATAAATAACCTAATGGTGAAGGTCCTAAATAAAAAGAAAAGAAATTCCATTGGAAATGAGATTAGAATAATTAAGTATTCAAGTGATTACTTCAAATGAAAGGGAGAAAAATACAGGTTATATGGATGGATGGATGTAGATTGGAATAATAAAGATTTCCACTCCTTATTTTCCAGATGTGAAGTTAGACTAGCTCCTACAACCTAATGAAGTCTCTTGTTTATAAATCACGGCTGCAGCCAGACACTCTAGTTCAACTCTATCAGTTATGGAAACTACCCTCTCCTGACCCCCTTTATCAATGATTGCACCACTTGGGAGAGCTCTCCCCTTCTCTCTTCTTATTCCTACTCCCCTCTGCACCAAAACTGCCACTAAGAGCCATCATTTGCTGCTGCTGCTGCTGCTGCTGCTGCTGCTGCTGCTACTCTGTGCTGAAGCTGCAGATTGCTGCCCAGCAAAGACATGCTGTTTGCCAGATCTAATTTCCTTCCAAATGTGTTGTCAGTATCCTGCTGCAGGGATACAGTAACAGAAAGATACAGGCCAGAAGTTTTTATTTCTGCTCTCAGAGTTTTCATCTGATAGTGGAAATAGTTAGGCAGGTACAAAATATAGACAAGGGCTGAATCATTCAGTCCAGGCATCTGGCTCCCTAGTTCTGGATGTAGCTTGCCTTTGCCTGGCTCCTGGTCTGATTCAAAGACCTGCAGATCTCCTGTAGCAGCAAATACCTAGGACTTCTACTTGGGCTTCTTTGGTCTGAGAAGAAAATCTTTGCTTTGCAAGAATGTCCTAAATGGCAGTTAGAGTCTTAGCACTTCAAGACTTTTTTTTTTCATTACAGAAGTTTAATGAGACTATGTGGACCTATCAAGAAATCTAGCGACCATGATTTTCAACATTATTTGTGTGGGGAAATACTTCTTGACTTTAAAATATTTATCCTGCATATGTTATAAGTAATGCACAACTAGTTGGGAAATAAAAGATGAGAAGTTATAATAAAATATAGCCAACTTTGATTAGTCTCAGATTAACCCATTTGGCATACTAAACATCCCTCCTATTTCACATTGCTGACTACTCAGTCTCTCCTCAAATCTTACCTCCTCAAAAAAGCTTTCTGTGTCACCCTATCTAAAATATAGAATTTTAATTTTTCTTCATGCACATCACTACCTGAAATATTTATTTACTTATTTACTTATGATCTTCCTTCCCCATGAGAATGTACCTTTGCCAATGGACAAGGGTTGTATCTATCAAAATCAGCAATATTCCCAGTGTGTTCAATTGTGTCTGGCATGTAGAAGGAGTTTGACAATTATTGTTGGGGTGAGGGGGACTAACTGGACTCACGTATCCAGCTTTACTTCTCTCTACTCTCTAACATAGCCTTAATGCCACTGGACTACATTTTCCATTAAAAGGAGGCATTGAGTAAATAAGCATCTTTCATGACCTAACATTTTTTGATTCTTTGTTCTCTCAATAATGACATTTACAAGCATAAGCAAGTATGCAGGCTCTCGAGGATAGGGAACGCCTGGCCCGTGGCCTGCATGTGGCCAGTGAAATCATTTGGTCTGGCCGTGCCAAAGAAACTGCAGGCAGGAATCAAAACTCAATAAATCTATAGCAGGCTAATTTTTAAGCTGACAATTTTGTATGGCCCACGAATGATGTCACAAATATCGAAATGGCCCTTCTCAGGCAAAAGCTTCCCCAGCCCTGGGAGAACCCTGCACATCATCTCATCCCCCTTTCTTGTCTGAACTCAAGCTCAGCTGAGCCAGGTCTACCGACGTTCATTGCCCTGCCTACTGCTCACCTTCCTCTTCTGATTCGGTCTTTCCTGCCCCGGGAAATGCATGCCAAGAACACTGGAAATCTAGTTAGATGGAGTCAAATGTACAAGAAGTTACTCAAGCAAATAATAAAATCTTTTTATTCCTGTTGTGGATCATAAGTTGTGTGATCTGAAAAGTAGACCATCACACAAGTACCGAAGTGATTGAAATTCTCTCTTTTTTTTTTTTTTTTTTTTTTTTGACAGGCAGAGTGGACAGTGAGAGAGAGAGAGAGAGACAGAGAGAAAGGTCTTCCTTTACCGTTGGTTCACCCTCCAATGGCCGCCGCGGCCGGCGCACCGCGCTCATCAGATGGCAGGAGCCAGGTGCCAGGTGCTTTTTCCTGGTCTCCCATGGGGTGCAGTGCCCAAGCACCTGGGCCATCCTCCACTGCACTCCCTGGGCATAGCAGAGGGCTGGCCTGGAAGAGGGGCAACCGGGACAGAATCCGGCGCCCCGACCGGGACTAGAACCCGGTGTGCCGGCGCCGCAAGGCGGAGGATTAGCCTGTTGAGCCACGGCGCCGGCCCGAAATTCTCTTTTGGAATCACAGTCCTTTGACAATACAAACATTCTCTGTGGAGAGAATGTTAGTAGTGTTAGTAAGGTGTTAGTAAATTTTTGGAGCATTTCAATAATTTCCAAATTATTGGAGGAACGAGATGTACTAAAAATACTCTGAAAATGTAGGGAAAAATACATAGAAAACAGAGGTTAGGATCACAGAAAGTGAAATTGACCAATATCATAATTTTACTGAGGAGTGGTCTCACTAAGGCTTCTAATTTTCTTCTTAAAGAACAGTATAAAATCACTCTGGAAGATGCTAGAAAGAGAATAATCAGAGAAACGTTGTTGCAACTGGACCGTAAAAAGGAATGGGCCACACAGGTACATTTCAATTTTTTAAAAAACATATTTTTAGTGGTATGTTGGTAGTTTAGAACTTGATTCTGAAGTTAAGTGGTTTGAATCTGAATCACAGTTCTTTACTTATTGGCTGTATAATCACATTTTCTACTTAATTTTGGGGGGTTTCTGTTTCCTAGTCTATAAAATGGAGGTAATAATAGCATTTTCCTTAAAGAGATGGAGTAAAGATTGAATAAGATGATTCAACTAGAATAGTTTCTCACAAGAAGTAAGAGTTCAGTTATTATTTTCAGTTATTTTAAAAGTAGATTAATAATGGCTATAACATATATATAAAAGTTTTAGATGAAATATGAAATGAAATGTAACTACTCTAAAAAGTACTTCCTTATATATTTGAACTTAGGAGAATATACTTTATATTCCTGGTGCTATAAAAATTCGGTATATGAGCGTACTTCAAAACTTCATGGGGGACAGCACTGTGGCATAGTGGGTAAAGATACTGCCTACAGCGCCCATCTCCCATATGGGTGCTGGTTTGAGTCCCGGCGGCTCCACTTCTGATACAACTCTCTGCTATGGCCTGGGAAAGCAGTAGAAGATGTCCAGATCCCTGGGCTCCTGTACCCACATGGAAGACCTGGAAGAAGCTCCTGGATCCTGACTTCTGATCGGTCTAGCTCCAGCCATTGTGGCCATTTGGAGAGTGAACCAGCAGATGGAAGACCTCTCTCCCTCTCTCTTTCTCTTTCTGTCTGCCTCTGCCTTTCTGTAACTCTGCTTTTCAAATAAATAAGTACATCTTTAAAAAAATTCACAGAAATAAAATTAAAATTATTTATTTTAGGGCAAAAATTTTTGAAGCACATGCATAGTTTCTTCAGAATATGCATTTTCTATGAGTTTTTTTTAAAGATGTATTTATTTATTTGAGAAGCAGAAAGAGAGGGAGAGACAGGAAGAGAGAGAGATCTTTCATCCATTGGTTCACTCCTCAAATGGCCAAAATGCCAGGGCTTGGCCAGACCAAAGCCAGGAGCCTGGAACTATATCTGGACATCCCCCATGGGTGGCAGGAACCCAGGTACTTGGGCCATCTTCTGCTGCCTTCTAAGATACAGTAGAGGGAGCTGGATCAGATGTGGGGCAGTTGGGACTCAAACTAGTAGTCAGATATGGGATGCAGGCATCTCAACCATCGGCTTAACCTGATGTGCCACAACACTCCCTTCCATGAACTTTTGAAGTATATTCATACAAAACATTTTTGAGGTATAATTTCCAATTTTATATGTTCTCTATTTTTGTGTTTTTGTTTGTTTGTTTGTTTTACACAGTCCTCCTCCTATTTCCAAACTAGCGCCTAAATCAGTGAGTACCTAACAGGAATTGTCTTCATCCGGGACACCCCTCCTTCAGAATCATGAACAGCTGGTCTTTTAAAAAGTTCTTTACAGAATGTCAGTTGTTGGTCTTGTTGTTCTTGCAGTGTTATGCTCCCCATCGCATGGTTTTTACTAATTTTCACAAATACAGAGGATTTGCAGGACTTACCAGTGGTTTGTCTGCCCAAGTAATTTGACCATTTTGTGGCTGAATATGATGAAATCAACCATTCAGTGATCTGATTAAAATTCATATGTAAATCAAATAAGCATATAGCTTTAAGTATATATCATGAGGACTGTTCCAAATACTCTTTCAAGCATTTTACACTTAAGTCTCTCAGCAATTCTGCAAGGTGTAGGAATTTACTAATGAGGACTTGTGTGTGTGTGTGTGTGTGTGTGTGCATTTTCCCAGAGCAGATGAGATAATTCAGATTCAGTTTATGAGGCTGCAGCAGTGTTGTGGTGCAGCTGCTTGGGATGCTCACATCACACATCACAGTGCCAGTTCAAGCCCCAGCTGCTGGGCTAAGGATCTAGCTTCCTGCTGTGGTGCTAGGAAGCAGCGGAGAATGGCTCAAATACCATGGGTGTTCCTGACACCCATGTGGGAGACCTAGATGGAGTTTCTGGCTCCTGGCTTCAACCTGGCCTAACTGGCTATTGAAGTCATTTGAGAAGTGACCCAATGGATAGAAAAATCAATGTCTGTCTGTCTGTCTTTCTCTGCCTTTCAAATAAATAAATCCTTTTAAAATTTCAGGAATTCTTCAGATTACAGTTTATTATCATTATACTATACATTTTTCCCACATAGTGTCAATCACAAGCTTGAATGAATTTGCCTCATTTTAGCTGGTTATTTTAACGTATAAACTTCCTATAATTCAGTGCTGTGCAACCTCAGCCGCACATAGGACCATCTGAGAAATTCTTAACCCAGGTGGTATCTATATGCTTCCCATAGTGCTGCCAATGTAAGTGTCCCAGAATATTGCCTGGGCTTCTGGATTTTTCAAAGCTTCCAGATTCTAGTGTGTTCCAAGTTTGAAACTACTACACCATTTTCAGCAAACTAAGCCATTAGCCAACTAGCTTCAGCTAGAAGCTGTTTTCATTTTCTGTTCAAATAAAATTCTTTGCTGGAAGAAACTATAATTATTACCTGTGGCTACAGTATAAAAGTTCCTAGTTCCTAGGAAACATATGTCCACTTTTAGTTTAATAAGTGTGATTAAATTATTTTTAATTGTAAGCCTTCCAGTTCTAAGACCTAGCAAATTTACACTTAACATACTTTTTATCCATGTTTATGATCTAGAATATTTTGCCCAATTTCTCTTGATTGTGACCTTCAGTTACTGATTATTAAATTATAACATGGTATCCATATAAAGCATCCAGAGAAATACAGTGTCATCAACCATAAAATTCTTTTCAGGTTGGTGGGGTGGGGGGAGGAAGGGAATATCATTATGTTTTTAGAACTGTGTCTACAAAACACCTGAATCTGTTAAAAATTGATTAATGTGGCTGGCATAGCAGGGAAAGCCATGGCCTGCAACACCATCCCATATGGGTGCCAGTTTGAAACCCACCTGCTTCATTTATGATCCAAATCCTTGCTTAAGTGCCTGGAAAAGCAGTGGAAGATGGCCCAGAGTCCTTGGGGCTTTGCACTCATGTGAGAGACCTGGAACACGCTCCTGGATCCTGGCTTTGACCTGGCCTGGCCTGGCCCAGCCAAGTTATTAGTGCCATTTTGGGAAGTGAACCAGCAGATGGAAAATTCTCCTTCTCTTTCTCCCCGTAACTCTTTCAAATAAATAAACAAATCTTTTAAAAAACTAGTTAAAAATTAAAAAACCTAAAGTAATTGAAAATGAATTCATATTTTGTTTAATGACCCTACTAATATTTTTCATTTTTTTCTGTAAAATGTCTTTCTCCAGGAGATTGTGTAGTTATATATGGCCTGCTACTTTAAAACCACTTGCTATTAGGTTTGCAAATGTGTATACTGTTATGAAGGACAGGCAGAAATTTTTCAAATTTAAAAGATGTATTGGGGCCAGCACTGTGGTGTAGTAAGCTAAGCCTCGGCCTGCAGCGCAAGTATCCCATGTTGGTGCTGGTTTGTGCCCTGGCTGCTCCTCTTCTGATCCAGCTCTCTGCTGTGGCCTGAGAAAGCAGTGAAAGGTGACCTAAATGCTTGGCCCACTGCATCTGCATGGGAGACCCAGAAACTCCTGGCTCCTGGCTTTGGATGGGCCTAGCTCCAGCTGTTGTAGCCATTGGGGAGTGAATCAGCAGATGGAAGACTTTTCTCTCTCTCTCCCTCTCTCTGTAACTCTTACTTCTCAAATAAATAAAAATATTTTAAAAAGAGAGAGATGTATTATGTATTCAAGATCTTGCTATGTATTGGAATATGTCTGTGAATATATACTTAAAGAATATTTGATTGCTACAGTTTAGCCATCTTACTTGTAAAGCTGATCACTTAATGATTGACTGATTTCACCAAGGCAATTGGATTTAGTCACAGTGGAGGCCAAATGAATGGACAACCATATAGACTGTCTAGTTCTCCACATTATCCCTACCTGATGATGTAAATCAGCTAAAACAGTTAAAAAAAAAAACTAAGCCAAAAGTTCTTAGATATGTTCCCAAGTAATTACAAAATACAATTTAAAATGAATGATCAGATAAACTAATTGTGCATCTCCATTACTGATATTGTGAATCACCATGTGGCAACTCTTCCTTAATTCAGAAACTTTCTTTTAGAATGCTGTAAGGCTCATTGATAAGAGCAGTTATCGAGAGATCTGGGAGAATGACTGGCTAAAAAGAGAGGTAGGTGGAATTTACCATAACAAACAATTTCTTAATTTGTTGAATTGGGAATCAGTTTCGATTATTAACCAAAGTCATAGGGAAAACATAGAACTTTTTTTTTTTTGGACAGGCAGAGTGGACAGTGAGAAGGAGAGACAGAGAGAAAGGTCTTCTTTTACCGTGGATTCACCCTCCAATGGCTGCTGATCCGAAGGCAGGAGCCAGGTGCTTCTCCTCGTCTCCCATGCGGGACCAGGACTTGGGCCATCCTCCACTGCACTCCTGGGCCATAGCAGAGAGCTGGTTTGGAAGAGGGGCAACCAGGACTAGAACCTGGTGTGCTGGCGCCACAGGTGGAGTATTAGCCTATTGAGCTGCCGTGCCGGCCAGAAAACATAGAACTTTGACTTACAGAGATAAAATCAAGTGGAGTATTAATCTTATTTTAATATGTTACTGAATGAATACCATAAGTAATCTCAGTAATGGCCAAAAATGTTTTAGATTTGCAATGCACACAATATTTTCAAATGTACACATTTTCTTTACGTCCTGACACTGACTTCATCTTCCTCATGAACCTATTTCCTCGTGGTGATGGGACAGAGGTAAAGGAGCATTCTCATCTCCTTCTCTACTGATTGCAATTGCTTCCCTGCATGACGTGGTCTCCTCTGGATACGTGTTCAGGCTTTTTCACTTCCTTTCCTTCCCCTGCTCCTCTCTGAGATGGACCCTGGGTGCAAAGCGAAGAGGGATTACATGACCTTCTGTGGGTATGTTTCTCAAGACAGCTCTTTGGATCCTTTGGATCCTTGCTCTCTAGGCTCGTCTCGTCTTCTCTTCCCATTAGTGACTTCTGGACCTATTCTGGACCTTTGGACATTTTGTTGCAGCCAACACCAACGTGGCTACAGACATTTACCTATGCTCAAGTTGTCCCTACCCTCTGCAGCCTCTGCATCTCACCCTGGCCCCATCCTCAGGCTGTCTTCACACCTCCTTCTCAAGAGCATACAAAAGTTGCTGTAGTCAGGTGTGCAGCCTTAGTCTCAGCTTACCTCCATCTTTCCTTATCAGCACTGCAAAACTGCTTATGCTGCAGGTAGTTAGGTGAAGACTCTAAGGCGGGTCTCTCAACTTCCACACTATTGACATTTGGAGCTGGAAAACTCTTCGTGGGGAGGTACTGTCATGTTTTCCTCGCATTATACATGCTGGTCCCTCTGCCCTTACTTTCATTACCTGCTTTCCCTCATCTGCTTTGATAACTACAACTCTTTGTTCAGGCTCAAACTTTGATGACCAATTTTCTTGTGAACCATTTTGTAAATTCTTCAGAAAACCTGGATGCCTGCTCCTTCATGTTCTCTTGCTTCATTGCAACAATTGCTAAAATATACTGACATTGCCTGCTTATATTTCTATCTCCTTAATAAGAGGAGCAGGCTATGTCTTTTCAGCTGTATATCCATGGCACTTAAGAAACAGACTATGCTTATTAAGTAGTTATTAAATGAATGAGCATTGCTGAATATAGATACAGTCATTGAAGGGCAAACTGCATCCTACTTTTCCTGAGGACATACTGAAATAGAATTATGTAAGTATAAAAAGGAACCCAACCACAAACAGGACAGGAGGAGTTAACTAGCTAGGGCTATTTCAATAATTTTCTGGAAGACAAAAAACAAATAAAAAAGCATGTTGTTGGATAAAAACAGCAGACAATATCTGGTCCAGATGTTAACAAGAGTCTGCAGTGGATGTGCAAAACCCAATCTGTTTTAGGAAGTCTGGAAGCTTATCTGCTAAGTCTGTGTGTATGACAGATGGTATGAATGGGATCTGGAGAAACAAGCTGGTTACTTGATGTTCTGCATAGAGAACATCTGTATCAGTAAGCACTGCCCCACCCCCCACCATTCCCTTCACACAGAACACAAGTGTTACTCTTGGACTAAGAACTTCATGGCTTCTCTTTGAGAATACCATACAAATTACCCAATGAGAGTTAAATTTTCTACTGTAGACATTAGACATTCCTATGCCAAAAATCCTTCCCTGTCGACATTTAGGAAGCCATGACTTAGCATCCCACACCTGCCTCTCCCTCCTAAATTTGCCAGTTGGCCTGTCATAGTGTCCCATATAGACTCTCTATTCCACACGCCTATTCCAAGGAGTAATCTGTTATGAAAACAGACCTATATATACACTGGTAAAACAAATCCTCACCATTCCCCAGACCTTTCTTACATATGAACAGATAATCAGGGATCAACAGGCATATGAATACAACCAGCACAAAAGAGAAAGACCAAGTAAACTAACAATAATAAAGTAAAAGGAAACACTAAGAACCCAAACTGGGTTTAGGTTAATAGGTTAATAGGTTAATCCTCTGCCTGCAGCGCTGGCATCACATGTGGGTGCCAGTTTTAGTTCCGGCTGCTCCTCTTCCAATCCAACTCTCTGCTGTTGCCTGGGAAAGCAGTAGATGATGGCCCAAGTGCTTGCGCCCCTGCGCCCACATGGGAGACCAGGAAGAAGCTCCTGGCTCCTGGCTTCGGATCGGTGCAGCTCCGGCTGTTGTGGCCATATGGGGAGTGAGCCAGTGGAAGGAAGACCTTTCTCTCTCTCTCTTTCCCTCTCACTGTCTGTAATGCTACCTCTCAAATAAAGAAATAAAATTAAAAAAAAAAAAAAAAGAACCAAGACTGTCCAGGAAAGAAAGATATAGAAAAAAATTCAGGGAATTGGAAAGATCTTTTATTAATATAATAAAAAACCTGAGAAGCATTTTATTTAGAAAACAAAATGCTTTAAGACAAAGAATTAATCAGATGTAAAATAGAAAATGGAACCAATGTCTTAGAACAGGAACCTCAACTTTTTTTTTAAAAGAGAGAAAAATAAGAAATAGAGTACTAATGCAAGGTATGTAATATACAACTGATACTAATCTCAGGAAGAAAAATATAGAGAAAATAAAAGGAATATCATTGATTAAATCACAGCAATTGGCAGGCAATTTGGTGCAGTGGTTATTTTCAACCTAGAATTCTGCACTCAGCTAAACTAGATTAAGGGCAAAATAAAGCTATTTTCAGAAATGCAAGGGCTCAGAATATTGACTTTTCAATCCTCCTCAAGAATTTATTTGAAAATATACTTCAGCAAAACAAAAAAGTAAACTGAGTAAGAGAAAACTGAAAACAATGTACTTCCCCATATACCAAGGGAATGATAACTGTGCTGGAGACCTAAAAAGCACACTGTCTGGATAAAAAGTGAAGTCACTTCCAGGCCCCAAACCCACAAATTCAATAACCAGCGGTGCTAACTCCACCTTAGTGCACCACAGGCATCTCAAACTCCTAAACTGACTTCATCTTTCTCTTTCTCCAAAACGGTGCCTCTTCTCTGCTGTCTCTCCCAGTTAAGGATCCCACCACCATCAAGTTACCGAAGCCAGAAATGTGGGAGTTATTTTAGAAACGTCTATTCCCTCTCCCCACCCAGAAAGCCTCTTAATCCCATCTTCTCCTTAACTTCTTTGCCATTGCCCTAGTTCAGGCTCTCACTAGCTCTCTCCAAGATCTTTCTGTTCCATGTTACCTGGTTTCTCTCTCCTGCACTGCAAGTTTCCTTCTTTCCATACAGCATCAGATTCATCCTGAGATTGAAACATGAACCTGGTCCTGTTAATCTTCTGATTCTGATCATCCAATGATGTACCACCCCCCCCCCCCCAGTTAGCTAGGGTGTATGAAAAGGGTCTCCTGGGGAAGAAAGTTGGACCCACATTGTGTGCCATGCAGAGATATTTGGACTCTATCAGATAGCAGTCATTGAATTCTATTTCTTAGCAACCTGAGTGTTTCTGGTTTCTAAGGACAATATAGCAATATCTTAGCTATCTAATCAATTCCTCTCACTACTTGAAATTGCTTTTACATCAAATAGTTACCCATCCTGTGCCATCTATGTTACAAAACTCAATACTTTTTGAGAGAACTCACTTCAAACTATGTAGCTCTTGTAAACAAGTTTTTTTTGTTTTTGTTTTTGTTTTTGACAGGCAGAGTGGACAGTGAGAGAGAGAGACAGAGAGAAAGGTCTTCCTTTTTGCCATTGGTTCATCCTCCAATGGCCGCTGCGGCCGGCGCGCTGCTGCCGGCGCACCACTGCCGGCACACCGCACTGATCCCAAGGCAGGAGCCAGGTGCTTCTCCTGGTCTCCCATGGGGTGCAGGGCCCAAGCACTTGGGCCATCCTCCACTGCACTCCCTGGCCACAGCAGAGAGCTGGCCTGGAAGAGGGGCAACTGGGACAGAATCTGGCGCCCCGACCGGGACTAGAAGCCGGTGTGCCGGCGCCGCAAGGTGGAGGATTAGCCTATTGAGCCGCGGTGCCAGCCTATCTTTTTTAAATTCAATTTATTTTTATTGTATTTGAAAGGCAGAAAGAGACAGGCATACAGAAAACTGTATTTCATCTGCTGTTGCACTCCTCATATGTCCGAAACAGCCAGCTCAGTCCAGGTCTCCCATGTGGGTAGCAGCAACCCAAGTACTTAAGCCATCATCTGTTGACTCCCAAAGTGAACATTAGTAGGAGCAGAGCTGGGACTCAAACCAAGGCACTCCCAAATGGGTCAGGTATCCCAAGTTGCATATTTAACTACTGTGCCAAACACCCACCCTTAGCAAGTTGTTCTTACATGATTCTCAAACATTCATCTTCAGCACCAATTTCTGTAGTCTTCAGCTCTGGACCTACATCTTTATTTGCCTGCTAAATATTTCCACATGGATTTCCCAAAGGCACTTCAAACTCAGTGTATCTAAAGCAAGACTCATTACATTTTTCCTCCTACATTTCCTACATTTCCTTTTTCATCACCTGCCCAGATACCAAAGATTTTTAAAAAAAAGTCTCTGTCAGCTTCTACTCTTTCCTTTTCCTTGCTTTTTGACTTCTTATAGTTTGGTAGGCTTGGAAACAAGGAATTTAAAAATTCATATGCTTTCTGTGAGAACAATTATCTTTAAATTGTCTTTATATAGTCACGGTGAATAGGAGTTCACACCATCCCCTAAACTAATTGGGGCGAATATTCTGTTTTAAAAAAAATAATTTTAAAAACTTAGAGTGAGCTCAGTAAAGAAGATTAGTGAGAAATTTAATTCTTATACTTCTATTAAAGACAAGATTATAATCCTAATCACAATAATTTACCCATTAAATTCTTATACTATGTCATAAATCTTAAGATTTAGTGAAAATGACTACAGAAAATTTATATTTTATCATAAATGCTGTTTGGGCACCTTTCTACTAAAGCTACAAGTTACGTTTTGTCTTGTTTTATTTGTTGCTTATCATAATTCAATGGAAATAAAATGTAGGGGAAAAAGTAAAATTTAATTGAATTAGGAGCAGAAAGAACTTTGTAATAAGGGACAAATCATTTTAAGGAAACTCACCAGATTTAATTTCTGCATTTAGATAAATTATCCATTAGATAAATTAATGAAAAGTATTTCTGATTATCAGTACTAACACATAATTCAAAAATTGCCTGGGAAAAGAATAATGCATGCCAATTGATTTCTTTGGGGAGGTTTAGAATTGGTGACACAGGATTTTAATAATGCAAGATATTTCTCCATTTAACTATCATTCAACAATAACCAATGCTTAGATTTCTGGGAAGGATACAGAGATATCCTTTTGTGTGATTCTCACTATCTGGTTTTATTTAGCATGACTATTGGGAAAATGAAGAAACCTGAAATTTACAAATGGCTTAGACTAATTTAACAAACAGAAAGCCAGAGAAACCTAGGTAAAAGGATTCAAAGAAGTTAGCAATCAGAATTTCAAGGTATATAGCTAACTTGGATCTCTCAGGAGAAAATTTTGACAACAAATACTTTGTCTGGAATGCTAAGTTCCTGACTTATAATAGTTTTAAGTAAATTACTTTTCCCAATTTCTATGTACTTTTATGGGTATTTATAGGGAATATCCTTTTCATTTTATTACCCCAGAAATCCAAAGGTATTTATATGCTTTCATGATTCTGATTTCCCAACATTTCAAAAGGCAGAATGTGGATAGCAAGTGATAGGAACATTAGTTCTTACTCTAAAGTGGCAGATGATGTCATAAGATACCCTTAGTCTGAAAGACTGGATGTAACTTCCCAAAAGAGTCCCCATTCACAGCTTTGGAAGGAAACCAAGAACTGTGTGTGCTGCCTCCCAAGCATGCCAAGCCCTAAGGTTAAACATTTCCAAATGTTCTATTAATTCCTTCTGTTTACAACCTCTGACTATAATTTCTTTCTCATCCTGTGACATTTGAAAATCATAAACTTTTCCTTAAGGCATTCAAGATTTTAATCAAGTTAACCATCTCTCAACATATGAGATCCTACAACAGCAATCTCTAGCTTTGTAATTTAGTACTATGGACTCACATGGTTTGTTGAACTGTTTGAAACAGGTAAATAATGCATGCTTTTCTTCTAACTCCAAGTCACCAGCAATATTTGAGACTTTTGACTGGTATTGCTTTGCATTATAATCACTTGAGTTTTTGTTCACTGGATTACAAAGTCTCTTGAGGGATACATTTATGCCTTGTTCACGTTTGTATCTTTGTACATCTAGCTGGTACCTCCCCCATAATAAGAACTCATGCATAACAATAATTGATGTATGTGATAGAGATATGCATTTTGCAATGTACTGAATGCTTCAAGATTCCAAAACAATTAAATCTCAATGACAAAGCAGAAAATGTTAATCATTTCCTTTAAAAAATTTATTTTCATTTATTTCAAAGGCAGGGGCTGGGGAAGAAAGGGAGATCTTCCATGCACTGGTTCACTCCCGAGATGTCTGCAGCAGCTAGGACTGGGCCAGCCCAAAACCAGGAGCCTGGAATTCTATCTGACTCTCCTACATGGGTAACAAGTACCCAAATATCTAATCCATCACCTAATCCCAGGCTACACTTCAACAGGAAGCTGACATCGGAAGCAGAGCAAGGACATGAACCCATCATCATAGCTCTGTGCCAAACACCTGCCTAATAATCTCCTTCTAAGTACTCATCTTGGTTACACCCTTGGATACTCCTGACAAGAGATAGTGAATGTAAACCCTGTGCCTGTTTGTCCCATAATGTGCCCTTGAAATTCTGTTCTTTCTATATTCACACCAGCCTATCACTTTCTATTTAATACTCTTCTAATTCTTCTATTGTCTTGATCTCTTCTCATGTCCATGTTCCTATCGAGTACCTGTATAGCTCATTCTGCTTTGGGAGGCAAAGATGGGAGCTGAGAGTTCTATTAACATTCTTTATGTTATTTCCACTATCAAGTATTCTTTAGACAAAAGTTACCATAACACACCTCTTAAAGACTGAAGAGAACTCCATCAACAGAACTGGGAAATTTTGTTCATATTTGCATTAACCATATTTTTTCAGTAAACATTAACCAAGCCTGCCTGCTCTGTCTATCAATGATTGCCATCATTTACATGATGAAAGCAAGATTCTTTAGTTTGGCTCATTTCCCACTTCTCCCCACTCCCACTTTGCTTCTGTCTATAATAAAATAATCATGCCTTTGGACATGTGGTTCCTTCTGCCTAGAATGTATCTTCTTGTGTCTACTATGGGAAACCTTATTTAACTTTCAAGATTCAGAATAAATGTCATCTGTTCTATGAGTTCTCCCTTCTGCCCTGACACCTGATAGAATTAGGGTGAACCCCTCTCTTCTTCCATAGCATCTAGACACCTTCCGTGATGGTCTTCATCATTGCTTTCTGCTTTCATCACCTTTTCTCTCAGTAAACTAAAAGATCCTAGAAGGTTACTGATGATCATTTGTTTCCAAAGTGCAATGTGATTTCTGGCTTACAGGCATACAACATAACTGTAAGAACTGTGAACAACATTTCCTCTATGTGATATTTCTCAGAACTGCTGCTCAGAGAGAGCAACTGCTGGCAGAAAGGGCTATTAGGCTGTTGCTTCTCTATTTAAAACACCATAATGTATAATTTTTCATTGTGTTGTTTTTAATTTCCCTTGGGTAGATCCTCATGTGGCTGACAATACACCACATCACTAAATTAGTTAGCCTTGTGTTGTTATTTGTGCCCTTTTGAAGGGTAGAAAAGGACAATTCCTGCTATTGTGTAATAACGGTCTCTATTAGTCCATTTTATGTTCCTATAATAGAATACCTGAGGTTTGGTAATGTAGAAAAGAAGTTTACTTAGCTCAAAGTTTTGAGACTGAAAATCCAACATTCAGTAGCCTCTTTGGCTCAGTCTCTAGCAAGGGCCTCCTGGGATGTATAACAAGATGGAGAAAATAGAAAGGAACCGGCTGCCTGCAGAAGTGAAGCCAGAGAAATTCAGACTGTTCTTGTAACAATCCAGTCTCACGGGAACTAACTTGGGTTCCACAAGAACCACATTAATCCCTTCTGAGGGCAGTGTTCCCAATGACCTAATCACCTCCAACTAATCCTCCTCACCCCTGCAAACCACCAAAGATTCCATCACCTCCCAGTATCACTACATGGATGTATCTTTGGGGAAACACATTCACACCATATCCACATCAAAGTAGTGCCCATCCATACAAACAAGTGATGCTGATGACCTAAAAGAGAGTCCCATTCTCGCCTTCTGTGAGAGGAAGACCAAATCAAACTCAGTAAATAAATAATATGATGGAGCTTTCCCTCAGGCTCTCCAGAAACTGCACTTTTAGGAGTTACATTTGGTACAGAAAACATAGAACTGAATAAGTACCAACATCCATTCTCTTCTTCTGAATAGATCGCAATACACAGAAAGGAAGTTGAAAAATTAGAAAAAGTTATTCATGAACTGGAAGAAGAAAATTTGGTGCTTATTGATCAACTTTTCAACTGTAGACTTGTGGATCTCAAAATACCCAGGTGAAAGTCATTAGTGTATTTAGAAAGTATTCTTGTAGATATTTGTATCTGTAAAAAGTTGTTTTTTTAAGGTTAATTTTTTTAACACTTTAGCTAGAAAACAACAGTCAAAAAGAAAAGGACTCACAAAATGGCCGTGATGAAAGAATAGGATTATTATTACAGAACACTGGTACACTGTAAATGTCAACTTGCTTTTTCTATAATGCACTATAGGAATAATAGGAAATAGTTAAGATGAACACTACAACTGCCAAATTCTAAGAGCCTCCAGGCCAGTAGGGGAAATGGTCATGAAGTAATTATACTATAGTGTAACAAGAGATCTATGAGGAACACAAAGGAGAGAGAAAGAGCTTTCTGGAAGCATCTTGTAGATGTTCTGGTTAATAATTCTGGACTACAGAATTATTTCCTTTAGTGAAAAATCCACGCTACTTTGTAGTTAGTGAAAATAGGCTGGCATTCCAAGTCCTACTTGTTCCTGCACAAGAGAAACCAAATGTGAAGTAGAAGGCATTGTATTTTAAGTTAGCTTTTTTCTTACCTGACTGGAAAAAAAGAAAAAAGTCCTAATCCTAATATACCAATCTTGATGGGAAACGATAGCCCTGGAATATGGAATTAAAATTCAAAGTGGCATTCCTAATTTAGACAAGTAGTCACAAACAAGAAATAATCTAAATGATGGTATGTTTAGGAAGAGAGGGGAAATCAGTCACACAAATATAGCTTGTAAATGTGCAAGATTGGGACAGAAACATCTTCATTGAGGAATTAAAACAGATACTGAGTTGAATATGATGAAAGAGACGAAAGTTTCCATCCAAGTGGTTGCTTGTGTGACATAGAAACATACGACTTGTGACATGATAAAGTATTTATTTACAAACTTTCTAATGTGTTCCAACAAAGATGGGTATAGGCAACTCGTAGTTTCTTTGCCAAGTATAAGGCATAAGGATATAAGGTTAGAGAAACTGGGAGATACTGTAATTAATTACTTTATAGGTTGAAAGTTGAGTGGAGTAGGATAAACAAAGATGCAAGCTACCTCCCTTCCCTGATTACTTGTGTTCCAAAGAGGAGATGGCACTGTAGATAATGAATGAGGTGAGGCTGAATGAACTGGCTGACTTCTGGACTCCTATACTTCCAGTTTCTCAAGTTGATGCCCTGCAGAACCCTGGGCCTCTCTTTGGCCAGCTCTTCTGTACGATCAAGCCTCCAGTTCCATGGTGCTGTCCTAAATCTAGATCTTGCATGCTGCTGCTGCTGCTGCTGGTGTGTGGCTCCTTAACCACTGCCCTACCTGCTGTCCACTGTCTATTTCTGAACTGGCCACTCTAAAACACTGGTCTCCCTTCCCTGCTTCCATCAGCCCAGGCTGATACATCTTAGTACTGATGTGACTATGAAGTCATAATATTGTAACAAAAGGAATTCTTTCATGGGCTAGAGAAGACTTGACAAGGACAGAAAGGGAGCTGTGAAACTTCTAATGGGGGTTTTCATTAAGTTGTTTTGCACTGTAGTATGCAATTTAACCCTATCTTCTGTCTTCCTTACAAAAACTTTCAGTAAAACCCACATTGTTCAACAATGCTTTGGAGGTTAGTCTTATTTAGAGACATGGAGTGCTTCAGAGTTAGACAGAATGAGCATTTCCCAGGCAATGGAAACATCATAGGTAAAATTCTAAGTTGTCCTGGTATATGCTTTCAAAGCAGCCTGAACTTTCCCTTTGTAACCAACCTTTGTCACAGTGTGGATTATTTATTTAATGTGTTTCCTTTCTTTGAAGCAACTGTTTAGGAACTTTTCAAAGACTGGCATAAAGAAAACAGAAATGTATAAACTCTCAATTGTCTTTTGTTTCTTGTACAGAGGATAACTTGAGAGTGTTCACAAACTTTGGCTGTTTCTATTTCCACATCAAAGAAAATAACATACTTTGCGATACACTTCCCTTTCCATCTTTTGCTGCAATTCAGTCTTCTCTTAATACTACTAGGGTGATGAGAAACAGACATGAACTGTCTCCCGTGGACACGTAAAACATTTTATTTTCCTATTTAGATGGGGAATAGGGTATTCTGGTTAATGGCATGTCTACATTTCCCATGCAGTTTTCCAAACTTTTTCCCATGACAATTCACATAGAATGTCATTGGATGTTTTTAACACATTGGGGTACATGGATGAGGCAACCGTCAGCCAGAAATGACTGCCTTGAGACCCCACTGCCACAAGACTGAGGCTAAGTTAGGCAAAACCTACAATTGAACACACGACATTATTTCCAATACTTTTTATGTCACTAAACAGCAGGTGTTGCTATCCTTCTGTGGCATAAAAATGACACACACTAATGATGAAGAGGGAAAGCTAGATTTCTGATGGTTATGCCATTTAAAAAGATCTTAATTATTAAGACGGTGAAACTAGGAAAAAGAATTACATGGCCGACAAGAGCTACATGTAAAACCCACCTTCGCTACGTCTATAGAAGGTTGTATAGATATGAATACTAGATTTACTCACAGTAACTGCTGGGGCCATGAAATCACCTAATTCAGAGGATTCACTGGTTGCTGATTATCTACATGTAGGTGGTGTTTGCATATCTACACACGTCCAATTGCTTCAAGCTCTTTTCAGCAAACCTCACACAAGGGTCATACAGAGCTTTCAAGGCATCACCTTTTCTGATGTAAAATTTAGTGGCAGTTCCAAATAGGAGTGCATAGAATTAAATACATGCATACAACATCAAGAGCATCTATACATCAGTTCAGTGGGTGTGTAACTGAAATGTGTCACTCAGAGAAAGCCAGGCCTGGATGGCCACTTGTGTTCCTACTGCTCATGTTCTCTCTCTTCATCTCAGATCCTTCCCATCCAGACCTCTCACTCTTCACCTGAGCTACAACAAAATGAGACCTAATCAGTATCCTGCACACTCTTGTTTCTGGGGCTCTTCCAGGAAACCTTGCCTTTCTTCAGGCTAATTCAGGCGCTTCTTTGTTCTTCCTCCAGCATTCTCACACTCTGCTAGTCACCCATCATGGCACAAACCACCACTTTCAAATACTGGAATTTGGCTGCCATCTCATGGGGCCTTATGCTCTTCATGGGTAGAAATGTCATCTGTTTTCAACTATGTGTCTCTAGTACCTAGTAAGGAAGTAGAAACTAGTGAGCATGTCATACAGTATTTATCGACAAACAGCCTGTTCTTATTTGTTCTTTTAGGCGACTATATCTTACTCAAGCTGCTGGACAGAGTATGCCACTGGAAAGAAAGCCTTTGGAGTTGCCAGAAACATGTCCAGGTATTATATTGCAACAATGACGACATATTTTTTAAAACTGAACAAACACTTATTGAGCATCTACTAAGGGCAGGTATCCCACATACGAGAACTATTCAGAGCAAAGATGCATGCCGACTTCTCTAGATTTCTCTTCCTTGCAATGTTTGTACTGATCTATCTCATTGTTTAAATATAATTTTAAAAACAAAGTCCCCATGTTTCACAGTGAATTCAATAAACACTGGGTGAGAATTTGGGTTGCTGTCTAAACTGGCATAGTTTGGGTCACAATTTAGTCTACTAAAATGGCAAAAGCCAACTAGGTTCCCATGTGATTACTGTAACTTCTTGGCTTAGATAGGAAATATAGCTTAGACAGTCTCTTAAAATGGGGCTCCCTTTTACTTTAATACATAAATTCTACAGTTTTCATTTCTAGTTCTCAAAGTTCTTTCAAATTAAAAATATGACAAATTGGGGCAGGCATTTGGCCTAGCAGCTAAGACACTGATTAGGATGCCCACTCCCTACATTAAAGTATCCTGGTCAATTTCCAGCTTTGGCTCCCGATTCCAGCTTCTTGCTAATGCATTCTCTGAGAGGCAGTGGTGATGGTTCAAGTGGTTAGATTTCTGCCATCCACATGGGAGACTTGTATTGAGGTCCCAACTCCTGGCTTTGGCCCTACCAGTCACTGCAGGTATTTGGGGAGTGAACCAGTAAATGAGAGAGTGCTCTTTCTCTTTGCTTATCAAATAAATAAATTTAAAAGATACGGGACATGGCTGGTATGAATCAATGGGTTAAGCTGTGATGCCAGCATCCCATATTGGAGTGCCAATTTGAGCCCCAGCTGCTCTGCCTCCAATCCGGCTCCTTGTTAATGCACCTTGGAGAGCAAAGGAAGATGGCCTGAGTACTTGGGCCCCTGCCACCCAAGTGAGAGACCCAAATGGAGTTCCGGGCTCCTGCCTTTGACCTGGGCCAGTCCTGGTGCAACCACTTGGGGAATGAGCTGGTGGATGGAAGATTCTGTCTCTCCCTGACACTCTTCCTTTCAAATAAATAAATACATGACAAATGTATGTTGAGTTTTTCTGTTCAAAATAATTTTTTGTATTCATCCTAGAAGAGAAGTCAAAAGTGCAACCTATAGAAGTAGAAAGTAAAGACATGATGAGCTCATCAGTTGAGAGCAGTGCCCTCCATCTCAGTCATCAAGACAGTCTCAAAGATGCCCAGCACCTGAAGATAGATGAAGATGAACTCTCATGCCCAGAATTTGGAGGCTCTGATATGAAGTATTTACTATATGAGGATGAGCAGGATTTCAGGGTAAGATGAATGAGAAACCAATTTTGAGTACTAAGAGAACACTGTGGAAAATTTTGTTGTGGGTATCCTGGCCAGTAGAGGGCTGTGCATATATGACCAACAAATCTCCATTAATTAAAGAGCTTGAAGAGGATTTATTTCTCTACTCTAGCCAGTAGCCTGCTGCCCTACGTCCTCTGTGAGCAAGCCTGCCAACCGTGCTGCCTGCTTTTTAGATCTTGCTTACTAGGCCCACTGTGTACATAAATTTACTGTTTTTTTTTTTTTAATTTACAGTGGTTCTCATATTTCACGTGTTAAATAGCATTGAGGCAGTTAGGAAGACAGTGAAATCTGTCAGATAAAGGCCAATTACTGTAAGCAAAACCTGATTTGTCCAAGCAGATAACCTGCCAAATAATTTCCCTGTGTGTGTCTCCCTCATAGGAATATGTCAAGTTGGGCCCCCTGGAAGTTAAGCTTATGTGTGTGGAGGGCAAGAAAATGCCCATTCATTTTCAAGATAAGGATGCTCCCATCAAGCTCCATGAAGATGTCCGAAGTCCAGAAAGCTGCATCACCTGTAAGATGGTGAAGTCTCTTCTCTGAGATTAAAAGATGCAGAGTAAAAACCTTTGCTTATAAATGTCTTAGGGAACTGAAGTACATTCAATTGCCAATTCGGTCCATTTCAAACCAGTTGTTATTCCTAAAGGTCATAATTACATTTGAAATTAAAGTTCCAAGTACTCAACTATGCATCACTTGGCATGGAATGGGTGACAAAAATGAAAGCACACTTTGTATTCCTATAGAGAAAGTCAGAAGCATGCCAGTGGGTTCAAGGTGGTCTCCGAGGTTCCTTTCCATTTAAAGATTCACTGATTAACCCATGGCTCTAATATGAAATAGTTCAATTAGGAATGTTTCTAGAAAAAGTTGAGAGGTTTGCATAGCAGATATACATCTTTCTCTCTCAGAATGAATGACAATAGCCAGTCTATAACCCAAGCCTATTTTGCAAGTCACAATAAATATTCAAAAAACTGAAATCACACATAATGTTTCCTCTGACCAGAATGGAACTAAACTAATGTTAAAACCAACCATAAACATTCCAAATAACTTGAAGGAAACACTTTTTTAAAAAGCACAGAAAAATATTTTGAATTGAACAATGATAATACACAGATAAAACATGGTGGGATTTGGCTAGAATGGTGTTTAAAGGAAAATGTCAAACTTTAAATTCATGTATTAAAAAAAGAAAGGCTGGGGGCCAGTGCCATGGTGCACTAGGTTAATCTTTCACCTGTGGCGCAGGCATCCCATATGGGCACCGGTTCTGGTCCCGGCCACTCCTCTTCCAAATCAGCTCTCTGCTGTGGAAAGCAGTAGAAGATGGTCCAAGTGCTTGGGCCCCTGCACCTGCATGGGAGACCAAGAAGCAGCACCTGGCTCCTGCCTTCGGATCAGTGCAGCTTCAGCTGTTGCAGCCATCTGGGGAGTGAACCAGCAGAAGGAAACCCTTTCTCTCTCTCTCTCTCTCTCTCTCTCTCTCTCTCTCACTGTCTGGAATTCTACCTGCCAAATAAAAAAAAATCTTAAAAAAAACTTAAAAAAAAAAAGGCTGAAAGATAAAATGTCTGAACTTTAACCTTTAGGATTTAGGAACAAAAAAGAAAAATAAATCCAAAGAAGGTAAAAGGATGTAAATAAAGAGCAGAAACTAATTAAATTGCAAGCTGATACACAAAAGATAAAATCAACAAACCCAAAAGTTGATGTTGAAGGGTTAATTAAAATTGACAACGGCTAATAAGGCTGATCCAAAAAGAAAAAAAGAAAACTCATGAGAAATGAAGCATCACTAAGGACATTACTAAGAAAACAGTAAGGGGATATAAAGAAAAAACCCTTCCCAATAAATATGACAACTTAGATGAAACAGAAATGTTTCTCAAAAGCATTTCTGCAAAGTAAGAGAAACTACAAATTTTGAATAGTTCTAGGTCTGTTAAAGAAATCAGGAGTGTAATTTAAAATTTGGCACAAGGAAAATTTCAAAGCCAGGTGACTTCACTGGTAAATTTTTCCAGGCATTAAAGCAAACACAAATTCCTTTCAGAGTATATGGAAAAATAAACACTTGCAAATCATTTTAGGAGGTCAATATAATTCACTCTAAAGCCAGAACCCTGCAAAACCATTATACAAAAAGAAGTCATGAACATAGAACATAGAACTCAGGTTAGTGGTTATGTTGGGGGTGGGGTCATGAGTAGGATGGGACATAAAGAAGTTTCCTGGTAAATCTTGAGTGGCAGTTAACATGAGTGTGTTCACTTGTAAATATTCGCCAGACAGCATTTGTCCTTGACTGATATTCTTCAAAAAAGTTTCAGAAAAATGTATCCCTCAAATATCTATAGTCTAATGTATTCCATGAAGATAGTATGTAAAGGCCATGCTGCACAGTGAAGGGAAACAATGTTTCCTGACAGGAAGAAAGACAAAATAGTTTATCAGGGTAGTCTTTCAGAGGTCAACAGGAGCAGAAATTCCTTGGAAAAGGTAGTATAGGCGCCAAGATTGCGACAGTGGCTTAAGCTGCCCCATGACAACAGCATCACATATAAACACCAGTTTGAGTCCCTGTTATTGCACCTGGGAAAGCAGCAGCAGATGGCTCACTTGCAGCAGATGGCCAGGTACTTGCGCCCCTGCTACACACTTGGAAAACTCGGATGGAGTTCCAGGCTTCTGGCTTTGGCCTGGACTAGCCCCAGCTGTTGCAGCCATTGGGGGAGTGAACCACTGGATAGAAGTGTGCTGCCTTTTAAACAAATAAATCAATCTTTTCCCAAAAATATTTAAAAGGCTAATATGGAGTTGTCACTTTTAAAGAAAAGCAAACTTGGACGGGCCTTGCAATGCAGCAGTTAAGCCACTGCTTGAGATACCTGTTTTGGATCCAACTTCCTGCTAACATGTGCATCTTGGGAGGTAGCAGATGATGGCTCAAGTATTTGAGTACCTGCTATCCACAAGGGAGACTTGGATGGAGTTCCTGGCACCTGGTTTTGACCTGGGCCAGCCCTGGCTCTTGAAGGCATTTGGGGAATGAATCAGTAGAGAGCACTAGCTCTCACTCTCTGCCTTTCAAATTTTTTTTTTTAGAAAATAGGAGAATTTTCACTATTTTGAAAAAATCAAAACTTACTTCCCTCAGAAGAAAACTTGCTGACTTCCCTCTTGGACAAATCAAAGGGCTTCCAATAACCAAGAAAAACAGCCTATGTGTCAGCTCACTGATTTCAGCAGGTCAGCAGAAATTGACATTGTCTCTGAAACTTAGAAAGTTCAGACCATAAGATTATTAAGACAAGCCAGGCATAACACAGTGGGACATTTGTCAGCTGTGCCAGTTTCTCCTTCACGATGTCAATTTGAATCAAAAGAAAATAGCAAATGGCTAAAAATTTTGCTTGTTGCCAGAAGGATGTCAGAGTTGAAAAGGCATTGTTGGGGAAAGGAAGGGGAAAGAATATCCTTTCCTTCTGTTAATACCATTTTTAGGTTTAGGATTTGCAGAACAGTAGTATCTCTAAATCAAATCTGCGGGATTTTCTTAACAACCTCTATTCTAAATACATGGTCGCTTTGTTTAGTGACATTACCAATCTCACTTAAGTAGTTATCATTGTGAACATACAATCAGTGTCACTCATTCAACAAAACATTTATTATTAAAACATTTAACCAGTCATTGCAGCCAAGCAGTGAATGTAAGATTTCAGGGATGCAAAACCAAATTTCCCTTCTTCAAAGAGCTCTTGGTCCAGTAAGAGCCTGAGCTATCGTTGCTGCTTTTGGTCTTTAGCAAGAACAGGCACAGAAGGAAGCAAGGGAAATGGGAGAAGAAAGGACGAGTTGTTCTAAGGGGCGGGGAGGCAGGAGGGGAGGGTACCATGTGTGTAACAGCACCCTTCTATTTTTAGTATCGTTAGTAATTGTTTAGAAAAAGAAATTTAAATCCAAGTGAATTTAGATGGATTTTATGCAAGTTCAGTTCTCAGAATAAACACGTATTTTGATTTTTACACATTATTTAAGATATTGGGGACTAGGGACCAGGTGGTGTCAGCTTTAGGCCCAGGGTAGGAACATTGCTTATTTTGGCCCAGCAATTAGATACCAAATTAAGGTATATAAGAGACAAGAGTATGGGAAAACATTCTGTGGAATCAGGCTGGCTGCCTTTGAATCATTTAACCATTTAAACCCTGGTTGCCTTATCTGTATACTTCATGGACCTAATTCCCATCTGTAAGGACTACCTTAAGGATTGGAAAAACAGCATATAACCTGCACAGAGTAGACAGCAATAGATGGCAGTTGAAATAATCACTGGCATTTCAGTCATCTCTGGAAACAGGCCAAAGATGTCTGGCCATCTTTGCAGTGTTTCAAGTGAAGGCACAGAGAAGTCACTGTGTCCAATCCATTGACAAAGGATCAGCTGCCACCTGGTGTGAAGCGTGGTCTGCCCCAACCTCTCCCCTCCCCAACAAACTCCAAGAGGTCCTAACCTGGATCTACAGATCCACATCAGGCTGCAGAGACAAGCAGCAAACCCAGCTCCAAACTTCTTCGTGAGGAAGGGAGATGCATAGGGCATTTTGTCTCTGTGAGCCCTGTAGTCAGACACTAGAGTGATTCAGGAAACAGGGATACCAGGGGATTTTTGCGGCAATAAAGGACTATTTGTTAAAGGCCTCCTTGGTCCTTGGTTGTTTTACTACCTCCCAACAGAACAGTTCTCTGTATTTTTCTTGGAATAAACTGGCTTTTGCACTAAATGCAGGAAACATGCCCTCAAGCAAATTAGGCTTTCTAAATATTAGTGACTTTAACACGATCAAATATTTCCATTTCTCTTCCCAAAGGCTTGTGAGGCTCAAATTCCCAGAAAGGTTGTGTTTTTTTTTTTTTTTTTTTGACAGGCAGAGTGGACAGTGAGAGAGAGAGACAGAGAGAAAGGTCTTCCTTTGCCGTTGGTTCACCCTCCAATGGCTGCCACGGACAGCGAGCTGCGGCCGGCGCACTGCGCTCATCCGATGGCAGGAGCCAGGTGCCAGGTGCTTCTCCTGGTCTCCCATGGGGTGCAGGGCCCAAGCACTTGGGCCATCCTCCACTGCACTCCTGGGCCACAGCAGAGGGCTGGCCTGGAAGAGGGGCAACTGGGACAGAATCCGGCGCCCCGACCGGGACTAGAACCCGGTGTGCTGGCGCCGCAAGGCGGAGGATTAGCCTGTTGAGCCACGGCGCCGGCCGAAAGGTTGTGTTTTTGACCATGACTGTTCATGTTGGGTGTTTTAAGTCATTCTGTACTTAAGATCTGAGTTAGTGCTAAAAATCACATACTTTAAATAATTTTTTAAATAAAAATTTTTTCAGATTTCTAGCATAGCAAATGAGTCTTAGTTACTGCAGGTCCAGTTATTCTCAGATTCTCAGTAAAGTTTTGTCAGCATTTCATTTCTCAAGTCCTGTAGTCAACTTGCTGACCTCTTGCTTTCTTGGATTAGTGCCATCCTTTTGGTCTCTGCTATAAAAGTATGCTACCTCTTGCAACATTCCCCTCCGAAGAGGAATGAAAATGAACTATGTTGGATTCCACACCATATGACTACTCTCTACCAGGCCAGGGACTGGCATGCTTTGGTCTCATTTGAGGCTCTAGTCAAGTATGTAGTCAACTTTAGATCCTTGATGTTCTTTTACTGCTGCACTTCATTTTTACATCCTAGCCACTTAAAAAGTGTCTTCTGTATATACAGCATTTGTGGGAAAACATGGATGCAGAATACAGCTGAATATAATCTTGTGAGAAATGTTTCAATGTGTCTTGTAACATTTGCTCAGTAGTAGTTTGAATTTGCATTTTTGTTTTCATTGAAATACTCCAATTCTAAAACTTTAATTCTAAATATGTGACATGGTAGTTTTGAAATCGTCAAAAAAATCTTCAAGAAATTTACCAATTAATAAAAACTGTTACAATTGTAGTAGCTTCAAATGTATTCTTCTCTCTCTTTTGTAATAGTGAATTCAGTTAGCAGTTTTGGCTGAGTATATGGACATCCAATTTAAAGATTCTGTTTCCCAGCTTCCTTGCAGCCATTTGACAAAAGTTCTGGCTGTTGGAATGTGAACCTGAGTTGTCCAGGATTCCTGGGTTTCCTTTTTTCATGCCCCCTTTCTCCTCATCCTGCTGCTTGGAATGTGGTTATGCCACCTAGCCATGCTGGACTACACCGATGAGAGTAACATCACAAGAACTGGGGAACATCAAGACACCAAACATAGAGATGTGGACACCCAACAATATTGTAGGTACCCACAAGTGAGCAAAGCTGCTGGACAGCTCAGACCTTTATGTATGAAGGAAAATTACCTTGTTGCGGTCCTGTCCATCTCCATTGCACACAACCCCAACTAAACTAATCAAACCAATACTGATACAGACCAAAACAAATATTACCCTAACAAGAAGTATTTTCAAAAGTAAAATGTAGTCTCTGAGGCATTAAATAAGAAGTGGGTAATTTATTGTTAAAATGGGGGAAGGGAGAAGGATCAAACTACATTACAAAGTCTGCTTTAGAAAGTATCTGTGGCAACTAAAATTGATCCTATGTGTGGGCCTGGATGTTTTCATAAAAATTGCTCTGCCTCAGAACCCAGGAGTCCTACTACTTGTTTGAGAAGAGTCAGGTGCAGGGTTCTGCTTCGGAAGCAGCTCATGGTAACTCCACCAAGCTTGGGCTGATGTCAATGATGGAAAAGAACAGGATGGGAAATTCCAAAGACACTCTTCAGTTCATCAGACCTGTAAACTTGAGTGTACGCACTGCATATATACTGATCTATCATAATCCTATGAGGTGGGGCCTATAATTATCTTCATCTTATAAAGAAATCACACAGAGGAAAATTTAGTAACCTGCCCAAAAATCTTCCAGCTTCTAAGGAGGAGCATTGCCAGGATTTAATTCTGCTGTTTATTAGAGAAATGCGCACCTCAGTGTTTCAAGTAAGGTAAATGCCATCAATGTGAAAGCTGCAGTTTGTAATATGCTACATCTAGAACCCAGGACAGGTGAGTTACAAGTCGTAGTCACTCTAATTAAACAGATAATAACTCAACAAGTTGGTTGGCAGCATCTCAACTGTCCATTTAGGTTTCTTTCTTCCCGACAATCAAGGGCTCCCATGTTGTCTCCAGCCTTGTTGTGCTTTGTGTGGGACCTGCCACAGTATAGGAACTTGATCTTTCAGCAATGGTGGGGTACACAGCTTTATCTCCCAAACCCTCAGTATCAAAAGCATATACAATCTTGGTTGTTGTCCTGAGTGTGAAGAATTATCATGGCTTTGTTGAGATTATCTTTAACTTAAAATCAACTGCAGCTGTAGCAGCAGTAAAGGTAACTGATGCATCCATTCAACCTGAATGCGGGAACTAAAAGTCAGACTCTACAAAGCCAGGATTTGAATGTAGGTGGGTTGCCTTTAAGGTCCAAGTTCTTGACCACAGCTATTCTGTATTCCACTAAAAATAACTATTATTTATATACTGAACTTTTACCATGTGCCAGGTTAAATACTACTTTTTAACTCATTAAGGACAACACTGCTATGATATATGCAATATTATCATGCCTGTTTTACAGATGAAGAAACTGAGGCACAAAGAAGAGTCTGTCACTTGCCCAAAATGGAATTTAAACCCACAGCACAGCTGAACTCACACTGTTATGGGTCTGGTGCACCATCTCTGCCATGTGGCAGGTGCTTTTTAGCAACACAAATGATCTGTGAAGGGCAAGAATGCTCTCCAAGAGACAAGAATTTCTGCCACTGTCCTGTGTATGTCTAGGCTCATCATCTGACTTTCTACATCTGCTACCTCATGTCACCTCCAGTTCTAACCACTCAGCATTTCCCTTTCTCCCACTGATTTTGTAGCGGGTTTCTTACTTCTGGCAAGGTCATCTTAGCTATGGCTCTCAGGACCTACATTTCATTCAAGCTAGAGGATTCTATAAGTCTCTGAAACGGTTTGTTCATTTCCTCTCTTGATCCCTTCCCTACAGTCCATTCTCAATACAGCTGCCAGAGCTGGGCCAGAGTGAAGCCAGGAGCTAGGAGGTTCTTCCAGGTCTCCCACATGGGTGCAGGGGTCCAAGAACTTGGGTCATTTTCCGCTACTTTTCCAAGCACATTAGCAGAGAACTGAATTGGAAGTGGAGTGGCCGGATCTGAACTGATGTCCATATGGTATGCTGACTCTACAGGATATGGCTTAACCCACTGGGCCACAGCACCTTCTAGAAAAGTCAACTCAAAATGGATCAAGGATCTAACACTACGACCTGATACCATCAAGTTACTACAGGAGAACAGTGGGGAAACTCTCTAAGACACTGGCATAGGCAAAGGCTTCTTGGAAAAGATCCCAGGAAGCACAGGCTTCAAAACCAAAAATAGATACACGGGAGGACATTAAGCTAAGAAACTTCTGCACTGCAAAGGGATTATCCAAAAAAATGAAGAGGCAATCAATAGAATGTGAGAAAAGATAAGCAAACTATGCAACGGATAAAGGATTAATATCCAGAATGCATAAATATCTCAAGAGAAACCACCACCACCACCACAACAAAACAGATAATCCAGTTAAGAAATATGCAAAGGATCTGAACAGGCATGTTTTAAAAGAGCAAATTCAAATGGCTAACAGACATATGAAAAACTGCTCAGGATCACCAAGCATCAGAGAAATGCAAATAAAAACCACAATGAAGTTTCAGCTTTCACAGTCAGAATGGTTCTCATACAGAAACCAAAAAACAGTAAATGTTGGTGAAGATGTGAGGAAAAAGATACCCTAATCCACTTTTGATGGGAATGTAAATTAGTACAACCACTGTGGGAGACAGGATGGAGATCCCTCAGAAAGCTGAAAACAGATACACCACTTGACCTAACAACTCAACTCCCTGGAATGTACCCAAGATAAATGAAACCAGCATGTGAAAGAGTTACCTGCACTCCCATGTTCGTTGCAGCTCAATTCACAATAGCTAAGATACGGAATCAACCCAGATGTCCATCAACCGATGACTGGATGAAGAACATTCAGTATATATACACTATGGACTACTCAGCCACTAATAAAAAAAGAATAAAATCCTGTTGTTTGCAACAAACTGATACAACTGGAAACCAGTTACAAATATCCTATGTGTTCCCTGATCTGTGGTAATGAACAGAGTACCCAAAAAATGTAATGTATATGAGGGAAATGAGATTCAGTGATTGTTTACAGCCCTGTCTCTACTACAGGACAGTGTTTTTTCCTTCTATTTGTTGAATTCTTTACTTACTATAGGGTTAATCTTATGATTGAAAAATAAACTGAAAGTAGATCATTGTAAAGATTAAAAGAAAGAATAAAGGGAAGGAAGAGGAGGGTAGGGTAGGAAGTATCACCATGCTCCTAAATCTATATATATGAAATACATGAAATTTGTTCACCTTAAAAATAAATAAGTAAATAAAAGTGTCCCTTTTTTTGGGAAAAAGTTACTATTACCACATGTTTGCATTCTTCCTTGTCAGAGATGTCAGGGCATCAGAGCAGGAGAAGACTACCTGTGAATTAAGCTTGGCTATCATCCTAGACTGCAGAGGGACTTGATCCCCAATTCAATTTTATCCATGTGAATTGAAAGCAGGTCATTCAAAGAGAACAATGGATCATGAAACCAAAGACCTGATTCCTCCACCTTTTAGCTTATCAACCTGGACAAGTTCCTTTTCAGGTGCCTGCTTGCTACCTGTGAAACATGTAGTTTGTGGTAGTACCTATGCAGCATTGTCCAAAAGTTGTTTAAACAAAATGTAATATGGTTATGAAGCACTTCATGATACACAGTAACAAAGTAAGTAGTAAGAAGCCAGAGAATATAATATCCACATACACAGAAGAGACAAATGAAAATCTGAGATGTTGAGGAATCTGATAAAAGTACAATTTCTCATTTTATATGAAAATTATTTAATAGCAAACCTTAAAAACTGAAAAAATTAATAACCCATATTGACTAAAGATTATTTTTTCAACCATGCAAATATCATGGAGACATTTATCAATGTAAGGCTGTAAATCCCTCTCGCATATATACTCTGAATTCTATGGGCTATTTAATAAGCAACATGACCTAGTCAAAGGTTTCTTTGGCAACAGAATCATAGGTACCAATGTGTCAAATTCAAAAGCATTTTCTCCCTTAAACTTACCTGACTGAAGGCATCTGATCAAAGGCAAAGAAGAACAATTTCAATAAGTTATTCTGGCTTATCATTAAGAATCTAGAAGTTAATAAAAAGTACAGAGAATTGTTTTTGGAAATTTCACAAGGCAAAAATGAATTTTACAGTTTATTAAATCAGCAAATATAATCACCTAAGTATACTTTATTAGCAAAAAATGATACTGATAATAAAAAGGAAAAAGAAAAAAGAAACTGCACCTAAAACCAGAATACCATAACGAAAGTTTTGTGGAAGCTGCATTTTATTTGAAAATCCACCCATTTTGCTAACATACATTTTAATATTGTAAACAAAAATAGAATCTGCAGAGACAATGCAACAGGTATGCTTAAACTCATGTACAGAATTGCTTTCCTACAACGAACTGTCCTTCTTAAGGCCCCTCTCAACCCAAACGTTAAGATGTATTTACACAAAGCACCGATCAACAGTGCAGTTTAATTCTTCGCTAACTAAACTCTTGGCTAGACATTAACTTTAAAGATACTATTTCCCCTTATTTAAAAGGTACATGATCATAACATGGCACGAGCCAAATAAAAGCTTCAAGGATTTTGACCCCCTTCCCTCCCCCCATAACACCTCCTAGAGTTTTACTGAAAAGAAGGAAAGTCTTGAAGTGAAAGCAATTCCTCACATTCATTTTGGAAAGGCCCTAATGTCAATGGAAAATAATGACATGCCAAGCACAAAGCAGTAAAGATCCTTCCCAATGCACTAATGCTGAATTTAAAATGTAGTGCTTCTCCTAGTCAGTGAACTGTTCCCTTGCAAAATCCTAGGCACAGAATTGACTATAAGGATTAATGCATTTATAATGCTTTCCTAAATCCCATAGAGACTGAGAATTCTTAAGAGATCCAGACCTATGGATACCTTAAAATATTTAGTGCTCCGTATGTCAGCTGAAAAGCATTCTGAATCAGATTCATTCTTGTGGATAAAAATCAAACATACTGTGTACATCCATACTCATTTTCGTAAGGAGGTTTGATATAATATTAATGTTACGTAAAATTGATAATCATAAATAAATACAAATACTTAAGGAATGTCTACTGCAAACTGAATATAAATTTTTTTAAAAAAAGAAAAATTAATTTCAGTTACTATTTTTGTAAGGACTGGAGAAAAAAGAAGATAATGCAAAATTAAGAATTATGATTTTGATCCCCCACAAACAGTCCTGCTGAATTATAATAAAGGACATAGCTCTTCTCTCCAGGCAGCTTTTCCAAATACAAATTTCACACTTTCCAAATAAGGGCTTTTCTTGGTAGGTTACTGATTATGGGTATTAATAGGAGTTGAAAGAACTGAAGAGTTAGTCACCAAAAAGACAGATCTTAGTCTTAAATCATGGAATTCTTGGCTTTATAAACTGTATTGATACGTTTTCCTATAAACTAGTCCCAATTTCCTTCATGGGCCTTCACTGGGTTACTGTAGCATTCTAATGGAAGAAGAGTTTAAGAGACAGCAGTTTGGATTTTGCTGGAAGTAAGGATTTGCTGCTTGAGCACTTGTCTTTCTGGAATAATTCCATTTTCTTCCATCTAGTTACATAAATTGTATCTGGAAAAAACAAGTATGTAAGTTAATTCATTGAATTGTAAGAGGTCCCCTTACAAATAGTATTTCATGTCCTTTACCAAACTGGCCCAAAAGTGTTCACAGTATGTTTATCATAAACCCTGATTACAAAACGAAATGAATTAACAGTTTACCATGCGCCAAAACTCAATATTTCAAGTATAGTAATAAGGACTTTCAAATATGTTTTGTGATTACTAAAAACTGAGGGGTAGGATGTGGGAGAGGGGAAGAAAGAAGACCAATAAGCTATTTTTCCATGACCCATTCAGAAAAACCTCTCTAAAAGCACAAATTTTCCTATAAAAATAATATTAATAATATTTAATTCTCAATTGGTAAAGCAAAAATTATTACTTCCAAATGATATAAAATCAGACAATAAGAGTAATGTTATGCTGAGTAAATCATTCCTTTACTAGTATAAATCAAAATTTGAAGGATCTAGAAACAGATACTTTTCAACAGGGAGTCACTGTTGAAAGATACCTCGATCTTGAAACCACTCACTCAAAGACATTATTGAAGCAGATGTACTAATAACTTACTAAATAAGAAGAGTACAAACTCTCCAAGATCTAGGAGGGATATCTAAACTGGGGGCTAGGGCACCAAGAAGAACAAATTATGCAGTCCTCCAGCAAACAGAGGCAGTGTGGATCCTAGACAGAATTCTAATCGAAAGGGCTGAAGTAGTCACCTGCCCTAAATTTAAAACAAAACAAAACAAAAAACAAAAACTATTTTTAAATGAAAAGCATACATAATAAATCAAAAATCAAAGAAACTTTTGAAATGAATTTTCCACAACTAATCCTGGGTCACTTTATTAAACTAAAGGAAAGATGTTTCTGATGAAGCTCTAATGCATGGGTAAAGTTGTGGTGTTTTCTACAATCCTTTTAAGAGTTACTTAAAACACCCTGGTTTTAAGGGTGGTAGTTGATTTCATCCATCTGCTGTAAGCAGTGGATGCTTCTGTGTGTAAGACGACCCTTTGATTTCACACTTTTCATTATATTAAAGATACCTTCCGAAAGTTGTTTCTCCTTATGTCCTATCTTGACCTATTTTTATTCTTTGCCTAAAGAATAAAGGAGGACAAGAGGGAACCTAGTCCTTTAAAGAATCAGAAGAAGAGTGAATTCAGTGCTTCATGTTTGGTAAATCTTAAAAAGTAGTTAAGTCCCATCTCCCCCAACAAGCAGCAATACCTAAAGTGATTTATAAGAAATCCTCCAAAGAGAGCTCTGCAAAGGGGTCCTTTCCTGAAGCTCTGTGAGGACTGTGACTGGAGGGGCTGGATGCTGCCGACAGCTGGGGGAAAGAAGACAGAGAGAGGGAAAGAAAAAAAGATCTCAGAATGACAGAACATGAAAGCAGAAAATGTAATGAAAGAAGAAGTGGTTTTTGTTTTCTCATTTGTAATAAATATAAAGGCAGCCTTTGCAGAAAATGGAATTATCTAAACAGAAGTATAAGTCACATGCCAAATTAAAGGGTATCAAAATGGCATGTGTTTTTCTGTGCTTCTATAACTCCAAAGGTATAAAGTCTTTATCCAAAAGGTCAATATAAGCTGACTCATGGTTAAGACCTTGAGAGTATGCGTGTGTGTGTGTGTGTGTGTGTGTGTGCATGAGCACTAAAATGGACATACAGAGGAAGTGATGCATAATTAGAAGATTTTTTTTTAAATTGGGGGACAATAGCTTCCTGTGTGCAGGCTATCAGTCCAAAGCCATGTGAATTCTGAATTCAATATAGACCAAATGCATCCAGCTACAACATTCTTTCATTTTTCATAAGATCTGCCCTCCAATCTCACACATTTTTTCAAAAACAGCTGTCCTCTGCTTACTTATCTGAACACACTGCAGCAGATGTATAACTACAGGAGGTGAGAAGGACCTCACAGGTTGCCTAGTCTAATTGTTCCCCTGAATAATAAGAACACTTAAGATTTTTGATTCTGTTTCCTGTTTCAATATATTTGCTTGACTCTTAGAATCTGCCCTTATCATTATTTAATTTGAATACAGTATAGGGCAAGTAGAACACTGAACTCCATAAATACCTTTAGCATTCTCTAAATGAAAGATGATTCCCAAAGAACCAGGATGTTTGTACATGTTACCTTCTTCTCTAAGCCAATGTAAACATTTTTAAACACAAAAGGAACAAACTTTTAATTCTCTTTCCCATCTATGTAAGTTTGCAGAGCATGTAAGCGCAGGGATATTAAGAAATGAGCTGTCCTTTTATGGATGATTATTTGAGTATTAGATTAAAGTTGCCTACATGGAAACAGTTTCACTTTATACTTCCACCATTCAAATCCTATAAAGAATCTCAAGCCTCAAAATCTATCTTTGCTGTTCCAAAATGATCTCATTTATTTCTACCTTTCTATTTTTTTTTAAAGCACTACAGAGAATGAGTTAGCCAATGAGTTTCAGCAATATTGTATCACCACTACGTTGAATTTATTGTTCTAGATGCCAAGATCAATTTACAGATTTAGAAATCACCATTGGTTATACTGGTGATTTCCTAATCCAAATATTATTCTCAGAAATAAATGTTCAAAGGCAATGGTAAGATTGACAGAACCAAGCAGGCTGCTATGGATCAAAGGACAGGGCAGCACATACGAGCCTGAAATTTCAGGTACCAACCATGCAGACATAGATTAAGGTGAAACTTTATTGTACAGGTCTCTTCCCTCTTCAGCCTAACCATGGATAACCATTCATAGCAGATAACTGATCATTATTTACCAACCTGGAGAGAAATGGTCACATTTATCTGCAAGATTAACTGGGTTTCTCTCTAAAGCAGAGTTTCTCTTTTGCTTGAAGTTAAGGCAGCAACAAATCCTACTTACAACAGATAGAATTATCCAAAATCATAATTCTACTATGAGACTACCACACTAAAATATCTTTTCAAATCATGATTTTCATGAGGGCAGCAGTGTGAAGACCTGACAGTCACAAGTGAAAATGTCTCTGGAAGCATAGACAAAGGGGACTCTTGAATTTTCCTCATTATGTGAGCATGCTGCTAGAGAGAAGTCCTACATGCTGACAAACACCGACGAAGAGGATCAACCTTCCTTGAAGAAAATGTGTGCTTTTTAAACCGAAAGTGCTACTTGGTTACTAGTTTCTTAAGTTGGTAAATTATATACACTCCTGCATATGTTGTGCCTCTGTAAATATGTACCCAAATTAAAACATGATAGATACCACCAATGAGAAAACAAGACTTAATACCCTGTACCAAGTTTCTTATCATCAAGATCAGTCTCCAGCAGATGAAACAGCTGAACAAGCTACATGCCTCCAAGGACTAGGACCTTTAATCACATACTGATGAATAAATTGTCAGCTCAAAGAGTAGATAAAGAAATGAATTCTTAAAAGAAAGAATTAGGCTGTTGCCGAATCACTGCTCAAGGAAGTAGGAATAACCAAAGAGTAAGAAGGGACAATGGGTTCCTCGTGGGTAAGAGGCAGCAGGATTTTAAAGCCTGAAAAAGTCACCTAAAAATGCAAGAGTTGACTCTCTATTACTTATCCTTCTTGTGAGTAAATTAGGAAACCGATGTAGGCAGATTAAAGGACCAGAGGATAAGGAATTTAAAAATCCAACTATCAATTTCATCACAAAAAAATGTACTTTACAAGCCAGCATAAAATAAATCATGATTGATTGATTATTCGAGACAAATTCTACTAAACATGTAAACACCAGAAATCTGTATCAAACAATTGCCTTAACCTATTCATTTCAAATGAAATTCTGTCCCCACATTCCCACTGAGCTAAAAAATCAGAGAGTTATCAGTTTATTCAAATCAAAATGATCTATATCACAACTAAGGATGTCTTTTAAACTAACTGGTTAGTTTCACTACTCAGTATAAGCATACTTTGTCTTTTTTACTCATTTACAGGAAAATGAAATATTTAGAAGAGCAGAATATAAAAAAAATTACGAGTAATTAACAATTAGTTGAAAGTCCTCTCCCTCTCCAGTCAACCTAAAAAAAATTGGAAAAAAATTTTAATGGTATCCCAAAGTGTTCATCTTCCAAGTAAAACTGTTCTGGAGTGTTTTCAGTTATAGTGAAAGTTTAATATAATAAAGACAGTATAAAAATCACAAATTAATAAAAGATAAACATACCTACAGTCAATTTGAATGACAGATTAAAACATAACACAAAAAAATGGACACTTCTGCATTATACATTTTAATACCAAAGAAACAAAATTTCAAGTTAGAACAAGAAAATAGCAGTCTCAGGACGTAAGGCTAGTACAATTCAAGAATAAAGGATAGGATATTTGAGGAAAATTATCTAACGTATCAACAAACGCACTTAAAATTCTTAGAGAAATCACTTTACTACAGCTTCATATTTGAATTTTTCAGTTACCCAAAAACATGGGTAGCAAATAGCAATGCTTGATTTTGTCTTCCTTGAAGAAGCAAAGCCCAACGTTCTAAGAGAAAAATGGATATACATCCTTATCTGAAATGACAAAGTTAGTTTTGTAGAAATATAGAACCAAATCTAATCCTCTCTCATAAAATTAGATGTAGAATACATAACCCCAAAATATGTATCTCTCTTTAGGGCGGTTTTAAGGATTTTATAAAAATAAGCACTGAGCAAGTTTCCTAGAGTGCATTAGTTCAACCTTCCCAAGCACCTACCATCAAATATTCATCTAATCCTGCAGGACACCTAGCTCAAATGTCACTGAAGGGCCCTGGTAGTATAATGGTGAGCTTAGCTGCCTTTCCAATGTCACCGAACCCGTGCTGCCGTTGCTCTGATGCTATGCTCTCAGCACTTTGTGTCTCTTGAAGGACTTTGATGCTATCACCAAGCAGTCACTTATGCTTCCTCAGCACAGTCACCTTTAGGATTCTCAGGTACAGGAAATACAGCAACTATATTACAAGCATTCTAAAACATGTTAAATTAAAATGCTTTTTGGTTATAAAACAAGTTTCTGCCGGCGCCACGGCTCTCTAGGCTAATCCTCCGCCTTGCGGTGCCGGCACACCGGATTCTGTCCCGGTTGCCCCTCTTCCAGGCCAGCTCTCTGCTGTGGCCAGGGAGTGCAGTGGAGGATGGCCCAAGTGCTTGGGCCCTGCACCCACAAGGGAGACCAGGAGGAAGTGCCTGGCTCCTGGCTTTGGATTAGCGCAGTGTGCCAGCTGCAGTGTGCCGGCCGCGGCGGTCATTGGAAGGTGAACCAAGGGCAAAAGGAAGACCTTTCTCTCTCTCTCTCTCTCACTGTCCACTCTGTCAAAAAATAAAACATAAAAAAAAAAATACAAAAAAGACAAGTTTCTTATAAAAATGGTCTCCAAAGTAGGGTGTGAGAAAAATTATTAGAACTTTTAATTTAAAACATAATTATTTAAAAATCTCAAAATCTCTATTTTTACATGATTAAAAATGTACTAAGACAATGCTATAGGAATAAAATCAATAAATATACATGAACTGAGGGTACATGCTTGCTGTGGTTGATGGTCCCCTCCAGAGTTCACAATGAAATTCAGTTACCACCCTACTGGTAGTGGGGTAGGACTTTTTAAGAGGTATTTGTTTATTTATTTTTTAAGATTTTATTTATTTGAAAGAGTTACAGTTCACTCCCCAGATGGTCATCAACAGCCAGAGCTGAGCTGATCCAAAGCTAAGAGTCAGAAGCTTCTTCTGGGTCTCCCAGTGTGTGCAGAGGACCAAGGACTTGGGCCATTCTCTGCTGCTTTCCCAGGCACATTAGTAGGGGGCTGGATCAGAAGTGGAACAGCTGAGAATCGAACTGGCACCCATATGGGATCTGGTGCTGCAGGCCAGGGCTTTAACCCACTGCACCACAGCGCTGGCCCCCAAGTGGTGTTTAGATCAGGAAGGCTCCACCCTCATCCAGACTAACACTGTCACTGCAGGAGTGGGTTCAACCCTCTTGCTCACATTCTTGTTCTTTTTGTCCTTCTGCTGTGTGATGCCTTCTGCATGTTAATACACAGCAAGAACACTCTCACCAGATGCTGGCACCTGGATATTAGAATCCTCAGCCTCCAAAACTGTCAGCCAACAAATCTGTTCATTATAAATAACCCAGCCTGTGGTATTGTTAAAGCAGCACAAAAGGACTACCACATACTTTCCTGCTACTGCTGTGTAATCAAAATATTTAGAGGCCACAGTACTATGCTATAGGATACCACAGCTATAAAACTGACTCAGAGAACAGGAAGTTGTTTTAGGTAATGGTTGCAGAAGTGAGGAACCATTTGCAGGCAACACAAAATTTTCCTTCTTTTAAGATTTTATTGCCGGCGCCGTGGCTCACTAGGCTAATCCTCCGCCTTGCAGTGCCAGCACACCAGGTTCTAGTCCCGGTCGGGGCGCCAGATTCTGTCCCAGTTGCCCCTCTTCCAGGCCAGCTCTGTGCTATGGCCCGGGAGTGCAGTGGAGGATGGCCCAAGTGCTTGGGCCCTGCACCTGCATGGGAGACCAGGAGAAGCACCTGGCTCCTGGCTTCAGATCAGCGCGATGTGCTGGCCGCAGCATGCCAGCCGCGGCGGCCATTGGAGGGTGAACCAACGGCAAAAAGGAAGACTTTTCTCTCTCTCTCTCTCACTGTCCATTCTGCCTGTCAAAAATAAAAAAATAAAAATTAAAAAAAAGATTTTATTTATTTGAAAGTCAGAGGAGAGACAGAGAAAGAGAGAAAGAAAGAGAGAGAGGGAGGCAGGGAGGGATGGAGGGAAGGAAAGATAGATCTTCCATCTGCTGGTTCACTCCCCAATTGGCCGCAACAGCTGGTACTGCACCGATCCAAAGCCAGCAGCCAGGAGCTTCTTCTGGGTCTCCCACACAACTGCAGGGGCCCAAGGACTTGGGCCATCTTCTACTGCTTTCTCAGGCCATAGCAGAGAATAGGATCAGAAGTGGAGCAGCCGGGACTCAAACCGGTGCCCATATAAGATGCTGGCACTGCAGGTGTCGGCTTTACCCATTATGCCATAGTGCTGGCCTCCAAAATTTTTAACTTAAAAATTAGTCTAATGAATTTCAAGTCCTGCCTGTGCTTCCTTGGCAGGGCCACATCAAAGGACTCCAAAGGCCTTATACAGCCATGGGCCAGATCTTCCCCACCCAACATGGCCAGGTCACTAGTGGTCCATCTGAATCTAGTTATATAGGAATACATATTACATTCCATTTATTTTATATTAAAGGTAACACTATTCCTAAGCTGTTGAGATAAGGCTAAAAAAGAGGATTTCCCTACTATACAGATGTAGAGAATCTATCCTTAAGGTTGAGTCTATTGCCACTTATTAACTGCTTCTAAGCTTTGTGTGTGCCTAACAGTAACATCACAAAATTAAGCAAATATTAACTCTGTGCCCTTCAAAACACTATCTACCTTGCTTTAGGAGAAACTACAAGTGCCCTGATGGCATTCCTCTTTGAAGGTCTGTTTTCTTTAGATGTTTCTAAAACCGAAGACTACTGCTAGAGTTCAAAATAACCTAAAAACGCTTTGTTATTCAAAAATGGCACCTTCAATGTTCTCATTTGAATTACGACAATCCCTAAATTGACAGCATTAAAGAGAACCAAACTGGACAAAGGAAAAAATATTATAAGAGTTCCCAAACTCATGGAATGAAATATTAACTGACTTGGGCTAAAAATTAACATCTTCCATATATAAAAAATCCTGTTACTATTTAATTTGGTGTACAGGAACCACAAATACTGGCTTGACATATGTGAATATAGTTTGTTGCTTACTAATTTAGATCTCAAGTTGTAATTCTCTCAAAAATCAAAGAAAATGAAAACCTAAGGATTATGTTGATTGGTACTATAACAAGACAAAACAAAAACGAAATGCAACTACAAAGTACCATTTATTTGCTACAATGCTACTTCAAAAGGCTTGTGGAAAAGGTAATTAAGGGGCCGGCCCCGTGGCACAGCAGGTTAATCCTCAGCCTGTGGCACACGTATCCCATTTGGGCGATGGTTCTAGTCCTGGCTGCTCCTCTTCTGATCCAGCTCTCTGCTATGGCCTGGGAAAGCAGTAGACAATGGCTCATATGCTTGGGCCCCTGTGCCCGCATGCGAGACCAGGAAGAAGCTCCTGGCTCCTGGCTTCAGATCAGCACAGCTCTGGCAGTTGCGGCCAATTGGGGAGTGAACCAGCAGATGGAAGACCTCTCGCTCTGTCACTACCTCTCTCTGTAACTCTTTCAAATAAATAAAATAAATCTTTAAAAAAAAAAAAAAGAAAGAAAGAAAATGCCATTTGCCAGAGGAAGAGGCTTAAGAGTTTCAATTGTAGACCATATAATGACTGGGACTATCAAAAGCTAGAAGAAGTGAGGGAGGATCCTTCTTTAAAGCATTTCAAGAGCGTGTGGCCCTGCCAATACCTTGATTTTGGACTTCCAGTCTTCAGAACTGGAAGAAAATAAATTTCTGTTGTTTTCACCATCAAGTTGTGATACTTTGCTATGGTAAAACTAGGAAACTGATAGGGCACCTACTGTACATATGTTGTTTTAAACTCTCTAAAATTTGCTATTCCAATTATTTTCAACTCAGCTAGAATTTATGGCAATATTTAATTTTCAGGATGAAGTTAATGTGAGAATAGAGAAATTACTTTTTAAAGTGGACTTTTCTAGTAAATGTTAGAGTCAATATATTTCTGTGCATGATATACACACAGTGCTATACATGATCACTGATTATCATGAAGAGAGTGAAGAATTTCAGTCACTCAAGATTTTAAGAGTACTTCCTGGCTTTATTAATAAACTCAAGAAATCAGATTTCCACCTTTTAGAAAGAAAGTTCTTTACAAAAATCTAAAAGCAAAGCCTTATTCTACAGGAGATATTATTAACAAAAGAAGTCCCAGATGGGATGCACTCTTAGCATTTCTATTAGGACTGATTCAGATGTGCACTGGAAACTACAGGACCAGTACTGATGCTACTAAATCTCAATTTTCAAAGTAAATTCCCTCATGGTATTCTGTAGTAGGCAAGGATGAATAAAGTATAACGCTGCTGACAAGGCAAAAGGCCTTTTGCACAGAAATCCAGCTGGACAAATCAGCTGACAAAAGCAGCATTGCCAAAACCCACAATTAATACACCAAAAAAGTTTTAAAAAACCAAAACCAAACAAACAAAAAAACCCACAACCCAAACACTAAGCCTAAAAGCAAAGAGCCATTAGTTCCTAACATACAAGAAAGTCATTAAAAAGACCATTTTTTGCAAGACTTGAATTATTCTAATATCTAAATCTAACAGTGTCTCTATTTAGAAGAGTAAAAAGCACTCACAACAAGCCATTGTTTCCTTTCAGACATTTAACTGATGTCAGACTTATTTAACATTGAACTCTGCAAACAAAAAGAACAGCTGCTGTTTTGCATCTTTAGCCATATTCTTCCATAAACAGGAGGGGAAAATGTCTAATATCAATCAAGAAATCAATAAAATGTTTAATATGTTTATGTTTGAAATTAAATGTCTCAACATGCTGTAGTTTCATACTGCCTTTGGGAAACAGTTTGACAAGGAATCAGTGTGAGTTTCTTGCATAAGGAAATCATAGGAACATAGCAAGCACAACCACCCTCCTTGAAGAGCTTCAACAATATCTACATTGTCATATAAACATGCTTCAGAGTATTATTAAGCTTTACAATGACTCTGTAACTTCATGCTTAGTAACACAATGCAAATGTCAAACAAGCTTTCAAAGTATTGACCAGCAATGGACATTCCAATTTGTATAAAATTTATAATAAAACACCAGTAAAAGGCATGAATCACCATCTCACCAAGTCAAGAAAAGACACACTAGCAACATGCAGTAAACATTCAAACAGTAAGGCTGTAAGGAAGCACACAAGACAGAAAAAATTAAAAACCATAAGGACCTAGTATTTTCCAGGCAAACAGCTAGAAAGATGAACTAATGTAGAAAAAAAAAAAAATCAGCCACAATGTGAGGCATGAAACAGAACAAAATACTCATTCTTAAATAACAGTTGAATTAAAATATCTCTAAAAACACAGAACAACGAGTAAATCCAGAAAGATGGGGAGAGAGCAGAGTATGTGCACAGAATACATTTCAAAGCTACAAGGTGCCTATAATGAAGGCCACTGCCTAAAACAAGAACAGTTTGACCTGAAAGGTATTAGATGCTTTTCAGAAAGTACTAATCCAGTAACCTAGATACAATGTAGAACACACAGCACAGTTTGGAAACTATCACTAGATGGCAGGGTTGCGATTTTCTCAAAAATATTAACAGTAATCAGGAAAGAGACCAGGACTACAAGTTGTGCCCTAGATGTATAATGGCTGCCCTGCCTCCAAACACATCAAAGAGCAAAAAAGGATTTTTGATAATAGCTGTAGAGCTAGAATTTGATTATAAGATTAGATTTTGGTGGGATTTCATTTATTCATTTAAATTACTATTTACTTTACAATGTACAAAGAAGTGGTATCTGCCCTCAAGGGATCCTGAATTAAATGATAAAAATTAGAATAAAAGAATAAAAGACATTTCATTAAGAAAAATTATTTTGGTTACTGCTAGCACTGAATGGACAAAATCAACTCAAGGGATAACCTAAGAACCACTAAGTATAAAAGCAAGTAAAAATCCCACTCACTTCAAAGATAAACAGTTTCATTTTTAAATTATTAACAATAATCATGAAGAACCAGTGTTGTGAGGTAGTAGGTAAAGCTGTTGTTTGTGACACTGGCATCCCATATGTTGCCAGTTCATGTTCTAGCTGCTCCACTTCTGATCCAGCTCCGTGTTTATGGCCTAGGAAAAGCAGTGGAAGATGGCCCAAGTATTTGGGCCCCTGCCACTCATGTGGGAGACTTGGATGAAGTTTCTGGCTCCTGGCTTCCACCTGGACCAGGCCTGACCATTGCAGCCATCTGAGGAGTGAACCTCAGTGGATGCAAGATATCACTCTCTTTGTCTCTTTGTCTCTCTCTCTCTTCCTTTCATTTTCAAAATACATCAATCTTTAGAAAAAAAAAAAATCATGAAATCAAAGGTACCTTCATTCCTTGGGCAAATATCTGATATTTTAACAAACAGTAACTATTAGCTAACAAATCAAAACCAATTTGGAACATTGCTGTAAATTATTACAATGATTATAACTGCATGAAATGAAAGACTAAAAAGAATACATTCATATGATAAAAGGTAAGTTTCTAAAGACATTCATTCATTTGACAAATATCCCCAAACTATTATGTGGTAGACACTGTTCTAGGAACCAGGAACAGAGGAAAACAGGCACACCTTTATGAAGCTTATAATCTAGTAAAGCGATCTTTACTAGGTTGGATGGATGGATGGATATCAAATAGTCATAAGGTCTATAAAGAAAAACAGACCAAGATAAAAGAATTGCAGATCTCTTAAGAACCGGAAAGGGATGAAAGATGGCATAAAAATGAATAAACGGTAAATTCACTTTACAGCAAATCAAAGATATTTGGAAAAGACAAGTAACAGCAGAATACTGGATACTTAATGACAATTATAAAAGCATAAGAATTGCAGCCAGCTCTCTGTCTATAACTGTCGAAAGGAAGAAGAGAAGAGAAGAGAAGAGAAGAGAAGAGAAGAGAAGAGAAGAGAAGAGAAGAGAAGGAGAGAAAAGAGAGGAGAGAAGAAGAAAAGAGAAGAAAAGAAAAAAGAAAAGAAAAAAAAGAGAGAAAAGAAAAGAAAAGAAAAGAAAAGAAAAGAAAAGAAAAGAAAAGAAAAGAAAAGAAAAGAATTGCAGCCAGCTGTGGCATAGCAGGTAAAGCCACTGCCTGCAGTGCCAGCACTCTGTATGGGCACTAGTTTGAATCTGGATATTCCACTTCCGATCCAGCTCCCTGCTAATGTGCCTGGGAAAGCAGCAGAGGATGGTCCAAGTCGTTGGGTCCCTGTACCCATGTGTGAGATCTGGAAGATGCTCCTGGCTTCAGATTGGCTCAGCTTCAGCCATTGAAGCCATTTGAGAAGTGAACCAGTGGATGGAAGACCTCTCTCTTTTTCTCTCTCTCTGCCTCTTTGTAACTCTACCTTCCAAACAAATAAATCAACTTGAAAAAAAAAAGCATAGGAATTGAACAACCAGAAAATTATTAATTATAAATATAGAAATTTCCAAAAGGAAAGTTGAAAGGATGCTTTCAATGTTCACCTATATTTACATTCATCTCCTTAGATTACCTGCCTTTACAAGATTATTCCAGGGGTTGGTGCTGTGCATAGCAGGTAAAGCCTCTGACTGCAGTGTAGGTATTCCATAATGAGATGTTCCACTCCGGATCCAGCTCCCTGCTAATATGCCTAGGAAGTCAGCGGAAGACAGCCTAAATGCTTGGGCCCCTGCACCCACATGAGAGGCTGAAAGAAGCCTAGGCTCCTGCAATCGGCCCAGCTCCGGCTATCTGGGGAGTGCACAAGCAGACAGAAGCACTTCTTTCTCTGCTTCTGCCTCTCTAACTCTGCCTTTCAAATAAATTTTTTTTAAAAAAAGATTACTCCAGTGTCTACAAAAAGAGGTAAATCAGAAAGGCAAAGAACACTGGAAACTGTTGTAAATAAACATGAATGAAAAAGTTCTAATCTAAGTGAAGGCTACAGAACACAAGGAGAAGGGAGGATCTAATAATAGCAGAGGAACAATCACCTGGATTTTGTAACAGAAGAAACATCCAGGGATAAAAAGTAATATTAAAAGATTTAAGATTGTAACTTTCAAATAATTCAAGGAACCGAGTGAGGAGACAAAGGGTTCTTATTGAGCTCATTTTCTCTTCTTCCTCATGCTCTTTTTCAATCTGAATTTCGAATCAAGTACTCCAAAACTCAAATCTCAACAAGAAACCCTAATTAAATTACCCTAATGTTCTCATTCACATCTGTTCTGACATAAAGGCATTTCTATCAGTGTCTTTTAAAGGACATGGAAATTCTGGTACTCTTTTTGTCATTTCAGTGAAAACATTATATGGGTTTTGGAACACAACTGGATATAAAACCTGGCTTAAAAGCAGATGCTGGGGCTGGTGCTGTGGTGTAGTAGGCTAAGCTCTGCCTGCGGAGCCAGAATCCCATATGGGACCGGTTGGTATCCCTGCTGCTCCCCTTCTGATCCAGCTCTTTGATTATGGCCTGGGAAGGCAGTGGAGGATGTCCCAAGTGCTTGGGAGGAAGCTCCTGGCTCCTGGCTTCAGATTGGCTCAGCTGTTGAGTCCATTTAGGGAGTGAACCAGTAGATGGAAGACTTTTGTCTCTCTCTTTCTCTGTAACTCTACCTCTCAAATAAATAAATAAAATCTCAAAAAAAAGTAAATAAAATGCAGATACTGCAGGCCAGAAATTTATATAAAGGTTTTTTTATTAAGATTTTCTTAACTATATTTTTCAGAAAATCAAAACTCATACACAATGTTTTAATTCTGCATAAAGTATTACAGAGAATTGTACAGGATATTCTTGACAACTACAGTAATTCTATACTGAATGTGTGAATCTGGGTCATAAATCAGTAAGAAAACTCTTAAGAATTTGCAGAGAGGTTCATTGCTAACAAAAATAACACTACTATAAGTGACCATATGGGCTCTGTCCCAGGAGTAGGAGGTAACATGGTACAAATGAGCACTGGATGAGGAATCACAGGCACCTGGAGGTGAGCTGCATTTCACTGCCTGCTTATTAGATGAAGAACTTTTCCAAGTCTCAGTCTTCTTCACGTATCAAACATGATGGTAACAGCAGACCTATCTACTTTAACAGATACTTTGAGAATTAGGTAACACAATGCATGGAAATTGTGCTTGGAAACTGCTTAAGGTAGCAATATATTCTGACAGGAGCTTACTAAAGAAGATGCAGCCAGAGGGTATGTTTTAACTATTCATCAGGGAAATGACATCTGTAGCCAGTGGTTTCTCGTCAGTCTACAGATTTGCACCATAACTTTCTTGTTATTGTTGTTAAGTACTTATTTGAATATATTTAGGTTCTTACCATCTAGTTCCCTATAGAAGAAAAACAAGTTAATTTTTAAAATTGATGATACATATTTGAAGCTAAAAGTGTGGCTAACTGGGCTGGCGCCGTGGCTCTGCATGCGGCATCCCCAGTGGAAGATAGCTCAAGTGCTTGGGCACCTGCACCCTCAGGGGAGACCAGGAGGAAGCACCTGGCTCCTGGCTTCGGATCGGTGCAGTGCCGGCCGTGGCAGCCATTTGGGGAGTGAAGCAACGGAAGGAAGACCTTTCTCTATGTCTCTCTCTCTGTCTATAACTCTACCTGTCCAAAAAAAAAAAAAAAGTGTAGCTAAAAAGGGAATAAAATAAAACACAGAAGGAAGTGTATTACCTGTATGGGTGTACTTCAAAGCTTATGGGAAAATGGAATTAAAGCTCAAATAACTGGAGTTGATGTGATGTAGCAGGTAAAGCCGCCATCTAAGATGCTGGCATCTCATATGGGCACCACTTAGTGTTCTAGCTCCCTGCTAATGGTCTGGGGAAAGCACCAGCAGATGACCCCAGTGTTTGAGCCCCTGCCACCCATGAGGGAGACCTGGAAGAAGTTCCCGGCTCCTGGCTTCAGTGTGGCCCAGTGCTGGCCATGTGGACATCTGGGGAGTGAACCAGCAGAGGGAAGATCACTCTGTCTCTCCAACTTTTTTTTTTTTTTAAGATTTATTTGAAAGGCAGAGTTAAACACAGAGAGAGAAACAAAACTGAAAGAGAGTGAGAGAGAAAAGAGAGAGAGAGAGAGAGTCAGTCAGTCTCCCACTTGCTGGCTCACTCGCCAAATGGCTATAATGGCCAGAACCCGAGGAGGCTGAAACCAGGAACCAGAAGCCTTTGCCAGGTCTCCCACATGGGTGCAGGAGTCCAAGCACCTGGGCCATCCTCGGCCATCCTCTCAGGTACACGTACAGCAGGGAGTTGGATCAGAAGCAGAGCAGTGAGGACTCAAACCAACACCCATATGGGACATGGACACTGCAGGCGTTGACTTAACCCCTTATGCCACAATACCAACCCCACTCTTTCAAATAAATAAATCTTATAAAAAAAAAAAAGGCAAACTTATTTTGGTACAAAAAAATTGAAATCCATGCATAGTTTTTTTCATCATATCCATTTAAAAAAATTTTAAGACTCTTCATATAATTTCAAGTAAACATCAAATAGAAGGAAATCATCTGCATGTTTCTCAAATGATTGTCAAAAATCTAGTATGATTCTTTAGAAAATTATGCAAGTAATCAGAACTACTGCTGATAAAAGCTGAGTGTAAAAGTACTCATAATAAAGTTGAGAGTAAAAGTACTAAGTACTCATAATCCATTTTTATAAAAACAAATGCATAAAAAGTAACAGACTTATTAAAATTAATGACTGCCAATTTCCAACTATCTTCACTGTAAGTACTCAACTGAGTAAAGAACAGAAAAAAAAAATTCACTTTAACATTGACAGGTCGGGGGGAGGCAAGTGTGCTATGTGATTAACATGGATTTTACTTTTTAATTAGAACTAAATAAATTCACTAGCCATTCCCAGTCAACAGACTTTATCAATTTATTAAATGAGCTCAATACTCAAAAGACTGAAAAGTGAAAGGATGTCCTATGATTTACTAGTCTACAAATTATGTAGACACTAGATTTAAACTGAATAAAGATAACTAGTTCTGGCAATGTAACGGTTTGCAAGCCTTTGCAAATGTAAAGCATATGTATTCAAGTGAAAAAGGATCCATTGTTGGTGGGAGTCTAAACTGGTAAAGCCACTATGGAGGACAATGGGGATATCTCAGAAAGCTGAATATAAACCTACCATATGACCCAGCCATACCACCCCTGGGAATTTATCCAAAGGAAATGAAATCAGCATATGAAAAAGGGATCTGTACCACCCCTGTTCATTTCAGCTCAATATACAATAGTTAAGATACAGAATCAACCCAGATGTCCATCAATTGAAGACTGGATAAAGAAATTATGGTATGTATACACTATGTAATACTACACAGCAGTTAAAAAAAAAAAAGAAGTTCTATCATTTGCAACAGAATGGATGCAACTGGAAACCATTTTACAATAAACCAGTCACAAAAATGCAAATACCATATGCTCTCTCTGATCAGTGGTAACTAATAAGAGTACCTAGGGGCTGGTGCTGTGGCATAGCAGGTAAAGCCGTCACCTGCAGTGCTGGCATACTGTATGGGTGTTGGTTTCAGTCCTGGCTGCTCCACTTCTGATCCAGCTCTCTGCTGCGGCCTGGGAAAGCAGCAGAAGATGGCCCAAACCCTTGGGCCCCTGCACCCGTGTGGGAGACCTGGAGGAAGCTCCTGGCTTCGGATTGGTGCAGTTCTGGCAGTTGGGGCCAACTGGAGAGTGAACCCAGCAGATAGAAGACCTATTTTTCTCTCTGCCTCTCCTTCTCTCTATGTGTAACTCTGAATTTTAAATAAATAAATAAATCCAAAAAAGAAAAAAAGAAGAGTACCTAAAAAGTAATCTATAGGAGTGAGACTGACACCTTGAGATGCGATGATTTTGAACTGCTCTTAGTTTCACTGTCGAGGAACAATGTTTTTCTTATTTGTTTCTGTTCTTTTTTTTTTCTTCATATTCTCTACTTAGTGAGCTTAAAATTACCTGAAAACTGAACTTTGTTTAAAAAAAAAGAAAAAGAAAGGGAGATGGAGGAGAAAGAAGGGTGGAACTATGAATGGGAGGGAAGTGGGATAGGGGAGAATCACCATGTTCCCAAATTTGTATATATTAAATGCATGAAGTATTGTATTATATTCCTTAAATAAAATTTTAAAAAAATTTTAAATGAAAATAGCAAGTACACTGTCAGATGTTTATTACTCAAGTGTCTTCAAATAAGCAACAAACATATATAGTAACCAATCAGTTAACATGGGAACCCATTTAACTAACGGAGGAGTACTTTAACGATTGCATATAATTAACTGTAAACTGCTAAATGGTATAACCAGAGCCACAGACACAGGGTTTCAATCCACAGTATGCCAGCAGAGAAGCAGATAAAGTAACAAAGACATTTCCTATCTCTTCTCCTTACCCAAACTGGCAAAAACTTAAGTAAAGCCCCCCCCCCCCCAAAAAAAAAACAACTGGTTCCTCAATTGCCACTAGTAATGGAATAAATAAAGAGTGAATATGTAGCATGAATTTTCAGGAACTAGAAGAGCAAGCCTAGAACCATCTGAAGAGGAAAGTTTCTCATATAAAGTTATAAGGTCAATATGGCATTTTAAACACTCCCCTGCCCCCCAACTTTCTGGTTTGCTTTTGAATATAATGTCAGAGTGATACAATGAAAATGTGAAACTTCATAATTTTCATATTCAGTGTTTGTAATCTACTTGCCATTTCTCTCCACCTAATCAATATCCCTCTAAGTTCCTATAAAAGATATGAAGTAACACATATGATGAAGAAAAATGTTAACAACTTGCGTTTCAAGTTATATACAATGATTATTTTAATATTACATCCCTTCAAAATCAAGCACATTACAGTATCACATATAGTATCTAGTACCTGTGCTCCTGATACAGGGCCAAAGGGGTTTGGTGGTCTCATGACAGGCTGACTGTATATTAAGGTTGGTTGTGTCATGACAGGCACACTTCCCATTTGAGGAGGCTAAAAAACAAAGAATATAAAGTTAAAGGACATGATACACATCTACCTTGTTATGACTAAATAATCAAGAATGGTAACAAGAATGACAGATACTACTGCTTTTGTTTTGACTTAGAGGAAAATTCCTTTGAAAGCACACAAAACTAACAACTATAAATGTTTAAGAGCATTTTTTTGGTATAAAAAATCTTTATTTTGCATACTCATTTTTAAGAAAAGTTTCTCTACTCAATGATTTGCAAAATTTAAACGTTTTTATATAGTACAATAGATAAAATGATTTAGACCAACAAACTTTCAACCAACTATTTCTTAATCACCTATAAAATTAACAAGATAAATGAAATTACTTAATGTGAAAATAACTCACCCATAGACTACTATGGTATTTTGGTTAAAAAACAAAACTCTAGAGGCTGGCATTATGGTACAGCAAGTTAAACTGCCACCTCTGATACTAGCATCCCATATGAGCGCCAACTCGAATCCCAGTTGCACCACTTCTGATCCAGCTCCCTGCTAATAGACCTAGGAAGGCAGTGAAAGATGGCTCAAGTCCTTGGGCCCCTGCCACCCACAGGGGAGACTGGGATGGAGTTCCTGACTCTTGGCTTCAGTTTGGCCCAACTCTGGCTGTTGTGGCATTTGAGGAATGAACCGACAGATGGATGATCTTGATGGATCTACTGATCGATCGTTTTTGCTCCCTCACTCGCGCTCTCTCTCCCCAACACTGCCTTTCAAATGAAGAAATCTTTTTAAAAAGAAAAAAAAAAGCAGCACTCTAGAATCTTTTTTTAAAAAGATTTATCTTATTTATCTGAAAGGCTGTTACAGAGGCAGAGAGAGGAAGAAAAACGGAGAGGTCTTCCATCTGCTCTGGTTCACACTTCCCAAATGGCTGCAACAGCTAGGGCTGGGCCAGGCCAAGCCAAAGCCAGGAACCAGAAGCTTCTTAACGGTCTCCCACGTGGTTGCAGGGGCCCAAGGACTCAGGCCATCTTCCACTGCTTTTCCAGGTATTTGAGCAAGGAGCTGGATCAGAAGTGGGGCAGGCAGAATTCAAACCAGTGCCTATTTGGGATCTTGGCACTGCAGGCGGTGGCTTTACCTGCTAGGCCACAACACCAGTAATACAATCTTTTCTTTCAATAACTTCTGGCTAGTCATTCAAGTAGATTACTGCAAGCATAGTGAGCTTCACTTTTAAGCCTATGACATAAATATTTAGGCAAACTCCTTTTCTATGCAATGATATCATTCTAAAACCTGTGGAACCTTTCTACATGTATAAAAGAAGCCACTTCCATATCATGTATGAAGTAGCACAATAGCCACAGTAGCAATACCAAGGGACAACATACTGGCTTCTACCAGTAACCATTCCTCAAATATGTTTCAATGAATTGAAGCCATTATCTCCATTTCTAATCTAAGTGGTCTGTATATTGAGAGGCCTGGAAGAATAAGGGAGTATATAACATGGATGGTGGGGAACCTAAATGTTTATAGACTATAATAACCATTGCCATAGGAAAATTCCTCTGGGCTTTACTAGATGAAAGCTAACCCTATATAATTCATGAAATGTTAATCCTCCCCTTCCTCTACAGTTTTAAGATTATAAGACTTCACTGGTATTTAAGATTAGAACAACAAAAGCTTGGAGGTGGCACTAATGTTTAAACATATTTGTAGTGAAATATAAAATGCCTAGCAAAGTGAGGAGAAAAATAAGACAAGAAGGGGCAAGTGTTGTGACACAGATGGTTAAGTTGCTGCTTGGGTTGCCCACATCCACTATCAGAGAGGCTGGATCAAATCCTGGCTCTCCACTTGCAATCCAGCTTCCCATCACTGCACACCCTGGAAGGCAGCAGGTGTAGCTCAAGTAGTTGAGTCCCTGTCACCCACATGGAAGACCCAGACCTGAGATCTGGGTTCTTGCTTCAGCCTGGCCACACTTGGCTGCTAAGGGCATCTGGGGAGTTAATCAGCAGGTGGAATCTCTCTCTTTGTGTCCCTCTGTCTTTCAAATAAATGAAAACTTTGTGACAAATATGTTTCAGGGTTTTTTTTTTTTTTTAAAGGAAAAAGAAGCCAAGCAATATTGTAGGAATTAATAAAAACTATGTGTTGTGTTATTCTAGAAATACTGAAGAAAACAATGCCATGGTACCACCTAGGGATAGAGATGGGTGGCACTAAATTATGTGATAGTTAAGAGTGTTAAAAGCATGTTAAACAGGAAACAATCTATTTTCCACAAGTTTTATCTGGAAAAGTACTTACAATTCCATATCCTATCATTCCTGTTGGTGTAGTAGCAGGATAGGCCATTACAGGAGGTGCCTGACAAGATGAAAGGAAAAATAACCAGAGGTATAACTCATATGTGTCAACTGAGTTCAAAGAATCAAGAGCTGTAGTTCCACTAAAAAGAATTGCTAAGACAGCTGTGATTAAGTGACATTTATGGTAATTAATAACTGTGTCAATTAATGCTCAGTGAAAAAAGTCTTGAAATTACTAGAAAGAGAATTATTAGAAATAAGAAAATACCACTTAAACTTAGATACATCAGTGATCTAAGATGACAAAGTGCTCTTACAGCCTTAAACATCTTTGAATTTTTAAAAATAAAGTAAGTTCTAAAATTTAAAGTCTATAACTATCATTAGGAAATGTTTACCCAGATAAAGTGTTTTCCTGGGTACTTCATTTCTCAAAGAAAAACATGCAAACATCTTAAATAAATTAATAATCTGATCTTTGAGGGGAAAAAAGAAGTTCCTAAGGACCCTTCACTCAAAGAATCCCAAAGATTTCAAACCACTATTGAGTCTGACTATTTCTATGAACCACAATTCTTACATATGGAGTATGGATGTTAGCTAGGCTTCCTTATTTACTCCAAAAATATTTAAAAGCAACAATCAATGAAAAGAACCCTCTACCACTGAGATATTTAAGTTCTCTCATATTGCTACTTAACTGATCATCTGTAAATATACAAGCTAACAAAACAGAATTATTTTAGATATAGTTGCTGTCTTAACATTCCCTGTGTTTCTTATGAAAACTGAAACTGAATACAGGTGAAAAGACCAATAACATTGCTGAAACACAAAAAAACAAACAAATTAAATGGCAATTTGAACATATGCATGAAGTAAAATGAAGCGTAACTTTTTGAAAACAGCATTAAAGTGAAGAGTTAAAAGTTTAGTATTTGGGTGAGCATGTAGGGCTTATTGGTCTCTCCCTACTTAAAATCCAAGATCTGTAAGAGCAGTAGACAAACTGCCAAGTACAGCAGAAGCCTGTAAGATTTCATGCAGTTGTTATTCCAAACATTACCACAATCAACATTTCTCTTCATTCAGAAGTCATCAAGTGCATAGTGGCAGCACAGATACACACACAGACACCCAGCCATCTGGCAGCAAATGGCGGAATATTAAGCAAGAAAAAAAATTGGTACTTCCCATGCCACCATCAGAATCAATTCTGCAACACACCCATGAAATCAGTAGATGCTAGGAAGAATTTTTGGCACATTGAAAATCTGAATGTGAAAACAAGTAATAGCTTAAAGGTTATGAGATTCTGCTGCAGCAGTGGTTAATAGCATGCCAATTTATTGCAAAAAGGCTAGTTTTTGGTCACTTACGTATTGTGGAAAATGCATGCCATTCTGTTTTTCCCAGGGAGAACAATTACATAATGCAATAACACTGGATTAGAACAAGTACTTACACAACAGAAAATACACAGAGAGCATTTTAGTTCACATGTACATTCACTAACTAAAGTCTCTTGTATTTCCAGTATCTAATGAAAGAATATCTATACTAAAACACTATCAAGGTTGACACGGCAAACCGAGTCTTTAGCCTTATTCCTTTATATACATAATAGTTAACTGACTAAAAATATCTCTTGAACACAAAATCAATCACAAGTACCAATAGTCCAAAATTCAGGGCATCTCATAAACAGTTATATCAATGTCTATCACAGGAAAAAAAAAAGTAATAATTAAAAGAATTTGTACCAAATGTTTTTTATTTGCAATAAATTCGTTTTTATAAAAATTTAAAAACCTTGACAGTGTTTAGGATTAACAAAAAGGTTAGAAATGTCATAAGCAGCGGTATTTCTTAAGTAGTGAATCACATCATCAGTCTTTAATGTTAGCCACTAAAAAGAAACTATAAAATATATACAAATATTTTAATAAAATCCTTAAGAGATGATTCACATTGCATACAGAACACAGAAACATAAATACTGCTATCTTATCACTTTACACATAAATTCCAGAAGGTTAGAGGCTTATTACATTCTAATTCATCTTAAGTGCTACATACACACCTTTAATATTTCACAGAGTTTAACACTATAAAAACATAAAATATTCATTGTACTTTAGTATCAACTTTTGTATGTGTCATTTTTTACTGTCAATGTAGAATTCACACCATAAAATCCACTGATCTAAACACCTGCCATCTCCTACTCAGTGACATGTGTTATAGTGGGAAAAACATCGAGTTCAGAATCAAGAGATGGACTTGCAACTTTAAATTGCTTCCTACTTGGGAAAATAATTGTATTGCTTTATCCTTAAAACTGAGATAAGTCAAACTCTTCCAAGACAGCACTGTTTACATGCTGAAGATAGTACATGTGCATGTGCAGATAAAAACTGAAACTACTTAAATGAAAGGTTTTAATGTTAGTGATGGTATAGAACACTATCTGTGAAAAATTACTGCTCTAAAATGTAGCTAAATTTCAACATTAAGGAATCTACTTTATGGAATCTAATAATAAACTTTTCAGGTAATGTCATACAAAATTTTACCAGCACAATATTTTTAGATCATTCCTATTAATTATAACACATAATTAACCAAAGGAAAACAAGATAATATTCTGTTAATGAATTAATAATAAAAGATACTATCATAAGAGCAATGGAGATATCTATCAACAATATGAAGGTTATGCTATGTAGCCTGTGTAATCAAAATGCTGCTATTAACCAACTGATAGAAGCAGGTCATATTTTCCCACAAGGAGGAATATGTTTTTCTCTGATTGACCAAGACTTGCTGGATTGGTAAGGCAGCAGCTGGCCAGGGACAGGAAAACAGACCATTAAGGTGTGGGCCTATCATGCCTTACAGTGAATAAGAATACCACCAGAGTTTGTTCAGTAATAGATATTAACTATTAATTAGCAAACACACTAGATCTTCATTATTCATATTCTGTATTTGCAAATTTGCCTAGTCGCTAAAATCTGCAACCCCCAAATCAATACCTGTGATGTTTTCTATGTCATTCATGGACATACAAAGAGGGGCAAAAGATCTGTATCACTGTATGCAGTTTATTCCCAGCTGAGTTGAAACAAAGTGACACTGCCTTGTTTTAGCTCTCATGTGAAGAAGTCCAGGATGGAGAAGGTAGTGAGCAGTTGTATGTACCACAAGAAGCTCTGGCTCTGCAGCCAGCTGGATACAACTAAAATTCCAACTCTGGCACTAGTTAGTGATGTGGCCTCAGGCATGTCACTTAAAACTGCTGACTTCATCTTGTATTTTATAAAATCCAATCTACAAGAATGAGGATTTTTAGTATTTAAGATTATAATCTATGTAAAATATGCATAAAAATATACATATTTTTCCTAGCAGTGGTTCACTGTTCACTAGTTCAGTACTCAGGGTAACTCTAAGTATGTAACTGCCACAAATAAAGAGATTCAACTGTATAAATTATATGACAATTTTAACAAACAAATAATTATAGTTTCTTTACCAATGGTGAAATTTGTAGAAAATTAAAGACTTAATATTTGGGACAAAAATGCAGTAAGTTTAAGATCAGTAGTACAGAGAGTGATTAAGAGCTTACGCCCTGCAGCTCCCAGGCTGCCTGGATTCTGAAAACCAAGCCAATCACATAAGAACTCTGTGATCCCGCCGGCGCCGCGGCTCAATAGTCTAATCCTCCACCTTGCGGCGCCAGAACACTGGGTTCTAGTCCCGGTCGGGGCGCCGGATTCTATCCCGGTTGCCCCTCTTCCAGGCCAGCTCTTTGCTGTGGCCCAGGAGTGCAGTGGAGGATGGCCCACGTGCTTGGGCCCTGCACTCCATGGGAGACCAGGAGAAACACCTGGCTCCTGGCTTCGGATCAGCACAGCGCGCTGGCTGCGGCGGCCATTGGAGGGTGAACCAACGGCAAAAGGAAGACCTTTCTCTCTGTCTCTCTCTCCCTCACTGTCCACTCTGCCTGTCAAAACAAACAAACAAAAAAAGAACTCTGTGATCCTGGGCACATTTTTGTAACTCTGTGCCTCCTTTCCTCTTTTGTATAAAATGATGATAATAACCTTCTCTACTACACAGGGTTAATATGAGGATTATACAAAATAAAATCAGATGCTTTTTATTAAAACTGTGCCTGGTACAAAGTAACCCTTACAGGTTAGCTACTAAAATGTACCAGGCAAATATAGTCAACCAACCTCCTTTAACATAAATACAAGTTGCTTATACTCCTACAACTTAGTAGCAATCTTCCCACCTATGCCTATCACTTCAGAAACACTTTCATCATGTTACACAATTATTTATTTGTTACTATATTAGGAGCTTTTCCAACTCACCATTGTTGCAGCATTCCAAGCAGTTGTTGGTGCAACCTTTGGTTGCCAGTTAGATCCTCCAGTTAACTTCTTTTCACCTGGTTGACTCCAATTTACATCACTTTAAATAAACATAAGAATATTAACTGCCTCTAATTTAAAGTTTCTGCAGTATGTACATAAACTATATCAACAATGCAGACTTGACATCTTTATCCGTACTTTCATGATGAGAACTCAACCGTTAAATGACAGATGGGGAAAGAACACAAAACACTTACTTCTTAGTGGTTCCATTTCCAATGCCAAGATCTGGGACAGGAGAGGAAGAAAACATTTTAAAACTAGACTCATGCTAATAATATAACATTTTAAAAGAAAAATTAAAGAATTCAAAGACTACTTACTGCCCACAAGATTGGCTAAAGATGAATCCAAGTCATCAGACACTAACTTGTTAGGTGGGAGTTTGGCAGCAGGAAGACTCTGATTCTGAGAGGCCACAGTAGGTTTGAGGAGTCCACCTAGTTCATCAAAGCCTTAAAGTTACAAACAGACGAAATAGGATTATGAAGCTACAACTTTCTACAGGAGGTCTTTGCCTTTTTTCCTTGTTTGTTCACTGGAAAAGTTCTTTAAAAAATAGACACTAGTAAATACACTTAAAATTAAACAAGAGAAATTTACCAACACAAAGTGAACAGACTCAGGCTGCATTTGTTTTAATGGAACTCATTTGTTTTATTTTATGTCCAATTTACATAAAAATTAAAGGAGGGGCCAGCACTGTGGTATAGTGGGTAAAGCCACCTCAGTGCTAACATCCCACATGGGCAGCGGTGTTGAGTTCCAGCTATTCATCTTCCGATCCAGCTCTCTACTATGGCCTAGCAAAGCAGTGGAAAATGGCCCGAATCTTTGGGCCCCTGTACCCAAGTGGGTGACCTGGAAGAAGCTCCTGGCTTCTGGCTTCAGAATGGCACAGCTCCAGCTGTTGTGGCCATTTGGGGAGTGAACCAGTGGATGGAAGACAACTCTCTCTCTCTGCCTCTGTCTCTCTGTAATTCTGCCTTTCAAATAAATAAATAAATCTTAAAAAAACTTAAAGGAGATAGAGAGAAGCACTGTGAAAGGGAAGGAAATGTAATGAAATTCTCCCTCTCATCTGGCAAGATTTTCTGAATGGGCACTTATACCTAAAAGCAATTTAGGTTAACAAAAAACAAACAAACAAAAAAAGCACTGGGGTCAGTGCTGTGGCTTAGCAAGTGGTGCCGCTGCCTGCAGTGCTGGCATCCAATATTGGCACTGGTTGGAGTCCTGGCTGCTCCCACTTCCAATCCAGATCTCTGCTATGGCCTAGGAAAACAGTGGAAGATGGCCTAAGTCCTTGGGGCCCTGCATCTACATGGGAGACCCAGAGGAGCTTCCTGGCTTCAGATTGGCCCAGCTCTGGCTGTTGAGGCCATTTGGGAAGTGAACCAGCAGATGGAAGACCTCTCTCTCTCTGCATAACTCTTTCAAATAAAATAAATAAATTTTTTTTAAAAAAAGTATCTATGAAACTTTGAAAAAAATTTAAAAATTCCTTTTAAGACATGTGTTTATAGACCTTTTTATATTCTTCAAAGCAGAGAATAAAGAGCTGATCTAAAATATACTGACCTAAACTATATCTAAGAAACTGTTAAACAGCTCTAGCTGCCTAACTTATCTAATGTACCTAATGAGCTAGGGTATTTCTTGAAAATGAAAATAAAACTCCTAAGGATATCTACTGAAAGGAAAAAAGACAAAAGCATAACCAATCAAATCAACTCAGTAAGGTACTCAACAGCACTATCTACAAATATTGTAAGAGTTTGAAACAGAAAAATCATCAAAGATTGTGGCTTACAAAACATGAACAATTATGTGTCTATTTCCCCTTTTCCTTTTACCTAAGCAAGACAAGCTCACAAAAAAAAGGCAAATGCGCACAAAAATAGTATAAGCCTACTAGTACAAAAAAATAAATTCTGAGTCCATACATATTCTTTATATGCTTACTTTATGGATAACTAATTATATGTTATAAAATTAAGAACGCCTCAATACATCCTCTTTATATGGCTAAATCTTAATTACTAACCAAAACAAAAGGCTACCTCATGGAAAGAGTAGAATTATTGAGTACTAATATTTTATAAGTCCTTCAGAACTTCAAATTACAAAGGTATTAATGAAAATACAAAATGGAAATGTGGGTCTACTGATACATACTGTTCTCATAAGAGAAGGGAACTAGCACATCATAAGATCCACCCTTAAAACAATGAAACGTCTCTGCGCCCACAGGTCTGCTATTTTGTAATGCTTTAGTTGTTCATACAAAGAACCTCTAAGCATGTCAAGGGACCACAGGTTTTATTTTCCCAGTATTTAAAAATAGCAATTTTATATATTAAAATATATTATGATCATTATTTACTTCATAATGGTAAAATCTTAAGAAGTAAAGCAGTAGAGAATTCCACACACAGTCACTAGAAATGTGGCATCTTACTGAGCTAAGTATCCTTAGCATCTGAACTGCCACCAATAAAAGGGAATGACTATACATGTAGTTCATTCAAGTTCTCATTAGTGGTCAGAGGCAGGAGGGACAGTTTGTTTAGCTCCTAATTTAATCTACCTATAAATGTTAAAAGTGGCATTATTTTTCCTTACACAGAATCTATATTAGATCACTATAGCACTTTAAATTAAACATTTTTTTTTCTTACCCCCAGAATCTACAACAACATTTGTAGATTTATTTCCAAACACAGATTCAAAGTCAACATTAAGGCCAGCTGAAGGATGTGGCTGTGCAACTGGAGAAGGAGTGAATCCTGAGAGAAATCAAAATGGAAAAAATAACCTCAATTCTCTAATAATTCTACATTTAAAGTTCTGTAATAATGATGACAACAGGATGGAAAAGCAATAAATTCCTCAAAGAACAAAGCTAGGCTTTCAAGCAAACTGTCTGTCACACAGAATTATTTTTGTGGTGACTATTTCTCCACAAAGTTGTACACAAACAAAAGAAAACTAATAAATGAGTAACCGATGTTGAACTATTAGCTTGCTTTACTACAGAATAAAATATTTACTTATCTTTCATTTTAATTTTATATGCTGATACCTTTTAAAAACTAAACTCACCTAAAATTCCAGGATTTTGCACAAAATAAAATATATATACAATACAAGGGCTCACTTGGCAATGAAATAAGCGAATAAAAAGAAAATGAACCTTCTTCATATTGCCATCCTCCATATTTTTCTCTCCTAACTTCAACAGTTAATTAAAAAGCTAAATGGTTCTTGATTAATCTGATTAAATCTGAAAAGTGGCAAGAGTCTGGCAGTCCATTCTTGTGTAAGTAAATTTAAAAGCATCAAAGAAAAAACAGCACTTTTAACTCCAAACAACCTTCTATCTTCAACTTATGATTTCCAACAGTTTACAACAAAACATGCAATTAATCTAACTAGCCTGAAACATCAAAAACATAAACAGGAAAGCTTATTCTTTCTTGCTTGTGTTATACTGATGCTAACAGTATTAAGCAAAGAAGTACATAGCTCAGGTCTTTGAGATCAGCCTATCCTGAGGTAACAAAAGATATCCAATTACACAAGGCTTTTTGTGAAGTGGTGTTTTGAATTTCTAGGAATTGAAACGAAGAATTAAAATCATCTAAAAATATTACAGTTGTGACATGATTTTGAAAACTTCCAATCACGGAATAATATACAAATAAAGAGCAGTCCAGCAAGGATCACAAGAAAGGAATTATTTTCCCATAGAGAAGGCTATAATAAATGACTCCTAAGGTCTTTTCCATCATTAAATTCTATCAAATCACAAATAAAAGTACCTGATACCTGTTATTAAAACGTTAACACCAACAATATTAGGGAGAAACTAAATTTTTGGAGTTCCAAACATAGGTTCTCTCTCTTCTCCCAATTTTATGCTAAAGTATCTTCAGTCAGTCTCACTTTGAATTTGTACACCACCAGGATATGAAGAAACAAGATATTATGTTGTATTAAGAAGACTGATCTGGGGCCAGAGCGATGGCGCAGTAGGTTAATCTTTGGCCTGCGATGCCGGCATCCCATATGGGCGCCGGCTCTAGTCCCAGCTGTTCTTCTTCCCATCCAGCTCTCTGTTATGCCCTGGGAAAGCAGTGGAGGATGGCCCAGGTGCCTGGGCCCCTGCACCCGCATGGGAGACGGGGAGGAAGCTCCTGGCTCCTGGCTCCAGATCGGCATAGCTCCGGCTGTTGCGGCCATTTGGGGAGTGAACCAACAGAAGGAAGACCTTTCTCCCCATTTCTCTCTCACTGTAACTCTACTTGTCAAATAAATAAATAAAATCTTAAAAAAAAAAAAAAAAAGAAGACGAATGATCTTAAAACTGAAAACTTAGGACAACTTTGGGCAGTAAATCCAAGAATGTCCTCAAGGACAAATAAAGCCAAAAAGCAATAACATATACAAGCTGGTACACACCAATGCTGCTAGTGATTTACATCACATAATGAACACTGTGTAGGGCACAATTTTTTTGAAAATGCTCCATAATTATTTAAACTCCTTAACTATTCTTAACTCAAAGGGACGGGTCATATAATCGGAACACAAACACTATCATAGCAGAATGTAATTTAGTATATAAATCTGATCAATTTATCAGAAGAATTCTAGAATTCTAGACTTACTGATTTAATAATATTTTAAAGTATTTAAGCTTTAATTATAAGGGCCTACTTGTTCTTTACATAACTCCTTACATATATAAAGAGCCAATGTATCTACTGAAGGAAGATAGAAATCTGCCATGCTTAATTATGTGCCTATCCTATCATAGTGTTAAGAAATATACATTTTGTTCTTTAAATGATATTCAGCTAACAATCTTGGCTACATTAGCATTAATCTTTAGATCACACATGGAACAATAATTTAAAACTAGGTCCATACATCAAGTTCCCATTTTCTCCCTAGTGTTTTGTCCCAGAATTCTAGAATATTGTTGATATAAGAGATGAACCTATCCTCTACACTAATACAGAAACAGGTTAATTACTTTCTGTGACAAAAGCAGCCATGGGCACTAATATACGAAATTACATTATTATTACGTAGACATAGAAAAGGTTAGAAAGGATATAAAGTAATTCAGGGTATGTATCTCAAGTTTAAAAAGCCTCCACATTAAAAAAAAAAAAAAAAGTTCCACATAGACAGAGGAAAAATGTAAAAAGGAAATTTTTAAGAAATTTCAATAGCTTATTAGTTACCAGGGAAACAAGCAGTATATCTGCAAAGGAAGAATCTCTTAGCTAATGAAAGATTCCCTGTTTCACACACACCATCAAGATAATATTTCTGTATTCTCATTTCAATGCACATTTTCAACTTAATGACCTTTTGTCCCAAGTCACTTTTGTGGAAACCTCCACTATTGCCAATTTTTAATTTTAAAGTTATCTAAAGACACAGATCTAAAATGACCATTTCTTTATTAAGATTTATATATTTACTTGAAAGGCAGAGTTACAGAGAGACAGGGAGAGACAAAGAAAGAGAGCAAGCGAGCTCTTCCATCCACTGGTTCATTTTCCAAACGGCCTCAACAGCAGGGACTGGGACAGACCAAAGCCAGGAGGAGCCTGGAACACCATCCAGGTATCCTACATGGGTGGCAGGGGTCCAAGCACTTTAGTCATCTTTCGCTGCTTGCAGGGAACTGGACTGGAAACTGAACAGCCAGGACTGGAACCAGCACTCATATAGGATGCCAGCATTGCAGGAAGAAGCTTAACCTGCTGTGACATAATGCCAACTCTAATTATGACTACTCCAAAGGAAAAATTTAAAGAAAAAAGGACAGATTTCCCAGCTTAAGGTAAATTTTATGAACTATATGTACACTGTCTTGTCTATTCTTTAACTTTACAAGGAAGGACCAGTGACAACAATGTTACTGATCAGCATCAGCCCACAGAGTAACATTTAGAAACCATGGTCCTACAGGGCAAAACTCAAGAGGGCAATTATAAATTAATGAGAAGAACAAGCTTTATAACCATTTTGAAATACTTTTAAGAAAAACTGGCTGAGTTCTTAATGGATTTTGGGGGTAGTTCCCTGATAATTAGGTCTCATACTTTTGGTTTTTTTTTTTTTTCCTGGTGAAAATAACAGCTCCATGTATTAAAAGCCCTATTACATACTATTCATGGGCTTTGTTAAGTAAGTCATTACTTAAAACTCAAACACCACCATGAGATAATTAGTATTACCCCCTTTTACATATGAAGAAACGAACAGATTAAATAGTTTACCAAAGGCCAAAGATTTAGTAACTAGCAGAAGCGACATTCTAATTCAATTTTTTGTTATTCCAAAATTATTTCATCTTAAACAGACTAGTATGTAGAAAAATAAATCTTTATTATAGCTATACTGTTAATTTAAAAGGACTCGTGTTTTACAAAATTCTTAAGCTTTCCATTACTAATGCTGGGCCAAAAAGTGAGTAACTCGGCAATTTTAAAACACAAAAGAAATGCAGTTCAAGATTATTAACTGTACTAAATAACAAGAAGTAAATTTGATTGGCCCTTGTTGTAGCAGTATGGGTTAAGCTGCTGCCTACAATGTCTGTATCCTACATAAGCATCTGTTCTGGCCCCCACTAATGTGCCTGGGAAAGCAGCAGAAGATGGCCCAAGTACTTGGGTCTCAGCTACCCACATGGGAGACCAGGATGAAATTCCAGGCTAGACTTTGGCCTGGCTCAACCCTGGCCATTGTGGCCATTTGGGAGGATGGAAGATCTCTCTCTTCCTCTCTGTAACTCTTTCAAATGAATAAACCTAAAAAAAAAAAAAAAATACATCTGGGCTGTGGCACAGTGGGTTAATTCTCCACCTGCGATGTTCACATCCCGTATGGGTACCAGGTCTACTATCGGCTGCTTTTCTTCCAATCCAGCCGTCTGCTATGGCATGGGAAAGTAGTAGAAGATGGCCCAAGTTCTTGGACCCTTGCACCTGTGTGGGAGACCCAGAAAAAGCTTCTGGCTCCAGATCGGCACAGCTCCAGCTACTGTGATCATTTGATGAGTGAAAAGGAAGACCTTTCTCTCTGTCTTTCCCTCTCACTGTCTGTAACTGTACCTCTCAAATAAATAAAATCTTAAAAAAAAAAGTACATTTGAAGTATGAAATGCACATATTTATAATTTTTGAAAGCAGTAATTTTAACTTTACATGCCATGCTGCTAGGTATTAAAACAGACATTTGTAAGCCTCATAATAATAGTTCAAGACATTATTATCCTACCTTTTGTAGATTTACAGAGGTTAAAAATTTGTTTAACATCATACAATAAAGTAGAAGAATTCAAATTAATGTTCATTAGATTCTAAGCATATTATTTCTATCGAATATCCTCATAAATCCCATTTTTAAATATAGTTAACTATATCTAATGCTTACTGTCAGTCAAGAACACCAATTACTAAGTTATGTCAAGCCTACTTCTCAATGCCAACTTAACTGGATTTTGGTGTCATAAAAAAATCAGGTCTTATAATGGTCATAAGGTAATCAACTACCATGCCCCGCTCCCATGAGCTGGACTTTAGCTTTTATTGCTACTGCACTGACCTAGAATACATTTTGAAAGACAAAGACGAATACACAAAGAGCTTTGAAATCCATACGCTTTTTTTGTATACTCTTTTGAAAGTTTACAAGCCCAGAATATGGATTAAATTAAAAAGATGACAGACAGGTATTCATAAAACCACCAAGTATTTAATTAAGCAAACAATATTGGGCAAAATATGGTGTGTTCTTCAAAGACAAATTTTTTAAGTTTTTTTTTTTCTCTCTCTTTTTTTTTTTTTTTGACAAGCAGAGTGGACAGTGAGAGAGAGAGACAGAGAGAAAGGTCTTCCGTTGCCGTTGGTTCACCCTCCAATGGCTGGCGCACTGCGCTCATCCAATGGCAGGAGCCAGGTGCTAGGTGCTTTTTCCTGTTCTCCCATGGGGTGCAGGGCCCAAGCACGTGGGCCATCCTCCACTGCACTCCTGGGCCACAGCAGAGGGCTGGCCTGGAAGAGGGGCAACCGGGACAGAATCCGGCGCCCCGACCGGGACTAGAACCCGGTGTGCCGGTGCCGCAAGGCGGAGGATTAGCCTGTTGAGCCACGGCGCCGGCCAAATTTTTTAAGTTTATTAAAAACTTATTCTAAGGAGGGAAACAAAGTAATTCCTTCTGCATAAATAAACTGAATTTCAGAGACACTGCTATCTACTTCCAAATAAGACAGCTACAGCAGATTCATAATGCATGAAGGCAGTAGTAGGTAAGTTTGAATGCCACCAAAAAAATGCTGACAAGGCATAAAATGCAGGGAAGAAAGGCAAAAGAGAAGGAGAGAGAGAAGGAAGGAAGGATGGAAAGGACGGAAGAAGGAAAGGAGAAGAGAAGAAAAAAGAACAGTTAAGTGTGAGGTGGAGTAACTGAGTGAAATAAAACGAGGAATCCAAGCACTTGGCATTCAAAGAACTTAAAGCTTCATTATGATTATTTTACACATATTATATATATATATAACATATTATATATATATAAAACATATTATATATACACATATTATATATAACATTATATATAACATATTATATATACACATATTATATATATATATATAATAAGTTACTTCATATATCTATATATAAACTATTATGGTTTGCAACATTTAAAAAACAGAACACTACCTCATTAGAAACAGAAATATGAGGCACTTAGGTTTTTAGCCAATACTAACCTATTTTCTAAGGTCTGGCTTAACAAATGAGAAAGTGGGTCCAGACAAGTTCAGAGACACTCACATATACAGCAAGCATAGCCAGGACTACAAGCTACTCTTGACTTACAATTCAGTGTCTCGTACCTTCAGTAAGGACAGATCGCCAATTACACTGAGCATATCATAGCAGCAGATAAGTGTATTTGTATGGTAGGAATTTAGAACATACTAAAATACACAGCTATATATCCTTTTTCTGGATTGTTCTTAATCCTATAGGGCAGGATATATAATTTTATAATGCACTGACAAGAAGGCATTACTGCAATGATTACACTTAGAACATAAGCGTAGTTTGAGCTGTTAGATCTATATAACCTGAACACCTGACTTGAAATTCTCTCGAATCTACACCATGAACTTGCTTTTTGGTTTTTTACTTCCCTCCTTTTTTCTTTCATATATATGAGGCAATGTCCAAAAGTTCATGGAAAGTGTGTATAATGAAACAAATCACACATGGACTTACAAAAATTTTTCCATAAAAATAAATTGATCATTTAATTCCAATTTCCACAAACTTTTAGAAGCATCCTCATATATCTAACAATATATTTAGAATATGGCCACATGATCTGTTTAGGGTACTAACATAACTTTCTACATGCTGCTTAATCAAATTTTAATTCACATCATCTTAAAGTTGCTTTGATGAGCTGAATAAAAGCAGCTGTTACCATCTTTTAAAGGGATGGTTAGCAGTTTTAGGAGCATTAAGATCCATTTATTTCAAATTTAGTAAACACTTTCCTGGGTTACGTGGAGTGAAATTATATCTTTTTATGAGTTTCACACTGGAATGACAGGTTATTCAATTTGCTCTTCTGTTTTATTATTAAAATGGAAAACACACTTCCCACAATTATTTCCTGACAATAAAGTGATTTTCTTAAGAATAGGATGAAGAGTACATATTTATTTTAGATAGTTTTAATATGCAAGAGCTAGAGGTAAAAAAGTTTAAGATTGTTCCAATCAATGACAAACAGTACCTCTCCCAAGAACAGAGGTGAAAACATAAGCATATATAAGTATTTTTAAGGGAGATACTTTCCAACCAATTCTGAAACAATAAACAGGATATGCATATGATACTGGATAACTTGAGTATTGTGCTATAATACAACAGAGAACAAAACACCAAAATAAGTTCCATAGCAAAGGAAATTTTCTTCCCTAAAAGCTTGTGTTAAAAAAAATTAGGGAGACAAGAATCAATTTAAAAGCCTTACTATATTATTGCTGTTTAATGTATTGTAAGATCTGAAGTAAAATCCAAAGTAATTATTACAGTGCTCTAAAAGTAATTAATGAATACATTAATAATTATTAGGCAATATAAACATTAATCGGAAAAAAAAGGTTAAATGGTACTTTACCAACAAACATTTCATGAGTAGGTGTCCTAGTAGTAAAAGTGGATACATCTGAAGAAATGGGAAGGTGAACATCACCACTACTTTTTGTGAGGAAAGGATTTAAGCTTGGAATGGCATCATCAACAGCATCTATAGTAGCAGAGAAAGGATCTGTGCAGTCCAAGTGTATTACAGCAAAATGAAGAAAGGAAGTAAATAAATTAGTATTATATTAGTCAAAGATGCAAAGTGAAAAGCAGTAGCTATATTATTTATTAATCTTAAATGCAAAATTATCTAAACATCAAGATGGAAGAACTGCATTTAATGTATTTTAAAATGAATCTTCAGAAGAAATACTTATGTGTGCATTAACAACAGTAGCAAACTGAGGACAGATTTGCTCTTTAATATTGGGAAGCCAATAGTGAGGTAGTTTAAAAAAGAGAATAACCAAGATGGTACTTCTATAAAACTGCCACTCACCTTGTACCGATCTTCCCTGCCCTAGGTGGGAGTGTACTGGCATGACTGTGTTTACTCAAATAACTGACATTAAACAGTTAGTGGGTAGTGGTATAAGTAAACTTTCAAAAGGAGGTAGGGTGGGGGGATAATGACAAGAAAGGTAAGAGGCTGTTTCTACCAGGTACAGAAATCACCTGTATAAGGTTCCAAGGTAGGAAATGGGAAAAAAAAGATGAAGATTCTAAGGATGGGAGAGAGAGGGACTTTAGATGAGAGTAGGAATGAAAGATTACTCATCTAGCAGAGCGGGAACTACTCTGAAGGTCTAGCAAAGAGCTTTAGAGCCTTTAAATGATTTGCTAAAGGAATAACAAATGTGTTTTTTCCTACCAAAATGACACTAATTATGTACCATTATCAAGCTATACACATAAAACTGTTATAGAATCATATTTACACTAACTATACCTCACTCAAAAGATTTGGCTTTTTATTAAAAAACTCATTTATCCTAAGAATTAAAGACTTGACTAAATGGGGAGAGAAAAAAATAAAAAACAGCAAAAATACAGTATCATACTTCTCTCTCTAATACGAAAGTGAGAAGACAATTCTGTACTTTCAAGCACTACTCTGCTGGTCTATTATACTGGTGTGACTTTCATAGTATTAGGCTTGCCTTCTTTTAACATTGTATGATTCAAAACTAAAATAGCAGCAAAGACCTAAAAGACAAGGAGACTGTCCTAAAAGTCAATAAATTCAAGGGAAGTAGTCTACAAAGCCAAAATAGAAAATAGAAAATATCTTTGAAAATAGAAAATATCAAAAAAATACTGAGGTCATAGGTTTAAATACATACCATTTCAATATAATTTTTTATATCACAAGACTTTTTTAGAAATTAAACATTTCCATGGAACATCAAGTCCTAAAAACTTATCAAAACATGCTGACAGACTATTCAAACTCAAATGATCATATTTTAATATCTTTCTCATTCATCTGCTCCCCAGTAAGTGGAACAATGGGAAAAAAAAATCAGAAAAACCTAACAGAAATAAAAAGTAGAAATAGATTTTTAAAATGCTGTTTGTACATACTAAAATAAAAACATAATGCTGGCCACTCTAAATCCTTGCATATGAAAGGAGTTATATTAAGTTTAGTTAAATTAAAAGAACTTTTAAAAAGATTTATTTGACAGAGTAACACAGAAAGAAAAGGAGAGGTAGAGAGGGAGAAGAGGTCTTCCATCCGCTGGTTCACTCCCCAATCGGCCCCAGTGGCTGGAGGTGCACTGATCTGGAGCCAGGAGCCCAGAAGTTCTTCTAGGTCTCTCACGCGGGTACAGGGCCCTAAGGACTTGGACCATTTTCTACTGCTTTCCTAGGCCATAGCAGAGAGCTAGATTGGAAGTGGAGCAGCTGGACTTGAACCAGTGCCCATATGGGATGCCAACACTGCAGGCGGCAGCTTTATCCACTACGCCATAGCGCTGTCCCCAAGAGAGCAGTTTTCAAATAAACACTTGATAGTGGCATGGGATATTAAAGTATATGACATTCTGTTGGACAATAACATAAAGCACCTCTAATTTTCCATGCAAAAAAATCCATTAGAGAAGTCATTTCTTAAAAATGGGCATAAAGGGCCAGCGCTATGGCACAGTAAGTTAAACATTTGCCTGCAGCACTGGCATCCGTACAGGTGCCAGTTTGAGTCCTGGCTGCTCCACTTCCGATCCAGTTCCCTGCTAATGTGCCTGGGAAAGCAGCAGAAGATGGCCCAACTACTTGAGCCCCTCTCCCACGTGGGAAACTTGGAAGAAGCTCTTGGCTCCTGATTCCAGATTGGCCCAACATCGGGTGTTGCACACCATTTGGGGAGTGAACTAGCAGATGAAGACCTCTGTCTCTATCTCTCCCTCTCTCTGTAATTCTGCCTCTAAGTAAATAAATAAATCTTTAAAAACAAAATAAAGGAAAAAAACGGCTTATATTTCTACAGTAAATCCACTGGTTTATGACAAAAAGGCATGCTCAGGAAAAGTAACTAGTTATCTGCTCTTTTACTCATTGACACTCTTTTACCCAATAACTAATCTCTGTCTTTTCCTATTATGTGAACCCTTGCAGAGAAGAATATGCAGGAACATACACAAGCGTACTTCTATTAAGATCCACTCAAAAATAAGGAAAATCTTCTCCTAACCTACTTGACAAAACACTACAGGTAACCTAGATGAAGGTAGTCTATTAGTGGACATTATACTATAACAATAAATACTAATTCATTAAGATATGATAATGTTGTTCCAGTTATTTAAACTTTATCTACTGGACGGGCAACTCTACTCTAAATCCCTTAAACTTTTACAGTTCTCTTTTTTATCATTATTCACTTGGAAGTTAATTTTATGCTATTCTAGAGTTATGGAGAAATGATCAAAAAAAAAAAAAACAAGGACTAAAATAACACTATAGTCATATTATTTGCATTTAACACTATGTGTTTAGACTACAGATCATTTCTTGAAAAAGCAAAATCTCATTAATAATACAATGAGAGAACAAGGCAACTTGTGTTCTCTCTGATTTTCAGTTTAAGGTACAGTCTTGAAAGGCTTCAATATAAATATACAAACCTTTCTTTAACTCTACCTTATCACCAACATATCTGACTATGACGTCATATCTGCGGTGGTTATGATAAGAACCAAAATAAAACACTAGGCCTGTTATTAGCATCCATTTTTAGCTGATGAAAGCAAGAAACAAAGAACAAAACTGACATTATAGAAAAAAAATAATACCTTTGCTTTGTCACATGTTATATAAACAGCATGATATGAGTAAAATGTAATATAACTATTTAGGTAAATTGTTAATTAAAGATACTCTAAGTATTTACAGCTATGGATCTAAGTTTTGTATATTGAAAATTTTAATCTGAATGACATAGATATGAGCAGAATGAATTAGGAAGTAATGAAAATCCTTGGCTTAAAATATTCTTCTGTTATTTAATCATAAAGAAGTATAAATCCTGAAATTATCACTAACTCAGAAGTCAAATATCTTTACACAAAAGTGAAGACAGCATTTAATTCTGCTGAAATTAAGAAGCTCATAATAAAAATCACATTCCTTTCCCTTTATGCAACAAGAAGTTTTTGGAAAAATAACTGCAATTTCTATTGCTTCTGCTCCCACTGTAGCTGATTTGTTACTTTCAATGATCCTACTACTTATATACAGCAAGTTGAATGTTAAAATATGGGGAAAACTTTTATGAAAATAGCAAAATAACCTAAAACAGAAAAATTAAAATATCATTAAATTTATTTCAATATACTATATTTATTCCATGCTACACAATAATTTCTTCTAGAAGATAAAATAATATAGACTGAAATTACTTATAATTGTTTTCTAACAGCAATAGTCTTATCTGATTTCAAATATGAATTCAATCATTCTATGCAGAAACTTTAACATACCATGATTAAAATTAGTTGTACATGCTGTCTAAACAAAACAATTAAGAATTTTACAGTTCCAGGAGCTGGCACTGTGGCAGAGCGGATAAAGCCGCCACCTGCAGTACTGACATCCCATATGGGCACCAGTTCAAGTCCCGGCTGCTCCATTTCTGATCCAGCTCCCTGCTAATGCACCTGGGAAAGCAGAGGAGGATGGCCCAAGTCCTTGGGCCCCTGCACCCACATGGGAGACCCAAGTGAAGCTCTTGACTTTGGACTGGCCTGACCACGTGGCCATTTGGAGAGTGAACTAGCAGGTGGGCAATCTCTCTCTCTGACTTTCAAATAAATAAATAAATCATAAAAAATAAATAAAAGTGTCAAGTATTAACAAAAAGTCTTTAAATAATTACAATAAAGATGAAAAGACTAACTAATATGCTTTTAAAAACTTTTACAAGACGGTTAAGACTAGTAATTCAAAATTTACATGTGAGCCAATGTAAGTTCTAAGGAATTTTGCCATTCTCTATTTAGATAATATTCTTCCTCAGAATATCTCCTCTCTCTTCCCAGCGATTTTCTAATGACTGTAAAAATAACATTTACACACATGCAAACAGAAGAAACAAAACCAAGCAAAGAAGATCTGAAAATATTAGATATCTAAGCAAAACTGGTTAAAAATGAATTCAGCATTTTCCTTGAAAGAAGCCAGCCAAGCCATGGTCACAATCATGAAATGATCATCTTAAGATGAAAGAACTATTAAAGGGAAGCAAACATTTCTGTTGGTACTAGGGGGAAATTCTTTGCATAGCAAAACCCAGGTCTGAATCAAGTCAACACTCAAAATAGAAGTAGCATAGTTTGTCATGAGATACCTGCTGCAAACATAATTCCCTGCATAACATCTTCTAATTTTTACTTGAATCTTATCATACATTACAAATGAGTATATACTTAGTTTTTCCCTTGCAAGTAATTTTCTATACCAAAAGCATAATAGCCACTACACATTTTCTGATTAGACAATTACAATTCAACATTAAACACATAATTTCATACTTAAACATACAGCTGGTCCTTTGCTTTAAATTTAATTTCAATTTTTCAAACCCCATATTATAATTTAATTGGAAGGAAAATTCCAAGATTGTATTTACAATAAATGAAAAAGGGATCAAGTTACTTCAATGCCATTTTAATTCCTCCCGTTTTTACATATCAAGTGTAACTAAAAACTAAAGTAGGAAGCAATACACCATTTAATGATGAGAGAAGATTCTTATACACACCTAAAATAGAATTAATGCTTACCTCCCCATGTACTTGCTACCTGAGAAGCAGTTGACATAGGATGTATAGATGGATGAAAAGTTGGCTGTTGCAAATCAAGCAGGTCATTTGGCAGCTTTGATGTGCTAGGAAGGTAATTTGGAAATATCTTATTTACTAAACTTTGTTACATTAGCCATTCCCTCCCAAAACTTAGCCATTCCCTCCCAAAATAAAAACGCTAAAAAGACAGGTTTTGAAAAAGCCCCAATTGGAAAAAATATATTAAAAGGCCTAATATTTTAAAACCTCAAAAAGAGGAACTAGTTGAATGTCCATAGTATAACAACATGTTTCTAAAGAAGCCTGGAAAAATGTTCCAACACTACATCAACACACACCTACTAAGAGTTAAGAAGCAATTGAGAATGTATGAAGTAAGAGGTTTAGCTAGGCAAACTTATACTAAACTTTTATAGGAGTCAGTAGGTGGGAAAAAGACCTTTTAAGATGAATTAACAGAATAAACAGAATAAACAAAGACAACAACAAAATCAAAGAACATCCCTCACCACCCCCACACCATGGCCTATGGCAGGAGCCAGGTGCTTCTCCTGGTATCCCATGGGGTGCAGGGCCCAAGCACCTGGGCCATCCTCCACTGCACTCCCGGGCCACAGCAGAGAGCTGGCCTGGAAGAAGGGCAACCGGGACAGAATCCGGTGCCCTGACAGGGACTAGAAGCTGGGGTGCCGGCGCCGCAAGGCGGAGGATTAGCCTAGTGAGCCACGGTGCTGGCTGATATCTATGGTTTTAAAAAACTCCTCTCTCTCTCTGTCTCTCTCTACCTCTCTCTATAACTCTTTCAAATAAATAAAATAAATCTTTTAAAAAGGGGAGGATGGGCAGTGCTGTGATGCAGTGGGGTTAAGGCCAGTTCCTATCCCCACTGCTCCACTTCTTCTTTTTCTTTTTCTTAAGATTTCTTTATTTATTTGAAAGTCAGAGTTACATAGAGAAAGAAGAGGAAGGGAGGGAGGGGGAGAGAGAGGAGAGAAAGTAAAGGGAGGGAGGGAGAGAGAGGAGGCAGAGAAAGGAGGCAGAGAAAGGAGGCAGAGGCAGAGAAAGGAGGCAGAGGCAGAGAAAGGAGGCAGAGAAAGGAGGCAGAGGCAGAGGCAGAGGCAGAGGCAGAGGCAGAGGCAGAGGCAGAGGGAGAGGCAGAGGCAGAGGCAGAGGGAGAGGGAGAGGGAGAGGGAGAGGGAGAGGGAGAGGGAGAGGGAGAGGGAGAGGGAGAGGGAGAGGGAGAGGGAGAGGGAGAGGGAGAGGGAGAGGGAGAGGGAGAGGGAGAGGGAGAGGGAGAGGGAGAGGGAGAGGGAGAGGGAGAGGGAGAGGGAGAGGGAGAGGGAGAGGGAGAGGGAGAGGGAGAGGGAGAGGGAGAGGGAGAGGGAGAGGGAGAGGGAGAGGGAGAGGGAGAGGGAGAGGGAGAGGGAGAGGGAGAGGGAGAGGGAGAGGGAGAGGGAGAGGGAGAGGGAGAGGGAGAGGGAGAGGGAGAGGGAGAGGGAGAGGGAGAGGGAGAGGGAGAGGGAGAGGGAGAGGGAGAGGGAGAGGGAGAGGGAGAGGGAGAGGGAGAGGGAGAGGGAGAGGGAGAGGGAGAGGGAGAGGGAGAGGGAGAGGGAGAGGGAGAGGGAGAGGGAGAGGGAGAGGGAGAGGGAGAGGGAGAGGGAGAGGGAGAGGGAGAGGGAGAGGGAGAGGGAGAGGGAGAGGGAGAGGGAGAGGGTGAGGGTCTTCCATCCACTGGTTCACTCAAAAATTGGCTGCAACAGACGGAGCTGTGCCGATCCAAAGCCAAGAGCCAGGAGCTTCCTCCAGGTCTCCCACGTGGGTGCAGGGGCCTAAGGACTTGGGCTATCTTCTACTGCCTTCCCAGGCCATAGCAGATAGCTGGATCGGAAGTGGAGCAGCAGGGACTCGAGCGGGCGCCCATATGGGATGTCAGCGTTTCACCCTAGGGAGTTAATCCACTGTGCCACAGCGCCAGCCCCACTGCTCCACTTCTGATACAGTTCCCTGGTAATGCACCTGGGAAAGCAGCAGAGGGTGGCCCAAGTCCTTGAGCCCCTGCACCTATGTGGGAGACCCAGAGGAAGCTCCTGGCTCCTGACTTCAGATCGGCTCAGCTCCAGGCATTGTAGTCATTTGGGGAGTGAATCAGCAGATGCAAGACCTCTCTGTGTAACTCTTTCAAATAAATTAAAAAAAAACTTTAGATTGAGAACCATTTATCTATACCACTCATCTCATTTATGAGGTTTTTGAAAGAAAAAGTATATTCATTTTATTTGAGAAGCAGCGAGACATACAGAGATCTTCCATGTACTGGATCACTCCTCAAATGTCCGCAACAGCTAGGGTCAAGCCAGGCCAAAGGCAGGAGTCTTCCCATGTGGGTGGCAGGGACCTAAGTATTGAGCCTACCAAAGTATGCAACAGCAGGAAGCTGGATCTTAAGTAGAGTCAGAACCTGAACCAGGCACTCCAGTGTGGGATGCACAAGTTGCAGAAGGCATCAAATGTTGTTCCAAACACCTGTCCTTTTTTATTTTTAAATTGTATTTATTTGAGATACAAAAAGACAGAGTGAGCTCCAATTTGCTGATTCACTCCTGCAATAGCTGAAGTCAGGCCAAGGCTGAAGCAGGAACACAATTAGATTTCCCAGGTGGGTGGCAGGAACCCAATCATCTGAGCCATCACTGCTGCCTCCCAGGGTCTGCACTGGCAGAAAGGTGGAGTCAGGAACTGGAATCCAACCAAAGAATTCCAATGTGCAATTATGGGTGTCTTAGCCATCAGGCTAAATGCCACCTACCAGAGGAAGATCGGGCTTCTAAACTAGTTTAAGGCAGTCTGAGGTAAAAGAATAATTTAGGAAAGATAAGTTACTCTAATTTGCTGGAACATGTTACATTTCCATTGTAAAGGAGTTTACATTAGGCAGTAAAAATATTTAAGTTGGTGTGGTAGGTGTTGTGATCAAGAAATCTGGAAATTAAACTATTAAAATGTTATAGATTATAGAAGTTAGCACCCAGCCACAGATACGAGAAATTAATAACCAATGAAAAAATATTTTGAAATATATACATAGCATGCCCATCTATACCATATATAAGAGCTTTTGAGGGTACTGAAACATTAGATACTTCATAAATATGGTTAATCATAATTTTTACACAATGAAATGGTTTCCCAGAGATAGTCACTATATTCCAATTAGTATAAATCAGTAATCTGGCCATCATCCATTTCCTAAATAATGAGAATATAAACTTTTATGTTGATATTCCAATAACACCATTACTACTTTTTTGTTTGAATTTGTAATTACAAAATCATAAATCAAAGTAAAAATGAATAGTTCTGTAAAATTTCTATTAAAAGTCTTTGAACCTAAATATTCAAAGGTAATTTCAACCTCTTACCTGTTAGAAGAACTAGGGGTAGAAAATATGTCGATGGCTGGTGTAGTCATTATTCCCCCTGCTGAGGTGGACACAGGAGAGGCTGCCGTTGTTAAAGAGGTATGAGGTTTCTTTGCAAGTTCTTTTAGGCGCTGCTCCTGTTGAGAAAGGGAACTAACATAAGGAATCTAGAAACAAGGTATGCTTGTACAGCCTCTAAAAGAAGCATTTTCATTTTATTTTCATCAGAGATTCTCTCTTTTAACCAGTTGTTCTATGTCAGGAAGAAAAGTCTGAGTTTTTGTCAATGAATTAGCTATTTATTAAATAGTTTAAGTTTGTGTAGAGGACCCCTTTACTTTATGAACATCTGTACTTGTTTTGCCAAATAAAGAAAATGTATTTACTTGCCTTTAAAGCTTTTAAACGAGCTTGTTCTTCCTCTAATGCTGCCTGTTTTTCCCTTTCATCCACTTTGGTCAAAGATAAGCCAGTGCTTGCCAGGGAAGAGACCGCATTGGAAAGTGTGGTTGCCCTAGAATAATTCAACAGAGAAAAATCTGGCTTTTTACCAAACATTGCACATTGCAACTGGGTCATAAAATGATCTTGCAACATTGCATGGATAGGTGCTGTAATTATGAACTTAATTTATACTCTTAAAACCAATACTTCAGGTGATAAATTCTACCCAGTGATAGACAGGGTTATAGCAACTAGAACATTATTGATTTAAACACACATTCACTGTTTTTAGAGTATGTATTAGTCTTTACAAAGGGTTCACGATAGAGAGGGGAGATCGCCTCTTTAAGCCCCCTGAGAAAGAACTAATGCAATTGGGAAAGAGTTCACATAGCCCCAGGACAGCCCTAATGGTACAAAATACTGAGTTTCCTCACAGGAAAAAAATCCTTTACTGACCAACAGTCTAGGTTTTTGCAGTTATAATACAGAACATCAAAGCATGAGCACCAGTAGTATATAATGCATGTCCAGGTATGTTTCCCATGGTAGCAACACTCAAAGATGTCATCCTCAGAGGATTTCAGGTTTGTTGAAAAGAAGAGTGGTTTCAATCGAATCACCAGTTCACCTGACAACTTTCTATGTTGAGCCCCTCTGCTAAACTAGAATTTCATTTTCAAAGGTACTACACATATACAATGTATCATCTCTCATTGGCAGATTCACAACAAACCACCTCCTTTCCCCTGTATCAAAAATCTCCCCATATATAAACCCAACACTAATTCTAGGATAGACAAAAATACGTGCTAGAGAATTCTAACCTAGGGGCTGGCGCTGTGATGCCAGTTCCAGACCCGGCCTGCACCCACATAAGAGACCCAAAAGAAGCTCCTAGCTTCAGACTGGCCCAGCTCTGGCCATTGCAGCCATTTGGGGAGTGAATGTAATGATGTAAGATCTCTCGGTCTTTCCCTCTCTCTGTCTGTAACTCTGCCTTTCAATTAAATTAATTTTTAAAAAACCTATTAATGGCTTTTTACTATAGCAATTATTTAAATCTTAATAAAGATTCAATTTTTTGAAGATAGATACTAAACAACAACTAAAATGAACCAAAGGAAAGCTCTTACAATGTGAAGGTTACTTCAAAGAGTTTATGAAAAAAATGGTATCAATAGACAAGACTATTTTAGTGAATGATTCATGTATAGTTTTTTCATAATCACATTTTTTACCAGTAAAAATTTGCATAAGAAAACATAATTAATCCAATACAAAAATCATGTTGCATACAAAATGGGTATTAAAGGATTTATGCTTTTGTCAGTATGCTAGGTTAACTAGTCTTTTTTTTTTTTTTAAAGATTTATTTATGGGCCGGCGCCGTGGCTCAACAGGCTAATCCTCCGCCTTGCGGCACAGGCACACCGGGTTCTAGTCCCGGTCGGGGCGCTGGATTCTGTCCCCGTTGCCCCTCTTCCAGGCCAGCCCTCTGCTGTGGCCCGGGAGTGCAGTGGAGGATGGCCCAGGTGCTTGGGCCCTGCACCCCATGGGAGACCAGGAAAAAGCACCTAGTACCTGGCTCCTGCCATCGGATCAGCGCGGTGCGCTGGCCGCAGCGCGCCGTCCGCGGCAGCCATTGGAGGGTGAACCAACGGCAAAGGAAGACCTTTCTCTCTGTCTCTCTCTCTCACTGTCCACTCTGCCTGTCAAAAAAAAAAAAAAAGATTTATTTATGTATTTTAAAGAGTTACACAGAGAGAGGAGAGGTAGAGAGAGAGAGAGAGAGAGAGAGAGAAAGAGAGGTCTTCCATCCGATGGTTCACTCCCCAATTGTCTGCAATGGCCAGAGTTGTGCCTATCTGAAGCCAGGAGCCAGGAGCCAGGAGCCTCTTCCGGGTCTCCCATGCAGGTACAGGGGCCCAAGGACTTGAGGCATCTTCTACTGCTCTCCCAGGCCACAGCAGAGAGCTGGATAGAAAGTGGAGCAGCCGGGTTTTGAACGGGCACCCATATGGGATGCAGGAGTCTCAGGCCAGGGTGTTACCCACTGTGCCATAGCGCTGCCCCTTAACTAGTCTTATCCTAGAAAATTCACTGAAATTTTAATAAAAGGATTTAAATCAATGCCATGAACTGGCATTGGGGAAAAATGATGAAATTTGAACTCAGACATTCTAGGATTAAATCCTAATGTTAATACTACACAGAGCTATTGCGAGGTTTACATCAACTAATACGGAAGATATAATTAGGGGCCAGCATTGGCAAAGCCAGAGCCTGCAACACCAACATTCCAAATGTGGGTTAGTTAGAGTCCTAGTTGCTCCACTTCCCATCCCACTGCCTGCTAATACACCTGGGGGAAAGTAGCAGGGATGGCCCAAGTCTTTGGGCCCCTGCACCCTTGTGGGAGATCTGGAAGAAGCTCCTGGCTCCTGTCTGGTCCAGCACTGGCCATTGTAGCCATTTGGGGAGTGAACAAAAAGATGGAAGACTCTGTCTTTCTCCATCTTTCTGTACCCTGCCTTTCAAATAATTTTTTTAAAAAAATTATATAATATTGGTGCTGTGGTGCAGCTGGTTAATGCTCTGACCTAAAGTGCCGGCATCCCATATGGGTGCCGGTTCGAGATCCATCTGCTCCACTTCCAGCCCAGCTCTCTGCTATGGCCTGGGAAAGCAGAAAAAGATAGCCCAACTGCTTGGGCCCCTGCACCCACGTGGGAGACCCAGAGGAAGCTCCTGGCTCCTGGCTTCGGATCGGCGCAGCTCCGGCCGCTGTGGCCAACTGGGGAGCGAACCATCAGACGGAAGACCTTTCTTTCTCTCTCTCCTTCTCTCTCTCTCCCCCTCCCTCCCTCCCTCTCCTTTGTGTAACTCTTTCAAGTAAAATAAATAAATCTTTTTTAAAAATTATATAATATCATACAAATAAATACATTATCAATCATCTTTCAGAGAATTTTTATAAACCAATTCTACACCAAGAAGTCATTGTTGCCATGTTAACAGATGCTAATATTTTATAGAGGGTCAGGAACTATTCCAGAAATCACATGTACAAACCCATTCGAACCTGATACCAATTTTATGCGGTTGATTACTATAATCAAACCCATGCTACAGATGAATAAAGATTAAGTTAAATAATTAAAACTTGAGCTAGTCATCTAGTCCCTAAAAAAAAAAAAAATCACTTCTGCTCTTTGCTGTATAAAGGGATGTACCTGCTTGCAGCTGTAGAATCTTTGATTTTCTTTCCTTCCAAGGAAGCTAAATGTTGTTCCAAAGCATCAAGAAGACTGCTGGGGGCCTGAAATTGTACAAACATTAATAATTTCATGACAATCAGCTCACTGTCCAAAATAATTCAAGTATATCTAACTTATGAAAGCAACAAAAATAAAAAGCTATGTTTTTCATACACTAATTAACAGAACTTTAGCCATTTAATGAGAATGACAAATATATTTTTATTACCTAAACTTGACTACTTGGAGATATTCATACATTATGAAAAATATAAAAATTCAACCTATGTTAACATGAAACATTAAGAGCATCCTGCAAGTACTTAATTTTTATTATAAGTAAAAACATATTTCTAAAAGCTACATTACTGAGCATGGAGCAGGTAATTACTAAGTACTTAATGAATAGTTCAGAGTGCCTAAACATTATTTTTGAATAAAATGTCACTGAAGTCTAGCAGCAAGGAAATGCAAATTAAAACCTTAATGAAACACATCAGTTCACTCACTAGAATGCTTAAGGTTAAAAAGACTAGCAACTTGACCTAATTCTACTCCTAATTATTCACCCAAAGGGGATGAAAAGAAAAAATTAGTCAACAAAAAATCCTGCAAATAATTCAAAAGTCCATCACTTGCAAAATGGATTTAAAAAAAAGTAAATTCACATAATAGAATACTATTTCAGCAATAAAGAAGAAGAGATTACTGGTCCACTCAATAACATAGGCAGATCTCAAAACACAAGATGCCAGAAATTAAGATTAAACACCTGTATGATATATGTACAAATTTTAATTTTCTTCTATAGTTTCTGGCTCAAAACCCCCACAGCCCTTGTTATTTCCCAAGCAACTAGTGTAATGCTGAGGTGTTTTAGCCTCAGAAGCAGGCTTCCAAAAGCAAAGTCTCTCTCTGACTCTTCTCTGCCCTCCTTCCTCCTGTTCCTTTTTCCTCCTCAAGGCAAATAGTAGAAACTACAATGTCTCTTCCCAAGGTAGGTCATAGAAACTAAAAATATATTCTAATCTCCTACTTACTCTGTCTTAGAAACTGGCCATAAAGGAATTCTCTTTACTCTCCTGTCTGACAAATCCAAGACTGTGTCCTTCAGAAAGGACCCTGCCCCAAACCCAGGAGGAAGGAATGCTCTAGAAAATCCAAAAATCTGAACAGGAAAGCCTTGCAGGGTTTCCCCACTCAGTGTATTATCATTATGATCATACCCTTTTTATTTGATCACATTTTACACGTCTGTCCACGACTCACTCGTGCCTATGCAATGAAGTCTCCATAAAAACCCAAAAGAATAGGGTTTGGAGCAATTCCAGATAGCCAAACACATGGGAGCTCCTGGTGGGATACCATGCTTGGGGAGGACACGGATGTTCAGCGCTCATATGCCTTGTCCTATGCATCTCTTCACCTGCATCCTAATAAATCAGTTAACGCTAAGTGTTTCCCTGAGTTCTGTGAGCCACTCTAGCAAATTAATCAAACATGAAGAAGGGGTTGTGGGAATCCCACCTTATAGCCAGTTGGTCAGAAGCAAAGGTCAACAACCTGGAGCTTACAACTGACATCTGAAGAGAGCGGGTAATATTAGGAATGAAGTGTCAATCTGTGGGATCTAACACTATTTCCAGGTAAATAATTTCAGAACTGAATTGAATTAGGGGACCCTCAGACAGTATTTACTGCAAAATGGATTGCTTACACAAGTGTGTGTAAACTTCCATACACCAGATGTCAAAAGTGATCTGTGTTGTGAGAATACAATAAGAGAAACTGACTTTGAGTCTGTATTTCCACTATATGTACAACTTGTTGATTCCATTCATATTAAACTCATAAACTGACGAAATTATGCTACAGATTGATTTATCCCTTGTCTGAAATGCTTGGGACCAGAAGTTTCTCAGATTTCAGATTTTTTTACTATTTGCATATGCATAATTAAATATCTTGGAATGAGACCCAAATATGAAACTAATTTATGATTCATATATATTTCAGACAAATACCCTGAATGTAATTTTATGCAATATTTTTAGTATGTCTGTGCTTTTACTGCAATCCATCACATGATATCAAGTGTTTAAGTTTCCAACTATAGCACTATATTACCACTCAAAAAATTTTGGATTTTTCAGCACTTCAGATTTTGAGATTAGGAATGCCTAACTTGTGTTAAAAATTCAAATATTGTATATGGAAGGGGTAAGAACTTACTGGAGTGGGGGGCACAAAAATTGGGTAATGGAATTTATCTTGGTCTTGTACAGAGTATTGGTTATACAAATGTTTATATTTACCAAACTTCAGTGAAATGGACATTAACCTTGATTTTTAATAGTTTTTTTCATACTCTTGGCCTATAGCTCAAATTGCAACTTAAAGAAAGCATTAATTACTTTAAAAAGGAAACTTTTTCAGTGTGCAGAGCAACAGCTGCTCACTTTAAGTAAAGCAAATATATCCATGACATTTACAAATCCCAAAGAGCTAGCATTTGACATCCAGTTTCTGACATACAGAATCTAAAAACAGAGGTGGCAATATCTAGCTAATTTCTCATCATTTGTGACTTTAAAAATTTCTTTTATTCAGTAGTTTCCCTAAACAGCAAATACTAAGATCTTAGCACAAGGGAGATAGAGCAGAAAATCATTTAAAACCAAGTGCTAGATCGTAAAATTGAAGTCTATATTGAATTGATAAGTGACCGTCTGGGCCCAGCAAAATGTCTGATAATTAGCAGGCATAGCACTGTTTCAAGAGTTTTGATGATAAGGATGTTGATGGTAGAGGTAACATTTAAGAGGCTCTTCTAATGTAGGAAGCACTGTGCTAGGTACTTTGGATGTAAGGCAAACACCATTAGCATATCCATTTTACAGCTAAACAAGTCAAAACAGTGAAAATTCAGTAATTTGTTCAAGATCACATTTCTGACACATAGCAGAAGCCAAAAAAATGGTTCTAAGGATGTCTGACTTTAAAGTTTATTTAGTAATATTGCCACTGAATCCTAAATTAAAGCTACAGTCATTCAAACTGCAGTTTCTTCCTTCTGAAGGGTATAAATTATGGCTTACAAATATTAAAGTACCAAGGTATCAGAAGCAATGACAAGCCATTTCTAAAATCCCTTTCAGATACATCTGGCTATTCTTCAAAGTCAAACCCACATTATAAAGAGTAAAGGAAATGTAATGTTTCACGTTACTAACAGCTATTTATAACAAAAGAAAAAATAATCTAAAATTTCTACTTTCCTGCATTGCCACTATTGAAATTTTTTTGAATTACCAGAAAAATCTCTGGCAAGTCCCTCTGTACCGATATCACCAATAAAAAGAGAGAGAGACAGAGGATGGATAACCCTGTCTAATTATAATACAATGACTATTATAGTACACATAAAGACAGTATGTAACTTCTACATATTGCCTGAGGCTGAGAAATTTTAAACAAAATAGAGGGGAAGCTGCCATAACAAATGGCATCATAGATAATGGGGGAATCTGAAGCTGCTAATTATTCTATACTATACATTGTTCATGCAATGATTCTTCTCACAATTAGCCCAGGATAATATGCTCGATATTAATGAAGTCATTCATCTCATGTTGATGTACACAGGAGTGCTTTACATACATATTCCCTTTCACTAGATCTATTACCATTATCCTTGAGATCAGATGGATAAATCTGAATGAGTACAAAGAAATCCAGTAACAACTACTAACATGACATTATTTAAAAGATGTACTAAAACAAGGTAAAGGAGATTCCAACTGTTAAAGAGTTGACCCAAATGTTGTAAGGATAGTTGGTGACAGGTACTTTGTTTCTTAAAACAATTATTAAAACATTAAGAATCAGCCAGAAAAAAAAAAATACAGGTATGAGGTCTGCTTTATAGAAATTTTTGAATATGATGATGTTAAAGACAATATAATCATAAATAACATTGGTTAAGTACTTAATGCTTTAAATTTTTTATGTATTAAATCATTTAATTTCCCAAACTACCACATAAGGTAGATACTATATTATCTCCAATTTATAGGAGATGAAACTGAAGCACAGAATAATTTCCCAAAGTCACATGAACAGCTAATGATAAAGCCAGGACTCAAGACTTCAGTAGTCACTCCAAAGCCTGCTCTCTAAACCCATTACTATGTTTTGAGGTTTATTCCCTACTACCTAAGTCAAATAGCCCAAGTAGGTTTAAATAACCTATTCTGATAAATAACAGGAAAAACAACTTCTTCATAAATAAGTCTCTACCAGTTTTACAGTGAAAAATTTGCTTTTTAAATAACATTCAATAAGTTCCATTTCCAAAGTTTTCCCTTTTTTTGGATAATGATGACAATGAGAAGCAGAGATTAAGGGGAATAAATGAAGGAATGGTAAAGCAGGTTAGGCCACCAACATAAGAGGTAAGTAGATAATTTTATGTGGTAATAATGCTGGAACAATCTTTAGCAAAATATTAAAATCTGTCAAGAAAAATCACACTGAATTCCTTGTCACTAGGGGCTATATATATTATTCATCTCAGTATTCCTTATAGCTGGCTAGCACACACAACAAAAAGTAGATTGATATTTTAAGAATATACTTACCTGGGAAAGGTCTGGTATATCACCTCTGTCAATTCCAACTTGCTGTAAGAAGAAGCAGCATTGTATTTAACACATAAAATTATAATAAAGATGATTTACAAATGAAATCTCAGATGACATCTATAGTTACTACTGTTAATATTTCAGATAGACTCCATAAAAATCAAGAAATCACCATTTCTAAGAATGGCTTAGATTTTTGATTGCTCCAGAAGTTCTGACAGTAGGGGAATTTGAGTTGGAAATTCAAGAGTATTTAAGTTACCATTATCAGGCCTATGAACACCTACATAAGCTATCTTGCCACAATCTGAAAAATCCAACTGTGTCATATATAAAAACACTACTGCAAAAATGAGAAAAGTTAACCACAAACAAGTTCCCTGGGACACAAAAAAGTTAAACAAATGATAACACTGACTTTATCTTTCTTCCTAAAATATGCTTACCCTGTCAATTACCAGAGAGGATGCTTTTGAACAGCTATGTTCAATAAAGTAGATCAGATTTTATATAAATGTCAAGTGATATCTAAACATGATGTAACTATCTCCACTAAACAACCCCAACAAACTTTGATGTTGTTAAGGCACTGGACAACTTCCAACAAAAAATATAAAACTGCTCTGGGTATTGTGGCACAGCAGTTAGGCCTCTGCTTGGAATATCCAAATTCCATACTGGAGTACCAGGGTTGAGTCCTAGCTATGCTCCTGATTCTAGCTTCTTGCACTAATTTATATCCAGGGAGGCAGAACATGATGCTTAAGTATTTGATTCCTGCCACAACCAGCATGGAGTTCTCAGCTTTTATCTGGTCCCACGTCAGCTGTTATGGCACCTGGGGAGTGAACCAGCAGATGAGATGAGAGCCGGTAAGCAGGTATAGGTGGGTGTATGTCTGTGTGTATATCACAGCATAAATAGTGCCTTCTTCAGATTTTAGTATGTGAAATGAAATAACACTGATTTCTCTTTGAAAAATCATTAAATCTGAAATAATTTTCAGTAGGCTTCATAAAACAGCTGATTAACAACAAAGCTACGTTTTTTCAAATGTCTCAACATCTTATTCTACCCTATTCCATCTGCTACATAATAGCATGACAGTAACAGAACCTAGAAAATGTGCTAATTCCAGAGTAATTATACTGATGTAACTGACCAAATTATTCTGGAATGACATCTAGCAATGATGGGTATGGGAGAAAGAAAACAAAACAAAAAACCCTTAAGACCTGTCTTGGTGTTAGCAAAATAATGCCTAATGGATTATAACTGCCTTTTGTGGCAATTTCAGAAAATTGTTTTTTAAGGAGATTTGCAAGATTAGATTACCTTTAACCTACATCCTTAGTTCTCATAATCAACGTTAAACAATAAATATACATCTACTTTTATAGAACTAAATCACTTTCAACTACATGTCTTCAGATGTGAAGGCTCACTGAAAGATCTGTACTGACACTGAATATTCTTTATTGTACTGACACTGAATATTCTTTACAGAATAAACCTTCTAAAATACATGACTATTTCCAAAAATAAAAATCACTGCCACCAATGTACGACATCTACCTAATTTCATAGAAGTAAATAATTTTAAATATATTATCTTTCATTATTCAAATTTGAATAAAATATATTTTATATATTTTATTAAGTATATTCATATAACATAGATTCATTATAGTGAATTAATATAACAATATAAAAGGGAGCTTCGAAAAGTTTGTGAAAAATTTGTATAATCTTCCATACCATTTTTCCAGGAACTCTGAAGCTCCTCAAATAACTTACCATATTTTAAGACTTTGCTTTTATTAGAATTCTGATTACCTCAGAATCCATACTTACAGACAAAAAGTAGGAGGCACAGTTACTTATACACACTTTACCTCTGCAACTTTGAGAAACTCTGAGATTCTTGTCATTCTAGTCAGGAACTTCTTATAGATGTCAAGACCTTCTTTGCACTGGTTCTTTTTCATATCAAAATATTTTTCTGCCAAAAAGTAAATGGAAAAATATTTTACTTATATAAAAATAAGTCACTAAGGAAAATAAATCACAACTCCAGAAAGATCATATAGGTCTCTCAAAGAACATACACACATCCTGGCAAAACATACCAATCTTAAATTAGCTCAGATATTTAACATAAATTAGAAGAGTCACTACCATTATACTAAAATAGAAAAGTTCATAATAATAGTTTGTTTCCCCGCCCGCCGCAGCGCGCCAGCTGTGGCGGCCATTGGAGGGTGAACCAACAGCAAAGGAAGACCTTTCTCTCTGCCTCTCTCATTGTCCACTCTGCCTGTCAAAACAAACAAACAAAAAAGAAACCAAAACAAAATAATAGTTTATTTCCCAATACTACTTTCTTCACAATTCCCTAAATATACATTTACAAGTAAACACAATCACACTTTACTCCATTAAAAATAGCACTAACATCTATTTCCAAATATTCTTACTAGTAGTACATTAACAAGGACTGAACTTCACACCAGCCAAATGGCATATATCAAGCCGCAGTAAAGAGGTGCTGTTTAACAGATAAAAAGCAATACAGAGTTTACGTTACACTAATCATACTGTAGAAGACTATGCCTTCTACAGCCTTATAAAAATGTTTTTCATTTGTAAAAAAAAAAAATAAACCCAATTTTCCTATACCAATGGATTAAAGTATTCCTGAACAAACTTGTGTACTCCAGCTTATGAAACACCAATTTAAATGATTATTTTAAAAGGGGTGAGTGGGACAGCAATGTGGTATAGTCGGCTAAGCCTCCGCCTGCAGCACTGTAATGCCATAACAGCACCTAGTTCTCATCCCTGCTGTTCCCCTTCCGGCCCACTTCTCTGCTTATGGCCTGGGAAAGCAGTGGAAGATGGCCCAAGTGCTTGGGCCCCCTGCACTCACATGGGAAACTCAGAAGAAGCTCCTGGTTCCTGACTTTGGATCAGCTTAGCCCTGGCCATTGCAGCCATTTAGGGAGTGAACCAGTGGACTGAAGACTTTTCTGTCTGTCTCTCCCTCTCTCTCTGCAACTCTACCTCTCAAATAAATGCAAAAAAAAAAAAAAAATCTTTAAAAGGGGTGGGGAGAAAATAAGCACACTGAAATGAACATACTTGACACATGACATTTGATATTTTGATAATCTTTGCAGATAGTTACTTGTCTACTTCAAAGCCCACCGAAATGAGAATTCCTAGGAAAGATTAACTACATCCCACCTATGCTATATACACAATAATTCATCACAAAATCATAAATTATTTCAAAAGTAAAAGGTACCATTAATAAAACTCTACTCACTGGTTCGTTCCCCCACAACACCTGGGGATGGAACAGGCCACTGTCAAGAGCCGGTAACTCAATCCAGGTCTAATATGTCTTAGGTGGCAAGGACTCAAGATTCTGAGCCATCACAAGCTGCCTCCTTAGGATGAGCATTAGCAGAAAGCTGAAATAGGGAGGGGAGCCGGGACTCGAATCCAGTCCTTCAGACACTGGATGAGGGGATCCTAAATAGCACCTCAACCACTATACCAAAAACCTGCCCCTAAAATAATTATTGATTTTTAAATTTAGTTTTAAAAAAGATCAATTTTACAGAGTTTATTATGGAATAAATCTTATGGAAAACAAGATTTTTCTGGTATAAAAAATGTTGGTTTTACCTTTTTCTGATTATGGCAAAATATACATAACATAAAATTCACTATCTTGGGGCCAGCATGTGGCATAGAGGGTATCAGCCACTACCTACAATGCCAGCATCCCTTATAGACACCAGGTCAAGTCTCAGCTTCTCCACTTCCCATCCCTATTAACAGACCTGGGAAAGCAGAGGAAGATGGCCCAAGTTCTTGGGCCTCTGCACCCCTGTCAGAGACTACAATGAAGCAGCTGGCTCCTGGCTTCAGCCTGGTCCAGCATTGGCCATTGCAGCCATTTGGGGAGTGAACCAGAAGACTGAAGACCTTTCTCTTTATCTCTGTTTCTGTAATTCTAACGTATAAATAAATTTTTAAAAATTTTTTTACTACTTTAATACTTATTATTTATAAGATATATTTAAGTTTCTAACAATTAATAAACTACACAGAAAAAAATCAAAGACACACCTAAAATCTATCAAGTTCATCTGAGCTGAACATTCTGGATCTATTTAATCACTTGGATATACATGGTCATATATAAAACCCTTTCTCCAAATAAATAGTTAAAATACTTGCATATCTCAGTGATTTTTCAGACAGCTTTAAGTAATAACTCAGACAATATTATTTATCTACATGACATTAAACCAAAATGTTCTTAGATTACTTACCCAACAGGTTAATAATGCCTTCATTGTACGCTGCAAACAGTCTAATGGCATCTTTGAACAGGAGCATGAAGGCAGCATTTATTACCCCATTTGTAAGTTCATTGCTATTAACCTGGAACAAAATGGGAAAATATGATTAGCTAATCATCTTAAAATGATAATGACAAAAAGACTTCCTTTCAATAAAAAACAGTAAATTCAAGCCTCCAGGCATTACAGAAAAAAAATTCTTCCCTAAGTACATACATAATGAACATTGTAATACAAAATTCTCTCTGGATTGTTGTAGAATTACAGCCAAATCATAATTTTTTTTTTTTAAGTGAAAGAGTTCACATCTACAAAAGAGCCACAAGTAAACAAAAACCTAAAAGACTGGGGCTGGCGCTGTGGCATAACAGGTAAAGCCGCCACCTGCAGTGCTGGCATCCCATATTGGTGCCAGTTCGACACCCGGCTGCTCCACTCCCGGTCCAGCTCTCTGCTATGGCCTGGGAAAGCAGTAGAAGATGACCCAAATCCTTGGGTCCCTGCACCCGCATGGGAGACATGGAAGAAGCTCCTGGATCCTGGCTTCGGATTGGCGTAGCTCAGGCCATTGCAGCCAATTGGGGAATGAACCAGTGGATGGAAGACCTCTCTCTGCCTCTCCTTCTCTCTGTAACTCTTTCAAATAAATAAATAAATCTTTAAAACAAAAAAAACTAAAAGATTCAATTAAGTTGAAAAAATATGTCATTGAGTATGAAAGCGACAGTTTCATTAACTCGTAAAAAGCCCTCGTCTATATTTCAAAAGTATTTTCATTACAAACTCATTTCAACATGAAATGAACCAAGTACAACATAAAGTTCATTTCTAGGTAGAAGTTCACAAAAGCTTCACTAAATATTTTTAAATCAGTAAGTATTTATTAAAAGGCCCCAATCACTAAGGCTCTAAGCTAAGCTAGGTAGGAAGCTAAAACTATCTTGTTCTAATATTATAAACTAATTCATCTTTAAAATGGTAATGATAACAGCATTCTACCTTATATGGTTATCAGGAGAATTAATAATGATAAAGAACATACTACAGTAGCTAGCATATAAGCAATCAACACTTGTTATTATTAAATTATGATATGAGGCCATTGTTGTGGCGTAGTGGATTAGGCCACCACCTGCTATGCTGGCATCTCACATGCTCCACTTCCCATCCAGCTCGCTGGGGAAACAGTAGAAGAGGGCTCAAGTAATTGGGCCCCTGCACCCATGTGAGAGACTTGGCTCTTGGCAGCAGCTTGTCCAAGCTCTGGCTGCTATAGACATTTGGGGAGTGAAACAGCGGATGGAAGATCTCTCTCTCTCTCTGTAACTCTTTTAAATAAATAAATAAATACTTTTTAAAATTATGCTGTAACAAAAAATATCATTTGTTTATCAAGGATACTGAAATTATCTTCAGTTTTAGCTGAAGGAATGAATCAAAGAATAAAGCAAATTAATTCTAGGTTACTTTTTAAATAATACAAATAACTTATATTGTTACATTTAGAAAAGCCTATGTTCAATGGTAAATGATAAAAGAATAAAAAATATATGCAGAAGATCTAACAGGTTAGATTTTCGTATATAGGAAGTATTCCAATTACAAAGTAAATAGGGAGGGAGGTTATCGGGGGAAAAGTTGCTATAATCCAGAAGTTGGAAATTTGGAAATTTACATTTATTAAACAAAAGTTGAAAAAAAAAGTAAATAAAAGACAATTTACAAAGTAAAAAATACACGTCAATAACACAGTGAAAAGGAGTTCAACTTCACTTATCAGATAAATTAAAATATACTGAATTGTTTTATTGAAATATTCTTTGAGCATCAAGATTAGCAGGTATCAAAAAGTAGACATAACTCAGTATGGACAAGAATGAAGAAAAATAAGCACTATTGACAAGTGACTAGTCCAACTCCTCTGAATATAAACAGAATACTAACTCAAATTTACATGTTCATATTTTCTGAAAATCACTAACAATGACTTAGTTTAAAGAAAAAACTCTTTTCAGCATGAAATTGTCACAGTCTCATTTACTAACTTGCATTAATTTCTAATATAAAATATCTTTAAAAAGTATATCTTTAGGCCGGCGCCGTGGCTCAACAGGCTAATCCTCCGCCTTGCGGCGCCGGCACACCGGGTTCTAGTCCCGGTCGGGGCACCGGATTCTGTCCTGGTTGCCCCTCTTCCAGGCCAGCCCTCTGCTGTGGCCCAGGAGTGCAGTGGAGGATGGCCCAGGTGCTTGGGCCCTGCACCCCATGGGGAGACCAGGAAAAGCACCTGGCTCCTGGCTCCTGCCATCGGACGAGCGCGGTGCGCCGGCCGCAGCGCGCCGACCACGGTGGCCATTGGAGGGTGAACCAACGGCAAAGGAAGACCTTTCTCTCTGTCTCTCTCTCTCACTGTCCACTCTGCCTGTAAAAAAAAAAAAAAAAAAAAAGTATATCTTTAAAAAGATGTCCCATTCCCACAGAAGAACAGAATTGAAATGCAACCTTACAATATTTAACAACTGGCATAATTTAGTTTAAATAAAGTTCAAAGAAAAATCCCATGGAACACATCTTCAGACAGTAACTATATAAGAAACTATTACAAGTGCTATTTGAATTTCCCTAGGGCCGGCGACATGGCTCACTTGGCTAATCCTCCACCTGCTGCACTGGCATCCAACATGGGCACTGGGTTCTAGTCCCAGTTGCTCCTCTTCCAGTCCAGCTCTCTGCTGTGGCCCAGGAGGGCAGTGGAGGATGGCCCAAATGCTTGGGCCCTGAACCCGCATGGGAGTGCAGGAAGAAGCACCTGGTTCCTGGCTTCGGATTGACGCGGCGCCGGCCGTAGCGGCCATTTGGGGAGTGAACCAATGGAAGGAAGACCTTTTCTCTCTGTCTCTCTCTCACTGTCTATAACTCTACTTGTCAAATAAAAAAAATAATAATTTCCCTGTATTTCTTAATAACTGTTATGCTTTGCTTTGATTCCTACAAAGCATGGAAGTAAAATATTAAATTACCTTAAGAAAATCCTTACTTTTTATTTATTTATTTATTTGACAGGTAGAATTATATATAGCAGTGCTGTGCCGATCCGAAGCCAGGAGCCAGGTGCTTTTTCCTGATCTCTCATGTGGGTGCAGGGGCCCAAGCACTTGGGCCATCCTCCACTGCCCTCCTGGGCCACAGCAGAGAGTTCGACTGGAAGAGGAGCAACCAGGACTAGAACCGGCACCCATATGGGATGCCGGTGTCGCAGGCAAAGGATTAACCAAGTGAGCCACGGTGCCAGCCCCTTACATATTTTCTTTTCTTTTCCTTTCTTTTTGACAGGCAGAGTGGACAGTGAGAGAGAGAGACAGAGAGAGAAAGGTCTTCCTTTACCGTTGGTTCACCCTCCAATGGCTGCCGCGGATGGCGCGCTGCGGCCGGCGCACTGCGCTGATCCGAAGCCAGGAGCCAGGTGCTTCTCCTGGTCTCCCATGGGGTGCAGGGCCCAAGCACTTGGGCCATCCTCCACTGCACTCCCTGGTCACAGCAGAGAGCTGGCCTGGAAGAGGGGCAACCGGGACAGAATCCGGCGCCCCGACCGGGACTAGAACCCGGTGTGCTGGCACCGCAAGGTGGAGGATTAGCCTATTGAGCCGCAGCACCGGCCTCCCTTACATGTTTTTAAAATCTAAGCATCATTATCAAAAGAAAAGCAGAATTTTGCAGCTGGCGCTGAGGCACAGTGGGTTAAAGCCCCAGCCTGCAGCAGCAGAATCCCATATGGATGCCAGTTCGATTCCCGGCTACTCCACATCCAATCCAGCTCTCCGTTATGGCTGGAAAAGCAGTAGAATATGGCCCAACTTCTTGAGCCCTTGCACCCAATGGGAGACCCAGAAGAAACCCCTGGATCTTGATTTTAGATAGGCTCAGCTCTGGCTTTTGCATTCATTTGGGGAGAAAATCAGCAGAATGGAAGAACTCTCTCTCTGGCTCTACCTTTCTCTGTAACTCTGTCTTTCAAGTAAATAAAATAAAACTTTTTAAAAAAGCAAATTTTTGGATCAATCAATCATTTGCTTGTATGTCCTCAAATTCTAGAGGGAGAGAAAAAGCTCTTAAGAATTAGAATAAATCTAAAACACAAAAATGGAAAATATTTAGGCAAAGAGAAATTTAGAGTAAAAAAGTAGTCTGAAAACTTGAGTATAAAATTCTAATCAATTATAATAAATTTTTTAAAATCTTAAATTACAATGTATAATCAACTTACATTAAAATCAAGAAGTGCATCCATTTGATTTTGAATAATTGGTACAGTTTTAAGGAGTTTTTCTGTGTTCATTGTTCTCATAACTCCATCAGCCCTATTATCAACAAAAAGAGAAAGAAACAAGGGAATTTGTCATTAAATCTACATTTTGAACTCCCACCTGGATCTCTGCTTAAAACAAAGTTGCTACAGAATGTCACATATTTAAGTCATTACTGATCCTGAAGCCTTACAGAGAGATATTATAGAAAAAGTAGAAACAGGCAATACAACATATCCATTATATCAAAGTACTCATTCAGAATAAAGGGTGTATGGGGTGATGGCATTGTATCAGAGTGCCAGTTTAAGTCTTGGTTGCTCCACTTCCAATCCAGCCTCCTGCCAACGCGCCTAATAAAACAGCGAATGATGGGCCAATTTCCTGGGCCTCTGCCACCCATGTGGGAGACCTGAACAGAGCAGGATCCTGGCAGACGTCTGGGGAGTGTACCAACCGATCCCTGTCTGTATTTATAAATAAGTACTTTTTAAATGAGCAAAAAGATGTAAGGCATGAGACGTAAGAACAAAGGCTCACTCCGTACAGCAAAGTCTATAGCACACTTTTTACATAAGAAAATCACCTGATCTTCAAATCAATTCATTCAGGTAAAGGGCAGTTTTACAACTTTTAAAAACAATAACAGAAAAATCACTCACCTCAAAAGTCACTAAAGAGTCAAACATTATGGAATCAATATTTTAACAATTTTATCCCTAACTCCAATACCAACAGCTTGTGGTACAGAAAACTATGTTGAAAACCACTCTATTACAAAATAAAGGACAATTTTACCAAGAAATTCTGATTGTTAAACAACATACTTAACAGGAGTACTTTTAATAAAGTACTTTGTTAAATATTTCCAAATAGATGAATTAGAAATAATATTTTTCTAAAGATAGAAAAATATTAGCAGTATCAAATAAACTATAACTTTACAAAACTGGTACAGAAAACTCACTAGATTTTTTAACAGGTACTAGAGTTGTTGCATATTTTGTGTGTGTCTGGAGAGAAAGCGGGAGAATCAGTATTATTAAGCAGTATTATTATTAACTGGAGATTCTAAGCATACAGTTCTCTGTAATATTCTTGGAACATTTCTGGAAGTGCAATTATTCCAATGATAATTTTTAAAGGTCAGTAAGCTCGTTAAAATACTTTACTATGGCCGGCGCCATGGCTCAACAGGCTAATCCTCCGCCTTGCGGCGCCGGCACACCGGGTTCTAGTCCCGGTCGGGGCGCCGGATTCTGTCCCGGTTGCCCCTCTTCCAGGCCAGCCCTCTGCTGTGGCCCGGGAGTGCAGTGGAGGATGGCCCAAGTGCTTGGGCCCTGCACCCCATGGGAGACCATGAGAAGCACCTGGCACCTGGCTCCTGCCAATGGGATGAGCACGGTGCGCCGGTCGCAGCACGCCAGCCGCGGCGGCCATTGGAGGGTGAACCAACAGCAAAGGAAGACCTTTCTCTCTCTGTCTCTCTCTCTCACTGTCCACTCTGCCTGTCAAAAATTTAAAAAAAAAAAAAAAAACTTTACTATAAAGACCCTCATTTAAGTAGAGTGAAACTAGATTCAGATCTAGATTCACCTGACTAGAAAAGCACGTGGGCTCTTACCACTATTTTGATGAACAAAATAATCACACCTGATTAATTTTGGAATGATGACATAAAACATTCAAGTTCTGCTTTTAAGCAAACTCTAGGAAGCAGCAGATGATGGCTCAAGTAGTTGAATGCCTGCCACCAATATGGGAGTCCCGGATTAAGTTCTTCGTCCCAGCCCCAGCCATTGCAGGCATCTGGTGAAGTGAACCAGTAAATGGGAACTCATTCTGTCTGTCTCCCTCTCTTTCTGATTTTCTCTTAAACACACACACACACACACACACACACACACACACACACACACAAACTGGAACATTTGAATAGAAGAGCAACTCAGAAAAGTGTTCACCAGGGTATTTCTGCAAGTGCCAATTTGCCCACGAGGTAGTCCTTTATACACTACAAGGTGATCAACGTCTCAACAGAACGTATTTAGTGGCTTTTTCCTAAGGTTTCACCATAAACCCCAAGGGGAAAAACCGGTGTTCCAGCATCAGCATGTACAGAATCACTGATTCTATCATTTATGTGGACAAGGTCACATACTAAGATGACTGTTATTTAGGATGCAGCAAAAACTAAATCTAGCTTCTGCATTCAAGACTAAAAGGAATCTTAAATCAACAGCACAGAAAGAAGATTCAAATAAACAGAAAAATATCTCATTCATGCGCTAGAAATTTAATGTGTAATGTTGGTAATACTGCCCAAACCGATACACAGATTCAATGCAATCTCTATCAAATCTTAGCTGTCTTTTCTGCAGAAATTAACAAGCACATGATAAAATTCATGTGGACATATAAGAGGTCCAAAAACAATCTTGAAAAAGAATAGAGTTGGAAAACACATATTTTGATGTCAAAAAAGTAACAATAATCAACAGAGTATGGTCCAGGCATAAACATAGACAATTCAAGGTTCAGAAATAAACTTTTTTACCTATAGTTACTGGGAAAAAAATCTTTCCATAAAATGGTGCTTGGACCATTATAATGGAATATCTATATACAAAAGAATGACTTAGCCTGAGTACCTCATACCATACACAAAAATTAAATTCTAAATAGATCAGAAACCTAACTGCAAGAGCTAAAAGTACAAAATTCTTAGAATAAGACATGACAATAAATCTCTGCGACTCCGGGTTAAATCAAATTTTCTTAGACACGATGCCAATAATATAAGCAACCAAAAAAACAGATAAGCAGGACTTTATCAAAACTAAAAATGTTTGTACTTCAAAGGATATAATGAAGAAAGTGCTATGAAAGGGGAAAAATATTTGCAAATCATAAACATGGTAAGTGACTAACATCCAGAATGCATGTAGAACTCCCTTATCTATGGCCGATGTTTCAAGACCTGAGTGGATGCCTAAAACTGTGGACAGCACAAACCCTATATATACTAAATGACTGCAAGGCAGGGAATATGGATATGCTGAGCAAAGGCATGATTCATGCTAATCAGACCAGTGTGCAAGTTAAAATCTGGAATTCTATGTTTAATATTTTTGAGGCTCAGATTGACCATCAGTAACTGAAACCACAGAAAAAGTGGTAGGAAAATATAAAAAACACTTGGAACTGAACAGTCAGAAGATAAATAACACAATTTAAAACTGGGCAAAGGATTTGAAGAGACATTTTTCCAAAGGTAGACAAATGGCCAATAAGCACATAAAAAGGCTACATATTGTAAGATCTCATTTATACAAAATACCTGTAATATGCAAACCCAGAGACTGAAAGTAGATTTATGCTCTGGCAATCAGGAATGGAAAATGACTATTAACAGGCATGGGATTTCTCATTGGGGTAATGAAAATGTTCTAGAAGTAAATTGTAGTAACACAGTACAACTTTGTAAATACAGTAAAAACCAGAGAACTGTACACACTAAAAAGGGTGATTTTTAGGTACTATTAAAAAATTACCTGATATACTTCTTCAAAGAAAAACGAAGTTACTCTTTCAAAAGTAACTCATATTCCAAAATTTATAATGGAATCATGAATGTTTATAACTATAAATGCATTTATTCATTCATAATTCATGTTTTATATTTTAATTCATAATTCATGTTTTATATTTTAATATTCATGCCATATAAAAAACAGCTCAACTCACCCTCTCTTCACTTTTGTGAAATCAAATGCAACTTGTCTGTATGAAACTGCTTTTTCATTTAAGTATCTACTATACCGCCTAATAAATGTAGACATATCATATCCTGTAAGAAAAGAAAAAGGTTTCATAAATATTATACTCATAATTTGTCTAGAAAAACTTATTTTATTTAATGGTAAAATCTTAACATTCCAACTCAATTTGGTGGCATAAATTAAGTTTAATTAATGAACATTATCAAATTAAATTAAGATTTCACTTTTTTAAAGTTAGATAGACCATACATATGTGGCTTGACACAAATCCTTTTTCTTAGAATTCACTAAAATAAAAGTTTGCTTTGCTTATGATCAAGACTTTTATTTTTGGCTGGTGCCGTGGCTCACTTGGCTAATCCTCTACCTGCAGCGCCGGGTTCTAGTCCCGGTTGCTCCTCTTCCAGTCCAGCTCTCTGCTGTGGCCCGGGAAGGCAGTAGAGGATGGCCCAAGTGCTTGGGTCCCAACATCCGCATGGGAAACCAGGAGGAAGTACTTGTCTCCTGGCTTCGGATCGGTGCACCGCTGGCAGTAGCGGCCATTGGGGAGTGAACCAACGGAAGGAAGACCTTTCTCTCTGTCTGTCTCTCACTGTCTATAACTTTCTGTCTCTCTCTAACTCTACCTAGCAAAAAAAAAAAACTTATTTTTTGTTCATCAGGAATTGAAAACACTAATTCTCTTTTCCAACTTGATAACCTAACAACTGAAAATCCTATAGATCTATGACCCCATTCTTGAAATTAGACTTCATCATTTTTATATGCAGACTCATGAAATCTTATAAAAAGTAGATTAAATTACTGCCTAGCACAATAGAAATGGCAATATGTAAGCTTAAGACATAACAAAAATCAATTAGAGTAAGGTTCTCAATAAAACTTTCTAAATGAATACATTATGTATTCTAAGATATTGGTTCATCATACTCATGAGCTCTGAAAACGTCAGCAACATAAAACCCAATCAGTATTCACAAACACCAAAAATCTTGTGTATTTATTAATGCGTTAATAAATAGCCTCAAGGAAGTCTATAATTGTTTGCTTCTCACAAAAGCAGATCCATTTTTAACTCATGCTTATCTATCAAATTTAAATGATAAATTCTGCTACTTTAAAAAGATAATACTAAACAACCATCAACCCCATCTCACCCTGCCACAAAACAGATAAAGTGACTAGATTTCAAACAATCACTAGTGGACTTTAGAGAGTCTTCCAAAATACATTTCTCATCTTTTTGGTTCACACCGTTCCCCCTAATCTACTCTACAACATCCTCTCTGTTAAGGGAAATACCACTTATCCTTCAAGGCTCGACCTCTTAAAACACTCCCAGAACTCTCTCTTTGTGCTCCCATGTTATTCTTACCCTTAGTAAAACTTGGAACTACTATGGCAAGCATACTGGCCCAACAGTTAAGACTTCAGTTGGGATGTCTGCATCCCATATTGTGATGCCAGGGCTCCATTCCTAGCTCCATTTCTAATTTTAGCTTCCTGCTGATGTGCATCCTATGAGACAGCAGGTGATGGCTCAAGTGGTTTGGTCCCTGCTACCCATATAGGAGATTTGGATTGAGTTTTTGGCTCCTGGCTTTGGCCTGGCCCAGTCCTGGCTGTTGCCCCAACCACTAAGGCATTTGGGAAGTGATTCAGCAGATGACTGTGCTCTCATGCTCTGTCTTTCCCTTTTCTCACTCCAGTTCTCTCTCTCTCAAATAAATAAAAAATTAAAAGAAAACATGTCTGTAACTATTAGTTGGATACAATCTAGAATTTTATTTACATGCACTCAGTCTAACATCCATAAGTATTTAATAAAACATAAATACATATCCAAAATATATCAGCAATCAAAATTTATTTTCAAAAACACCATGGAATTACATGCTTTTGTACACTGTTTATTTCATTTTTCAAGTATGAGCCTTAAAAAAAAAAAAAAAAAAAAAAACTTGGGGCCGGCGCTGTGGCGTAGAGGGTAAAGCCGCCGCCTGCAGTGACACCATCCCACATGAGTGTCAGTTTGAATCCTGGCTGCTTCACTTCTGATCCAGCTCTCTGCTATTGCCTGGAAAAGCAGTAAAAGATGTCCCAACTTCTTGGGCCCCTGCACCCACGTGGGAGACCTAGAAGAGGATCCTGGCTCCTGGCTTCGGATTGGACTAGCTCTGGCCGTTGTGGCCATCTGGGGAGTGAACTAGCCAATGGAGGGCCTCTCTCTCTGTGTGTGTGTAACTCTTTCAAATAAATAAATAAATCTTAAAAAAAAAAATTTGGATATATGCTTAAACTGAGCTCTAGAGCAGTAGTTTACATATAGTTTCCCATAGACTTTTAAATAGAAATTAATTGAAAAAGGAGAAGAAAACCAGAAATAAAAGGATTAGCTGGCAGAGTTTCTTCAACATCCTTTAAAACAGGGGAGACTAATTTGTATTAGTTACACTAGGGTACTTCAAAACTTTCACGGAAAATGTAATTAAACGTAAGTTTACTTTGGTGCAAACAATTTTGAAATCCAGTTTTACATAATATGCATTTCCATTAACTTTTTGAAGAGCTTTATATATATCCAGCTTCTGTTTAAGATTTCATTTCAAAATGGGACCTATTACTTAAATTTTCCCCCTTTAACATGGAGCACTATAACTCTTCATTAAAATGAATTTTGTTAACAATGGGTTCTATATACAGATTACTAGTTCTAGAATTTCTAGAAAATAGAGTACTCAGTCCATTCTAAGTAATACTTTCCACCTACCAAATAAAAAACAAGCATTGAACTGGACAGCCCCTAACACAAACAGTCAGTTACTCAATTCCATTGATTTTACCTCCACAAGAACCACAGTTCAGGCCCTCATTAACTCTCCACTAGATGACCAGAGCGATGACTGGAACAGTCTCAACATCTTCAAGACTTGGTCCACTCTGTTCCAACCTGACTGAGCAATGATACTTTCTTTATAAGACATACTTCCTTTTCCCCTCATCCCTCTACTCAAAAAAACTTTGATAGCTTCCCATTATGTTATAAAATCAAACTCCATCAAAATTTTCTGTGCCTGATTTTGGCTCTGAAAAGCTCCCTGAGGGCTACCTGACACAACATGTTCTCCAAAACACCTTTCATACATTCTATTCACACTCCTTCTCTCTATAAATTTTAAAAACTCCAGGTACTTTCCCATTCATATACATCTATATACCTGTATTTAAACAAACTCATCTTCTCATCCATCTCTCAAATCCCAGCACAAATCTCACATTCTCTAAAGACAGTTTCCAGATTGAGCCTCACTGTTAATAATTCCAAGTTGTTTTGGTATGTTCCTTATGAAGTTCTTTCTACAGCTGAAATTCTAAAATGTTAATAGCCTAGTTCTGGAACTAAATTCAACAGATCCCAACAAGACAGAATGTGCACAACTGGCTACAGCCAGATTATGGCAATTTCAAATTACCAAATTTAAAGTAAAATAAAAAAAAAATAATATATGTGGGTATCAATGAACAATTCATTTGAACAATGCTATACTCACCTTTTAGCTACTGAAAAATAGCATTCTAACAACATCCCTTAAAGTGAAGCATAAAATAATAATAAAACAAAAACAATAAAGGTATGTACACAGTTATTTCCTGCGTGCCGGGCATTAATACTTATTGACTAGGTTAAGCCTCATAATAACCCTATTGGAAAGGTATTCTCATTACTTCTGATGTTACAGATGCAGAGAAGCAAAGTAATTTGCTCAAGTTCATACAGCTGGTAGGTGGTAAAGATGGGATTCAAACCTAGGTAGTCTAACTCTACAATGGATGTTCTCCAAATACTAACAATACATCTCTCAAAGAGCTCTCAGTGTCAGGAAAGAAACCAATCCTAATCTTCCAAATTATAACATCGTTTTTTCTATCCTACAAGTATCAGTACAATGTGAAGTTTAAAACAGCACATTCTAAAGACAAGAGTTCAATTTTTTAATGATCACTAGGTGGCATTAGTTCTGATTTTCTACAGTAAGTTGTCTTTACCTTGCAATCCACTTTTATCCAAAAAATTGCTCAAGTTAAACAACGTGTTTCTTGAAGCCAAATACTGAATGAAGCGCTAGGGATTAAAAAAAAAAAAAAATCACAATCAAAATAAGGTACTACTATCATATCATAAACTCTAATGTGAAAATGAGAAGTTATGATTAATACATCCTATTAGGTTTATCTGGTTTAAACTTCTCACCCTTATTCTTCTCATAACTAGTTACCAAACACAAAACCAATACAGATTTTTCATTAGCATTATAGGAATTTATTAAGTGTAATGCCTACAACTATAAGTAATAATGTCAAAATCATAAAAGGAAATCAGCACTTTTAAACTGTACCAGCAATTTTGTTTTTATTGCAGCACATTAGTACTAAAGCTAACCATATTCAGATGGTGTCTGTATGTTAAACAGCCACCTGGAATTCCAAACTTTACTAACTGTAAAAAAACATTTCTAGTTATAAAAGAGAACGATATTATAGAAACCCACTTACTCCATGTCCAGATTAAATACAATAACATACACTTCAGATCATGTTCTAAAGTCAAAACATTATAGACCCCATTAAAGACACACATCTTCAATATCATTCCCTTTCCTCTCTCTTCAAAGGTAGTTATTATTCTGAAGCAGAAAACTGCATATAACTTTATCTTTTCAATTTACATACTATACTCTTGTACAATGTGCTTTTCAATTCAACTTCTTCCCAAGAATGATCATTTAATATATGTAAATCTATTTCACTCATTTTAAATGGTGTTCTAGAATCTCAATCAACTAATATTCATTATGTATCCATGCCTTTATTTATGGATATTTAAGTTCATTCCAGTTTTCATCATAAACAATGTTGTATTAACTTCTTCATACTTGGTCTCCATGTGCAAGTATACCAAAGTTTCTTGGGATATACACTTAGCATTGGATTAAGTCAGCATTTACGTAAACATGTTCACAAAGTATTATCCAAATACTCTACCACTACCTTTATATACAGCATCTAGAACAGAAACCTAAAGAAATCTTTCAACTTTTATTTCCTTTAGGATTCCTTTTTTCTTTCAAAATCTGCAAGCTGAGTATTACTATCAACAATGATCTACATCATCCCTCGACTCCACTTTGTTCTCTTGCAATCATCCCAAATTAACAACCAGGATTTTAAAAGCTAATTTGTAAACCTAAGACTGTTTCATCATTATCTTGAAACAATTTGTTTCAAATGAACATTAAAACAAATAACACCGTAGTAGACAATGATTTTTACAGGCTTTGATAAAAGTTTCCTTAACTTTTGACTTTAGGAATCAAAGTAAATATCTTAGTCATTTCTATGACTTTAGATATAACAAATTTTTTTTCATTTTACTAGTCGTCACATAATTTTTAGCTGCAAAGATACATAGCTTGATCAACTTGACTTTGTTTCTAATAGCATCCTAATATTTAACTTGGTATTCCATTAAGCACCCCACCATCTGGCAAATAATAAGGTCAGAAGTTTTCTTCTGGGTTTTAAAAGGTAACTTGGAGGGCCGGTGCTGTGGCATAGCAGGTAAAGCCTCTGCTTGCAGTGCTGGCATCCCATATGAGTGCTGGTTTGAGTCCCAGCTGCTCCATTTCCAATCCAGCTCTCTGCTTTGACCTGGGAGGCAGTGGAAGATGGCACAAGTCCTTGGGCCCCCGCACCCATGTGGGAGGCCTGGAAGAAGCTCCTGGCTCTCGGCTTCAGATCAGCTTAGCTCTGGCCATTTACGCCAGCTGGGGAGTCAATCAGCAGATGGAAGAACTCTCTCGCCCTACCTCTGCCGATCTGTAACTCTGCCTTTCAAATAAATAGATACATCTTTAAATGAGAGAGAGAGAGAGAGAGAGAGAGAGAGATAACTTGGGGGCCAGTGCTGTGGCATAGTTGGCTAAACCTCCACCTGCTGCACCGGCATCCCACACAGGTGCAAGCTCCTCTTCCAATCCAGCTCCCTGCTATGGCCTGGAAATGCAGCAGAAAATGGTCCAAGTGCTTGGGCCCCTGAACTCACATGGGAGACCCAGAATAAGCTCCTGGCTCCTGGCTTTGGATTGGCCTAGCTCCAGCCATTGTGGCCATTTAGGCAGTGAATAGCAGATGGAAGACCTCTCTCTCTTTCTCTGTGTGTGTGTGTGTCACCCTCTCTGTACCTCTGTCTCTCAAATAAATAAATAAATATAATCTAAAAAAAAAGAACAGAGATAACAAGACAGTACCATCTTAAAACTATTGTTTAAAGAACAGCAAAATATCCATGTTAAAACAGCATGACAGGTACAAAGATATTTATTATACTTTTCTATACTATTATATGCTTAAAATTTTTCTAAAATATTTAAAGAATATATATTCTTAGATAATTTATCCACCTAGCACACTACATCCATGAATGACCCTATGTTTCCAAGTTTTGAATTTCACCTACCAATTTTTAACTCTACATTTTTATTTATTAATCACCTACAACTAGTCCTGCTACAGCAGATGTCTTACTCAATTATGTGTGCCCACTAAGGTTTTATATTATTGATGAGGAAACTAAAGCTCACAGAATTGACTCACTTATGTAACCCAATTGGTAAGTGAATGGGATAAGAATATCTAGCCACCTGATGTCAGGGCCATATGACAGCCAATCCAGTTTCATCCTTTTGAGATTTCCTCTGTGGTCAGGATTTTCATCTTAACACTACTGATACTTTGGACAGACAGTTTTTTGTTGTTGGGGGCTGTTTTGTGCACTGCAAGATATTCATAAGCAACCCTGGTCCCTGTCAGACACTAGCTGCATCTCTTCCAGTTGTGACAAGTTTCCTTTGAAAAGTTAAAATAATCATCACCTCCCTTTCCTGCCCAGGTTGAGAACCAGTGTTCCTTGGTATTACTATCATCATATCAAAGTGAAAACCAGAAAACTGCACAAACTAGGTAAAAAAATGAGCAGACCATGAGCTTTACATTAGTGTTGAAAGGAAACTCAAGATGAGTTTATCTGAAAACCATACCGAATCAGGCAGGCATCGGTTTAGTGGTCAAAACACCAGATACGTTGCTGGTGTCCCATTCTGGAGTCCCTGGATTTGAAGCTCAGCTCTGGCTCCTGACTCATTACCTGCCAATACATATCTTGGGAGGCAATGGTGTTAGCTCAAGTAGGAAGCTTCCTGCTATACAAGTAGGAAACTTGTCCCAGCTCTCAGTTTCAGCCTAGCCCAGCTCAGCCCTGGCTGATCTGGCCATTTAGGGAATGAAACAGTTTGGAATTTTCTAAGAATCAAAAAGTTAGCTGCTAAGCCGAAAATGGAAAATAAGATGATTCTCTTTAAAAAGAAAATTTCAAAACCTATATATCTCACTACACAAACCCTTGTGGGCATTAAAGACTTCAGATACATAATCAGTACCTATCAGCAAAACACTATCATGGTCCTCAACTAGGCAAAGTGTTGTCAAAGACAACTATAGAAAAGCAGTCAAAAATCTGGTTGGATTAAAAAAAAAAAAAGGCAAGTGGACAAAGACATTTTATATCATCTATGAACAAGGCCTGTGAAGATCAGAGCTTATGGAATATACCTCCAAGGCATGATCTTTGCTTCTTTATCCCATTACTGAAATCCTCTGTGCGCTGACCCACTTTCTGCTTTCTGGCTTACAAGCCATGTTTCCTCAAATTGCAGGAACTATATTTTACTATATTACACTGTATTATATTATAATTATATATTTCATATAAATATACAATTATGTAATATAACCATTAGGTAATTACATTCCTGCCCTTTTAACCTGTTTATCCAGCTGTTGAAGCTACTTTTTAAGTATTAGTGACAAAAGCAAATTGAATTAGTAATCATACCAATATACTTACTCAATTACTTACTTTTTAATCAAGAATTCTGCTTACCTCATTTCCATACACCATCAGATGGTGAGTTGTAATGAGAGACTTGAAGACCACCACCCAACTACTGTTAGTAGTTCTTTCAAATAAACTGTCTGCCAACTGTGGGATGTTCACATTCATCTCATTTGTGCATTGTATCAAGTCTGAAATTTAAAAAAAAAAGATATTTTAAGATCAATTTCCTCCAGGTTTTAACTGTTAACACCAAATTTGCATGCTAACAGGCAAAAAAATCTAAGTGGAATAATAATCATTTTGGATTTAAAAATCTTTCAGGGGCGATAATACTATAATCTACCTGAGAAGTAGAGTATTTTCTGATTAGGATTACATAAATGATCATTAATACGAGAAAATAAATTAAACTTCCTCAGGGTATTATTCACCCTTGAGTACTTCAAAGAAATCATAGATACAGACACATGAACAAACTGAAGGTTAAATTACATTTATTAATATCACCCCAGGGATTGGCACTGTGGCAAAGTGGGTTAAGCCACTCCTGTGATGCTGGCATCATATGAGTCCTGACTTCTCCACTTGCAATCTACCTACCTGCTAATGCTCCTGGGAAAACAGCAGAGTACGACCCAAATGCCTTGGCCCCTGCCACCCATGTCAAAGACCCAGATGAAGTTCTAGGCTCCTGGCTTTGGCCTGGCCCAGCCCTGGCAGTAGCAGCCATTTACACAGTAAACCAGCATATGGAAAATTATTCTCTAACTTTGCCTTTCAAATAAATAAATCTTTATTAATATTTCCCCTAGAGTTCTGTATCTGCACTAATATGAAGATAACTGGGTCTGTGATTGAGTAGGATCTCTGTTTATGTAAAACATTTCTTATTTTTCTCTCCCTTCAGTCCTAATGAGTTAGCTCAGGTTTCAGTCAGTAGCTGATATCAACAATCAAAACTAAAAATTGAAATGTTCTATTACATAAACTTCCAAATCAGAAATGACTCAGGAGCTCTATTTTACCCAATATTATTCATACAAAGTTAAAACAATGTAAGTTCCAATTTTATGTTTCAAACCCAAAAGCAGGACAATAAAAGTCTAATAACAACTGTTTCAGTATCAAAACAAAGTTCTTAATGGACCCCAGAGTTGTACCTAAAACCTGCTTAAAAGGTATAATTGGCAAACTCAATCAAGACAACACAAAATATAATGCAATTTAGAGAAATAATGAAGGAGAAGCCCACCAAAAAAAAAAAAAAAAAAAAAAGCTGTTTTAAAAATACACACATAGGGGCCAGCGCTGTGGCACAGCAGGTTAAAGCCCTGGCCTGAAGTGCCGGCATCCCATATGGGCTCCGGTTCTAGTCCCAGCTGCTCCTCTTCCGGTCCAGCCCTCTGCTATGGCCTAGGATGGCAGAAGATGGCCCAAGTCCCTAGGCCCCTGCACCCACGTGGGAGACCCGGAGGAAGCTCCTGGCTCCTGGCTTCAGATCGGCGCAGCTCCAACCGTTGCAGACATCTGGGGAGTGAACCAGTGGATGGAAGCTCGCTCTCTCTGTCTCTACCTCTTTCTGTAACTCTGTCTTTCAAATAAATAAATCTTTTTTAAAAATACATATAAAATATAATTTATAAATATATTAACTATCATCAGAAAAATTAAAGCTCTTCGTTACCCAGTAATGTCCACTTTTAATCTTTAGTATACTATAATGATTAAATATGAATTCAAATGACCTAACTTGGTTTGACTGCTTAAAATAAGTGACAATGTAACTATTAACATTTACCTACTTCTAATCTTCAAAATGTTTGCTTTATTACATGTAATTATTCAAGTAGCATTTGCTAAACAAGTACATTTATAAAAGCAGTTACCCTAGCAAATCCTGGTTAAAAACAAAACAAAGAACAGTTAAACAGAGTGTCCAGGGAACAGCAGCATGACACCAGACTTTCACAATTTAGGCTACCTAAACAAAAACTAAATAGCAAATTCACTTAGGTATGCATGGTTCAGCTTCTCCTAGTAAAAAATGGCATCTCATCTCTGCCTTGTCTGAATCTTCATAGTACTTTATACCTGTCTTGTGGCAGTGAACATTATACTTCCCTTATTCCAAATTTAATTAATCTGCAGAAGGCAAGACCAATCTATTGCTTGTTCATTTTTAATCCTTTAAATATAAAATATATTTAAATATAAAATATTTATACATAAAATATATTTAAATATAAGAGATATTTAAATATAAAAGTACAGTAGTAAAGTTCTAAATTTGGTTATAAAAAGCTATATTTCTAGCTTCCTTCCTTGCCATCTTTATAGACCTATATTTTTTCTCTATACCCGTGCACAAACTTTTCTTGATAAGCTGTTCAATTCTAAAACATAGTAGTTACTTCTTTATGATGACATCAGAAGTAATTCTATTCCTTAGAATCTTATTTTCTTAGTTTTCAAAATTGAACTTTCACAAAATTTATTACAATACTGCCCATACACCCTGTGTGTGCTAATATACAAGGAATCTTCAAAAAGTTCATGGAAACTGTATACTAGGAAGCACAATGCATGAATTTCAAATCTCTTACACCAAAATAAGCTTATCATAATTCAATTTTCCACTAACAGTTTAAAATACCCTCGTATATACATCCCCAAGATGCTATCAATATCCACAACCTTTTGATTCTATTTCCTAAAACTCTAGCAAATCCAGGTTTTCCTCTCCATCCCAAAACCAGGGTGAAAGCCAAAGTTCAGGTCTTATTTATCTAACCAAGGTAAGGCATTGTGAAGTCAGGAAGGGGGATTATCATACTCAGAAAGGTTTTACTAGTACTCAGTAAATAGAAGAGGGAGAACTGTCCTGTAGTGCACAATCAGTACTCCCTAATTCAGATTGCTTCCAATGAGAAACACTGACCTGATTGGTCTCCTCATTTCTGATGTGATACTTCTGATTTAATTTGGGATCTCTCCTACCCCACATCCCCAGTCATTCTCTAAACTGGCCACAGAATGATCTCTAACACAATATGACTGTCCCTTCCTAACCTCAGCAATTATCTAGTGCTAATGCAATGAAAACAATACATCCGTCACCAATATACTCCTTCTTGCCTCTCAGCCTCCAACCTAGAACCACTTTCCAGTTTTCTATGGTGTGCCTTGCTGTTTCACACCTGAACCTTTCCATTCCTTTTTATTCTTCAAAAAACATTTCCTCAGCGAAATCTTTCCCTTCAGTCTCTAATGCTGACATATAATTCTGAACAGAATCATTCTTCTACACCTTAAATATGTACTCCCAAACCAATTTCTCCTACTTGAGAGAACTTAAAAGGCTAACATTTCCATAGACAATTGCTAGAATGTCAGATACAGCCTGCTCTTAAATGAAGAGGATATAGATCTGTTTCAACAACCACAGTATTTTATATATAGCATGTGGAATTATACATAGTTCTCTACATGCTATAGAATATTTTTATATATATGCGAATTTATTATATACTACTATATCCATATTACATTCCCTTGATGATCTATTCATCCCCTCTGCATGACTTGCTTTAGCCAGATATCTCCTTTGCAATGCCTTCCAAATGTCATGCCCTCTTACCTCACGTACTTAGTGCTGCTGTTCTGACTAAAATCCTAAATTCTATCCTGGTTGCTCCCTCAACCTTCTTCCTTTAGACTGCTGGTGAAATACCACATTATGAGATGAATATTTTCACAAAATAACAAATATAGAGCATCCCCCATACTTCAAATCATCATTATCCCCCTTATTCTTGTCTTTTTTATTCCAAAGCAATTTATTACCACCTCACTCATTTGATTTCTTTAATCTTCTTCTTAACTAAAATGTTTTTAAGTTTTATGTGGGCAGACTTCTGTTTTTCTCTATTTCCCAAAGGCCTAGAATATTGCCTTGCATATTTTGCATCTAGATACATTAATTTTAGTATGAATATGGATACTCTTATATGACTTTTTAAAAAAGAATCCAAAATGGTATGAGAGTATTTTAAAAAGTTACTCAAGGAAGGGCCAGCACTGTGCCATAGCAACTAAAGCAGTGCTGGCATCCCATATGGGCGCCAGTTCGAGTCCTGGCTGCTCTACTTCCAATCCAGCTCTCTATGGCCTGGGAAAGCAGCAGAAGATGGCCCAAGTACTTGGACCCCTGCACCCATGTGGGATACCCAGAAGCTCCTGGCCCCTGGCTTCGGATCGGTGCAGCTCTGGCCATTGCGACCAACTGGGGAATGAACCAGCAGATGGAAGTTCTTTCTCTTTCTCTCTCTCTCTCTCTCTCTCTCTCTCTCTGCCTCTCCCCTCTCTGTGTAACTCTTTCAGATAAATAAATAAATCATTTAAAAAAAGAAATGGGGAAAAAATGAATTTAAGTTTATTATGATGTAAAACTGTTTGAAATCCATATAGTTCTTCTGGTCAGAATATGCATTTCCCATAAATCTTCTAAGGACCCCATTTCTGACATGGACTAAAGCAAAATTGTACAACTATTTGGACAACCTACTATCCCCTAAAGCCTTAAAAACAAACTTGAGCCCAATACATGGGAAAAGTTTCAAATTTCAAGCTAAAGAGAATCTAAAAGATGAAGATTTTGCTTGTAATGCTAATTTAAAAATATGGTGTGCTTTTTTAAATGACCATGTGAAAACTAAAGTATAATTCCAGAAGCTAAAAATAATACCTCACATATAAACAGCAGAAAAATGAAAAAAAAAATTATGTTAAAATTAAGATTAATAGTGGACCAAATACAAATATTATTGGAGTGGAGGGGATGAACAACTGAATAAAGTTATACAGACTTTGCTATATATACGCCTCCACTGTACTTTCTCTGCACACTGTTATTAACATGAAAGTGCTTCCAACAATGCAGGAAGGAAAATGCTATAACCAAAAGCAAAACTACTCCAAATGTCTCAGGTATCACAATAACTATTGCTCTTCCCACTCTCAATTAAAGAGTTCCTGTTTCTTAAAAAGCAAAAACTCAGTAACAATTTACCTTACCCATCAAAAAAATTTTAACATGAAGACACAGCTCACATTTTTCTGCTATTTATTTACTTTGAGATTATAAAATCTGAAATACCTTGTTAAATATTTCATTATTAACAATTCCTAAACCTTACACTCAAAAAGTACCACACAGCATGTAGTCAGTCTTTTTTTAGGTAAGTGAAAATGAGAATAACTGCTATTTAAAGACAGGAACAGAAAGAAAATGGCCTTACTATAAGAAATGAAAAGCATCTTCCTAGATAAAGAGGAAGGAACCAATATAGCCATCAAAAAACAAAATGCTCTTACTTTCAAACTTTAATTATGCTCTTCCAACAATATCTGAGGTAGACACAGCAGATACTAGTTGTACTATATGAGTAAGGCTCCTCCCTCTAGGTAAGATCATAGCAGCTAATTACTAAGTGATAAATTTATAACAAAAATTTTTTGTAAAGTGTAAAGGATACTTTAAAAATATATACCAAGTAAATTCCCAACTACCCAATTTCATAAGTTTTATAATTCAAATGGATTTAAAACAAAAAGAGAAGCAGTGAGATGCAAAACTGTATTTCTATAATGAAAGGAATGTTTCAACAAAATACAAAAACCTTGAAGCAAACAGTAACAGATGGCTTCATTAACTGAATAGCCCTATTCCTAGAGCAGGCCAGCAGCCTAAACAGACCTCTCTAGGCAGAGAATTCACCAGCTGCAGCAACTTAGGTTAAGACACCTGGGTGTTCAATTTTGCAGCAAGGCAGTCTACCTAACCAGTGACATGCACTTTCAGAATGCAGAAGTCTCAAGTTCCCATCCACCCAGGCACTTACACAAGGCTGTATCCAAATGATACTCATACCTAAATCAGATTTTCTAACAAGTGAGCCTGAACAACATATCATAATCAATTCAGCCAAATGCTACCCTTCCTTTAGTCATCTTCAATGACAGCCTTTTTGCAACTGCCCTTAAAATGGATTTTACTAATGAAAGCCATTTTTCAAACACCTAGAAAAGTGGAGATAAACTTTATTTGGAAAGCAAATTAAGTAGCTAATCAAATGTTAATTCACTTATCAGATCTTGAAAATCTTTCCTGGGGCCAGTACAAATGAAAATATAAAATATTCATTAAGAAATAGGAATAGAAACTACAAAGTAAGAAAACAGCTTCCATTTTTTGACGTAAAGTATCAGCAGCATTTTTTCATAGAGCAAAAAATTTTGAAGTATTTGAAAACATATAGGTTGAAATCAGAACTAAATTAAAAGAAATTACACACACACAGGCACATTCACCCTAGCTGAACGTTATTAAATGACTAGAAAATGTAATGAACTATCTTTTTTTCTTACTCCAGCCAATTGTTTTGTGTAGGAGATCAAAAAGTAATGGTCCAAATTAAGATGCAACTGTTAAAATATTATGCGTAAATCTTAGGGGGGGGGGGTTATTCATGAAGAATACAATGTTGCATTTTTAAGTGATGCCCATTTAAAGTAGCTTAAAAAATATGCTATCTACATACTGATTTACCCCCTTAACAAATAAATCTGATCAACACATTAATTGGCCCTTAGTGTAGAAACTGGGGAAACATCCAAGTTAGAATATGCTTAGTACAAGTGACAGGGATTGAGTTACTCTGAAAAGTGCAAAGGAGGGGCCATTCAGGCTACTAAAAAGAAAGGACAGGGCCAGCACTGGGCACAGTGAGGAAAGCTGCTGCCTGCACTGCCAGTGTCCCATTTGCGCACTGGCCTGAGTCCCAGATGCTCCACTTCTTACCCAGCTCTCTGCTATGGCCTAGGAAAGCAATGGAAGATGGCCCAAATGTCTGGGCTACTGTACTCACGTGGGAGACCTAGAAGTTTCAGACTCCTGCCTTTGGATAAGCCCAGTTCCAGCCATTGTGGCCCTCTGGGGAGTGAACCAGTGTATGGGAGACCTCTCTCTCTCTCTCTCTCTCTCTCTGCCTCTCTGTTAACTCTGCCTTTCAATTAAGTAAATCTTTAAAAAAAAAAAAACTAATCCTATAAAAAAATGACAAGAAATTCAGATGGCTTGAATAAAAGAAACTATGAAGCTAAGTGACCTAGTTCACAGTTTAAGTGGAAATATCCAACAATTGAGAATTAGTTAATTAAATGACATACAGTCTGACAATGAAATATAATGAGGCAGACAAAACGCATGGCAAAAAAAAAAGTTATTAGGGGAAATGCTCACCACATTCAATATTAAGTGAAAAGCTGGAGTGAAGAAACATACACATTAAGATTCCATTTTTTAAATCTGTATAACATTTCTTGATGTAAAAGAACTCAATACTTTCCAGAATTACTCAGCAAGTAAGTAGTATTTGAATGGTTAGTAAAGAAACAATATCGGCTGGCGTCGTGGCTCACTAGGCTAATCCTCCGCCTGCGGCGCCAGCACACTGGGTTCTAGGCCCGGTTGGGGCACTGGATTCTGTCTCGGTTGCTCCTGTTCCAGTCCAGCTATCTGCTGTGGCCTGGGAGTGCAGTGGAGGATGGCCTAAGTGCTTGGGCCCTGCACCACATGGGAGACCAGGAGGAAGCACCTGGCTCCTGGCTTCGGACTGGCACAACACGCCAGCCATAGCAGTCACTTGGGGGGTGAACCAACGGAAAAAGGAAGACCTTTCTCTCTGTCTCTCTCTCACTGTCTAACTCTGCCTGTCCAAAAAAAGAAAGAAACAATGTTGTTGTTTTCTCAGTAATCTTATCAATCTCAGTAAAAACCTCTCATGTCACACAGCACACACCAATCCTGTACTGAAATTCGTCCCAGACCTTTTGGTGGGTATTACAGCCAATAGCAGAAAGAAACACATTCCTTTATTTCCTTAAGGATGAGTGGAATAGTTGAATGGTGCAACAGTTGAGAATTTGGTGGGCACTATTTCAGAAGTAGGTCAATATTCTAAGCACAAAGCCAATTTCTCTCCATAGTAGAGAAGATTGAAGGAGCTCTAGACCCCAAAGTCTCATGTTACTCTAAACACCAATTTGCAACTGTAGAGAAAAAAGTCAGTCTGTATACTGTTTTCTGCAAAATAAATGGACTAAGACTCACACAGGTAGAAATTAAGAACTGTAACACTATGTGTTACAATGTCACATAAGAGTACTCCAAAAGTTTTACCGTAAAATGAAAACAAAAGATGGGGTGTATGGCTGGTACAGCAGCTGCTGAAGTGCCATTTGGAGGGAGTCAGTGTTGTAGCACAGCAGGTTAAGCAACTACTTGTGATGCCAGCATTCCAAATCAGAGTGCCAGCTCAAGTCCTGCTACTCTTCTGATTCAGCTTCCTGCTAATGCACCTGGGAAGGCAGTAGAAAATGGTTCAAGTACTTGAGTCCCTTGCTACCACATGGGAGACCAGAATGGAATTCCTGGGTTATGGCTTCAGCCTGGCCAGACCCTAGTTGCTGCAGGCATTGGGGAGTAAACCAGCAGATGGAAGATCAATCTCTGTCTCTCTTTGCCTTTCAAATAAATCATTTAGGGAGAGAGAGCGAGCGAGCGAGCGAGCGAGCGAGCAAGCACTTTGGAACATCTGCATTGCATACTAGAGTTCCTAGGCTTGAACACCAGCTTGACTCCTGATTCCAGTTTCCTGCTGATAAGTACCCTGAGAGTCAGCAGTGATGGCTCAAATAGTTGGGTACTGACATCAACATGAGAAAACTGGACTGAAATCCCAGCTCCTGGTTTTGCCATCCCCTACTCTGGCTGTCTAGCCTACGTGGAGAGTGAACCAGCAAATGGAAGATACTTGTTTGTCTGCTTTTCCAAAAATAAAGATATACTTATTTGGATGCAAAACAATTTTGAAAGCCATGCATAGGGGGCCGGAGACCCAGAGGATGCTCCTGGCCATTGCGGCCATATGGACAGTGAACCAACGGATGGAAGACCTTTCTCTCCTCTCCCTCCCTCCCTCCCTCCCTCTCCCTCTCTCTCTCTCTCTCTGCCTCTCTGTAACCCTGCCTTTCAAATAAATAAATCTTAAAAAAAAAAAAAAAAGAAAACCATGCATAGTTTTTTTCATAATACAAAATTCTCATGAACTTTTTGAAGATCCCTTGTATATATGGATTTCAAAAACTTTTTACACCAAAATAAACATCTCTAAATCTCATTCTCCAGACTCTTTGAAGTGCCCTCATATTAACCTATTAAGTAGTAAATTTTCCATTGAACTGATTTTTAAAATCACTATGTAGAGGGAGAGGATTTTCCTCCCAAAACTATCGAACAGAAAATTTGCTGTGATGTCTTCATGAAGTCTCTTGTTATCTGGCTTAATTTTTTAAAATTAATTTATTTATTTGAAAAAGTTAGAGAAAGAGAAAGATCTTCTAATCATGCTGGCTCACTTCCCCAGATTGCCCCAATAGCCAGGCTGAAATTAAGAGCCAAGAGCTTCATCAGGGTCTCCCATGGGGGTAGCAGGGGCTCAAACACTTAGACTATCTTCCACTGCTTTCCCTAGGCCATCAGCAGGAAGCTGGATTGGACATGGAGCAGTCAGGACATGAACCAGCGCCCATATGAGATGCTGGTGAGGAGGCAGCTTCCACCCAATACCCTACAACATCAGTTATCTGGTTTTATTTTAAAGAAAGTTCTTCCTGAAAGATTCATTGGTCTGAAATTCTCCATCAATTTGAATTTCTGGTACTTATAAAGAATGCATAAAGAAATCAATGTATGGCTAAGTGGAAAGGAAAATTATTATTTTAAAAACATGTATTATTAGGCCGGCGCCGTGGCTCAACAGGCTAATCCTCCGCCTTGCGGCGCCGGCACACCGGGTTCTAGTCCCGGTCGGGGCGCTGGATTCTGTCCCAGTTGCCCCTCTTCCAGGCCAGCCCTCTGCTGTGGTCCAGGAGTGCAGTGGAGGATGGCCCAAGTGCTTGGGCCCTGCACCCCATGGGAGACCAGGAGAAGCACCTAGCACCTGGATCCTGCCATCGGATCAGCGCGGTGCGCCAGCCGCAGCGCGCTGTCTGTGGCAGCCATTGGAGGGTGAACCAATGGCAAAGGAAGACCTTTCTCTCTGTCTCTCTCTCTCACTGTCCACTCTGCCTGTCAAAAAAAAAAAAAATGTATTATTGCTTTAATGTGTATTCTAACAAATGAATTTCAACATTATGAAGTTGATTCCATCACCTGTATCCCTACATCTATATAAGTAGGCAAAAATAAATAAAAACTTTAGGAATTATCTCACTGGGAAAATGAGGAATTCCTCTATATTTGGAGTTGCAACACATTTAGATATCTATGCATCCAAGTGTATGGATATATTCTAAAAGGTTTACAAGGAGACAAATGATATGGCCACACACTTTCAGAAACTTATTATATTGATGCAATACATTCTACAGGGACTAGCTTGTATACAATTAAAATTTACAAAGTTTGATTCTCTTACTGATGACAACTAGATCAACAAAGCTGAAAACACAGAATTTCTCTCCTACTAAACGGAGCTCTTTGAGGGTAAAGATACAGCCTTAAATACACTGTGATGATTGTATGGGTTTCAAAGGTGGCACTGAGAAGCAAATGATTATTTTGGGAGGGGAAGCAAATTATTCCTGATTGCCATATCAGACTTCCTTAACTCATTATACTACTTAAAGCACTTACCGTGCTTCACAACAGTTACTGGCTTATATATCAGTGTTTCCTATGAGACTGAGCTCACTCAAAACAGTACTGGCTTCTTGATCTAGTTAACATCTAACAGAATAGGCTACAAATATTTAAAAATTAAAATTATTAAATGAAATAAATTAGCAGACATATGTATAAAGTAGTAATATTCTATTTTAATATTCTAGTTTAAGCTTTGGTAGAGTCATAATCTGGAAGATTATGTGTGTTAGCAATCTACAGAGTAGTAATTCCTTTTTCAAGTTTATATCACACTTTATATTCCTCCCCACAACACTACAGTGGGATAGTATGAACTGCTTCAACAGAAAAGCTAAAACAGAAGAGTATCCTGGCAAAGAAAGGGTAGACAACCTTCTTATGATTCATAGCAGAAGAAAGAAGGGGTCTTGAAAAATGGAATGGCCAGAGAAAACTGACTTTAGAAGCAGCTAGGAAAAAAAAAAAAAAAAAAGAAGCAGCTAGGTACAAAAAGTCAACATCTAGGATATGCAAAATTAAGATCTGGCTGAAATTTAGCCTCTTACATCACAGCCCAACATAGGTCAAATGTGAACTGTCCATACTTTAATTTTAAAAATTATAGTAAAAAATATATTGTTTTAGTTAATGCAGTCATTATGTAATTTGCCTTAGGATTTATCAATAAATAAAGCATCTTTGCAGAATCAATCCAACCCACTGTCTCTTAAAATTATCTACTATTATTTCTTTGTTTTCTCTTTACCCACTAATCAACCCCAAATGCAAAAAAATAAAAACCTTAGAACAGTAGTTTTAAGTCATGAAAATGTCCTACAGGAAAATATACTCTTGAAATACTCTCAAAATTCACTGCCATTGACTTCTATTTTCAACTGAAAGAGCCATCTACCACCTACTATCAATATAAAAATGTTCACATTGTGAACCGAACTCTATGAAAACCCAGAACTTCTCATTGGTGCGCTATGTATGCTGCATTCCTACCACTAGATGGCAGGCTATTGCACAGGAAAACAAAAAGACCTTAGCAAGAACAGAGATGGGTTCAGATTCATAAACAACCGCCTTAGCTTTGAGATTGTTTAGGATTTCATGTAGTGTTCACAAAGTGTTGGTTTCCAAACCCAGCCATCTCAATCCCACACCAGACTGATCAGATAAATGAGGAAAGCTATCATATATACTACCTCAAGATTTTCTATGTATGTTCATTTTTAATGTATCAGAAAACAAAAAAAAATCTATTTCATGGAATAAAAACTCACTACTCAATATAAGAATTTAAAACATATTTATAGTGAGTAGGAAAACAAAATGAAAGCATTACAGTGTGCCAACATTAAAAAACAACATGTCAATAGTTCAAATACAAGGCTGCTCCTCTTTGAATCCAGCTTTCTGGTATGGCCTGGGTTAGCAGTGGAAGATGGCCCACGGGCTAGGAACCCTGCATACTGCCTTTTGTGGCCATTTGGGGAGTAAACCACTGGATGGAATACTTCTCTCACTGTTATTCTTCCTCTTTCTCTGTTGCTTTTCAAGTAAAGTAAATAAATATTAAAAAAAAAATCTGAGGATGGAGATACTTCTTGACTCAGTCATTATTCTTGTAGAATAATCTGAGTCATTCTTTTGCTACAGAAATCTAAAGGCTTAAATTTAGTTATTAGGAAGACTATTTTGGTTTTATTTTATAGTGATTTGTTTATATTTTTCACTTTTAAGAGCATTATTTCAAAAGCTAAAACTCTGTAGATAGGTTATTATATTTGTTGCTGCCTGTTTTTAATTATCTGTCTTTACAGTTACCAGCAGTTTGAAAACAGATTTTTCAGAAGAAGCTTTCATTTGTTAAACAGTGTCTTACAAAGGTCTTTGGACACCTGGTTGCCAGAGATATGACACTTAAGTCTAGTAAACTTCATTACTAGACTAAGTGTAGTAAATGACTGGTGTAATGTGATTCACTTAAGGAGAACAGATTGTTTTAATTGTTCAGTGTGTAATGAATAATTGATTTCTGCTGTCTATATTTACTATTAATATAAAAACTAGAGGCTTTGCAAAATAAAAATTAGAATATCCTGTTCAGTGTGACTTTGATTTGGCAACAGGGAAGCAGACATAGGGGATATTGAATGAATGAGATGCCTCTGTGCTTCTGTACTATGCTGGTCTGTTCCATGGCCCTCCTCCAGGCCCCTGGTGACACACTACCACTACTGCCGATATTCTAAAAGATTTTTTTTATTTGACAGGTAGAGATAAAGACAGTGAGAGAAAGAAACAGAGAGAAAGGTCTTCCTTCTGTTGGTTCACCCCACAAAATGGCCACTATGGCCAGCGCTGCACCGATCTGAAGCCAGGAGTCTGGTACTTCTTCCTGGTCGCCCATGTGGGTGCAGGAGCCCAAGTACCTGGGCCATCCTCCACTGCCCTCCCAGGCCACAGCAGAGAGCTGGACAGGAAGAGGAGCAATCGAGACTAGCACCCGGCGCCAATATGGGATGCCAGTGCGCAGGCGGAGGATTAACCAAGTGAGCTATGGGGTCGGCCCCATAAAAGATTCTTTATCTGAGACTCTGACCCTAATTATCATGTATGAGTAACAACCTCCCTCAAACACATACCCTCATCCCCTCACCCCCTCTAAATCCTTGGCACTTATCCATTACATGGCATATATTTGTTCATTAATTATTTCTACCCAATAGTAAAGTTCTGTGCAGTCAGGAGCTTTCTGTCCACCATTATATATTCTTAATACATGCACACTGTATGGCATAATATAGAATGTAGTGAATATTTGTAGAACAAATGGGACTTCTGATTGCTCTTACTGAGTTTTGTAAAGCTTCAGAAAAGTGAACTTATAAAGATTCTCATTGTTATGATTGGATTGTGGACATGGAATAGAATTTGTGTTTTTGGGTGAAGGAGACCCTGGTAGAGAGGGTAAGTGCAATCCATTATTTGCTATGACTAGCCAGAATTTAAATTGTTGGAAGACAAGGAAAAATTCTTCTGAATTCCTACTTTTTAGATACGGGCTTGACCTATTCTTTTTCTTCCTGGATCTTTTCTTTTAAAAAACATTAATGTATTTATTTGAAAGGTAGTGAAAGAGAGGCTGAGGCAGAGAGAGAGAGACAGACAGAAAGAGAGAGAGAGAGAGAGAGAGATCTTCCATCCGCTGGTTAACTCCCCAAATGGCCGGAGCTGGGCCGATCTGAAGCCAAGGCAATAGGTAAGATTTAAGCACTCCAAACTGATCTATCTCCTACATGATTAGCAAGGGTCCAAGTAGGTAGGCCATCTTCTCCCTGCTATCCCAGGTGCACTAACAGGAAGCTGGATCAGAAGCAGAGCAGTGGAGATACGAAGTGACACTTTAATATAGGATGCCAATTGCAAGCAACAGCTCATCCATTGCACAATGCCAGTCTCAACCACACAATTATTCCTGTAGGATTCAAAGACTTGTAATATGCATCTATTTCTTAATGTTAAAACAAAAACTGATAATGTTATTCCCTGACAAAGCCTTTCTTAAAAAGCATTAAAAAACACCTTCAGAGCTCTCATCTGCCTTAAAAGTTGCCAAAATTAAAGTGAAGATAACACTTTAAGTTAAACTTTCCATGTATTATATGTGAATAACAAATTAATGAAAAACATGTTTGAATTTAAAAATTCAAGCCTCAGACATTAAAATGCACTTGATCTGAAGAAAATCTTTTCAGACTATACAAAAATAAAGAGAATTTGATGTTTTATTTAATATCCAAAATTGAAAATAAAGTGTTATTATTTGATCCGCTCTGTATTTTAAAACCATCAATCTAAGCATATGACACCAAAAATAGTTTTGTAGTTCATTAAAAAATAAAGATTATGGGGGCCAGCACTACAGCTCAGTGGGTTAAAGCCCTGGCCTAAAGTGCTGGCATTACATATGGGTGCCAGTTCGAGTTCCAGCTGCTCCACTTCCAATCCAGCTCTCTGCTAAGGCATGGGGTAGCAGAAGATGGCCCAAGTGCTTGGGCCCCTGCACCTGCGTGGAGATCTGGAAGAAGCTCCTGGCTCCTGGCTTCGGATCCGCACAACTCTGGCAGTTGTGGCCATCTGGGGAGTGAACCAGCGGATGGAAGACCTTTCCCTTTCTCTCTGTCTCTACCTCTCTCTGTAACCTTTTTTTTTCCATTTGACAGAGTTAGACAGTAAGAGAAAGACAGAAAGGTCTTTCTTCCGTTGGCTCACCTCCCAAATGGCCACTATGGCCTGAGCTACGCCAACCTGAAGCCAGGAGCCAAATGCTCCTTCCTGGTCTCCCAAGTGGGTGCAGACACTGCTCTCCTGGGCCACAGCAGAGAGGCTGGACTGGAAGAGGAGCAATGCCAGCCGTAGTGGCCACTTGGGGGGTGAACCAACGGAAAGAAGACCTTTCTCTCTCTCTCTCTCAGTCTAACTCTGTCGTAAATAAATAAAGGAGTACAGATAATTCTTTTACATGTTGATTTTATTCCCTTTGGGTAAATCCCCAGGAGTGAGATGGCTGGGTCATATGGTAGATATATTTTCAGATTTCTGAGGAATCTCCACTCCATACTGTCTTCCACAATGACTGTACTAGTTTACATTCCCACCAACAGTGGATTAGGATCCCTTTTTCCCCACATCCTTGCCAGCATTTATTGTTTTTTGATTTCTGATGAAAGCCATTCTAACTGGGGTGAGTTGAAACCTCACTGTTTCTTATTTGCATTTCCCTGATGACTAGTGGTCATAAGCATTTTTTCATGTGTCTGTTGGCCATTTGTATTTCATCTCATGAAAAATGCCTATTCAAGTCCTTTGCCAATTTCTTAATTGAACCGTTTTGTTGTCCTCGTATTCTTGAGCTCTTTATAGATTCTGGATACTAACCCTGTATCAGTTTCATAGTTTGCAAATCTTTTCTCCTATTCTGTTGGTTGCCTCTTCGCTTTGCTGAATGTTTCCTTTGCAGTACAGACGCTTCTTAGCTTGATGTAAAACCCATTTGTCCATTTTTGCTTTTGTTGCCTGCGCTTCTGGGTTTTTTCCCAAGGACACTCTGCCTACGCCAATGTCTTGGAGAATTTAATACATGTTCTCCTCTAGTAGTTTGGTGATAATCAGGTTTCAGATTTAGATCCTTGATCCATTTTGAGTTGATTTTTCTATAAGGAGTAATGCTGGGGTCTTATTTCACACTTCTGCACATAGAGATCCAATATTCCCAGCTCATTCATTGAAGAGACTCTTTTCTCCAGGGATTGATTTTAACTCCTTTGTCAGATTAGTTGGTTGTAGATGTGTGTTTTGACTTCTGGGGTTTCTATTCTGTTCCACTGGTCTACATGTCTACTTTTGTGCCTGTACCAGGCTGTTTTGATTATAATTGCCCTGTAGTATGTCCTGAAATCTGGTACTGTGATGCTTCCTGCATTGTTTTGGTTGAATTAAAGATTGCTTTAGCTCTTCCATTTGATTGTATTAAAGATTGCTTTAGCTTTTTTAGCTCTTGTGTTTCCATTTGAATTTTAGCATCGTTTCTTCTAGATCTGAGAAGAATGTCACTGGTATTTGATTGGGTTCACACTGAATCTGTAAATTGCTTTCAGTAGTCTGGACATTTTGATGATCTGCATTCTTCCAATCCATGAACATGGAGGATTTTTTTCCCAGCTTTTTGTATCTTCTATTCATTTAATGTTTTGTAATTTTCTTTGAAGAGACCTTTTACCTCCTTGGTTAAATTTATTCCATGGCATTTAAATTTTTTTGTGGCTATTGTGAATGGGACTGATCTTACAAGTTCTTTCTCAGCCATGGTATTATCTGTGTATACAAAGGCTACAGATTTTTGCATGTAAATTCTATATCCTGCAACTTTACCAGATTCTCTTATGAGTCCCAATAGTGTCTTAGTAAGGAGTCATATGTCATCAGCAATCAGGGAAATTTGACACCCTCCTTTCCAATTTGTACCCCTCTCATTTTTCTTCCCTAATGGCAATGGTTAAAACTTAACAAAACCATATTGACTAGCAATGGCATCCTTGTCTGCTTCCAGATCTTAGTAACACATTTATTTTGAAAAGCCACATTCTGTGGATGAATATTTGAAAAGTCCCTTAAATTTCAGAACAAAAGCATTTTTTTTCTTGACTTGTTATGAGAAAATATAAACCTTAAATGGTCTAAATAAGTAGCAAGGAGCTTTAACCCTCTTTCTTCCATCACTCTATAGTACCCATTTTTTTAGCAACTTCTTCCTTTTACTATGGTACAGATGGTAGAGAATCCCTAAATAAATCTTCTCTCCAATTGAAATGCTACTGTTGTGAATACCACTACTTTTCAAGTTAACCCCTTCCTGAGTCTAAGCACTGAAGAACAATAATTTTTTTCCTTTGGCTGCTATATTGGATACCTGCCAGAAAGACAGACGGGAAATTGGGAAAAGAGGTATGTATTATTAGCTCCTTCTATGAGTTATCATTTATAAAATTTTATTCCTCATTATCAGGAATCTAACACTTATTTGAGTCTGTCCTAAGTGCTATTTATTTTCAATCTCTAGTTCATCTAGTTCTAGATACTAATTTTACCATTACTAAAGTTCTTCTGTAGGCTCATTCAACTTCTAGTTCCATATAGGCTTCTCTCCATTTCCATGTGCTAGGACTGTAGAGATAACAAGACTAAGTGACCTATCAGAATGAGCAAAGGATCTAGAATCAAATTGCAAATCCACTATTTACTATGTTATTAGAGGCATGCATTTGGCCTAGCAGTTAAGCTACCAGTTGGGACACCTACATACCATACTGAAGTAGCTGGGTTTGAGTCCAGACTCTGATTAGAGCTTCCTATTGATAAGCATCCTGAGAGGCAGCAGATAGATGATGGGTAAGTGGCTGGATCCCAGCCACCCACGAGGGATACCAGGGTTGCCCCCAGTTTCAGACCTGGCCAAGCCCTGGTTGTTGAAGGCACAGGGGGAGTAAGCCAGCAACAGGGCAAATGCTTTCAATCACACACTCTCACTTTTTCTCTGCCTCTAACAAATCAAGGTTAAAACACTATTCATCATTTTTATCTCAGACATATTAATTAGCTATTAAGTTTCAATTTCTACACTTAAAAATAAAAATCTTAATATTTAATTTACAACATTCTTTTTTAAGATGAACTTAGGATGTTTTATAAGCTTCAAAGCAACATTACAAATATTACTTTTACTTAGAATCTCATTTTATTGATGTTTTCCCTCATTTTATTAGACTATTCCTCTACCACTTTTCCAATGCAGTATTATGAAACTACTTCAAACTCAATGACTTTTGTAAATCCTCTACAGTCTCATTTTTTTTTTTTGGACAGGTAGAATGGAACAGTGAGAGAGAGAGACAGAGAGAAAGGTCTTCCTTTGCCGTTGATTCACCCTCCAATGGCCACCGCGGCTGGCGCACCATGCTGATCCGAAGCCAGGAGCCAGGTGCTTACCCTGGTCTCCCATGGGGTGCAGGGCCCAAGCACTTGGGCCATCCTCCACTGCATTCCCAGGCCACAGCAGAGAGCTGGCCTGGAAGAGGGGCAACCGGGACAGAATCCGGCACCCCGACTGGGACTAGAACCCGGTGTGCCGGCGCTGCAAGGCAGAGGATTAGCCTGTTGAGCTGCGGCACCGGCTTACAGTCTCATTTTTTCAACTGGGGAGTGTTACCAGTCACAAATAGTCTTAAGAGTGGTGAACTTCATACATACAGATTTTTTTATACATTCCAAAGTTCTCTCATATCTTCAATCTCTGATTATCACAACAGTCTTGTGACAAAGCAAGGAATGCTCTGTTATCTTTATTTTAAAGATTTAAATACTTGTCTAACTAAAGTAACACAGTTAGGATGTAATTCTACTTCTCTCTGTTCACAGTGTTCTGATTACTGTAATCACCTTCTCTAGGGTGCCAGGTCAAGTGCCGGTTGCTCCACTTCTGATTCAGCTCCCTGCTAACGTGCCTGGAAAAACAGCAGAAGATGGCTCAAGTCTTTGGGCCCCTGCACCCATGTTTGAAACCTGGATGAAGCTCCTGATTCCTGGCTTCTGCCTAGTCCTGCCCTGACTGTTGTGGCCATTTGGGGAGTAAACCAGCAAATGGAAGACTGACCTTTCTCTCTCTCCCTCTTTGTCTATTTCTACTTCTGCATTTCCCTGTAATTATGACTTTCAAATAATATAAATAAATCTTTAAAAAATTTACTCTAACTACACCAGTAGATTGTTTATTTTAAGTCACTAAAGTTTAAAAAAATTGGCCAAGGAGAAAGACAGCTCACACTTTGACAAATCAACTCAAAACTAGCTATACATGCACAGTAAATAAAACTAGAGCCTTTTCTGTGCTCCTTTGTTAATGGTTAAAACAGGCACACAAAGTTTGCAGGCTAAAAACACAAGTACAGCCAGAAAAACTGATGAAGCCTTAATCTATTACAGAGTCTTAGTATAGTAAATGGATATATGTAACCCCTCATTCCACAGCAATCACACACAATATACATATAGTTCAAAAAACACATTCTTTCAAACAAACTAAATTATAAATCCTTGTAACAATAACAGTGCTTACATTCTTATGGTTCTGTGAGATTAAAATAAGGATTTAAAAATAAGATTTAATGTAATAATTCATCAATTCATTACTTGATCATATAATCTGAAGAAAATATTACTTTGGTAGAGCATACGATGTTAGATCAGTGATGTCTCTTATATACCCTCAACTGATCCAACATTATGACCAACAGCCAACAAACACAATATCACTAGTTTCGGTAGATCACTTATTCTACAGCAACAGTTAAATAATCCTTTTTCAGGTATAAATTCATAATCCTGGCATGAACACTCTGAAATGATCAAGTGAACCATTTAAAAATCAATATCATATTAAGTTATTTTCAATTTAAGCAAAATTCTATTCAAGAACAGCCTTGCATTTAAAATAAAGCAGGAGGGGCCAGCACTGTGGTGTTGCAGGTGAGGCCGCTGTCTGCAGTGCCGGCATCCCATAGGGGCACCAGTTCAGGACCCAGCTGCTCCACTTCTGATCCATCTCTCTGCTATAGCCTGGAAAAGCAGTAGAAGATGCCCAAGTCCTTGGGCCCCACACCCATGTGAGAAACCTGGAAGAAGCTCCTGGCTCCTGGCTTTGGATCAGCACAGCACTGGCCACTGCAGCCAATTAAGGAATCAACCAGTGGATGGAAGACCTCTCTCTCTCTCACTGCCTCTCCTGTGTAACTCTGACCTTCATATAAATAAATAAATTTTTAAAAAATAAATAAATAGGCCAGCACCATGGCTCACTAGGCAAATCCTCTGCCTGCAGCACCGGCACACCAGTTCTAGTCCAGGTTGGGGTGCCGGATTCTGTCCCGGTTGCTCCTTTCAGTCCAGCTCTCTGCTGTGGCCCAAGAGGGCAGTGGAGGATGGCCCAAGTGCTTGGGCCCTGCACGAACATGGGAGACCAAGAGAAGCACCTGGCTCCTGGCTTCAGATCAGCACGGTGCGCCAGCTGCAGCAGTCATTGTGGGGTGAACCAACGGCAAAGGAAGACCTTTCTCTCTGTCCCTCTCTCTCACTGTCCACTCTGCCTATCAATAAACAAACCAACCAACCAAAGCAGGAAAAGCTGTTGACTGAATAGTTCACTAGCCCAGCATACTAAGTCCATTACCTTCATTAAGGAATTCTAAGACAATTACGTGGAGACTTTTACATACCAGGCATTATATTCTGAGTTTTAGAGATATTGAAAGCAGAGCAGCTAGGACTGGAACCAGCACTCTGGTAGGGGCTATCAGTCAAAAGCAGAAGCCATGGCAAGAGCCATGGCTCACTTGACTAATCCTCCACCTGCGGTGCCGGCACCCTGGGTTCTAGTCCCGGTTGGGGTGCCGGGTACTAGTCCTGGTTGCTCTTCTTCCTGATTCTTCTTCTTCCGGGTACTAATCCTGGTTGCTGTGGCCCGGGAGGGCAGCGGAGGATGGTCCAAGTGCTGGGGTCCCTGCACCTGCACGGGAAACTGGGAGGAAGTACCTGGCTCCTGGCTTCAGATCGGCGTGGCATGTGGGCCGTAGCAGCCATTAGGGAGTGAACCAACGGACGGAAGACCTTTCTCTCTGTCTCTCTCTCACTGTCCATAACTCTGTCTCTCTCTCTCACTGTCTAACTCTGCCTGGCAAAAAAAAAAAAAATTTAAAAAAGAAGCCTTATCTGCTATGCTACAATGACGCTTCCTCCTTTCCCTAAACTTTAAAGCAAGCATATGAGACATGATAGGAAATCTTGTAATATTAATTATTTTCATGTTTATATTATTCACATACTTTTAGTAAAGGTAAGGGAAAACTCATTTTTGTTGGCCACTTCCTCCAAAAACAAATTACCACATAAAAATATGCCACCTCCTCTACCAGTCAGTTGTACTAAGATATGCAAGTTCAATTTTATTTTTAAAGATTTATTTTGTATTTATTTGAAACAGTTACAGAGAGAGGTAGAGACAAAGAGAGAGGTCTTCCATCCACTGATTCACTCTCCAGATGGCCGCAACAGCCGGAGCTGTGCCGATACAAAGCCAGGAGCCAGGAGCTTCTCCTGGGTCTCCTATGTGGGTGCAGGGGCCCAAGGACTTGGGCCATCTTCTACTGCTATCCCAGGTTGTAACAGAGAGCTGCATTAGAAGAGGAGCAGCCAGGACTAGAACCGGCACCAATATGGGATGTCCGCGCCTCAGGCCAGGGCTTTAACCCACTGCACCACAGCACCAGCCCCTACAAGTTCAATTTTTTTTTTTTCAAGCAATACACTAGGTGGGAGAATGAAAAATGCTTACAGAGGGCACTGGTGCTGTGGCATAGTGAGTAAAGCTGTCGCCTGCAGTGGTGGCACCCCATATCTGCACCGGTTACAATCCCAGCTGTTCCACTTCCTACCCAGCTCTCTGTTATAGCCTGGGAAAGCAGTAGAAGATGGCCCAAGTCCTTGGGTCCCTGGACCAATGTGAGAGACCTAGAGGAAGCTTCTGGCTCCTGGCTTCAGATTGGTGCAGCTCCGGCCACTGCAGTCATCTGGGGAGTGAACCAGTGGAAGGAAGACCTCTCTCTCTCTCTCTGCCTTGGCCTTAAAAAAAAAAAAAAAAAAAAAAAAAAGGCTTATAGAGCAACTGTCCTTAATCTGAGTTTACAAAGCACCAAGAAATAAATTAAAAAAAAAAAAAAAAAAAAAGCCAAAAGGGCACAAGTACAGCACAGCCAAATGAAGCAATTTCAAAAATAAGAAGTGATTAAGCTAGAGTCAGATCCAATAACCCAGTTTATGGCTTGTTCCCCTTGAAGTTATGTTAACAATGTATTTTAAGAACTGCAGAAAGTCGTCATTTCCAAATGTGATCTTGCACAGTTATAAAAATTGTATTTCTCAAAGAAGGTTTTCTCCTAACTATATCCCACTCCCTAAAAATTTACTGTGGGCTTTGAGCCACCCCCACTACCCACGTACCAACTGCCTGACTTTGAGTCAAAGTTCTTCATGTCATCTAACTGTTAAATTTATTCACTACTTCTCAGTTAACAAAGTGTCCCAATGTAAGCATCTGCAAAACTAAGCTAGTAAGAGTCTACTAAATAGGTTTCTATAAGTATGAATCTTGTTAATGCGTGTCAATTACTCAAACACAGAAAAGAAGCCTTAGCTATTCTCCTCATTTTGTACATTATGTCCTAACTAAAATGATGTCATCATACTTTGTGTAACATTGAAAATTGAAGTTTCCTTAAACTTTTAATAAATATCTACCTTCAGATTAAAGTATATACATTTCTGTTTAGAAAACTTTTCCCGTGACTCCAGTGCAATCTACATTCAAAAATTCCAAAACGCAGTAATTACCAACATTTAATTATAATAAAATATGAAAAGACTGAAACATCTAAATTTCATTCTATGCTTTAAGATCAGCAAAACTTATCCCTATTTTCACACTGCAGTTGAAAACAAAAATACAAAGTAATTTTGAAAAATCAGCCCTTACTATGATACTGCTTCACTTCCAGTAGCCAAAAGCTGCCTGGCAGTAAGATTAAAATTCATTCCCCCTCCACAATGTAGTCTCTGGCAATTGCTCCAGCTGTATTTCTCATTACACTCCATTTGTATCTCACAGTTTCAGAGAACATGCTATTTACAAACAGATTTCTTTGTTCCCAAATACAATTCAAGCCTTCTTGCCTAGGAATGTTTGTTTATGGTCTTTCTTCCAGCTGAAATGCCCATTGCTCCTAACTAAGCATTAGTTAGCATTTCAGGTCCAGTTCTCACCCTTATCACAAGCACCACCTATCTCATCTGATTTTTAATGTCATTTCATCTATACTTACTTCACACTATATGGTTAACACAGCTATCGGTATACATCTTCTCTATTAGACTGGACATGATCAGACATTTCACATTTAGATTTCTAAATAATCTCAACACATAACTTGGATATAACAGACACTCAATATGCATTTTTAATGAGTACATTAATTTCCATAAGACTAACAAGGTCTTGTTTGGTAGAAATCTAGCTTTAAGCAGGTAAGAAGGACTGATAATATATTCATCATTTATAGAAACAGGTATCAATGCACAGTCAAATCACATAAATCAGGGCGTTGGCATTATAGCACAGTGGGTTAAATCATGGCTCGAGACACTGTTATTCCACCTTGGAGTGCCAGTTCAAGTTCTGGCTGCTCCACTTTCAATTCAGCTTCTTGCTAATGAGCCTGAGAGAACAGCAGAAGATGGCTCAAGTACTTGGGTCCCTGCCACTTACATGGGAGACTGAGATTGAACTCTGGTCTTTGGCTTCAGCCTGGCCCAGCTCCAGCCATAGCAGTCATTTGGGGAACGAACCAACAGGAATGAAAGCTTGTGTGTTTTCTCTCTCTTGTTCTGTCTCCCCAACTCTGTGTAACTCTGCCATTCAAATCAACAAAATAAGCTTCCAGAAAAATCACATAAATGAAACAAGTTTCCAAAAATCGTGTTAACTTTATATTGATTTACCAGACCTTTCTAACTCTTACTGACCATCACTCAATATGGTAGTTTGTGTTTAAGTTAATTCATATATTTGGAACTAAAAACAAAACAAAAAACACACACACCTGGATTTCCAGACAAGCCAACAAAAGCCAAAGAGATCACAGTGTATCTGACTTCATTCAGAGACCCAAATCACCAAGTCTGACAATAATCAAAGGCACAATTTCCATGCTAAACTACACTTAGCTCCCTGCAAACTTGGCAACAGGATTATACATACTTCCCATCCTGCACTCTAAACAAACCAACCTCTAACTACCTGGGAAGAGAAACCTCCCAGCTTTCATGTTACCAGCATTTGGGAAAGCAGCTAATGAACAGGAGAAAACAGGGACTCTAAAATGAAGACACAGGGAGGGGAGCTGAAGGGACCAATATCTATCAAGATAACGCCTGCCCTTAACAAGATCTTAAGGGCTCCTTATCCAGCCTCATCTCCCTCTCACCTTCACTAACACTTTGCAGTTCACCATATAGAACACAACAAAGTTTTCCCAACCACACCATAAAAGCTCTTTCACTCCCTATATTCTACATTACTATATAAGCTAATTTAGAAGGATCTTCTTTGATCATTTGCAGATCACTATTCAACCTTAAAATCCCTGTTGCTTGCTCTATGAAACCGTCACTAACTTTCTCCAAAGTTATTCACTCACTCTTTTTTTAAAAATTTATTTAAAAGGCAGAGTTATAGGGGCTTGCGCTGTGGCGCAATGGGTTAACGCCCTGGCCTGAAGTGCTGGCATCCCATATGGATGCCAGTTCGAGTCTCAGCTGCTCCTCTTCCAATCCAGCTCGAGGGAGACCCACGTGGGAGACCGGGAAGAAGCTCCTGGCTCCTGATTGGTGTAGCTCTGGCTGTTGTGGCCATCTGGGGAGTGAACCATCAGATGGAAGACCTCTCTCTCTCTCTCTAACTCTTTCAAATAAATAAATAAATCTTTAAAAAAATAAATAAAAGGCAGAGTTATAAGACAGAAGCAGGAAGAACCAGAGAGGCTTTCTGTCTGCTGGTTCATTTCCCAAATGGCTGCAATGGCCGGAGCTAAGCAGATCCAAAGTCAGGAGCCAGGAGCCAAGAGCTTCCGAAGGGTCTCCCACATGGGTGCAGGGGCCCAAGGATGCGGGCCATCCTCTACTGCTTTCCCAGGCCATAGCAGAGAGCTGGATAAGAAGTGGGCAGCTGGGGCTAGAACCAGTACCTATATGGGATGCCAGCACTGCAGGCATGGGCTTTTACCTGCTATGCCACAGCACTGGCCCCTCACTCTCTTACTTGGTACTTTATGTAAAAAGATTGTACATTTATCACAATGTATTACAACTATCTGCTTACACATTTCACACTATATATACCATGTTCCTTTTAAGGTAAGGATCAAGTATCCCTCATCTTGATACTCTTCTGGAGCTTTACCACTTTTGCTTGCATCCCATTCATTGTTTCTGACTAAAGTATGCAACACAGCAAGAAAAAGACCTTTGTCTGTCTTTCTCACCATGCAACTTCTGCCATCTTATGGCTCAGCAAGAAGGCCCTCACCATATACCAGCACCTTGATAACAGAGTTCCCAGGCTCCAGAACTAAGAAATAAATTTTTAATACATTACTCAGTTTCTTGTAGCAGCAAATGAAAACTATTCCACATCACACACAAATTAATTCAAAATTGGTCATCTCTAAATTTAAGAGCTGAAACAATAAAACCTTTAAAAGGGAAAAGGTGTAAATCTGCATAATCTTAGATTAGCCAATAGTTTCTTAGATTAGTCAATGATTTCTTAGAAATGGCATCAAACAGTATAAATAGCTAAAGAAAAAGAAATTGGATTTCATCAAAATTATAGAGTTTTGTTTATCAAAGAACACCACAGAGTAAGTGGAAAAACAAGCCACGGGGCCGGCGCTGTGGCACAAAAAATAAAGCCACCACCTTCAATGCCAACAACCCATATGGGCACCAGTTCTAGTCCAGCTGCTCCACTTCTGATCCAGCTCTCTGCCATGACCTGAGACAACAGAAGATGGCCCAAATCCTTGGGTCCCTGGAAGACCCCTCTCTGCCTCTGTCTCTCTCTGTAATTCTACCTTTCAAATAAATAAATAAACCTTAAAAAAAAAAAAAAGCCACAGGAAAATAAACTATAAATCATGTAAGGATCTAATATCCAAAATATGCAAACTATAGTACTCATCTAGTATCCAGAATATATAAAGAACCAAATTTAAAAACAAGCAAAGAATCTAAATAGACATTTAAAAAAAAAAAAAAAACACAAAGCAGGGTGAGAATTTGGCACAGACGTTAAAGCCCTCGTTGCTTGAGACACCCATTGCACAACACTGCTTAGAGCAGTCCTGGCTCTGCTTCCAAATTCAGCTTCCTACTGATGTGCAACCAGGGAGGTAGAGGTGATAATTCAAGTAGTTGGTTCGCTAACATCCATGTGGGAGGCCCGGATTGAATTATGGGCTCCTGGCTTCCATCTGGCCTAGTCCTGGGTGTTGGGGAATGAACCAGGAGATGGAAAAAAGTTTTTTTCTCTCTCTCTCTCCCCGTGTCTCCCCCTGTCACTCTGCCTTTCAAATAAATCAATCTTTTTTAAAGCGTGGAAAAAGATGCTAACATCTGCTGGTTTACTCCCAAAATGGCTGCAACAAACCAGGGCTGTTCCAGGCTAAAGCCAGGACCCAGGAGCTTTTTCAGCGTCTCCTACGTGGGTGCAGGGACTCAAGGATTTGGACCATCTTCTGTTTTCCCAGGCACGTTAGAAGAGAGCTGGATCTAAGTGGAGCAGCCAGAACTTGAACCAGCACCCATGTGGAATCCGTTACCTGCGCCACAGGTAATATGGCATTTTCTACCATAGGGAGCCATAAATGTTCTTGGCCCATCATGACACTGCGTAGCATTAACTATAAGTTTTGTGCATCCAAATGACTTTTGATTTTAAAGAATTTCTTGTTATTTTTAAAGGCTGATTTTGATTTTGATCCTTTAATTCTCCCCAAGTGTCAGGTGCACAAGATTACCTTCCTTTTTAAGCCTTCTGTCTTATCACCAGCCATTCATACTACGTGGGTGTGTATGTGAAGAAGGCTGCATGATCTTTCTGGCTCCACTCACTGTCCCATGGTTCCTTTACTTGCATCTCACACTCTTTATCTCAGTCTCCTGATTGCAGCAAATCTCTCCTTAGTCAATGAGATTGTGTTTATCTCTAGTAAATGCTACCTATCCTGAATGGTCATTGTCTGTCTTTAAAATCCTTCCTTCTCCTTTCTCTATTCTCTAAATAATGTTGTGGCTAAGTTATATTCAAAGCTCACCCTGCTGAATATTTCCTCAGTATTTTGCAGAAAACACCAAATAAAAACACCATTTTAAAAAAGGTATATTTTTGGCAGGCACCGTGGCTCAAAAGGCTAATCCTCTGCCTTGCGGCGCTGGCACACTGGTTCTAGTCTGATCGGGGCGCCGGATTCTGTCCCGGTTGCCCCTCTTCCAGGCCAGCTCTCTGCTGTGGCCAGGGAGTGCAGTGGAAGATGGCCCAAGTCCTTGGGTCCTGCACCTCATGAGAGACCAGGAGAAGCACCTGGCTCCTGCCATCGGATCAGCGTGGTATGCCGGCCACAGCACGCCAGCCGTGGCAGCCATTGGAGGGTGAACCAACGGCAAAGGAAGACCTTTCTTTCTCTCTGTCTCTCTGTCTCTCTCTCTCACTGTGCACTGTCTGTCAAAAAAAAAAAAAAAAAAAAAAGAGGTATATTTTTGGTTCTTTTAGAATGTAAGCTCATTAAGAGCAGGGACAACATTTTCTGTTATGTTCTATTGTGCCTAACACACTGTAAATGCTCAAAAATACTGATGATGGGAAAAGAAAAAGACGCTAACATCTTTAATCAGGAAATGCAAACAAAAATCACAATGAGGTACCACTTCACACTCAACAGGGATAGCAATTTTTAAAAGGGGAAGGTGATGGGAGGCAGGATAGTGGTACAGAGGGTTAAGCTGCCACTTGCAAGGACAACCCAAACGGGCAAATTCGTGATCTGTCTGCTTTAATTCCAATCCGTTTCCCCAGGAACACAACAGAAGATGGCTAAAGTCCCATTCCCAAGGAAAACAACAGAAGATGGCTAAAGTCCTTGGACTCTTGCACTCATGTGGGAGAACTGGATGGAGTTCCAGGCTCCTGGCTTTGGCCTGACCCAGCCCTTAGCTGTTGTGGCCATTTGTTGAGTTGGAGAGTACACCAGATGGAAGATTCCTCCTCGCCCCTGGTAACTCTGCCTTTCCAATAAATAAATCTTTAAAAAAAAAAAAAAAAACTGAAAATAAGCACTGGTAAAAATATGGAGAAACTGAAATGTTCATACTATCACTGATGGTAATATAAAATGAAACAGCTGCCATGGAAAATTTCTCAACAAGTTAAATATAAACTCCATCATTATAGATGGAGTGAGCATTTGGTATAGTAGCTAAGATGTCACTAGGGTTTCCTGCCCCCATACTGGAGTACCTTGATTTAAATGCCAACTCATGGCAACTCCTCTTCTCAATCAGCTTCCTGCTAATGTGCACCCTGAGGGGCAGCAAAAGATAGCAAGTATTTGGGTTCCTACCACCCAGGTGAAAGACCTGGAATGAATTCAAGGCTCCTGGCTTAGGCCTGACCCAGCCCTAGCTGTTACAGGTATTTGGGGAGTAAACCAGTAGATGAATAATCTCTGTCTCTTTCTACCTTTCAAATATAAAAAGTACAAAAATTTAATTTTTTTTTAAATCATCACAGACTCGGCAACTTTACTAGTAAGTATATTCCTAAGAAAACTGAAAACATAGTCACATAAAATCTGGTACATAAATGTTCATAGCAGTATTATTTTTTTGGAAGATTTTATGTATTTGAGAGGTAGAGTTACAGACAGTGAGAGGAAGAGAGAAAGGTCATCCTTCCGTTGGTTCACTCCTCTAATGGCCGCAACGGCTGGAGCTGCGCCAAGCTGAAGCCAGGAGCCAGGAGCATCTTTCTGGTCTCCCACGTGGGTGCAGGGGCCCAAGGACTTAGGCCATCTTCTACTGCTTTCCCAGGCCATAGTAGAGAGCTAGCTGGGACTAAAACCGGCGTCCATATGGGATGCTGGCGCCACAGGAGGAGGATTAACCTACTGCACCTTGGGGTCAGCCCCAAGCAGTAATAATTTAATTAGTAATTTTAATAGCCAACAAAATGTGGACTGTCCATACAAGGAAATATCATTTAGTAGGAAAAAAAGAACTGAAATACAAACTCTTACATGCCCCAACAAACATGAACCTTGAAAACATTATGCTAAGTGAAGGAAGCCATATTCAATAGGTTACATATTATAATATACTGTTTTGTTTGTGTGAAATGTCTGGAATAGGAAAATCCATAGACAGAAAGTAATAGTTGTAGGAATGGGGGTGGTGCTGTGGTAGAGTGGGTTAAAGCCCCGGCTGGCAGTGCCAGCATCCCATATGGGTGGCAGTTCAAGTCCCAGTTGTCCCACTTCTGATCCAGCTCCCTGCTAATACATCAGGGAAAGCAGAATAAGATGGCCCAAGTCCTTGGGTCCCTGCACCCACTTGGGAGACCCAGAAGTTGTTCCTGGCTCCTGGCATTGAATCAGCTCAGTTCTGGCCATTGTAGCCATTCTTGGTGAGTGAGCTTTGGGATGGAAGACTTCTCTCTCTGTCTCTATCTCTCTTTACTCTTTCAAATAAATAAAATAAATCATTTTAAAAAATTGCAAGGATGGGGAGATTGGGAACTCTTCTCAGATACTGGATTTTTTTTTTTTTTTTGAGTGAAAGAAAATGTTCTAGGCCAGCGCCACAACTCAATAGGCTAATCCTCTGCCTGCGGTGCTGGCACACTGGGTTCTAGTCCCAGTCGGTGCACAGGATTCTGTCCCGGTCGCTCCTCTTCCTGTCCAGCTCTTTGCTGTGGCCCGGGAGTGCAGTGGAGGATGGCCCAGGTCCTTGGGCCCTGCACTCACATGGGAGACCAAGAGGAAGCATCTGGCTCCTGGCTTTGGATCAGCACAGCGCGCCAGCCGCAATGCGCTGGCCCATAGCGGCCACTTGGGGAGTGCACCAACGGAAAAGGAAGACCTTTCTGTCTCTCTCTCTCTCACTGTCCACTCTGCCTGTAAAAAAAAAAAAAGTTCTAGACGTACATAGTGATGATAATGCACATAGTATTATGAGGATGTTAAATACTTCTGAACTGCATGATTTAAAACAGTGGATATATTTTAATTTTTAAATTATAACAAAAAGATATATATAAATATTTATTAATGTGTCACCTTGCCTCACATTCCCCTTTCTCAATCTAGTTTCAAAACATTAACTATTAATATTTAAAATTATTCAAGGGAAGGCATTTGGCCTAGCAGTTAAGACCCCTGCATCTCTTACTGGGGTAGCTGAGTTTAATGCCCACCTCTGACTCCTGATTCAGGCTTCCTGCTAATGCAAACCCTGGTAATTCAGCGGTGATGGCTCAAGTAACTGAGTTCCTGCTGTCTACATGGGAAATTTGGATTGAGTTCCCAGCTTCCAGCTTTAGCTTAGCCTAGCCTAGCCATTACCACTACAGGGATCTGGGGTATGAACTACCAGATGAGGAGCGCTCTTTCATGCTCACTCTCTCACACTCACAGACTCTTTCTGCCTCTCAAAAAAATAAATAAATAAATAAAATAAAACAACAAAAACTTCAATACAGTGCATGAATCAAAATTCTGCAACATTTCAAATTTATCAAAAGGGCCTGCTAATCTCCATTTTATGTATCACCTGCTATTTCCTTTTGGAAAAAATACTTCAATTACATTAAGAGATTTACATATTAGATATATTTAAAATATGGTATATTGGGGCCAGTGGCATGGCGCAATGGGTTAACACCCTGGCCTGGGGTGCCAGCATCCCATGTGGGCCCCGGTTCAAGACTTAGCTGCTCCACTTCCAATCCAGCTCTCTGCTATGGCCTGGGAAAGCAATGGAAGATGGCCCAAATGCTTGGGCTCCTGCACCCGCATGGGAGACCAGGAAGAAGCTCCTGGCTTCGGATGGGCGTAGTTCCAGTCATTGTAGCCAATTGGGGAGTGGACCATCAGATGGAAGACCTCTCTCTCTACCTCTCCTCTCTCTCTGTGTAACTCTGGCTTTCAAATAAATAAATAAATAAATGTATATTTGCATTTCTTAAGCATTTACATGATAGCTAACTTTATTACCAGCACATAAAATTCTAAACATATACAAACAAACCATGACCCAGAGCTTTTAGCTGCATAAGAGTTGCACTGAGTATATCCTGTGAATTCATTTACAGAATGTATCTATAATCTTTAGTGAGAGAAGCAACTGAGAAAGCATGCCAAAGTTTCTTCAAACACTACTTGGAAGAATTGTTTGAGTACAACCTAGGCAGTTAAGAGGATTTCAAACAATAAGTTTATCCTATAAATACTAGTACCATTCCTGAAATCACTGCTGGAATTCCATATATTTAGAGAAAACTCTCAGCAACTCCTATATAGTTCCTGGTACCAACCTATGGTCTCAATTCTACTTTTGCCTCCTCCACTACTTCTTTTCCAACGCTTACATAAAGATTCATTCTGAAACAATCATTTACTTTCTTTTACATTTTAACATTATCTGTTAAATGCATTTTATCTTTTTTATACCAAAAATACATGTGTCATACAGTTATACTCCAGGAACCATCTCTGAAAAACACTTCAGATCAATTTCTAGTTCTCTGTTAACTCCCTTTTTAAAAAATACTTGAGACAAGAGAGAGGCAGAGATAGCCCCCATCTGCTCTCCTATTCCCCCAAATGACCAAGGCTAAAGTTAGGAGCTGGGAAGTCAACCTAGGTCCCCACATTGAGGGCAGGAATTCAATTACTTGAGCCATCACCAATGCCTCTCAGAGTTTCCATTGCAGGAACCTGGAACCTGGAACCAGAGGCAGGTATTGAATGCAGGCACTCCAATATTTAATGTAGGTGCCTGCCCCGTTTCTTAAAATGTTTTCTACTTTCAAAAACATGTCCTCAAAAAAGTGTCTTAATATGGTGTTCAAAGTAAGCAGCTGCAACAAAAAATTTTGTCATTAACAATGTTTTGGAAAGTACCATCTTCTATCTAAATAAAACTAAACTGAGTTCTATGAAACATAGCAATTTGTTATGTTTTACAAATGCTACTGAATAACTTTATATATAAATCTGTAACCAGGTAATTGGAATTTACTACAACTAAAATAAATACCATAAAAAAAACCCTAAATGTCTACTGGAATTGATTTCCAGGCTATGTCCGTAAGTCCATAACATGGTTCCTGACTAGAAAAGAGATACAGAATAGAACAGTTCCTATTCTACTCAGAAAACACACCAAAAACCCAAACTCTGTATAAAAGTATGATAACAATTGCAGTTTATCAAAATTAGAAACTTTTTAATATTAGACTGATAGGATAAGAAGGAATTAATCAGTATTATTTCTTATGAAAGAAATTTCTTTATTAAAAGCAAAGTAAGAGACTGTACTGTGGTGCAACACATTAAGCCACTAGTAGGGATGCCCACATCACACATGGGATGTGTGAGTTTAAGCCCCAGCTACTCTGTTTCTGATCCAGCTCTTTACTGAACAGCCTTGGAAGCAGAGGATGAGGCTCAAGTCCTTTAGTTCCTGACACCCATGTGGGAGACTCAGATGGAGTTCCTAGATCCTGGCTTCAGCCTGGCCTAGCCCATGGTTTTGCAGCCATTTGGAGAGTAAATCAGCAGATGGACTATCTTTCTCTTCTCCTCTGTAACTACACCATTCAAATAAATAAATAAAAAAGCCCGTGTCATGACACAGCAGGTTAAGCCATTGCCTGCAGCACTGGCGTCCTATATAGGGGCCAGTTGAAGTCCTGGCTGCTCCAATTCTGATTCAGCTCCCTGATAATGCATCTGGGAAAGCAGCAGAGGACAGCTCAAGTCCTTAGACCCCTGTGCCCACATGAGAGACCCAGAAGCTCCTTGCTCCTGCATTGGCCTGGCCCAGGCCTGGCAGCTGTGGCCGTTTGGAGAACGAACCAGCAAATGAAGACTCTCTTTGTCTTTCATATAAATAAAAAAAACTTTAAAAAATCTATCAATAATCCCTTTTTAAAAAAAATAAAAATTAAAGAAAATTTATATGAAAGGAGGGTTCCATTTTGACAGGGGATTTGACAGGGGGAAAGGAAGATATTCTGTGTCTAAGGAAGGGTATGTACAAAGCTTATAATTTGGTAGTCAAGAATTTATTCTGGCATAATTGGTACCTACTGGCCTGGCTTTTATGAGAAAATGGCTTCAATGTTAAAAAAAAAGGAAGACAGACCATTATAATAAATGACACAGTACTTTTTGAGAAAAACGTTTTAGATATCAGACTTTTTTTGCCCTAACAAGTCTACTTTCCAAGTCAGACTGCAAATTCTTTCCAATCTACTTAACAACATGACACAATCAAAGAATTGTGCCACTTATCTTGGTCATAATCTTTTAACGTTTGGTCACTGTTATCACCCCAATCAAATGCAAAATGATTTTCAGAGTTCAAAGTATCTCATAAATCTAGTTCCTTTCCGAGTACCCTGTTCTCCCTAAACAAACTCTTCTCTAGAAGTAAACCTTTTTCTTAGTCTTTTTCTTAGAACCTTTACACTATTAAAATCGAGGACTCCAAAGAGCTTATTCCTATCAATATTTAGTATGTTAGAATCTAAAACTGAAAAATTATAAAAATATTAGGTTTTTTTTAAATAAATATTTATTTATTTGAAAGAGAGAGAGGTCTTCCATTCTCTGGCTCATTTCCCAAATGGCCACAATGGCCGGAGCTGAGCTGATCTGAAGCCAGGAGCTTCTTCCAGGTCTCCCACATGGGGGCAAGGGCCCCAAGACTTGGGCCATCTGCCTCTACTTTCCCAGGTGCATTAGCAGGGAGCTGGATGGAAAGTTGTGCAGCTGAGACTCGAACCAGCGCGCATTTGGGATACCAGTGTTGCAGGCTGGGGTTTTAACTCACTGCATCCACAGGGCCGGCCCCAATATTAGTTTTTACATAGTAAAACCCATTACAAGCTAACATTGTTCATGAGAAATAACTATTTTTTCAAAACAAAAATTCAGATGAGTAGCATTGCTGCAAGAACTCTTTGCCAGCTAGTTTAATGGAAAACAGCTAATTCTCATCATCTGTTAATACACTCAATGTGTTGTAATATCGTAAGTCACAGTCTCTGGAAAACTCCATTGTACACTTGTAAAGAATGAAAATGAAAAAGGTAAATAACATTTTAGTGTATGAATACAGTTTTCACTTCACAAACTTACAAAAGGGTCATAGAATCCAAGAATCCTTGGACCACACTTTAAAAATCCATCACCAACACTGTCAACAAAGGAACAAAGGCAATACTATGGAGCAAAGAGACTCTTCTATCATTAAGACTTGAACAAATGGGCATCTATATGGGAAAAAAATTAATGTAGGCACACTCCACACAAAAATTAACTCAAAACAGATCACAGATCTAAATGTCAAATGCAAAATTACACAGTGCTTAGAATAAAGGAGAAAATCTAGATGACCTTAGCTTTGGTGACAATTTTTTAGCTATAGTAAAGTCATGGTCCATGAAAGTAAGAACTGATAAGCTGGACTTCAATGAAATTAAATTTTGCTGCTCTATGAAAGATACCTTCAAAGTGAAAGAAAAACGTTCACAGACTGGAAGAAAATGCTCACAAAATATGTTATTTGCTAATGGACTATTATACAAAATTTATGAAAACTCACAAGAAGAAAACAAAGAACCTGACTTTCAGAACAGGTCAAAGACCTTAACACTTACCTCATGAAAGAAGATATATTAATGACAAGTAACCACATCAGGGAAATGTAAATTGAAACAACTGAGGGGCAAGGAGGCAGCACAGTAGTTAAGGTGCTGCCTGGGACACTGCATCCCATATCAGAGTCCTGGCTACTTCACTTAGAATCCAGCTTCCTGCTAATACACACTCTAGAAGGTAGCAGATGATGGCTCAAGATTTGGGACCCTGTCACCTTCATGAGAGACTGAGATGGAGTTCCCACAGTTATCCACAGTGAACCATTAGATAGAAGATTTCTCTCTCAAATAAAATGAAAATAAATTTTACAAAAGGGATATCACTAATAAAAACTTATAAAATACACACACACACAAAGATACCTCCTACACACCTACTGGAACAAAGTCCCAAACAATGACAACATCAAATGCTGGGCAAGGACGTAAACTACAGGAACTCTCATTTATTACTGGTGGGAATGAAAAAACTGTGTAGCCACTTTGGAAGACATTTTGGCAATATCTCACAAAATTAAACATACTCTTACCACACAATCCAGCAATTGTGTCCTTCGTATTTACCCAAATGAATAGAAAATCTGTGTCCAACAAAAACATACACAGTTGTTTATAGCATCTTTCTAACCTCAAAAACTGGAAGCAACCAAGTTGTCCTTTGGTAAGTGAAGGGAAAAATAAACCATGATATGTCCATACAATGGGATATGCAGCATTAAAATGAAATGAGCTTTGAAGCCATAAAAAGACATGGACGAAACTTCAATGCATATTACTAAATGAATGAAGACAATATGAAAATGCTACATAATTTATGATTCTGTCGACAATTTAAAAAGACTACATAATGTATGGTTCCAACTATATGTATGACATTCTGGAAAAATGAAAGCAATATAAAGAAGAAAAATATCAGTGGTTGCCAGAGGTTGGAGGGAAAGGCAGATGTACTTGGCAAAGCACAAAATATTTTTAGGGCAGTTAAACCACTCTGTACAATGTACAAATGATCTATGTCACACATTTGTTCAAATCCATAGAATGTACAGCACACCAGGAGTGAATCCTAAAGTAAACTATGGCCTTTTGGTGATAATGATGTAGATATGCTTGTCAATTGTAATGACTATTACTTTGAGGGATAGGGGCAGATGTTGACAATGGACAAGACTATGCAAGTGTGAGGGTACCAGGCATAAAGGAAATCTCTTGTATCTCCTGCTCAATTTTGCTGTGAAACCAAAACTACTCTAAAAATAAAGTCTACAAAAAGAAAAACAATGATATAAATAAATGGGTATAATTTATTAATTTTCTAAGATATAAAAGACACTAAGTAAAAAGTTGCACTGAAATGACAGCACCCAACTCCAATGCCAGATTAGTTGGGTTCAAATCCCAGTTCACCTCTTCTTGACCGTGTAAATTTAAGCAAATTACTGAATTTCTCACTGCCTGAGTTTCTACTTCAGTAAAATGGGGATAATAATAGGGCCTCTTTCACAAAGCTTTTAAACAAAGTAGCAAGTTAATAAATGTAAAGCAGTCAATAAAGTGTGCAGCACAAAATTACTCCATATAAATATTTGCTAAATAAAAAATCAATCAAGCACAAGCACAAAGAACATGCCCACTACTATCTGCATGCTAATATAAGCTGAGGAATTATAAACATTCAGGTAATCTGGCAAATCACACTTCTGAACATACCTTTTTTTTTTTTTTTTGTGACAGGCAGAGTGGACAGTGAGAGAGACAGAGAGAAAGGTCTTCCTTTTGCCGTTGGTTCACCCTCCAATGGCTGCCGCGGCCTGCGCGCTGCGGCCGGCGCACCGCGCTCGTCCGAGCCAGGAGCCAGGAGCCAGGTGCTTTTCCTGGTCTCCCCATGGGGTGCAGGGCCCAAGCACCTGGGCCATCCTCCACTGCACTCCCGGGCCACAGCAGAGGGCTGGCCTGGAAGAGGGGCAACCGGGACAGAATCCGGTGCCCCGACCGGGACTAGAACCCGGTGTGCCGGCGCCGCAAGGCAGAGGATTAGCCTGTTGAGCCACGTCGCCGGCCTGAACATACCTTTAAACACAAAAGTTTAGGTTCATCAAGATTGCCTTTTAAATGGATATAATTAGTCAAATCTAACTGCCCAGAAGGGTTCTCTGCCAATAAATAATACAAATAACCAAACGATATACAAAATTCTTCAAGGTCAAATCCAAAAGTTTCTCTCTAGAGAAAAGTATAAAGTAGTTTAACTGGGAACACGGTGAGACAGAACACAAAGTAACGGAAACACCAACTTAGCCAGCAAAAGAACAGGAAGAGTAAAAATTAAACCTTCACTTTGAAAGTCTGAGGCTACCTCTTCTTGGTAGGACTCTAACCTCTTGCCAAGAATCCTTGAAGTTTATTTTTTCTTCTTTGATTTTAAGAGAAAATCATGAAATTAAGCGCTTTGGAACTGATGATAACAAAAACAACTTTTTATACATTATGATGAACTTTCATATTATATATTCTAAACAATTAAGGTCAAATAATTTTATTAAAGCAATTCTAAAGTAATTAAAACAATTCATGTATTTCTTAAAATATCAAAGTAAATACTTCATACAAATGCTTCACAGATTATATGAAAGAAAAAGCCTAGTTACTACACATTAGTTCTTTGGTTCCTTTCTTGCCACTCTAAATTAAATGGAGGCATGTTTAAAATTTATCCATATGTATAAAAATATAAATATAAAAATACATAGACGCCTAAAGCCTAATGAATATTTCTTAAAATAAAATCCACCAATGAAGCATAGTTATTTAGCAGAGCTATCCTGGTATTAGTTTGCTAACTCCAAAAATGGGTCAATGTTAGTTCTATTTAGTTTTTTAAAATGCAAACTATATAGGCTGCCATTTAGCTTAGAGTTAAAGCACTGGTTAAGAGGGCTGTCACTATGGCCTAGTGAGTTAAGCCTCCGCATGCATCGCTGCACCTGCATCCCATATGGGTGCTAGTTCAAGTCCTGGCTACTCCACTTCCATCCAGCTCCCTGTTAATGCAGCTGGGAAAGCATCGGAGGATGACACAAGTGTCTTGGCCCCTGCACCTACATGAGAGACCAGGAAGAAGCTCCTGGCTCCTGGATTCTGATTGGCCCAGCTCCAGCCACTGAAGCCACTTCAGGAGTGAACCAGCAGATAGAAAAACTCTCTGTAACTCTGCCTCTCAAATAAATAAACCTTTTAAAAAATAAACAAATAGGGCCGGCACCGTGACTCACTTGGCTAATACTCCACCTGTGACGCTGGCATCCCATACGGGCACAGGGTTCTAGTCCCAGTTGCTCCTCTTCCAGTCCAGCTCTCTGCTGTGGCCTGGGAGGGCAGTGGAGGATGGCCCAAGTGCTTGGGCCCCTGCACCAGCATGGGAGACCAGGAAGAAGCACCTGGCTCCTGGCTTCGGATTGGCATAGCTCCGGCCTTAGCAGCCATTTGTGGGGTGAACCAATGGAAGGAAGACCTTTCTCTCTGTCTCTCTAATTCTGCCTGTTAAATAAAAAAATAAAATAAACAAATAAAACACTGGTTAATATGCCTTCATCCCATATCCAATTATAAGAGTACCTGGGTTCTACATCTGCCTCTGGCTCCAGATTCCAGGTTTCTGCTAATGCAGACCCTGGAAGGCAATGGTGATTAATGAAGTCGCTGGGTTCCTGCCACACATTGGGAAACTTGGATTGATTTTCTGGCTCACAGACCTACTGTTGCAGTCATTTGGAGAATGAACCAGTGGATAGGAGCTCCCTCTCGCTCTCTTTCTCTGTCTCACTCTCAAATAAAATAAAACATATAATGTACTACAGCTGACATTCCTTATCTATGTGTTTCATATGCAAATTAATTCAATAGCAGATTTGTGGGGAAAAACTGTGTCTGAATTAAACATGTACAGACTTTTTTTGTCATTAGTGCCCCAATCAACAGGGTATTTTTTTATTTTTATTTTTTAACAGGCAGAATTAGTGAGAGAGAGAGACAGAGTTATAGACAGTGAGACACAGAGTGTTAACAATCATTTCTATTATCTTAGGTTTTACAGGTAATATAGAGATAAAGCATATTGGCCAGCGCCGTGGCTCAATAGGCTAAACCTCCGCCTTGCAGTGACGGCACACTGGGTTCTAGTCCCAGCCAGGGCGCCGGATTCTGTCCTGGTTGCCCCTCTTCCAGGCCAGCTTTCTGCTGTGGCCCGGGAGTGCAGTGGAGGATGGCCCAAGTGCTTGGGCCCTGTACCAGCATGGGAGACCAGAAGAAGGACCTGGCTCCTGCCATCGGATCAGCGGGGTGCGCCGGCTGCAGCGGCCATTGGAGGGTGAACCAACGGCAAAGGAAGACCTTTCTCTCTGTCTCTCTCTCTCACTGTCCACTCTGCCTGTCCAAAAAAAAAAAAAAAAAAAGTATGATAGAGTTTGTAAAATCAGACAAGAATTTTTTTTAAATTAAGAAGTTATAAATTTAAAAACTGTGTTTTGCTTGTACTTTCATCTTTATGGATGTTTGACTATATTTGTACACTATTTCAATGGAATTAGAAGCTACTCTTTATGTATATGGACTGACTTCACTCTATCCCCCAACTCCACTTGAGGATTAAATGATACAATGGTAAATAACTGCCTGGAAAATTCAAGTCCTTCAAATCCAAGGTCTGCTATTCTACCCTTATTATGGCCAGTAAAAGCGGAAATTTAATGAAAATCATGTTTATTTTTACAAATACATTTCAACTTTAACAACTTTTTGCACATTAGGGATAACACATAACACTATAACCCACTAACACTTAAAAGCAAAGCAAAAGGATCTTTCTTCAACAAGTATATAATGTAGTACAAATAAAGCCGCAATTCACAGATTATAATTAGCACTTCTCAATAAGGAAAGAACTTGGCAAGGAAGTACACAGACACCACCTCCACACTGCAAGGGCTACAGAGAAAACAAAAGTCTTAAACATATTTTTGTTAAATGTTGCCATTTTAAAAATGAAATTGCTTTCATTAGGCTCAAATAAGTAGGTATTAGTTGTTGGGGACATTAATGGGTACAAAAGAACTAGGCTTTGTTAAGAAAAGTTCCTGAAAGAGTAAAAATTACCTGAAATGACAGATTTCTACATCAAGGTCTAGAGTTCACACTGTCAATTCCAAGAACTGTCTGTGGAAGTCTTTTCAATTTTTCAAAGCATGTTAAACTATGTGTGGGAAGAAGGTATTTAGTAGAGCACTTATTACTGGTCAGACTTCCTTTAAATTTATTTCATTGGTGAAAAATTACTAAAGGGGCGTTTTAAACAACACAAGGAAAATGGTATCACTGTTTTAAAACCTAACTGAAAAGAAACAGGCACCTTAATTTTTACACAGTATTAAAAAAAAACCAAGCACTACACTAATATTACTAATACATATTCAAGTTTCCAAAAGATGGGAACTTGTAAACAGAGTAGAGGTAGATAAAAAGAACTACAAAGAGACATCATCCTCTGAATGTACTCCCAGCTAGCACTGGCAGTTGCAGCTATTAGAAGACTAGTAACAACTGTAAAAGCACGAGCAAACACTGCTCTTCTAAACCCCTCTAACCAATTTTCCATTCTTTTTAGCAATGTGTGGAACAATCAGTGCTGCATGTGAAGTAAGTTACAAACCTTCATGAAAACTTTTAAAAAGTTCTACCCATTCTTGTTATAATTTATGATTTTGAGTTAAGGAAGATGAAAACAGTTAACTTAGTTACAAGTAGCTTCTTCATTTCTCTGCACCAAGAAAATAACAAAAGAATTAATACAATATCAGAACAAACAATAAGATTTTATAGGGCAAGTCAAGTAGTCTTTTGAAGGGATGTAAACAGTAGAAATGTCTACCCCAAATACCAGATGATCCAAGTACCTTATGGCTTCATGATGCGTTTTAAATAATTTTCTGTTTGAAGAGTGTGACCACTTAAATATATCCTACATTCGCTAAACAGGCAAGGACGAACAGTTAAAAACTTGTTTGCAATAATATCACAGATAACCCAACAGTATTAATTTTTTTAAAAACTTCCCCACAGCAGAGGAACAAATCACAACAAATTAAGTGTGTTTTTCTGTAGCAGTAACTTGTCCTAACAACAATTCATGAGCAAAGTATCTTGGAAGAATGCACATTTTGTACTTTTTAATTTTTTTTTTAAGTGCAAACCTTAAGGCCAAAGTCCAAATGAGAAATCAAAACAGGACTCCTGACAGCGAATTCCCTTTCAGGACATGCTCGCTCTTGCTTCAACAGCAGAGCAAAGTAACTTTCACGTACGACGAAAGTCAACACAGGCAAAGTGTCCAGTAGTCATTTTTAAAAAGGAGAACTTGCTGCTGTGAATATTTCCCTATTTTTCCCCGAAATGTTTCAGACGGACTACTGACTCAAAGCTTGAGTAATCCACTAAGCTTTATACCCCGAGGTAAGAGCGCAATGAAAAAGGAGGTGGCTTCTAGGTGGCTTCCAGGTTTGAAAAAAGTTGGGAGGAGTTCGCTCTATTAATGGTCCGCAAGTCAGTGAATGGAGAGAGACTTCGCCGCAGAAGCCAGTGTCCTCAAAGGACAAACGGCATAAACGAAAACGTTCCACACTCAAACACTTCTGTACCAACGTTTCTAAAGAGAGATTAATCGAGGGTAAGTGTATTAACCCATTTTGAAATCTAACAGTGTACACCTCACTCAAGCTTCTAAATTCAAACCGCCAGGGTTAACAGTTCAGGCATGGACACTAGCACCAGCAAAATCTTTCCCACATCGCATTTTGAGGAGGAGTGGAAGCTGACATTCACAACCTACCCCAGTCAAGAGCCTGAACAATACAACGACTACATTCTACCGGAGGCAAATAAAAACTCCCAACTTCCAACTTCACTTTCACTTCCACGAAAAAAGGTAATCCAGGATGAAAGTCCGGGCGTTGTGTGTGATAATTAAAACACAACGAGTTGAAAGGACTGAACTAAAGCAACAGAGGCAGAAAAAGGCAACCCAAATGGGGGACGGAAAGTGCAAGAGAAAGCTGGGAAGGCAAAAGCAGCCAATGGAGTAAAGGAAGTGGGAACCCCTTCCAGAGGCAGCCGAGAGAGTGCGGACTAAGAGGCTCTGAGGCCACCGAGCCGCGAGTCTACGGAAACCCGAGGGCGGCTAATGGGGAAACAATGAGCCGGCGAGACCGGGAGCCAGCCGGGAGACGCTCAGGCGAGGGCGACAGGGCGGCACGGGACGGCTGGGACGAAGAGCACAAGGCTGCCGGAGCCGGAGGGGAAGGCAAGTCGGCGGGGTGAGGGGCCCCTAGGAAGCGGGAGGGGAGTGGCCAGTCCGAGGCTCGGTCACAGAGAGCCGGCGGCCGCAGGCCATGAAGGCAGGTGTGATAGAAGCATAGGGAGCACACGAGCGGCCGTGCCACTCCGACGCAGGCAGGGAAGGGACAGCTGAAGGGGGTAAGGAAAGAGATGGAGACAAGGACGCGGGTGGCGCCGCGGGTGGGGGGTAGGGGAGGCGCAGTGGGCTTCACTCACAGTCCAGGTGCTTTTTCTTGGGCCCCATGATCTCGTGGGTCGTGGCCTTGCATACTGTCTTGGATACGGCGGAGCCGGTGACACTGTGCTGGGCGGCGGTGATTCGGTCCGTCAGGCTCTGGCCAGACATCTCTGCTGCTGCTCCGCCACCCCTCCCGCTCGGCAGCCGGCAGGGACCGGGACCCCCAGACGCCGGAGGTCCCCACCCCCCACCGCACCCCCTACCCCCACCGGCTCCTTCCCCGCCTGCCGGCCTGGGGCGGGGCTCAGGGCCGCGCGCTGCCACTCAGCCCGAAGAGAACCGGCTCGTGTCAGCCGCGGGGTCGGACACGATGTCGGGCGCTCCCGTGCCCCCGCCTCAACTCAGCCCACCCCTCCCCTGGTCAGCTGGAGCCGGGCCGGGCTAGAGGGACAGGCAGCTGCAGGAAAATGGCGGCGCCAGGCTCCTCCTCGGAGCTTTCCGGGCTGCCCCCGGGTCACGTGACTCGGGCGCCGCCCCTCCTTCTCCCTTCTCCCGCCCCCTTTCCCTTCCCTTTCCTCTTCGACGCCCGCCCTCCCTCGCTCAGCGAGGGAAGAGCGGGGCGGCGCCCGCGCGTTACGTGATGGAACCCGCCCGGCGGGCGCAACAGGAGGCCCGCCCGGGGGCAGTGCGCGGCCCAGCGCGTCACGTGACTCTCCCTGCCAACAGGTCGCGGGGCTGGGGGGGGTCACAGAAGGGGGGTGGAGTGGGGCGGCCGGCTTCTCCCCTCTCTCCCCCACCCTAAGGGTGTCCTCGTGTCTGTGATTGAAACCAACGGCTTGACAAAGAGGAGGTGCAGCTGCCTGCACAGCTTCCCGTGAGGAAGGTGGTGTCTAGAGTTCCGGCTCTCGGGGCTTCCCTGGCAGAGAGAATGCGTTTGGAGACGCCCCCAAAGCCGTCCTCCTGACTTAAAGGAGAAGCTCCGGGCGGCCTATTTCCCTCACACCCTGCCCGCAGGCCTGTCTGCTGTGGAAGTGTTGAAGCTCTCGCAGAATGGTTTCTCCCTGCCTTCCTTGAGAGGCTTGGAAATGTCACCTGGTTTTGTTTATCCCCACCCTGAAAACGCTGCTGCCAGTCTAAATTTAGATACAGAGCGACCAGTATTCATCTTCTGGGGTGTCAAATAGGACAGGAAACACATAGCTTCCCTGGAATTTGAAAAGGGAAGTAGTAGGATGATGTCAACAGCGATTAGCTTGACCCTACAAGGCTGACTGATGGGGTGATTAAAGGTCCAGACCATACAAGGAAGTGAGACAAGGTGGTAAATGGAGAAGTCTCATTCCAGGAGTGCACCTTCCCAGGTTTAGTCTTGCTTCCCTTTGGCGTCTTTTACTGGATCAGCCGGGTTTCCATGGCAAGACATTGACACTGCCCTGTGGACATTTTAGAGGAGCTATTGTATCCTGAGAGTCTATCCTGTGAGATCAGATCGATTAACAAAGCCTTTGGAAATGTTACTCGTGCCCCACACTTACCCCAGGGTTAAGTATAAACTTTAAAACCTCTGTCAATGTTGTTACCATGATAGTCATGTGTAATCTTGCTAGTTTCAATTGAATGCTAACATACTCTGAAAATCTGTGTACACCATCTGCCAGCCAAATCCAAAATCCTGTGCTTCAATCTGGTGACTCTTTCAAAACATGCAAAGTTAATAGATACCTAGCATTTTATGTATCATATTGAGAATTTTGTAGTCTCCTCCCATTCCCTTTGTCTCACCTCCTCAATGTCTCTTCCCCAATTTTCTTCCCACAACGGCTGGTGAAATTCTGCAGCATCATGCTTTTATCAAGCATGGTTTTTTCTGGTTTACAGTTCTTAAATCAGCAAGCTTCATCACAAAACTGTAACTCATCAGTACATCTGCAGTGCATCTGTGGTTTGGTGTCCAATTTGCTGCCCCATGTCCATTTGGCACTTCAATTACCCAGTTCTCAACATATAGTGTCAGCCATCATTGCTACTCTAATATAGGTTTCCTTATGTAAATTACTGATGGGCCTGAGCCTCTGCCCTAATAAATTGCAATAGGACTTTAAAATTAGTATGGTATGCAAGGGGACCTCAGAAAGTTCATGGGGGAAGGCAGGGAGCATTTGCTTCCCCTGTTAGGACAACACTTGAAATACCCATACCACCTGTGAGAGTGCCTGGATCCAAGTCCCAGGTCCCAAATCCAGCTTCCTGCTAATGCACACCTGGAAGGCAATGGTTACTGGCTGAAGTACTTGGGTCCCTACCACCCACACAGAAGACAGCAATGAACTGCTGGCTCTGGGATTCTGCCTGACACAGTCCCTGCTATTGTGGCATTTGAGAAGTAAATCAGGCGCTCAGCCCTCTGCCTATCTGCTGAGCCGCCGGCTTGGTCTGGCCAGGTGTACTCTCTCCACTCTTCCTCCCCTCCCCCCCAGTCTCTCAGGCTCTGTCTGGAGAGGTGCCCATCAGTCCTTACGGATGTCCCTTCCCTAATAAACCTTGCTATTTCACCTCCCACTAAAAAAAAAAAAAAAAAAAAAAAAAAAAGGAAGTAAATCAGTGGATGAAGGATCCTCTTTCCTCTTTTCTCTTTCTCTCTGCTTTTCAAATAAATAAAAACAAAAAATACAACAAAAATTTTTCAGTTAGTGGGAGGTTGGAATACCTATACGCCGTATTGAAGAGCCTGGCTCTGGCTCCCAATTCCAGCTTCCTGCTAATGAAGACTGTGAGAGGAGCAGGTAGTCGTGCGAGTGGTCTGCTACCCAAGACCAGGGAGAGCAGGATTGAGTTCCAGGAACTCCTCAGCCTGGCCCAGCCCAGTCCTAGCTACTGCAGGCATTGAGGGAGTGAATCAGTAAATGGTGGCTGTCTTTATCTCTGACTCTCAAATAAGTAAAAAGAAATTGTTTTTAATTCATGGAAAATGAAATTTTAAAATGTTTATTTTGGTGCAAAACCTTTTTGAAATTCGTGTATAGTTTACCTTTTTGGATTTTTTTAAAGATTTTTTTGTTTATTTATTTGAAAGGTTGAGTTACAGACATGAGAGGGAGAGTAAGGGAGAAAGGTCTTCCCTCCACTGATTCACTCCTCAAATGGCCACAACAGCCGGAGCTGCGCCGATCTGAAGCCAGGAGCCAGGAGCCTCCTCTGGATCTCCCACATGAGTACAGGAGCCCAAGCATCTGGGCCATTCCTCACTGCCTTCCCAGGCCATAGCAGAGAGCCTGATTGGAAGAGAGGCAGCAGGGACGAGAATCAGCACCCATACAGGATCACAGCATTGCAGGTGGAAGATCATCCCACTGTGCCATAGCGCTGGCCCCTGTATAGTTTCTAAATACACATTTTCCATGAACTTTTGGAAGATCCCTCATAACCATAAATAGCTAAAGTTTTAATTCTTCTTTTTTAAAATACTTATTTTATTTAACTGTAAAGCAGAGTGTCAGGGAGAAAGGGAGAGGTTTTCTATCCACTTGTTCATTACCCAGCCAAAGCCAGAAGCCAAGAGTTTTTTCTGAGTCTCCCATGTTGGTACAGAATTCCAAGCACTTGGGCCATCTTCCGCTGCTTTCCCAAGTGCATTATTAGGGAACTGGATCAGAAGTGGAGCAACTGGGAATTGAACCAGAGCCCATATGGGATGCTGGTGTCGAAGTCAGTGGCTTTAACTTCTAGGCTACAAGGCCAGCCCCAAAAATTTAATTCTTAGAAGAGATGTAAAATTTATCACTAAGCACACAGCATGAAACATTTTTATGCACTACTATGCATGACATTCTAGGAAAATATTTCATTGTTACTTTTACCAAGGAGATTCTTTCAAACCACCTGTATGCAAATAATTGTGGACATGTTTACTTTGAACAAACTAGCTTCCATTAGAATTATCATGACACCTTTTCTTAAGGATGTATTTTAGAAGTTTCTCAATATGTAAACTATGAGTGACCATTATAGGGGCTAACTCCAGTTGTGAACTGAAAGGCATGGGAAAATATAGAGGATGAAGAATTGCTTTGAGGATTGAAGTTACTGACTTACCTGACAATCTCTTCCCTCACCTTTCTATGTTTACACTTCTTGATGTTGTCAAATAAACAACAACAAAAAAATCAGAACCTTACTAAAAGTTAAGGACTTTTCTTTGTAGCTAGTTTTCTTGCCACAACCCATCCAAATACTCTGTTTACAACTGTGGGAACTTTACTCAGGCTTTTAGCATGCATACTTCTGATAAAAGTAACAAAAAAATGTAACTGTTGATTATTTACCCTGTGCCAAGCATATTTCATGCATTATCTCAGTTATACCCAAAAACAACATCACGACCTTAAGTGGCAGAGACAGCTTGGTGTTCACCAAAATTTGTTTCCTTTTTCCACTGAACACACAGTTAGATTGTTTCCCAGCCTCTCTTGCAGTTAGGGTCATGTGATTAATTTCTGTCCAAGAGAATGTGGACAGAAATGATGAAAGCCATTTACAGCTTGGCCTAGAGAACCTCCCACATATGTCTCCAGTTCTCTTTCTTTCCCTACCTATCAGCTGAATAAAGACTTCAAAGTACGTGGAGAAGGTCAAAACCACAAAATTGAAGAAGCCTGGGGTCACAAATGAATCCCTGGAGGAATGCTATGGAAAACTGCATGACCGGAAACACATGTGTTAGATTTTATTTGCTTTATTGAATTATGCCTTTGAAATTTTGATGCCATTTGTTACAGAAATTAACTACCCTGTTTAACATTTTTCTTCTTGTTTCACTGATAGAGGAATTGAGGCTTGGGAAAAGTTAAGTTTGCTCAGCTAATAGGTGGGGAAATTATTAGATTTCAAGTTTGTCTCATTTAAGAGCCTGGGCTCTCACTGTTTGAGTGCCTTATGAAACTATTTCATGTAATTCTGAAAATTTTATGAAAGTTCCATATAGCCCTTTACTGCCTCTATAGCATGGCTGCAAAAATAATAATCAGGGTAACTTCCAGCTTTTTTTCACATATTGAAGCTGTCTCACTCACTTTTGCCACATTTCCCTTTTTCTCAGATTTATTAATTTTACAGTTTCAATATGAATTACAATGCATTTGGAACTTGTATAGCTGTTCAGAGATGGTGTGGAAGCTGGTTGTTACATACAACCCTTTCGTAAAAGGGAAGATTAAGCAAACGTTGGCCCTGAATCATCAACATAAACTCTTTAATTATCAAACAGAATAAAAATAGGATATATGTGATGTTAAGATATCTTGGGTCCATTTTACTTTGTAACCTAAGAGGCTGAATCAAATAAAAATATATTAGAACATGCAACATTAAATTAAGCAACAGAGGTTTAATGCTGCTATTAAAATTAAGATGTTGGATTTTGACCAATAGCTATCAGTAAAATGAAGGAGATTCATAAATTTATTTGAGAGAATTGGAGAAGCACCAGATTTTTTTTTTTTTTTTTTTTGACAGGCAGAGTGGACAGTGAGAAGGAGAGACAGACAGAAAGGTCTTCCTTTTGCCGTTGGTTCACCCTCCAATGGCCACCGCGGTCGGCGCGCTGCGGCCGGCGCACCGCGCTTGTCCGATGGCAGGAGCCAGGAGCCAGGTGCTTTTCCTGGTCTCCCCATGGGGTGCAGGGCCCAAGCACCTGGGCCATCCTCCACTGCACTCCCGGGCCACAGCAGAGGGCTGGCCTGGAAGAGGGGCAACCGGGACAGAATCCGGCGCCCCGACCGGGACTAGAACCCGGTGTGCCGGCGCCGCAAGGCGGAGGATTAGCCTGTTGAGCCACGGCGCCGGCCAGAAGCACCAGATTTAAAGATGTACTTAGGTCTGAAATTAGGTTTGAAATTTCGGGCAAGGTTTTTTTTTTTTCATATAAATAATACAGATTTCCTAATATGTCCAATTAATGTACATAAAAAACTAGTACAACACTTGACACATGGTTGTCGTTCAATTAATGAGATAAATCAACAAACATTTATAAATTCACTGTGGCCACAGCACTCTGCTAGAGTCTTAGGATACAGAGATGAATTAGACAAATACTAGCAAACTGTATAAGATACTATGATAGAGGTATTGCTTTGAGTATTATACAAACAGAGAAAAGAGACACCCAATTCTGCTTGGAGGAATCACTGAAAGTTTCTCAGGGGTACAGACACTAAAGCTGAGCATTGATTGAATAATGAGGGGTTTTGTTCTAAGCAGAGGAACTCACATGTACAAAAAAATAAGCCATTTGAGAACTGCAATTTGTTATATGTGGCTGGAGTCTTATATGTTGGGGGGAGGAGGGACTTGCATTCATTCAATCAGTAAGTACTGTAGTTATTGATCAGCTTTGAGGGTACTTCAAAAAGCTCATAGAAAGTGGAATGAAAAGATAATGCACATTTTCCATGAACTTTCTGAAGACTCCTCATATATGCTGGATACTGTTCTAGGTCTGAAAAGCAAATCAGGCTATCATTAGCAAGTCAAAAGTGCCTGTCGAACTCCTTGGAAGCTTCCAATTTTACCATGAGAATAGTAAGGGAGTGGTGATTCCATCCTTCTGAGCTCACAGTTTACTGTAAAAACAATTTACCTATCCCACCCCTTGGCAAATGAGGTTACAAGTCTATTGCCTCTCTTGGAGCCCCTTCCTGGAGGTCAAGGACTTAAATAAATCTTGCTTTTAAATGCAAAACAAAGCAAATTAGTAGATAAAAAAGAAATTTCCTGTCTTTATGGTACTTATTTTCAAGTGGGCATATAACAAAGAAGACATAAACATGATGCACATAGAGTGTGTTAAAGAAAATTTAAGTAGAGTAAAAGAATCAAGAATGATAGAGGAAAAGGACTTACTACTAGGTAATAAGAGAAAGCTACTCCAAGGAAGTGACATGTGATTTGAGTGGGAGTCAGCAATGTAAATATTGGTGGGAAGATCATTTCACATAAAGAGAGTAGTAAGTACAGTAACAAGATTAAAATGTTTGCAGAATAGCAAGAAAGTGTGGCCAGAGAAAGTGAAAAAGAGAAAGAGCTAAAGAGTTAACATCAGAGATCATGAAGTATTTCATAAGGCATGTTTAGGAGTCCAGATAATATCCAGAGTACATGTCCTATGAGAGTAAACAGCTAGCCCTAAACCCTTGGAACAAATTAGTGACTGCAGGAAGTGCAAACCACTGGAACTAGACTGCATCAATTGCCACATTCTTCTCTATATGTTTATCCTCTTTATCTTCTTATTTTATCCTCATATTCTGTATAAAAGTCCTTGATTATTAATAGAAACCCTTGTAGTACTTATGGTATTCCCAAGACCTATTTCCTTGACATTATGGATTATTTCTTCATATTTTAGTAAGACTGAACAAACTATCTAAATTAAAAGACACTTGATTATATGAGGAAGAACTTATGGCATATGTTTTCATTGAACAATTTTGAAAATCTAGGAATATGGGTGTTTAAAGATTTATTTATTTGAAAGGCAGAGAGAGAGAAAAAGAGAGAGAGAGAGAGAAATATCTTCCACCTGCTGGTTCACTACACAAATGGCTGCAACAGCCAAGGCTGGACAAGGCTAGGTTGAAGCCAGGAGCCAGAAACTCCATCCAGATCTCCCACGTGGGTGGTAGGAACTTGAGCCACCATCCATTACTTCCTGAGTGCATTGGTAGGGAGTTGAATCTGAAGCAGAGTAGCAAGAATTTGAACCAGCTCATCCTGATGTGGTATGCAGGTGTTCCAAGCACCAGTATAACTTGCTGAAACAGAACACTCGCCCCTAGGAATATGGTTTCGAAATGCCTCCAAACTCTTAAATAATTTTTGTCTTAGCATCTGTCTGTGTTGCAGTTGCCAGATATATGATCTTCAGAATCTTAAATGCTGCTGTTCAGTCACTGTTTTTGTTGTTGTTGTTTTTGTAAGATTATTTATTTGAGGGGCAGCTTACAGAGAGTGAGAGTGAGAGACAGAGAGATATCTTCCATCCACTATTTTACACCCCAAATGGCTACAACAGCCAGTGTCGGACTGGTCTGAAGCCAGGAGCCAAGAGTTTATCCAGGGCTCCAACATGGGAGGCAGGGGCCCAAGACTTGGGACATCTCCTGCTGCTTTCCCAGGTACATTAGCAGGGAGCTGGATTGGAAGTGGATCGGAACTGATGCCCATATGGGATGCTGGTGCCACAGGCAGTGGCTTACCCACTATGCCATAGTGCTGGCCCCTTTACAGTTACTGTTATATTAGATGATTCACAAATGATCATCCAATGAAAAGAATAAGAAGACCTGATGTTTACAGTGGACAAAATGAACTACCATGAAAAATTCAACACACAACTTGTTAAGTAGCAATGCAGATCTGGAATTACCATGTTCCAGAAGATAAAAGTATATACCAAAAGAGCAGTGATAGAGGCTTGAATAACAGTGGAAGGCATAGAAATGATAGATACATTTTGAATAAAGGATCAAGAGAATTTTCCAGTGGATTGAATGATAGGGGCTAGATGGGGGACAGTGGCTTGAGTAAAGAGACTATACAAGGGCTGATGCCGTGACTCACTTGGCTAATCCTCCACCTGCGGTGCCAGCACCCTGGGTTCTAGTCTCAGTTGGGGTGCCGGGTACTAGTCCCGGTTGCTCCTCTTCCAGTCCAGCTCTCTGCTGTGGCCCAGGAAGGCAGTGGAGGGTGGCCCAAGTGCTTGGGCCTCTGCACCCGCGTGGGAGACTGGGAGGAAGCACCTGGCTCCTGGCTTTGGATCGGCACAGTGCTGGCCGTGGTGGCCATTAGGGGAGTGAACCAACGGAAGGAAGACCTTTCTCTCTGTCTCTCAGGAAAAAAAAAAAGAGAGAGAGACTATACGAGGATTACTCTTAGGAGTTTGGATTAAACAACTGAGTGAATGGAGAAGGGCAGATGAAGTTGGGAGACAGCAGCCAGGTCATAAATGACCTTTTTAAAAAAAAAAAAAAGATTTATTTATTTGAAAGTCAGAGTTACAGAGGCAGAGGCAGAGAGAGAGTTATATCTTCCATCTGCTGTTTCATTCCCCAAAAGGCCACAATGGCTGGAGCTGGGCCGATCTGAAGCCAGGAGCCAGGAGCTTCTTCCAGGTCTCCCTGACGGGTGCAGGGGTCCAAGGACTTAGGCTGTCTATCACTGTTTTCCCAGGCCATACAGAGAGCTGGATCAGAAGTGGAGCAGCTGGGTCTTGAACCGGCCCCTATATGGGATGCCAGCAACTCAGGCAGCAGCTTTACCTGCTATGCCATAGCCCTGGCCCCATAAATGACCTTTTATGCTACTTACAGAGTCTAGCTACTGTCCTAAAAGCAGTGCAGAAACATTGAAAGATTTTGAGTACGGAAATAGCATGGAGTAGCAATTGTTTTCTTTTTATTTATTTATTTTTTTATTTTTTTATTTTTTGACAGGCAGAGTGGACAGTGAGAGAGAGAGACAGAGAGAAAGGTCTTCCTTTTTGCAAGGTGTTCACCCTCCAATGGCCGCCACGGCCGGCGCACCGCGCTGATCCAATGGCAGGAGCCAGGTGCTCATCCTGGTCTCCCATGGGGTGCAGGGCCCAAGCACCTGGGCCACCCTCCACTGCACTCCCTGGCCACAGCAGAGAACTGGCCTGGAAGAGGGGCAATTGGGACAGAATCTGGCGCCCTGACCAGGACTAGAACCTGGTGAGCCGGCACCGCTAGGCAGAGGATTAGCCTATTGAGCCGCAGCGCCTGCAGCAGTTGTTTTCAGATTGGCTTCTTTCACTTAGCAATATGCGGATTCCTCTTCGTCTCTTCTTGACTTGCTATTCATTTCTTTGTAGTGCTAAATACTATTCCACTGTGTAGATGAACCAGTTTAATTATCCTTCCATCTACTGAAGGACATATTGGCTTCTTCCAAGTTTTGGACAATTATAAATAAAGCTGCTATAAACATCTCAGTGTATGTTTTTTCATTGGCTTAAATTTTCAAATAATTTAGGTAAAAACCAGAGTATGGTAGCTAGAATATATGGTAAGAATCAGTTTAATTTTATGAGAAACTGCCCGATTAGCTTCTAAAGGACTTGATCATTCCTACCAGTAATGAACAAGAGTTTCTATTATTCTTCATTTTGCCAGCATTTTGTGTTGTCAATGTTTTGGACTTGGGCCATTCTAATTGATACGTAAGGGTATCTCATTTGTGTTTTAGTTTGCAATTCCTCAGTGACATGTGAAGTTGAACATCTTTTCTTATGTTTGTGTTCTTTGGTGAGGTGTCTGTTCAGATCTTTTGCCTGTTTTTAAAATTGGGCTGTTCATTTTCTTATTGTTGACTTTTAGGAGTTCTTTGTATATTTTACATAACAGTCTCTTATCAGATATGTTTTGCACATATTTTCTCCCAATCTGTGGCTTGCCTTCTTCTATTTAATGTTTTCTTTAACATTTCAAAGGCTCTTTAAATTTATTTAAGAACAAAACAACAATTCTTTCATAGATAATGAATCACCATAGCTCAGGTCATCTGGGTTTTCTCCGATATTATCTTCTAGAAGTTGTATAGTTTTGTTTTAATATTTAGTTTTGCTGTGGTTTGAATGTTTATGTCTCCCCAAAACTAATATGTTGAAATCTTAACTCCCAAAGAGATGGGGCCTTGGGGAAGTGATTAGGTCCAGAGAATAGAGTCCTCATGAGTTGAATTAGCTTTCCCCTTTCTGCTATGTGAAGACATGGTGAAATAACAAGCAATCTGTGAACCAAAAAACGGCCTTCACCAGACACTGAATCTGCCAGTGCCTTCCTTGATCTTTGAATTCTCAACCTCCAAAACTGTGTATGTATTTTGTTAGAAATTGTACATTTTGGGGCACTGCTAATATAAATGATAATGTTTTAAACTTCAAATTCAATTTGTTTATTCTTGGTCTATGGGAAAATGATTGACTTTGATATATTAACATTGTATCCTTCAATCTTACTATGTCAGCTTATCAATTCTTGGTAGGTTTTTTTCTCTTTTTTTATCAATTCTTTTGGCTTTTCTACGTTAACTATCAAATCATCTGCAAACACAGCCAGTTTGATTTCTTCCTTCACAAGTATATAACTTATTTCTTTTTATTTCTTTTTTCTGTCTTACTGCATTAGCTAGGACTTCCATTATCATGAAAAATAGTGATTATCCTTATTTGTTGATCTTAGTGGAAACACTTTTGAATTTTTCACCCATATCACATGATGTTAGCAGTAGAATTTTTGTAATTTTTCTTTATCAACCTGAGAATATCCCTGTCTATTCTTATTTTCCTGAGAGTTTGAATCATGAATGGGTGTTGCTTTTTCTGTGTCCATTAATATGATAATGTGATTTTTTCTTCTTTAGTCTGTTTATATGGTCCATCAACTGATTTTCAAATGCTGTGCCTGCATTGGGTACCTGGGAAAAATCTCACTTAGTCATTAGTATAATTCTAATCTTCCATAGTTGGATTCCATTTGCTGATATTGTGGGGGGGGGGTTGCATTTTTGTTCATGAAAGATATTGATCTATAGTTTTCTTGTAATGTGTTTGTCTGGTTTCAGTATTAGGATAACATTGGCCTCATACATTGAATTAGGAAGGATTTCCTCTGCTATCTTCTGAAAGAGATTATAGAGAATTGGTATAATTTCTTCCTTAAATATTTTGTTTCTTTTTAAGTCTTATTTATTTATTTAAATGGTAGAGTTACAGAGAGGAAGAGGCAGAGAGAGAGAGAAGTCTTCCATCCATTGGTTCACTCCCCAGATGGCCACGATGGCCAGAACTGGGCAGATCCGAAGCCAGGAGCCAGGAGCTTCTTCTGGGTGCAGGGGCCCAACCACTTAGGCCTTCTTCCACTGCTTTCCCAGGCTGTAGCAGAGAGCTGGATCAGAAGTGGAGCAGCCAGGTCTCAAACTGGTGCCCATATGGGATGCCAGCACTACAGGCAGCGACTTTACCCGCTGTGCTACAGCACTGGCCCCATAAATGTTTGTTAAAATTCACCAATGAATCCACATGAGACTGGTGCTTCCTGTTTGGGAAGTCACTAACCCTGATATGATTTCTTTAATAAATCTAGGCCTTAATAGAGCTATTTCTTCCTACATGAGTTCTGGCAGACTGTCTTTGAAGGAATTAGCCCATTTCATCTAGAGTATCCAATTTCTAAGTGTAGAGTTGTTTATACTATTTCTTTATTAACCTTTTAATATCCATGTGATCACTAATTATATCCCATTTTTTATTTATTATATTAGTAATTTATGTCTTCTTTTTTCCATAGCTAGCCTGGCTGGAGGTTTATTAATTTTATTGATCTTTTCAAAGAACCAGCTTTTGGTTTTCTTGATTTTCTATTTTCAATTTTATTGATTTCTGCTCTAATTCTTATTATTTATTTTCTACCATTTACTTTGGATTTAATTAGCTCTTGTTTTTCTAATTCTATAAGATGGGAACTTATTGATTTTAGATATTTCATCTTATTTAAGTTAAATATTCAATGCTATCAGTTTCCCTCCAAGTACTACTTTTGCTTCATCCTACAGGTTTTGGTAACTTGTATTTTCATTTGCATTTAGTTTTAATATTTTAAATTTCTCTTAAAATTTCTATGATGCGTGTACTATCTAGAAGTATGTTGTCTAATATCTAAGTATTTGTGGATTATATAGCTATCTTCCTGATTTGATTTCCAGTTTAGCTCCATTGCAGTCTGAGAGCAGACACTGTGATTTCAATTTCTGAAGTTATATTTCATTGCCCAGAATTTGGTCTATCTTGATGAATATTTCATATGAGTTTCAGAAGGATATATAACTTGCTATTGTTGGATAAGGTACACTATAGATGCCAATCATATACCGTTGATGGATGATGCTGTTAAATTCCTTTCTGATTTTCTTTCTTTTTTTTTTTTTTAGGACTTATTTGTGTATTTGAAATTCAGAGTTACACAGAGAGAGGAGAGGCAGAGAGAGAGAGAGAGAGAGAGGTCTTCCATCCAATGGTTCACTCCCCAGATGGCTTCAACAGCTGGAGCAGAGCTGATCTGAAGTCAGGAGCCAGGAGCTTCTTCCAGGTCTCCCACATGGGTGCAGGGGTCCAAGGACTTGGGCCATCCTCTACTGCTTTCCCAGGCCATGGAAGAGAGTTGGATTGAAAGAGGAGCAGCGGGGACTAGAACCAGTGCCCACATGGGATTCCAGTGCTTCAGGCCAGGGCATTAACCCACTGAGCCACAGCGTTGGTCCCCCTTTCTGATTTTCTGTCTGCTGTTCCTAGTACAAGAGTGTTATAATCTCCAAGTATAACAAAACAGTCCTCTTTTTTTTCTTACAGTTTATCAAGTTTTGCCTCACATATTTTGATGCTCTGTTATTAGTAACACACTAAAGATTGTTTCGTCTTCTTGGAATACTGACTACTTTATCATTATGTAGTGCTCTTATTTATCTCTAATCATTTCCTTTTTCAGAATGCTGCTCAGGCAGTTTGAATCGTGGTGAGACAAAGTGTAGGTGGTAGGACCTTACTATGTGTCTGATTAGCCCTTTCTCTGCCTTGCTTGTTTGAGCTTCAGCAGAATTTGAAATGGCTGGAGGTGAGGCTGGGAAGGACTCTGGAAAGGCCAGTACAAATGCAGTTTCCTGCTCGCAGAGAGCAGGCATGCAGATCCCGTTGGGCCGCATTGACTGACATCTGAAATTTAGGAGGCCCAGCCATGGACGTGTCAGTGTGACTACCACTGTGTACAGTGCAGCCATTCTGGAATACCTCACCATAGAGGTACCTGAACTGGCAGGAAATGCATCAAGTGACTTAAAGGTAAAGCATATTACCCCTCCTCACTTGCAACTTGCTATTCCTGGAGATGAAGGGTTCGGACTGTCCCATCAAGACTACAATTGTGCTGGTGGTGTCATTCCACAAGTCTCTGATTGGGAAGAAAGGACAACAGAAGATTGTCTGAAGGATGCTTAGACTCTAAGTACTCTAATATCTGTCCTGTGTTGGTGATTCCAGTGGACTGTACCTCTATGAAAAACACAATTTTGCCTTTTTGTAATTCTGTATGAGGAAGTTGGAACTTTAATTAGCTTTCCAGCCAACCAAATTTCTGCATTCAAGTCTTAACCATATTTTAGTGTTACTGTGGCTTCAAAGAAGCTAATGATTCTTAACTAGTAGGTTTTGATTGACTGTTTTTTAAAAACTGCTTGAAATTTAATTGTGATGCAATAGTTATAGTAACAAACATTTGATTTTGTACAGACATTATCTTCACTCAGCTGGATAAGGTCAATAAAGGTCATCTTCTCCCCCTCTGAAAAAATGGAATGCTTCTCTGCCTGAAATTAATATAGTTATTCCTGCTTTAAAAAAGAAAGATTCATTTATTTATTTGAAAGGCAGAGTTACAGAGACAGAGAGGGGGAGACAGAGAGATCTTCCATCTGCTGGTTTATTCCCCAAATGGCCACAGCAGCAAGGGCTGGGCCAGGCTGAAGCCAGGAGATAAGAGACTCTTCCAAGTCTCCTACCTGGGTGCAGGGCCCCAAGCACTCAGGCTGTCCTCTGCTATTTTCCTCAGCATACCAGCAGGGAACTAGATCAGAAGTGGAGGAGCCTTTACTCAAACTGGCACTCACATGGAATACTGGCTTTGCAGCAGTGGCTTAACTGGCTATGCCACAATGCTGAGTATCTTTCACCATCCCTTTATTTATTTTTAAAGATTTATTTATTTACATGAAAGAGTTACACAGAGAGAGGAGAGACAGAGAGAGAGGTCTTCCATCCGATGGTTCACTCTCCAATTGACCGCAATGGCCGGAGCTGTGCCGATCCAAAGCCAGGAGCCAGGAGCTTCCTCCGGGTCTCCCACAGGGGTGCAGGGGCCCAAGTGCTTGGGCCATTTTCTACTGCTTTCCCAGGCCATAGCAGAGAGCTGGACCGGAAGTGGAGCAGCTGGGACTCAATACGGGATGCTGGCACTGCAGGCGGCGGCTTTACCCGCTATGCCACAGCCCCAGCCCCAAATGCTTTCAATTTTGTTTGAGAACATCTTTATTTATCTTTTAATTTTGCAGGGTGTAGAATTCTAGGCTGGTGGATTTTTTTTCTTTCAATAATTCTTTAAATATTCCACTCCAGTTTTTTCTTGATTACACAATTTCTGGAGTAATTTTTTATATTTATTCTTCTATAGGTAAGATTTTTCCCCCCTGTTTTCATACAAGCTTTTTTCCTTTTTTTAGCTTGACTATTATATGTGTGGGTTTAGTTTTATGGGATTCATATATCCTGCTTGAAATTCTCTGAGCTTCCTGGATATGGTTTCATGTTTAGCATTAATTTGGAGAAATTCTCAATTGTTCTTGCTTCAAATCATTTCCTTTCTCTCTTTTCTCTCCTCTGATATTCTTATTATATGTACATTATACTTTTGTAATTGTCCCATAGTTCTTAAATATGTTCCGGTCTGTTTTTTGTTTTCTTATTTTTCCTCTCTTTCATTTTTTAACGTTTCCTTTGTCATATCCTTAAGCTCAGAGAGGCTTTCTCCTTAGCTGAAATCAGACTACTTAAAAGCCCATTGACAGCGTTCTTCATTTCTGTTGTGGAGTTTTTTATGTCCAGCATTTCTTTCTAATTCTTTGTTAGAATTTCCATCTCTCAGCTTACATTTTCCATTTGTTCTTGAATGTCTCCTTTTTACATTAAGTCCTTTAGCATATGAATCATAGGTGTTTCAATTCCCAATCTGATAATTCCAAAATCTGACTCTGATTCTCATTCTTCTTCATTTTCTTTGAACTGTATTTTTTGCCCTTTGGTATTCATTGTATACTACTAGTTTGTTGAAATCCCAACATGATGAACTGAATGAGAGAAATTCCAGTAAATAGGTTTTGGTTTTTTTATTGATACAGTGGTAATGTTTGGGATGATTTAAAGCCTTCTATAGTCATTTGATTACATATCAATCTTTTGGCAAATCTGCATCCCTGGAATGTGAAATTCACCCATATTTCTCTATTTCTGATTTATTAGGTATGACAGTATGGCTAGAGGCAGCTGGAGGTGTGTATTCCCCTTGCCCTAGATAGATTAGGTTCTGATAAAACTCCAGCAGGTTAGGTGCTTGTGGTATAATGTAAAAATATTTTGGTTTTTGTTCATGTCTCCTTACATGGAGTTCCTAAAAACTCTTGGAATTTCCTGAACAATAGATGTGCATTTTGTTACTTATAATGAGCCCATTTCAATCACATCTGTGTTAATGCTAATGCAGTTCCTTAGAGTGGGGGCCCTGGATGGCCTCATATTGTGTTGGTGACAAGAAACACAAAAATGATTAGAGGGTTGGAACTTTCAGCCCCACCCATCAATTTCTGGGAAGGGATTGGGAGACCTGGAGAATGAGTTCTATAAAAATCTTGAATAATGACATTCAGAGAGCTCCCAAATTGGTGAATGTATCCATATGCTGGAATGGTGGGCATGCCAACTTCACGGAGACAGAAGCTTCTGAGCTCAAGATCCCTCCAGACCTTGCCCAATTTACTTTTTCATCTGGCTGTCCATTTATAAAGCAGTATATATAAGTAAGTACTTTTCTGAGTAATGAGGTATTCTATCAAATTATTGAAACTGAGGAGGAATCCAGAAAACCCAAGATTTATAATCAATCAGAAATATGGATGGATAGGAACTGGTGATTGGCATCTTAACTGGGGTCACTCTTGTAGGATTGAGCCTTTAAACCTGTGAAGTCTGACAATAACTCCATTTAGTTACTGTCAGAATAGAATGTTGGACACTGGCTGGTATCTAGAGAGTTGGAGAATTGATTACTGGTGTAAGAAACCATCCCCACTCTGATAAAATATTTTTTCCTGAAGGTTTCTTTCTCTCTCTCTCTCTCTTTTTTTTTTTTTTTTTTTTTGGACAGAGTTAGACAGTGAGAGAGAGAGACAGAGAGAAAGGTCTTCCTTCCGTTGGTTCACCCCCAAAATGGCCACTACAGCCAGCGCACCACACCGATCTGAAGCCAGGAGCCAGGTGCTTCTTCCTGGTCTCCCATATGGGTGCAGGGCCCAAGTACTTGGGCCATCCTCCACTGCCTTTCCAGGTCACAGCAGAAAGCTGGACTGGAAGAAGAACAACCAGGACAGACCAGCGACCCAACCTGGACTAGAACCAGGTGTGCCGGCGTCGCAGGTAGAGGATTAGCCTAGTGAGCCGCAGCGCCGGCCTTGCTGAAGGTTTCTAACTCACATTTGTCCACACTGAGCCTCTAACAGTTCATCAATTATAATAACTTACTGCATTTCTATTGCTACACCAGAATACCTGAAACTAGATATTTTATAAAGGAAAGGATTTATTTAGCTCACAGTTCTGGAGGCTGGAAAGTTTAAGATCAGGTAGCTGCATCTTGCAAGGTTCTTCTGCTGTTTCAAATCATGGCAAAAAAGTGGAAGGGCAAGCAGGAACGTGTGAAAGGGAGAGAACACAAAGAGGTAGCCTTTATAATAACCTGCTCTCACATAACTGATCCAGTCCTACTAGAGCGAGAAGTCACCAGAGAAAGACATTAATCTATTCATAAGAGTTCTACCCCCATGAAACTCAAACATCCTCCACTAGTCCCACCTCCCAATACTGCTACACTGAAGAATTAAGCGTTAGCGTGAGTTTTTCTGGAACAAACCATATCCAAACCATAGTGTACAGTTCAGGTTTCTTTATGTTTGTACTAGTTCCTGCCAAGGTTTTTATTTGTTAGTTTCTGCTTTGGTAAGTTGTGAATCCCTGTCTGCCTGTTTGTCTCTTCAATTTTGGGGCAGTGGTTTGCCCTGTGACCGCATTTTATGACAGACCTAGGAAATGTTGATTTTTCTGTATGTTCAGCTTTTTACCTATTAGATGGAATGGGGTTACTTTTTAGCTACTTAGATGCTAGAATGGAAACCAGACGTCTTGGACATGGTGGTTTTGCATTGCTCATCATTGCTCATGAGATACCTGAAGAGAGCAGTCCAATTTACCAAAGGATATTAATGTGGCTTTTAGTGAGTTAAATATATAACCCAAACAATATGGATATTCAAGTAGTTGGTGAAAGCATGGAATGCATGAAGCTAACCTGGGAGTGCTCTAAAGAGAGAGTCCCGGGAAATTCCAACATTAAAGAGGCAGCATACAATTTTGAAACAGCTCTGAAAATACAGTCACTCTCTGATAAATTAAGTTTTCCCTGGTACCTTGTTATTGCTCATATAAATTTATCAAAGTTCATTACCTTTTACTCTTTCACACCCACACCTCCCACACCCCAATTAACTAAAGCAATTACATTACATAATCTGCCCATCCTGGGGCAATTTTTAAGGTGTAGACATTTTAACAGTTGAATGAAATATTTCAAACTATCCTTTAGGTAACTTTATATAGATTATTAAGTAAATCTTTTGTTTAAACATATCATTTCACAACAAAGATATTTCATTCCAATTGGCAATCCAGAGAAAGTTTAGAGTGCTGAATTCTAATTCTTTAAAAGTAGAACTAAACTTTCAGATGCTGGAAGATTCCAGGAAACAACATTTCTGCATGCTACAGTAAAATAATGGCAGGAGAGACACATCTGCCAAACTTTATGTTATATTATAATTAAATCACTTTGTACTGACATAGCTTTAGTTTAGAGGAGAATGTTTGTGGGGATTTTTAATCAGATAAAAATAGGGCTGCTGTTTTCTCTATACCAATTAACATAGTTGACATTTAGCCAACTCTGCCCTGGACACGGCAGGGGATGTACAGTTTGTCCTCATTCAGTAGGAAATGAAAAATGCAGTACTTGGCACAAGAAAAAATATGTGGACCCAAAAAATGTTGTCAAATATAGCAAATCAAATTAAGTAAATTGATTTACTGAAGGGCAGCCTATGCTTTCGAGAGAACTGAGAAGAAGAGAAGACTCTCTGGACTACTGATAAAAATTAGGTGCCCTGAGTTTAGCTTTTGATATATACATTAATAAATGAATATAAAGAAGAGAATTTCATAGATCTCAATTAGGTATGCATTTTTTTTTTTTTTTGTGACAGGCAGAGTGGACAGTGAGAGAGAGAGAGAGACAGAGAGAAAGGTCTTCCTTTGCCGTTGGTTCACCCTCCAATGGCTGCCGCGGCCGGTGCGCTGCGGCCAGCGCACCGCGCTTATCTGATGGCAGGAGCCAGGAGCCAGGTGCTTCTCCTGGTCTCCCATGGGGTGCAGGGCCCAAGCACTTGGGCCATCCTCCACTGCACTCCTGGGCCACAGCAGAGGGCTGGCCTGGAAGAGGGGCAACCGGGACAGAATCCGGCGCCCCGACCAGGACTAGAACCCGGTGTGCCGGCGCCGCAAGGCGAAGGAATAGCCTGTTGAGCCACGGCGCCGGCTGGTATGCAGTTTTTACAATTAGTTTAAGAAAGGAATTGCTAAGGATCATATGTTGTATATAAGCATATGCTAAACTTTTTTTTTTTTTTTTTTTTACAGTGCGAGAGAGAGACAGAGAGAAAGGTCTTCCTTTTCCGTTGGTTCACCCCCCAATGGCTGCTGTGGCTGGCGCGCTGTGGCTGACGCACCGCGCTGATCCGAACCCAGGAGCCAGGTGCTTCTCCTGGTCTCCCATGTGGGTGCAGGGCCCAAGGACTTGGGCCATCCTCCACTGCACTCCCAGGCCACAGCAGAGAGCTGGACTGGAAGAGGGGCAACCGGGACAGAATCTGGCACCCTGGCCGGGACTAGAACCCGGTGTGCCAGCGCCGCAGGTAGAGGATAAGCCTATTGAGCCGAGGCGCCAGCCGATATGCTAAACTTTTTAGCACTATTTAGGTGTCGCCTACTCCAATTTCTTCACTTATAGATGAGGGAAGTTGATCCCAGTGATGGTCAATTACTGATTCGTTGTCCTCTCAGGGTGTCTGTCACACATCCTTTGGCTCCTGGACTGAACTTCATGGAAACATCAAAACTACAGGGACATTTCAAACAACCAGAGTGCGAGGATAGTTTATCCTATTTCATTTAAAAATTGGATTAACTAATCCTTTGACAGAAAAGTATTTTTATATTTACAACATTTAAAAAATATTTATTTATTTATTTGAAAGGGAAAGTGACAGAAAGAGGTCTTCCAACCACTACTCCCCAAAACAGTCATAACAGCTAGGGCTGGGCCATGCTGAAGCCAGGAGTCAGAAACCTCATTCCTGGCAATGGGTGCAAGAACTAAAGTACTTAAGGCATTATCCACTGCTTCCCAGGAACATTAACAAGGAGCTGGACTGGAAGGGGAGCAGGCAGTACTTGAACTGGCACTTTGATATGGGATGTGGTGTTGCAAGCAGCAACTTAAACTGCTGCACCACAATGCCTGCCCATATATTTATAACTTCTCAAAAATTTACCTAGGGGCTCGCGCTGTGGCTTAGTGGGCTAAACCTCCGCCTGTGGCGTTGGCTTCCCATATGGGTACCGGTTCATATCCTGGCTGCTCCTCTTCTGATCTAGCTCTCTGCTATGGCCTGGGAAAGCAGTAGAATATGGGGCCCCTGAACCCACGTGGAGACCTGGAGCTCCTGGTGCCTGGCTTTGGATTGACCAAGCTCCAGCCATTGTGGCCATTTTGGGAGTGAACCAGCAAATGGAAGACCTTTCTCTCTGTCTCTCCCCCTCTCTGTAACTCTATCTCTCAAGTAAATAAATAAGTGTTTTTCTGAAAAAAAAATACATAATATGTCTTAGTTTATAATCCCATCTTTATACATTAGCTTGAAGATATGAAGTTGCTGATAGTAGATAATTTTATCACCCACAAATATAGCAAATTTTATATGGTTCAGCTCAGAGTATGAAAGTAAACATAACTAAATATTTGAATAACTTGTAGTAATTGAAGTCTTTCACTTCAAAGAGTATTTGATTAATACTGTGGCTCCAGATATAGATGTTCAGATGACTGTATAGAAAATATTTTGGGCCGGCGCCGTGGCTCAACAGGCTAATCCTCCGCCTTGCGGCGCCGGCACACCGGGTTCTAGTCCCGGTCGGGGCGCCGGATTCTGTCCCGGTTGCCCCTCTTCCAGGCCAGCCCTCTGCTGTGGCCCAGGAGTGCAGTGGAGGATGGCCCAGGTGCTTGGGCCCTGCACCCCATGGGGAGACCAGGAAAAGCACCTGGCTCCTGGCTCCTGCCATCGGACAAAGCGCGGTGCGCCGGCCGCAGCGCGCCAACCGCGGCGGCCATTGGAGGGTGAACCAACGGCAAAAAGGAAGACCTTTCTCTCTGTCTCTCTCTCTCACTGTCCACTCTGCCTGCCAAAAAAAAAAAAAAAAAAGAAAATATTTTGTCTCTGGAAATATCCAGAAAACTTTGGGATTTATGCTAGCCAGTCTCCAAGATAGGTCTCAAGGATCTCGACCACCTGGTATTCATTCCCTCTATAGTCCCCTTACAAATAAGTAGTAATGACCTGTACAACTAATAGAATACTGAGGAATTGATGTGTGACTTCTAGGGCTAGGATCATAAAAGATGGTGCAGCCTCCACTTTGCTCTTTCTTGGCTCACTCTCTCTGGCAGAAATCAACCACCATGTTAAGAGAACACTCAAACAAGTCCAGTGGAGAGTTCCTGTGGCAAAGAAATCAGACTTCCTGCCAACAGCCTGCACTAACTTGCCAGCCTTGTGAATGAGCAGTCTTGAAAGCAGAACCTCCAGTACCATAGTCAAGCCTTCAGAGGACTGAACAACGTCTTGACTGCAACCTCGTGGGAGATCCTGAGCCAGAAGCACCTGGTTTAATGATTCCCAAACTTCTAGCTACTAGAAACTGTGAAATATTGTTTTAAGCCACTAACTTTTGTGATTTCAGGTAATATAAAGCTTTAAAATATATATTTGTATGTGCTTTGCATTGGTTTCCTTGAGTTTTATAACAAATCACCACAAATTTGGCAGCATAAAACAATTAAAAGTTACTCTCTCACAGTTCTAGAGGCCAGAAGTTTCAAAAGAAGGTGTTGCTCAGGCTGCCTGCCCTCCAAAGGTACCAGGGGAGAATCCCTTCTTCTAGATTCAGGTGTTCCTTGGCTTCTAGCTGCAATAATTCTTCTCTATTTTTTCTATTTTTTCTGTTATTTTCTATTTTTTCTCTATCTTCTCTATAATTATCTTCTCTATTTTCTTTCTTCCTTTTTAAAAAGAAATTTATTCATTTGAAAGGCAGAGTGAGAGAGAGAGAGAGAAAGAGAGAAATATCTTCCTTCTGCTGGTTCACTCCCCAAATAGTCAGAACAACCAGGGTTGCACCATGTTGAAGCCAGGAGCCAGGAACTCCATCTGGGTCTCCCACAGTGGTGGTAAGGCTCAAGGACGTGGGCCATCTACTGCTTACTTCCCAGATGCATTAGCAGGGAGCTGGATCAGATGCAGAACAGGTAGAATTCAAACTGAGTAACATTACAGGCAGAGGTTTAACCCCTTGTTCTACAATACTGGCCCTTTTCTGCTACATTTTCTCTTGGCCATCTCTACCTGGAATCTGAGATGATCTCATGTACATATCCTTAATTTATCTGAAAAGGCCCTTTTTCCATATAAGGTCATATTCACATATTCTTTCATAGGAAGCAAAGGAGACAGAGAGGTGGCATTTTGTCTACAATGTAGTTTATAGATCATGTGATTTCTCTAGACCTGTAAGGACATTCCCAGCTACATCCCAGAGATTATCATCAATCTCGCTCCAGTGCTCATCTATGAAGCGCCTCCTGCCGAATGAATGAAGATCATACCAGCCTTTCCTCGATAACACTTGCTTAGACCTTACAGTTCACTGCTCTTTGAGTATCTGTTCTCTATTCCCAGTATACATTGCTTATCGCTTCAGTTGGATAACTTAGATTGCAAAATCCTTGCTGGCAGGACCACATCTTTTAATTGTTTTGAATCTTCTCCCTTCAACATTTCTGCTGGGACACATCACGTGAGTATCATACATCATTTATTTCATTGACCAGATTAATAGAAATAATATGCTTTTCTTTTTTCCTCATTGAAGATCATTTTGTTTTAATAATCATTCTTTACTTCAGGACACAGTATAGAGATGTTCCACATGGACTGTTTTCCCCAAGAAAACCATAAAGTACTTAAAACTTGTAAACCTATCATTCAATCCTTTTCAGTTATTCATAATTTAGAAACATGCTGCAGTTTTTTGCTATTAGTTTGTGACTTCTCTTCATTTGTTAGGCAACTGATCTACTATTATATTAGGCATAAAAACAAGTTAGGGCAAAAAGCCCTTCTTTGGCAACTGTGCATAGACTTTACCTGAAAGGTGAGGTCCCCTGTGGTGGGTGGGGACCAGATGATGCACAGAGGACCACATAGCATATGTTTAAATATTTAAAAGTCAGATGTATCAAGCTATCAGACTTTTTGCCCTATTATTCTACCTTGACAAATTTTCTTTTTCCTTTTTTCTTTCCTAAATTTCACTTGTATATGTCCTGTTTCTATCTTGTCTTTAACTTACATTTATTCTCAATGCCCTACAAGATTAAAAAACAAAATGTAATTATATCCAAAGTGTTCAAATATATTTTCCACGAAAAATGTAAAGTAGATGTAAGAAATTATAAAATTAAAGTTATTTTATGTTTGAAAATGGTTTTTCCAAAGTGCTTAAATTTATCTTTTTAAATTAAAAAAGGGGAAATAAATAATAATATTGAATATAAAAATTTAAATCAAAAGAGAAACAAAAAATTTTTTAAAGATTTTTATTTATTTATTTGAGAGGCAGAGTTACAGATAGACTGAGGTAGAGACAGAGAGAAAGGTCTTCCATCTGCTGGTTCACTTCCCAAATGGCCACAACAGCTGGAGCTGAACTGATTCGAAGCCAGGAGCCAGGAGTTCTTCCGGGTCTCCCACATGGGTACAGGGGCCCAAGGACTTGGGCCATCTTCTACTGCTTTCCTAGGCCATAGCAGAGAGCTAGATCAGGAGAGGAGCATCAGGGACACGAACCAGCACTCACATGGGATGCCAGTGCCGCAGGTGGAGGCTTAGCCTTCTACACCACAGTGCTGGCCCCGAAATAAAATTTTTTGAAAATTGATTTACTTTTCTTAAAAATTATAATAAAAATAAAACTATTATCAGTTCTCTATTCAATGCCCCTCGAGTAAGCATTATGAAGGATCACTATCATATTTGCTACATTTACATATTACCTACATACACGTTTAAGAGTAGTATCAATTGATGTTACCAAATGTTCCTCAACCACTACATTCAACTATTGCAAATAAAATACTAGTTCATGAGCACTCTGGAAACAAAATGAGAAGAAAAACAACAAAATTAATACTTTGTACCTTGGGAAATGATATTGAATTTTGCAAAAATTGGTTACACTCATTTGATCTGAGAGGAAGGATCTAAAAAGTTAGCCTTTTCTTCTACCTGGGTGCTTCTGTTATTCAAATCCTCCCGAATTGCTGGTGTTCATCTTTAAATCTGGCAGTGACACAATCCATATGACTTCACAGCATTTAGACACAGGTGTCTTTTTACTTAAGGACATAATACAAAAGATTTAAAGAAGCATTTAGCTGCGGCTCAAATGCTGGTAAGCATGAACTTGGATACCTATGCACACAGTGTGTCAATGCCGAGAGCCAGCTCTCAAGTGCCAGAGGTGCCCCTGTGTTATTTAACAAATGTGTATTTGTTTTATGTCTTGGGCACAAGACCCAACACGAGGCCACCTTGCCCAGGTAGCAGGATTGTACTACTACACCAAAAGTTAATCACTAAAAGTCAGAAAGTTCTTTCTAGTTTTTGTATGATTCATAGATTAAACAGTTATTGTAATGATTTAGTTTAACAGAGAGCACAGACTCCACAGAAACAGTGCTTAGGTTTCACATCTCAACTTTGCCACATAGCTGTGTAATCTTGGGCAAGCTAATCAACCCTTTCAGGCCTCAATTTCCTCATATGTAAAACTGGGAAGATAACAATGATAAATACTTTGAATGATGGTTGTGGTGCTTAAACACACCTGTCTTATTGAATAAAATGTTGAGAACTGCGTACAGGTCATAGCAAGCACTATATATACATTGCTCTTATTTTATGTGCACTCTTATTTTATGTGCGCTCTCCAAAGCATCATGTGGAACCTCATCAACTCCCAGAAATAGCACAATAATTAATAATAATTACAGTAATTACAACCAGCTTTTGCATGCCTTTTATGTGTCAAGCACAGCAACTATATTACTTCATTTATTCCTCAGTACAACCCTGAAAATGAGGAATTATTCTCAGTTCTCAGGGGAAGAAAATTTCTTTTAAAAGGTCAATTAAGGGCTGGTGCTATGGCATAGTGTGTTAAGCCACCACCTGCAGCACCAGCATCCCATATGGGCGCTGGTTCAAGTCCTGGCTGCTCCACTTCCAATCCAGCTCCCTGCTAATGGCCTAGGAAAGCAGTGGAAGATGACCCAAGTCCTTGCCACTCACATGGGACACCCAAATGAAGCTCATGGTTCTTGACTTCAGCCCAGACCAGCCCTGGCTGATGTGGCCATTTGGGGCGTGAACCAGCAGATGGAAGACCTCTCAGTCTCTGTCTTTCCCTCTCTCTCTGTAAACTCTGCCTTTCAAATGAAATAAATAAATCTCTCTCTCTCTTTTTTTTTTTTTTTAAAGAAAGAGACAGAAAGAAATCTGTTTGCTGATTCACTCCCCAAATGCCCTCAAGGACTAGGGTTAAGTCAGAACTCAGTCTGGGCCTCCCAGGTGGGTGGCAGCAACCTATGCAGTAGCAGGAAGCTGGACTTGATAGTGGATTCAAGACTCTAACCCAGGCACTCTGATATGGGTTCCCAGTGTCCCACAGCTGAACTGCTGTGCCAAATACTTTCTCAGGACCTTGATTTTAGCTATGCAAAGCTTCCTTTTGCCATTAGATATGTTGGTAGGTAGGTATATGACTAAATCCTAAAATCAATGAGATTGTAGCTAAATTGTCCTTTGGAATTTCCTGGAAAATTCCTTAGAGGAGATCATGCAGCCTTCCTCATCTCTGTCTCCTTCATTTAAGCTGGAAATAGCCCTACAGCTGCTGAATTTGGTTGAATGGACTAGATGAGGCTTCAGTTTATAGCTGAAGCTTGAGCAACACTTCTGGGCCATTAGGTAGAAACCACATCCTAAGGGCAGAGCAACAAGGTGCAAAGAGTCTGTGTCTGTGGTGACTGTAGAATAGTCATACCAACCCTGGACTACTTAGTTCCAGTCTTTACTTATGCAAGCGAGAAATGAATTTATATCTTGTTTAAGGCATTATTATTTGTAGTTCTCCATCTTTCTCATTTGTATGTAATTCCAAAAGACAGTGTGATCTGTTAGGATCTGCATATATTGTTCTCTTCTGGGAAAAAAGTAAAGAAGAAGATCTGACCTTACCTACATTAGCTTCTTCAAGGACAAAGGACTTGTCAGTTAACCTCAGTTTAAGAATATTGTGGCAATTTCTCAAATAATAAGCTTATATTCTCCACAGATGGCCTAATTTAAAATTCTGGGTTTTATTTTTGAAATTAGTATAAATGATTTCTCTATACTTTATACAGCTTATTAATTGCATACCTTGAAAGTCCTCAGGACCTTTTCTTAGAGAATCAAGAAAGGCAGACCAGCCAAATGTGAGTTTTAACCTCAAATTTCCAACTGGTTTATACATTACATTGAAAAGGACCACACAAATCTCCCAGATAACCTAGTTTCTCTATTCAAATGTTCTCTCATTTTCACAATCTAATTTCTAAAATGTATCACTCTATTATTGTATTTTAGTCCTATTTGTAAGATTATAAATTTTTTTAAGTTTAATTTTTACCCTTCAAAAGATATTTTACATTTTCAATAATGAATAATATTTAGGTAGGTAGATAAAAGCAGAGGATGGGAAGAGAAAAAAAATGAAAGAGAAAATTAGACTTTAACAGAAGAAAACTTATAGTGTTCTTACACATTAAACATTTTGGATAAATAAATTCTTATAATAGCAAAGATATTTAGCCAGCTCAAAAACCTGCCAAAAGCAAAAGGCAGGTTTCCTTATGATCTAATAAGATCACTTTGCCTTTGTAATTAGCAAATTAATGTTGCTAAAATAGTACATGAAAGAATATGCTCAAGTGTTTCCCTAATGGGAACAGTGTGTGTGATTCAGACTGTGAGCAATGATAGCATGGGATGACTTTTGGGGAATGTACACAATTGCCAAATCAAGTCCTCGGGTACCATAATGTGTGTGAATCCTTTACCCGCTAATAACTCATGCCTCTAAGATATGCTGACACATTGATTTGTCATGTCTTTAGTTTATAATGTTGTAATACAAAAAGTGCTGGGTTCAAGGTCTGAAGTCTTGAGTCCTAGTCCAGACTAGAGTATTTCACATGGCACTTATCTTTTCCCTGCATCAATATTCTCTAGTAATTTCTCACTTGCATAAGTAGAGTCTGAAACTAAGTAGTCCAGGGTTGGACTACTGTTAGTAATATCTGTACTGCTTACTTCACAAATCTGCTGTGTAGATAAAATTATATGCACAGATCAGTGCCTTGTAAATTAAAAAGCTAAGCATTCTAGTACTGCAAGTTTTTTCTACTTGTACCTTCAGCTCTGTTTGTGACATTCTTTTTTCTAAAAATCTTTTTTGAAAATTAAGACCAGTCTAAGAGATCTTTCAAGAGCAGATCTCTTAACCTCTTGAACCTCTTTATCTATGAATGAAATGTTGGACTAGACTGATAAGTAAAAATTTTAGTTAGAAGCAGAAAAACTTTTTACAAGCTTCTTCAGAACACTTTCCTGCTTTTGGTTGAGATTATTGAAGCTGGAATGAGGAGAACTCAGAGTCCTATCTAGTTGGATGTCTTCTCTCACTATACGCTTTTCAATGGGCACTGAGGGCCCTTACAACAAACTTTAGACCTTTCCCACTCTAACCTCCTACAGTATTGATGTTATAATTCCAGCCCTTATGTTTCATGATTCTTCAAGCAAAATTTCTCTACTGTGAAAGGATAAATAAAAGCTACAAGATGTTACAGATGGAGAGATGTTCTGGTCTCCCCAATGATTTCAAATAACAGGTAGGGGCTGGTGCTGTCGCGTAGCAGGTAAGGCCACCTTGTGTACTGCCAGCATCATATAATGGACGCCAGTTGGAATCCTGGCTGCTCCACTTCTGATCCAGCTCTCTGCTGTGGCCTGGGAAAGCAGTAGAAGATGGTCCAAGTCCTTGGGCCCCTACACCCACGTGGGAGACCCAGAAGAAGCTTCTGGCTCCTGGCTTTGGATCGGCACAGCTCCAGCTGTTGAGGCCATTTGAGTGAACCAGCAGATGGAAGACCTCTTTCTCTCTTCTTCTTCTTCTCTCTCTGTGTAACTCAAATAAATAAATAAATAAATATTTTTTAAAAAATTGCAGGTAGCCCATCATTCCATTATCTGAGTCATTCTGAACTGTTATTAGGTAACCAACAAATTTGTTGAAATGTAGTCAAATTAATCTAACCATATAGGTACTAAATTCCTTGAGATGGAATACCTAGCAGTCCTCATGGAGTAGAAACTCTGCATGAAACCATAAAAGTAACTATTGAATGGGCAGTTATCCAAGTTGTTCTCCACTCAATATACAGAAATACTCCAGACACTTTGAAGCTGTTTTCAGGAAGAATGACTCAGAGATGAAGAAGTCAGTTACAATAAAGCAATGCAATGCCATTTCTCAATGGTCCAAACAAAAAGGATTGCTTAGGGAAGTTTCCTTCAGGGCTCATGGATCATATAATCAGAGTGCCAGAGCTGGAAATGATATTACAGAATAACCAGTCTGCTTTACAAATGGCAAATACAAGTTCCAGAAAGACTGTGAACTGCCCAAATTTAGGGTTCACTTCAAGCCTCATTAAATAAAAATTAGTTGGGAGCTAACTATGTGCCAGGTGGTAGGCACAAGAAGGCAAATGAAACATGATCCCTGTCCAAGTAGTAGGAAAAGACAAACAAGTCAATAATTGCAGTTGGATTGCTGCAGAACCAGAGCTCAAACTCTTAAGCCAAGTGTGTATTCTACCACTTTTCCCTGCCTCTCAAATGAAAAAGATTGAGAAATTAGTAGTGGGGAACTATGGCCAACTTAACCAGAGATATCCGTCACACTAATCCTAGGTTTTGGGAAAATACCAGTACTTTTCCACATTTCTTGAGGACCTATGCTGAATAAAGAGGACTCTACTTGTATATGAAAGGAAATGCTTACAAAGATTTTTCATCAATATTAATACACACTTCTTAAAACACTAAGGGAATCACAAAGAAAAGTAATTATAGCATGGCCTTTGCCCTGACATTTGAAGAAGTCAGCACCAATGTCAAATAAAATAATCTATTACCTACTGGTATGCTTTTCAACCAACATAAGTAAGAAAAAGAGTTTTAATTAGATGTTGATGTAAGTTTATTTTTCGTTAGTGTATAAAGTAATGAAGAAATGTATAAATACTCCAAAGATCCATACCACCATTCAGAAAGAAAAAGGTCAAAGTCAAACAAAAACCTATGGACACACCTATATATATAATCTTATTCACTCATTACTGGCAAGATTCTGACATAAATTCTTTCTAATTAATTCCAGCTTATTTTGTCCTTTCTAATCTATGTTGTGATTTTCAACCATTATGAATTAAAACTTAGATAAGTACTAACAAGAAAACTCTAGAAAATTATATCAAGTATCTCTATATTTACTTGCCAAAAGTCTACTATTAGTTGACCTAAGGTCAGCCCATTTTAACAAAATATTTATTTTTTAATTTTTTAAAAGATTTCATTTATTTGACAGGTAGAGTTGCAGAGAGTGGGAGAGACAGAGAGAGAGGTAGTCCATCCACTAGTTCACTCCCCAAATGGCTGCAAAGGCTAGAGCTGAACCGACTGAAGCCAGGATCCAGGAGCTTCCTCTGGGTCTCCCAAATGGATGCAGGGGCCCAAGCACTTGGGCCATCTTCCACTGCTTTCCCACATCATAAGCAGATAGCTGGATTGGAAGAGTAGCAGCCAGGACATGAACCAATATCCTTATGGGATGCCAGCACCTCAGGCAGAGGCTTAGCTTACTACAACACACCACGGCCCCAAGGTCAGCCTATTTTATAAGGAATTCATCATTTATCTATCAATTATTTAATCTAATATGCATTTATTTGTGCCTTCTACCATGATACCAAGCGCTAATTAGGATACTAAATATCTAATGGAATAGGATTTTTCAGAGCATGTAGAAAATTTGAGGATTCATTTGAATTACTTAGAGAATTTATGAAAAATGTGAGATTCTATACTATAGTACAGTTATATTATGTTAGTTATAGTTCTGGGTTTTAAGTAACATAAGCAAATTTGGGCTACATGGGCATAGAAGAATCTCACTGAAAGGACATCAAGAATTCACAAAATTGACTAGAAATTGGAACTAAGGAACCTTTAGAAGGACCACAACAAAAATCGGACTGCTGGAATGATGGTCTGCATGCTGACAGTCACTATCCCAAGTTCTAACCTTGCCACTGCATCACTGCTATAGAGAAAATTCTGAAAAATAGCCTTCAAATGATCAAACCTAAAGCCTTACTCAACTACCTCTGCCTAAGACTGTGCACTAAGGGAGAGAGATTCCTCAAAGGGGAGATTCTGGTGATTTTCATATCATTTTCATTTTTTTAAAGATTTATTTATTTACTTGAAAGTCAGAGTTATACAGAGAGAAGAGAGGTAGAGAGAGAGAGAAGTCTTCCATCTGATGGTTCACTCCCCAAATGGCCACAATTGCCGAAGCTGTGCCAATCCGAAGCCAGGAGCCAGAAGCTTCTTCTGTGTCTCCCACGTGGGTGCAGGGGCCCAAGGACTTGGGTCATCTTCTACCACTTTCCCAAGCCATAGCAGAGAGCTGGATTGAAAGAGGAGCAGCCAGGACTCGAACTGGCACCCTCATGGGATGCCGTCTTAACCAACTATGCCACAGTACTGGTCCCATTGTCTCTCTTTAGACATTACCCTATCTTAACACCTTGCTTGCATTTGCTATCTACCCAACCAAAAATGAGTATCCTTATAAGAAGAAATATTATGATTATAAAGTCAATAGAATTATGCACTCACATTTTAATGGAAAATTGTGTGCTTGCATAAAAGCAAGACTTAAAGATTAAAGTAACAAAACAAAATGTTAACAATGAAAAGAAAAAAAGGATAATTCCAGGGAAAATATGGAAAAATGCATGGCAGTTAGATAGAATATATACATTGTAAAAGTAACCAAAATCCTTTGTTTTAGACTTTTATATATACACTTTCTGTATTTTCTAATTTTCCTAGATTATGAAAAAAATACTTAAACCCAACTCAATACATTGTGCCTGTTTAGACTTTCATTTGGCTGGCAGCTTCAGACCTTCCAAAAACAGTATATATAAAATTTTTAAGTGGTAGAAATTTTCTCACTAATGTCACTTACTGAATATTAAATGAAGAGAGTCATCAACAAGATCCTTTAGTGCAGTTAATTAAGTAATATGCATATGAATTCAACCTAGTGTCCACATTTCAGTAATTTCCACATATATAGTTTTATTCCATGCATTATGTTATAGGAAAAAATAGAGAAGTGTTCTAGCTAGAGAACAAAGATAAGTTTTTTTGACAGGCATAGTGGACAGTGAGAGAGAGAGAGAGAGAGACAGAGATAAAGGTCTTCCTTTGCCATTGGTTCACCCTCTAATGGCTGCTGTGGCTGGCACATTGCGTCCGATGCACTGCGCTGATTCAAAGCCAGGAGCCAGGTGCTTCTGGTCTCCCATGCGGGTGCAGGGCCCAAGGATTTGGGTCATCCTCCACTGCACTCCCAGGCCACAGCAGAGAGCTGGACTGGAAGAGGGGCAACTGGGACAGAATCTGGCACCCCGACTGGGACTAGAACCCAGGGTGCCAGCGCCGCAGGTGGAGGATTAGCCTATTGTGCCGTTGCGCCGGCCAAGAACAAAGATAATTTTACAGGAAAAAACTAAAGAATAGTTTGAAAGCAACTTCTAATCAAAACCTAATGGTATAATCTGGATTCTAGATAGTGTCTAATGTCTGGTTTAATAGCCTAAAGCATATTCATCTCAAACTAATTCCACTGGGTGACTGCAACATAAACAATCATTTTAGAATCTTTTCTTTATGTTTCACTGTGGTGAGTTTGATTACAACGTGTCATGGTGAGGATCTCTTTTGGTCATGTTTACTAGGGGTTCTATGAGCTTCCTGTACTGGGATGTCTCTGTCCTTCTCCAAACCCGGGAAGTTCTCTGCAAGTATCTCACTAAAAAGGCCTTTTAATCCTTTCTCTCTCTCCATGCCTTCAGAACTCCTAGAACCCGAATATTGGGTTTTTTAATAGTATCCTGTAGATTCCCGACAATATTTTTTAGATTTCTAATTTCCTCTTCTTTTCTTTGATTTGACTATATACTTTCCTGTGCTCTGTCTTCTAAGTCCGATATTCTCTCTACTGTTTCACTGACTCTGTTTTTAAGGCTCTCTAATGTGTTTGTCATTTGATCTATTGAGTTCTTCATTTCATTTTGATTTCTCCTCACTATCACACTTTCGTGTTCTACTAGTTTCTGCGTTTCATTTTGATTCCTCCTTAAGATTTCATTTTCTCGAAGGAGATTTTCTATCCTGTCCAGTAAGGAATTCCGTACCTCAAGCATTTGTTTTTGAAGACTTCTAATTGTTCTTATCATAATTTTTTTGAAATCCGTATCTTGCATTTCTTCCATCTCATCATTTTCATAATCTTGGCATGGCGTGTCTTGTTTATTTGGGAGTGTCATAATGTCTTCCTTGTTCTTGTTTCCTTGGTTTGCATTTGTTGCTTGGCATCGTGGAGATATCTTTGGATTCCTCTTCCCTCGCTGTGGTGTTTTTTCTTGTTATACTATGACTGTATTAAGTGGACTGTCTGCTTTTGATGGAGCCTTAGAGGCTTGAGATGGGTGTGGCCTGAGAACTCTGTTTGGTTCCTCAGGGTTAAGGGGTTTTTTTTGATTCAAAAGGGAAGTAATTCTGCACAGCTGAATGGAATTGGAGGTAGTTAGCAGGCAAATGATATACCCACAGGAGCCAGAGATCGGAAGCTCTTTCCCAAGGACCACATAGGGAATCTGTGCTGCCCTCAGTGTGGGCTCAAATTCTCCTGCAGTCTCCCACTGGGTTGCCAAGGTTACTGAATTGTAGCGTCTCTGGAGAGTACTCACGTGAATTCTGTGAGTTCTCTCCCCCACCGTCTCTTTTTTCACAGTCTCAGTTCATTAGCACCACACATTCACTAGGTCCTAATCTCCGTTATTTCACGCTCCCCAGAGTCAGGTTTTTCTGCTAGGCTGAGGGCTAGTGCAGACCTGAGGTCGCCCTGCTTATGACGTATGTCCAAAATGGCGCCTGCTCTTTGTCTTGCTCGCTTTTGAAGGTGAGCAGAGAGAGAGAAACTCGTGTCCATATCGGTCAGTTTTTTTTTTTTTTTCCTGTCTCTTCTAGTTAGCCTGGTGAACTTTTCCCCATGGGGTTTCAAGCCTCATTCCCTCTAGTCTCCTCTTTCTGCTTCCCTTCCCATGTCTCAGGCTATTGAGGTTCAGCTTACCTTGGGTTCTAGCGCTGGTGTGTTGAGTCTGCCGCTGGTGTCATGAACTATGGGCTCCCACGCTCTCCACGCAGGTCCACTGTGAATCACCAGTTCCGGAAGAGTTTTCTCTGCTGTTTCTTCCCCTACTCTTCCTTGAACTTGCAGTATCTCCACTTTTATTAAACTGTCTCTTCCCGGACTATCAGTGTGCTGCCTTCCTATTCCGCCATCTTGCTGTTCTCTGCAACATAAACAATCATCTTTTCTGTTTCATTGACATGAGATAGGCATAAACATAAAATGGAAGACTCAGAGGCAGTTCTAAAATAAAGCATCAACCACTATGTGATAGTTATGGCCTAGCTTGTTTTTAATTTTAAACATAAAAGTATCTATAGTCACCAACAAGTGCCATCCCTGTAGCTGATCATAGGGCTCACAGGCCAAACTGCAAACAATGAACTAACAGCAGTTACTAGCTATGTTCAAGTCAATAGGACAGTAGTTGTCTCTTCACAGGAGTGTAGTAAATGTTTCTTTTTGGATAGTCATTCATTTGGAAGGAGCTGCTGGTGTTACACTGATCTTTGCAATCCTTTTCCCATTCATTTTCTCATTTCTGTGGGTCCCTGACACATACAAAACACAAAAAGAATAATTGGCATTCACACTGTCATCTTTGAATGAAGTATTAAATGTATATCTGGATGCCAAACAGGTAAAACATAACAGAGGTATCCAAACACACTATAAAGTATAACCTAAAATGTGCATTTAGATAGAGATCCATTGGGTGGTCTTGTTTTCTGAATAAAAGAAAGAAGAAAAAGTAATTTAGGTTCAAGCAAGAAGAATTTTGAGCTGTTTTATGCATAATATTTTAAGCTTTATATCTGAGAAGATTAGAGATTTGTTAATAGCATATTAACATGCTGCTTAACTCACGAGTCAAATCTTGTAGGTGTAGACCATTATTATAATTATCATAGTTAATAATTAGTATAATAAACATTTGTGTAGTACTGTACATTACCAAAGTGCTTTACAATATTCTAGACTATTATTCTGCAGATTCTAAGTCAGATAAAGCCACAAGCAGTCTTTTTATTCACTGACGAGAATGCAATTTGACTGTTTTGTGGAATCTACATAGAAAGTATCAGATAAACTAAAAGTTTAAATATTTGCTGTGAATTTCAATTAAGATATACAACTGAGTAATTTATCTAGGAGCATAATGAAGTTGTTTATGCTAAAAATTAAATTTGTAAAATAGTGTTATTTTGTCTTAATTTTTTCCTCTAGCTATGTATTACAACAGAAATCGATAGCTTATATCAGTGTTTCCACAACTGTTCTGGTGATATGAATTAGAAGGAGTGTGTTTATTAAAAATGCAGTCCCTTAGCTTCCAGATCTTGGCATTTCTGATTCATCAGGTCTGGTATAAAAACAAGAAAATTGTGTTTTTAATTTATGTCATAAGAAATTCTTATTATCAGGGACACTCAGGAAATAGTGCTTCTGTGATTTAAAATGCAACTTCTGAATCTCATGGGAACTTGTAGCATACGAATTTTACTTGTATTACCAATTTGTCATCCACTGGGCTTAAGAATTTCGACATATCTTTGGATCTTCATGACATTCCATAAGGTAGACAGTGCTCAAACTCTGAAGGGTGAATAACTAGATCAATGGAAAGAAAAGTTGAGTAACTAGACCAAGAATGGAAAGCCAGGTTTATTTGGCTCCAAAAGCTTTATCCAATTAGTATACTGACTGTGGTTTTTCTTCTATACATTGCCAAATCTTGCAGAAGAAAAGGGTAGAGAAGAGGGGAAGAAGGACAAAGAATTCTAGTAAGTGTACTCTTACTGTATCTTTTCAAGAAGTTAGTAAATATGTATAGTAAGTTAAAAAAAATCTACTTTAAAATTTTCCAGTTGAGATGTAAAGTTGTTAAAAAGTATTATGTAGATATTCCAGGGGAAGATCAAAGAGAACATATGGTCATAAAATAGATGTAAGATTATAGTTAATTTCTATGTTAGTGTTGAAGTAGATGTTATTTTGTTAGGAAGAGCCCCTTTTCGTTGTGTAAATAGGAAGTAGTTAATAGGTCATGATATTTGAGGGAATCTGGTGTATTTTCTCTTTCAGCCTAGCAAAGGAAACTCTAAAGAGAGCATTCTTTTCTGGTAATCTAGACCAAAGGACACAAAGACAAAGGCAGTGTTCGGTACAGTATGTCATCTAGCCTCTTATTCTGCCTTGATGCTGAGAAGGAAGATTCTTCAAAGTCTCTTGATGAGTAAGCCTAGCTGTAAGAATGCAGTTGTTTTGTCTAACAGCAAGAAATAGTTCACAGAGTGGAGCTTACTTTTCCAGAGTACAGCTGAGTTGAGCTAGTTTATTGAAGAACCCGAACTCTAAGGTTACTTGGAAAGATCCTACAAACAAAACCTTCAGGTCTTTGATGCAGTAACAAGCTAGACAGTCTGATAAGAAATGAGACGTATGTCAGTGAGTTGCTATTGATATTAATGCCCTTTTAGTTTGTGTTATTGCTCTGAATATAGACAATGGTGATTACTTTTCTGTTTCATTAGAAGATGTGGCTGCTTCCTTGACTTTCAAAAGAATTCTTCCTTGTTTCTTGGTATTAGTGTGTCCTAATATTTCTGCTCTACCTCCATGAGGTGGAATGGTCTTGGAAATAGATTAGTGTGTGTATGAGGTGGAGTTGTGTGAGATTTATAGCTTAGGGGAGACCATAGTTTGGTAATGAATTTAGCTCGGGGAGTTTCCAGAAGGTAACAGATCTATCATCCAGTAAGGGAACAGTTACAGGAATAAATCTCAATTATGAGAAGGCCACTCTTAATCTTAAAAGAAATTTCTTAAAAGAAATCTGATGGGTCTGGCTATAAAGCAACAAAAATCACAGTATGCCAATCCTTGTTATGTAGATTGGATACATCAGAAAATACTAAATGAATTTCCTGTTAAAAAACTAAATAATATCTCAAAAGAGGTGTTTAAATAGTTGGGGGAAGTGTTTTTCAATCCATTTTGAAGCACAATTTGCATATAGAGGGAATTCTGGTGATTATAAATCATTCTTGGTCCTTAAGCATTAGGATATGCCTACAGTTTTGTTATCCTTGACTGCACTGGGTGATCTCTGGTCTTTGGGCTACTGGCCCAAGGAAAGTTTTCCTTTAGTGGGTTGATTTGACTATCAGTGCCATTGGAAGAAAGGCAGAAAGTCAGTAGAAATTGAGAGTGTAGACAGTGGCTAAACAGTGACTTCATATTTCAAAGGACAGTGCTGATTGGAAATAATACTTGAGGTCCACAGTGAACTGCAGGGAATGAGTAGAATTATTTACCTCATGATAACCACCCTGTCTCTTTCTTGCTTTTATGCTTTCATTTTCTTTTCCCACTCTTTCTCTGCTTAGTTTTCTGTTTATATGCATATGTCTTTCTTTCTTTCTTTTTTTTTTTGCATGTCTATCTCTTTTTTTCCTCCAGTCTCTTTTTCCCCTCATAATCAATTTTTCTTTTTCCTCCTTGTCGCTTTCTTTGATTTTCTTTTGCTTCTTTTCCTCACTCACTTCCATGCTTACCCCATTTCTTGACATCATGGCATGGAATTTTAAAAAGGAACATTTTATATATTCATATTTGTAGAAGATAATTTTATGTTTGTAGTTCTTAACTTTAAAGGCATATAATTAAAATGTGTAGCTCTCTTCCTTAAAATAAAATTTATACAACAAAACCATCTTAATTATTTTTACTTCTGAAAGCATTTTAATTTTTATGTGCAGGCCAGTGGTCCTTAATAGACAAAATATTCCCTAACGAAGGCTACCTATTTGATACTTTGTAAATTTGAGTTGTGAATTGTAACTTTACAATAAATATTTAACAACTCATTTATGGGCATGGTTTCTTCTATGTCCTGTTTTTGGTGAGGTTTTGAGAAACCTGAATGCTTAAAATAAGAATGTTGAAGAAAAAGCCAATTTGCCAAGGAGGAAAAAAACTGTTACAAAAAGTGGTATAATTCTTCAAGGCATTTGCTGCTCTACTGCCTTGATAATTTGAATGCCTTTAGGTCAGGGGCAAAACCAACTGTTGCACATATTACAGCTATAAATTTATGAACCAGAATCTGCAGTAGAGGTAGCATATGTCTAGCAAATATTTCCCAAATGGATTGTATTACTTCTTCTTGGAACGCCATATTCTATCTATATACCATATAGAAGATGTAGTTGGAAATGTTTTTTGGCCAAATATAACTCTGTTCTGGGAACTACTCTTTTTTATTAACCACATGTTTCTAGAGACATCTTAGAATGTAGTATAGGAATGTCCACCATGGTTCTCTGAGCCCAATAATAAACTTTCAGGAAAAACTTGAAAATTAGCTACCAAGATGTTTGGATTGGCATGAGTCACTGCTTCTTTTCTTGCAGATCCCTAACCTAGCCACCTAGCTGGATGTGTAGTATAAGATAGACAATGGAAGTATCTTGTAATAGTCAAGCAAGTTGGCCTTTTAGTCTATAACAGTTAACACATCCAAACTTAAACCCAACTATGAAAATATTTATTTTATATGCCCTCTTTCCAGTATCAGTAAATGGTATCACCATACTCCTAGGAATTAAAGTCAAAACCTAGAACTCAGTCTGGTTTCCTTTTTCCTTTGATCCCAAATTCCAATTCATTAACAAATCCTAAAAGCTATTCCTCAAAAATAAATTCATATTTTCAACATCATCACTGTTAACATCCTACTCCAAGCTGCCATTATCATTCGCTTGAACTACTGCAAAATACTCCCAACAGTTTTCACTGTTGCTCCTCAACACTCCATCCTCTATCCAGCAGATAGTCATCTTTTAGAAACATAAATCAGCCCATATCTTTCCTTGCTTAATCCAACCTTTTCCATGATCTCCTACTATAACTAGAACATGATCATCAATATTTACATATCCTATAAGGCACTGTAGGATCTAGCCTCTGCCTGTCTCTACATTCTCATCTTCTACCTCTCACTCCTTTGTTTAATTCACTCCAAGCACGTTCTGCTTTTATCCTGTCACATAAACCTACATGCCAACCTGCCTTGCACTGCAAGTCTTTGGATTTCTGTTTCCTGTATATAATGGCTTTCCCCAAGCTTTCTCATATCTGTCTCCTCATGATACAAGCCTCAGTTCAGTTATCACCTCCTCAGAGGAGACTTCCCATCTTCTCTCCTCTCTCTACTCATTAGATTTTTTTAAAAACTGAGACATGCTTTTTAAAATTATATACATCTATTCACTTTTATTTTTTTAATTAAGGTAAAAATAAATATGTAAATAGATCAGACAGCCTCTCAAATTCACTATTATACTCCTTCATTTTGTTTTCTTCATTGAAGTCATCTTTATCTCAAAATTTTTTTTTTGACAGGCAGAGTTAGAGAGAGAGGAGGACAGAGAGAAAGGTCTTCCCTTTTTTCTGTTGGTTCACCCCCCAAATGGCCGCCACGGCTGGTGCGCTGCACCAATCTGAAGCCAGGAGCCAGGTGCTTCCTCCTGGTCTCCCATGGGGTGCAGGGCCCAAGCACTTGGGCCATCCTCCACTGCCCTCCCGGGCCACAGCAGAGAGCTGGACTGGAAGAGAAGCAACCAGGACAGAATCTGGCGCCCCAACCAGGACTAGAACCCAGGGTGCTGGCACCCCAGGTGGAGGATTAGCCAAGTGAGCCGCGGCGCTGACCTCAAATGATTTTTTAAAAGACTTACTTAATTGAAAGAGTTAAGAGAGAGGTAGAGACAGAGAAAGAGGTCTTGCATCTGCTGGTTCACTCCCCAAATGGCCACAATGGCCAGAGCTGCACTGATACGAAGCCAGGAGCTTCTTCCCAGTCTCCCACATGGGTGCAGGGGCCCAAGGACTTGTTGCATCCTCCACTGCTATCCCAGGCCATAGCAGAGAGCTGGATTAGAAGAGGAGCAGCCAAGTCTAGAACTGGCCCCCGTATGGGATGCTGGCGCTTCAGGCCAGGGCTTTAACCCGCTGTGCCACAGCGCCAGCCCTCTCAAGTGATTTTTTGAATTCATATGTTTGCCTCTTTATTATGTGTTTCCCACTGCAGTATAAGCTATAGGAGAGTGGGGGATTTGTTTCAATGACTATGTGACTGCCATGATAATAAGTGTATCCTAACACTGCAGACTCTAAATAAATATTTGTAAATTAGTAGATTTCACTTATATAAGAGACAAATAGTGTCCTGTTATCTAAGAATGTTCATAAGCATTCACTTGAAAAGAGTGTTCTAAGGGGCCGGTGCTGCTGCTCAATAGGTTAATCCTCCGCCTGTGGCACCAGCACACAGGGTTATAGTCCATTGGAGGGTGAACCAACAGCAAAAGGAAGACCTTTTTCTCTGTCTCTCTCTCACTGTCTACTCTGCCTGTCAAAAAATAAAAATAAAAAAAGAGTGTTCTAAGGAAATATTTTGTTCAATTTGAGTTTTCTTCGCATGTTAAGATACTATGGCCAGTATCCATGCACATGGGATGAATCCTTGATACAAATGAGAAATTATCAGCATTCATACAGAACCTATAAAACGATTGGCAAATAGATTCTCTTCTGTGTCCATTTCAACATGTCAGGAGGAATGTTCACCTCAAAATTAATGTTTACTTGGTCCTGAAAGCTAATACCTGAGTTCTGCTTTTTAGGCAGAGGGAACTCTGTGGAATTGCTGATGCTGCCAGTGAAGCTAGAATATGAGAATTCTGTAGTGTGGTTTGCAGCATAGTGAGAATGGAAAAATAAAGAGATAAGAATAAGTGCCTAGAAACTCCAAATGGGATCCATGATGATGAGAAAGCAGTTAAGGCAAGTGATTTTGAATTAGGTCTTTGAAAAATAATAGTGATTGTTGATTGAGTGCCTACTACATGCCAGTCTATTGTCTATATAATCTTTATAGAAATTTCTTTAAAAAAAGATTTATTTGTTTATTGGTTTGTTATTTAATTGAGAGGTAGAGTTACAGATAATGAGATGGAGAGACAGAGAGAAAGGTATTCCATTTGCTGATTCACTCCCCAAATGGCCATAACAGCCTGAACTGTGCTGATCTGAAGCCAGGAGCCAGGAGCTTCTTCCAGGTTTTCTTCATGGGTGCAGGCGCCCAAGTGCTTAGGCCATCTTCTACTGTTTTCCTGGGCCATAGCAGAGAGCTGGATTGGAAGAGGAGCAGCCAGGACTCAAACCAGCACCCATGCAGGTGCCATAGGTGGAATATTAACCTACTGTGTCACAGTGCTAGTCCCAAAGAAATTTCTAAGGTAGATAAAATTTCCCATTTTACAAATGAGTAAGTGGAAATTCAGAAGATTAGATGACTTGCCAAAGCCATATCTAAAAAGTAGAGCAATGATTTAAACTAGATTTCTCAAATCCCAGCGCTGACGTGCTTTATACTGCAGTACACTGGTTTCCTTTGTAATTGAGTATTCCATTTATTTCTGCAGTTCCTGGCATCAGTTTTAGGGCTTGGCCCAGCATCCTCATGGAATCACGTCTAGCTGGACAGCAGAAGCATCTGCTGCCAGGAAAGGGGCAACCTAACAAAAACGTCCAAGACAGATCAGGTCCAAGGTTTGCTGACTAAGCAATTTTCAAATCTCAAGCCCGCGCTTCATCCTCCTCTCTTTCTTTCCCGGCGTCCCTGTGTGGCTTACCTTTACTCTTGTTCACTGGGGTGGGCATCTGCCAGATGCTAACAACAAAGGTACTCTGGCCATAGGGGAAAAGCAGCTCAGCAAAATCACTGTTGAGAGCCTGGCCACGCTTAGGTGATGTGATCTGAAGAGCTGAAGTGTGCAGCCCACAGGGAGAAAGAATTGGGCTAAATGCAAAATCGAAGAGGAGGATAAGCATAAGAGGAAAATCCTCTTGATGGAGATGAATTAGTTAAGGGTCTAATTCCCCAAGTGAAGAGATTTAATTCCATTTCCTGAACCTCTCTGTGCAGAAACTATACTATAGAGGACAAGTGTGTTTGGGTGGGGAGGGGGAATCAATGATTAATAGGTGCTTTCCACTTTCAAGTTTTATGAAGATGAATGAAGCATTTTTGATTGAAGGAAGAACTTAAAGTATTAAAAAATAGAATGATGGGGTGAAGGCACTGCAAAAAAAACCAAGAAGCATGTGGCTGATGGCCCTCATACTGAATGAGGAAAATCATTTCTTCCAACTGGGAGATGCAGAGTTGGTCAGCTTAGAGTTTTGAATTCAGAATTCACGATCTGCTACTCATCAACAGAATGAACTGGAGCAAATTGTTTAGCCTTTCTAAGCTACAAAATAGGAATAATATTCTATAGGTTATTTTTCTATAGGTTATAAAATAGAGATAACACCCATTGCAAATGGTTTGTGTAAAGATTAAATGAGATAACTCAGGTAAAAAGAGTGTCTAGCATGTAGTAATTATTAATTATGCATGGCCCCACACAGAGGGAGAAATATATCTGAGTCATTGTTACTAGGGTTACAATAAGGGGGCAATTCTTCCTTTAAACTTAAAATCCATGGTTTAATTATTTGCTCTGTTAATACCTCATATCCTCTCTACTAACTTGGCTTTCAGCTCAGAGGAAAGATGAAACCCAAATACAACAGATATCAACTCTATTCGTAGGCAAGCTTGTCAAAGAGCAGATCAACCCATATTTTTACTCTGAGCCATTCTGAAGATAAAGCCATCTCCCCACAAAGAAGGGTGTTGTGCACAGGAGATAATGCTAACAACACTACATTTGCTTTGTCTTTTACAGTTTACAAAGCATTCTTACATGGAAAGGGCTACCATCTTCATGTATAGATGAGGAAACAGATTTAAACAGGTGAAGCAACTCAAAGTGACACAGATATTTGGTTGATGGAATAGAGATCCATCCCCAGATCCTCTGACTCCTAGTCTGAGGCTTATTTATACCATAAGATGCTATAAGGACACAAACAAGTGGCAAATTAGAAAGCTAGTTGCTTTCAAACATAAAAACATTGAATTTGAGAATAGGAAGGAATTAATTTTTAATAGAAAACTTTTATTTAATAAATATAAATTTCAAAAGTACAACTTTTGGATTGTAGTGGTTTTCTCCCCATAACAACCCTCCCACCCTCAAACCATCCCATCTCCTATTCCCTCTCCCATCCCATTCATCATTAAGATTCATTTTTAATTATCTTTATATACAGAACATCAAATCTATACTGAATAAAGATTTCAACAGTTTGCACCTACACAGACACACAAAATATAAAATACTGTTTGAAAATTGGTTTTCCCGTTAATTCTCATAGTACAACACAATAAGGACAGAGGTCCTACATGAGGACCAAGTACACAGTGACTCCTGTTGTTGATTTAATAATTGACACTCTTATTTATGACATCAATAATCACCCGTAGCTCTTGTCATGAGCTGCCAAGGGTATGGAAGCCTCTTGAGTTCACAAACCCTGACCTTATTTAGACAAGGCCATAATCAAAGTGGAAGTTCTCCCTTCAGAGAAAGGTACCTCCTTCTTTGATGGCCCCTAGGATGGCACTTTCAAGATAACCTAATACAATGGTATGTAGGCTAAAGAGGGGCCAAGCAGGAGATGTAATAGTATGCAGCTCAGTTTTCAGCAATTTATAACATTAAAATGTCCTTTAAATAAATGTTCATAACATTAGGACTTTCCTTTAAAAAGAAAAAGTAAGTTTGAAATACTTCCTTTAGTTCAATTGTCTCATTCCTTCAAAAAGGATCTTGATACCCAAATTGGTTAAGTAACTTGTCCAAATTTCATAAACAGAGGTAATACTTGCTCTGTCACCTGCACATCTAATAAGCATGTCATCTACTGTCCCCATTCTCTAAATATATCCCTTTACTAATCTCAAACAAGTCATTTACTTGTGACAATCAAAATTCATCAAGGAAAAATGAGCTCTGGCATTATTCTTTCTTGACATTCACTTTGTGATCTTGAATCAACCAACTGATTTCTGAATCCTCTGTTTTTCCATCAGCAAAATGGAGAAGATATTTCTTATTTAGGCAACTTTCATTGGGTTTGTTGTGAATATAAAAGAAAGGAACTTGTTAATGTTCATTTGGTTCTTTTTTTTTTTTTTTTTAGATTTATTTATTTATCTGAAAGGCAGAATTACAGAGAGGCAGAGAGAGAGAGAGAGAGAGAAAGTCTTCATCTGCTGGTTCACTCCCCAGATGGCCACAATGGCCAGAACTGGGCCAATCTGAAGCCAGGAGCCTGGAACTTCTTCCCTGTCTTCCACGAAGGTGCAGAGGCCCAAGGACTTGGGCCATCTTTTACTGCTTTCCCAGGCTATGGCAGAGAGCTGGATTGGAAGAGGAGCAGCTGGGACTAGAACTGGCGCCCATATGTGATGCGGGTGCTCCAGGCCAGGGCTTTAACCCACTGCGCACAGTGCAGGCCCCAAAAAGTAAATCTTTTAGGTTAAGTACTTTTTATTCTTGACAAGTTGTAGATGTAGCAATTGCTCAGACAGTTCTATCACATCTGGGGAGCTCAGAGCCAAGTACAATTAACAGAACTGTGAACTAGTGACACAGTTAGGAGCTCTCCCACCTAACTGGCAGTTTCTACTACTTCAACAAGGAAAATGTGAGCATTTTAAAAATTTTATAAAAATGAAATTAAAGCAAATTTGTTTTGGTACAAAATGCAGAAAAAGTTGTGCATGTTTTTGAAACATACACACACATACAAACAGAGAGAGAACAAAGAGAAGGAGTCAGATTTTTCATCTGCTGGCTCAGTCCTCAAATGCCTGCAACAGCTGAGCTGGGCCAGGCTGAAGTCAGGATCTGGTAACTCAATCCAGGTCTTCCATGTGGGTAGCAGGGATGCAACCACCAGAACTGTTACTTGCTGCTTCCCTAATTATCCATTAGCAGGAAAGTGGAATCAAGAGTGGAGCTGGCACTTCAACCCAGACATTCCAATATGAAATGTAGACATTCCAAGTGATGTCTTAACCACTATGTCAAATACCCTCTCTGCAAAGAATTTTTGAAATCCATGCATAGTTTTATTATAATACACATTTTCCATAAACTTTTGGAAGGTCACTCAGATGTAGATTTCAAATTTTTTGCACCAAAATAAACTTATCTTTTAATTTTACTTTTCTGTGAACATTTTGAAGTCCTTTCATATTAAGCAAATATTATAGACTATCAGGCTGATTTTGAAAATCTCCTGATTTTCTTGTGACCCTGGCCAAGTTCTTAATCTCTGAGTTTCAGTTTCCTCATTTATTTTGCCTACCCTTTGTACCTCATAGGGTTGCCAAGGATTAAAAAAGAGAAATCAGGGACACATATTTTTTAAATTGTGAAGTGTCTTCTAACTAAAAGGATTGTTATTTTTTAAGAATGTATAAAATACTACTATTAAGTATGCATTTCAACTAAATCTGCTCAATTTGATAGAAATACCAATGTGTAAGATCAAATGCTCAAGTGGAATAGAGGTAATATTTTAATTTATGCTAGTCTCTTTAAAAAAAAGTAAAAAGTGGCAATACTAAGCAAGGCAGAGTTAGAACCAGGGAGCCAGGTACCTTCTTAACTTGGCATTATCATAAAATAAGAAATACGTCCACATGTTCATTTGAGAATATTTTACATCTAATAATAAGTTTAAAAGTTTCTTAAAATTCTATTCTTTGTAATTTTCTAACTACATTTTTTAGGAAACAGCATTGCTATGCTTGATGCTTTTAAAAGTCTGGACCTGGGCCGGCGCCGTGGCTCAACAGGCTAATCTTCCGCCTTGCTGCGCCGGCACACCGGGTTCTAGTTCCGGTCGGGGCGCCGGATTCTGTCCCGGTTGCCCCTCTTCCAGGCCAGCCCTCTGCTGTGCCCCGGAGTGCAGTGGAGGATGGCCCAGGTGCTTGGGCCCTGCACCCCATGGGGAGACCAGGAAAAAGCACCTAGTACCTGGCTCCTGCCATCGGATGAGCGCGGTGCGCCGGCCGCAGCGCGCTGTCCGCGGCAGCCATTGGAGGGTGAACCAACGGCAAAGGAAGACCTTTCTCTCTGTCTCTCTCTCTCACTGTCCACTCTGCCTGTCCAAAAAAAAAAAAAAAAAAGTCTGGACCTGCTTTCTCTTATGTAGACAGTCCAGCTTCAGAAACCAACCCGTATTTTAAGACTGCAGTGTTTACTAATGGATGTCTGGCTAGAAACAGTGTTGGCATAATCCTTGGCAGAAGCATTTACTCTCACTAATGGTGTGGAACAAGGCTGCATAATGCTGTGGAACAAAACTGTCATGTTTTGCAATGGAACCAGAAATAAGCACTCCTAAAGTCCTGGGATTTTCCTACAAGAGGCATTATATCACAACTGGCTCAAACATTCCCAAAATCTGTGCCCCAGCCATTCATTTCATTTAGGACCTTCTTTATGAAAAAGACTTCATAAACTACATGGATATTAGATTGTTTTCCAGAACATCTGTGGGATGTAAAGACAGTATATACCATAAATGGACCATCCTAGGCCAGGAAAAATCTATCAAACACATCCTTGAAAACAGCACCAAGGATTTTTTTTTACATACCTTAGTGTAGAAGGATACTCAACATATCCTTTGCTCTCCTGCCAGCCCCAGGAAAGCTGTTGCCAGTTATGCATTATCATTTTCTTTCTTAGCTGTATGTGAGACCAGAAGCATCAGAAGTTATTCATCTATAAAGAAGAATGACAATGACATTCATTGTGGCTGCCTGGGCATTGTTACTGTATCACTCTTGTGGAGGAGAGTAATTTCTGCCTAATAAAAGAGATAGATTCCAAACTTAGATATATGGGAAAGCATTTGATATTTAATAGAATTCAAGTCATGCACATAGTCCTAGAAAAATTATAATTAATAAGGAACTAGGCAAGAAAAAATGAATAACAGCAAGCCTTTAAAATGAAATCCTTAGAATAAAGTATAGCTGTTATTTTTATAATAGTATTACTCAGGATTAAAGATATCAAGATAGTGTCATTGGGTTTCTTTTTCTTGTTCCTAGTTTCTATACCTTTGAGGAATCTTTGTTTTATTTTCTGAAATGGAATGCTGCTTCCAAGATTTTAGTAGTAAACCATGAATAAGGACACTAAAAAGCATTAATTTTTGCATATTACTATTAAATGATATCTTATCCATATTAATAGTTTAACTACAACCTTTGGCAAATACTCTGAAGATTTATCTACTTTAGAAACATACAGGTACCAGGGTTGATGCTATGGTGTAGCAGATACAGCTGCCACCTGTAGTGCTGGCATCCCATATGGGTGCCGGTTCCAGTCTTGGCTGCTCCACTTCCAATCCAGCTCTTTGCTCTGGCCTGGGAAAGCAGTAGAAGATGGCCCAAGTCCTTGAGCCCCTGCACTCCTGTGGGAGACCTGGAGGAAACTCCTGGCTCTTGACTTCAGATTGGCCCAGCTCCAGCCATTGCGACCATTTAGGGAGTGAAACAGTGGATGGAAGACTCCTCTCTGCCTCTGCCTCTCTCAAACTCTGCCTTTCAAATAAATAAAATAAATCTTAAAAATAAAAGTAAAAGGAAACATCCTGAAACCAAATATTATGGTAATTTCAAATGGATTAGAACTTGGATGTGGGGTAAGAAAAGGTCCTTTGTCCCTCCCTATTTCCCTCTCCTTTTTCTTTTCTTTTCCCAATCTATGGCCTTTTGGTGCTTCTTATCGGTATCTGTGGAAGGGGGTCAGGAAACAAAGTGGCAACCTGCAGGTAGGGTGGCATTCAAACCAAGAGATGTATCTGCAAGGTGAGATACTGTAGGGGCTGCTGCTGCTGTACACCCTCCATCAAGAGTTGATGCAGATGGAGTCAAAGCCCTTTAATCTTTAACATTGTCAAAGTTAATATATACCCTTTACTTTTCAACAATGTCAATGTTCATATAAGCCTTTTAATTTTTAACATTTCCAAGTTAATATAAACCCTATTAATCCTTCTCAGCTGATGGAACACAGGAATGATCACTATGAACTAGTTGTATCAGTTGTTTTCCCAGTCTGTAGCCAGTACATTTTTTAGGCTTGATATTGTCAACAGCCATAGAAACAACTACCCTTAGTTATAGCAGTTTTTAAATAGAAAATAATATCCATCACAGTAATTTTTTTTTTTTTTTTTGGAGACTCTTTAGGCAGTGGCTCACCCCTTCAGAGTTCCTTCCCAAGTGCCTCTGCCATCTCTCCATCTTCTCCATGCTGCTGCTCCCTCCCCTCTGGGTTTTATTCCCTAGATTTGCATCAGCTCCTTTTGTCATTCTTCCAAGTGAACACAAGCTATTATGTAAAACAGGCTTTATCGGTGCGGCACTGTGGCTCAATAGGCTAATCCTCCGCCTACAGCACCGGCACCCCGGGTTCTAGTCCTGGTCGGGGCACCGGATTCTGTCCCGGTTGCCCCTCTTCCAGGCCAGCTCTCTGCTGTGGCCTGGGAAGGCAGTGGAGGATGGCCCAGGTGCTTGGGCCCTGCACCCGCATGGGAGACCAGGAGAAGCACCTGGCTCCAGGCTTTGGATCAGCGCAGTGTGCCGGCTGCAGCGGCCATTGGGGGGTGAACCAACGGAAAAGGAAGACCTTTCTCTCTGTCTCTCTCTCTCTTACTGTCCACTCTTCCTGTCAAAATAAATAAATAAATAAAATAGGCTTTATCAGATGCAGTAGTTTCCTGGGGGATCAAGGAGTCAGCAGGGAGCAGGGTTGTTCCTTCTGAGTGCTCTGAGGCAAGGTCTGTTCCTCAGCTGGTAGATGATTGTATTCTACTTGGTCCCTTAACACCATCTTCCCTTTATAAGTGTTTCTGTATTCAAACTGCCCTACTTATAAGGATACCAATCATATTGGATTAGGGCCCATTATAATGGCTGCATTGTACCTAGATTACTTCTGTAAAGACTTAATGACCCCTAAATATGCTTTTTCAGTAGACACAATAACACTAAGACTGAGAGAAACACAACACTGAAAATAAGAAATCAAACAGAATCTCAAGTGTCATTGCTATGGAATCCAATGGCAATGCCTAGAACAGGGACTAATTGTCTTCCTCCTTCCATCTGCTACCATGTTTCTGGGGTCAGCTCATTCTCCTGGATAACAATTTGATTAGGCACATCCCTCTATCCATGTGATGATTAATTTTGTGTGTCAACTCAACTGAGCCATAGGGTGCCCAGATTATTTTGTGAAGCATTATTCTGGGTATTGCTTTTTTTGTTTGTTTGTTTAAGATTTATTTATTTATTTATTTATTTGAAAGGCAGAGTTACAGTAAGGCAGAGAGAGAGAGAAAGAGAGAGAGAGAGAATCTTCCATCCATTGGTTAACTCCCTAAATAGCCGCAATGGTTGAAGCTGGGCTGATCTGAAGCCAGGATCCAGGAACTTCTCCTCCCCCACCCCCAACAGGTCTCCCACACGGGTGCAGGGGCCCAAGGAATTTGACCATCTTCTGCTGCTTTCCCAGGTGCATTATCAGGGAATTGGATGGGAAGTGGAGCAGCTAGGACTTGAATCAGTGCCCAAATAGGATTCCGGCGCTGCAGGCTGGGGCTTTAACCCACTGCGCCACAGAGCCGGCCCCTATTCTAGGTATTTCTGAGAGTGTTTTCTGGGAGATTAATATTTAAATCAGTAGCCTGAGTAAAGCAGATTGCCTTCCATTATGTTGTTGGGACATATCCAATCAGTTGAAGGCCTGAATAGAACAAAAGGCTGACCTTTCTTTGAATAAGAGAGAATTTTTGTTTGACAGTCTTCAAACCAGAACATCATCTCTTTCTGGCTCCATAGTAGCTTCCAGTGTTAGGACTCAAACTTGCATTATCACCTGTGCAGATTTCATAATTACATGAGTTACTTACAATAAAAAAATTAATTGTTTTTTTTTTTTTTTTGAGAGGCAGAGAAAAGAAACAGAAAGAGGCAGGGGGAGAGAGGCCCCTATCCACCGGTTCACATCCCAAACTCTACTTCAGGAGCTGGGAACTCAATTGAAGTCTCTCTGTATGGGTGACAGGAATTGAGTTACTTGAGCCATCCCTAATGTCTTCTATAGTCCACATTAGCAGGAAGATGGAGTCAGGAGCCAGAGCTGGGTATTAAACCCAGGCACTCTCATGTGGAATACAGGCATCTTAATTGCTATCTTAACAACTAGGAAAATGCTATCCCCAATTCCTTGTAATAAATAATCTCTCTCTGTCTCTCCCCCTAATATACTTTAAAAAAAAGATTTATTTATTTACTTGAAAGTTAGAGTTACACAGAGAGAGAAGGAGAGGCAGAGAGAGAGAGGTCTTCCATCTGCTGGTTCACTCCCCAATTGGACGCAATGGCCAGAGCTGCACTGATCTGAAGGCAGGAGCTGAGAGCTTCTTCTGGGTTTCCCATGTGGGTGCAGGGGCCCAAGAGTTGGGCCATCTTCCACTGATCTCCCAAGCCACAGCAGAGCGCTGGATCAGAAGTGGAGCAGCTGGGTCTTAAACCAGCACCCATATGGGATGCCAGCACTGCAGGCCACGGCTTTACTGGCTATGCCACAGCACCAGCCCCCCCAATACACTTTCTAAGACCAGTTTCCACCTAATAAAGAAAAATCATAAATGATCTAAGTATCTTTCCAACATTGCAGCCTATCATCCTCAGAGCCAGTCCACTATCTTATTAAACACAATACTCAACTTCCCTAATGTGAAACTGTTATTCCTCTGGTATCAGTCATCTTTATGAATAAAATGCTCCCTCATTGATTTCTTTAAGGAATAAATCAAGACCTGCCCCAAAGTTCATTCCAGCTGCCAATGTTAGTGCAACTGTGGAGTAAGCAACACTGAGGTCCAAACTCAGACTTTTGCAAATTCTCCCTACCTACTTTCATTTAAGACTTTTTATCTGACTAGATAATCCCTTTACCAACTATTTATAACTTAATATTATATATGTGTGACTTGGAGAGGAATTAGCCTTGCCCAGTTAAGACTCAACAAAAACCCTCCAAAATTTTTAACAGATCTGAGTTGAAGCAAATCAGTCTTCAAAGAGTGTCTCCAGGTTAGAAGAGGCTAAATCACTTCCCCCTAATTCTGTGGCCTCACTTTCATGTCTACTTTGGGTTTCTGTTTTCCAGACTCTATGTCACCACATCACCTATTCAGTCCTCCCCCTAGGCTGTGTGGTTCTCTTTTAAAAATTTCAGTGTGGACAAAAATGTTTTCCTGCGGCAAACCTGGCATAGCTGAGACAAGCTGGTATTTTCAAGAACAGCTTTACTAAACATGAGGAAAAACAGAAAAGAAATAATTACAGAAAACATATGCAGTACAAAAATAGCCAAGTTTCCAACTGTAGGTTTCTGTTTCTAAAAATTCCACTGGAACCAGGAAAACTTTAGTGGGCATCAATCTCATTTACCCTTAGTCAACCACATCCCTTAATTTTGCTACTTCCTGTCTGGACTCCTCTCCTACCACCAATGCCTCATTCATCTTTTATCCCTGTGTCTTTGAGCCACTCTCAATTTTTTGACCCCATATCTCAAAGGGAAAATACCCAAGATTTTTTTTTTTAATGCATTTGAAAAGCAGCGACACAGAGAGGGAGAGACAGAGACAGAGTTCTTCCATTTGATTCACTCCCCATAATGCCGGCTGAGCCAGGCTGAAGCCAAAAGCTAGGAACTCAATTTGGGTGTCTTATGTGAGTGGCAAGGACCCAGGTCCTTGAGCTATTATCTTTTGCTGACTCCAGGAAGCATAGAGTAGCTGAGACTTGTACAGGCACTCCTATATGGGGTATGGATATCCAAGTAGCAGCTTAACCCACTGTACCACAATGCTTACATTAAGAATTTACCTTTTTTCTTTTAACATTTATTTATTTGAAAGTCATTTATTTATTTGAAATTTATTATTATTTATTTATTTCAAAGTCAGAACAAGAGAGGAAGAGAGATGGATCTTCCATGTGCTGGTTCACTACTGAGAGGGCAGCAATGGCCAGTGCTAGGCCAGGTCAAAGCCAAGAGCCAGCTTCCTCCAGGTCGTTCATGTGGGTGGCAAGTGTCCAAACACTCAAGCTATCTTTCACTGCTTTTCCTAGGCCATCAGCAGAGAGCTGAATAGGAAGTGGAGCAGTTGGGGAACAAAACCGCATCCAAATGGGACTGACAGCATCACAGATGCTGGATTAACCACTGCACCACAGTGCTGGCCCTGCTAAAAACCTTCTTTTAAAACTGGAAAGCTCTTAACAAGGATATCCTGGATTCACAACGAGCTGCCAAAACGTTGGTTTACAAGAGATTTTCAAGTTTTGATGTTTAAGATGGATTCAGTTCAAATATTAGCCTGTCTCAATACTGATGTTCAACTGGTACTAACCAAACTGTACTTATGGAAATGATTCTGTGGATAACAAACATTGTTTTCAATTGCAGATAGTATTCTGTGATGAAATAAATTTGAGAAATGTAAGGTTAATCTAAATTTCATAGTTTTCTCTGTGGCATAATTTCTCAAACTCATTCATACAGTATTTAATGAACACTTACAAAGTGCCAGGCACTGTGCTAGATACTGAGGAAACCCTGGTGAAGAGTAAACAGGACAGATAAGATTCTTCTTTTGGGGGCCAGTGCTGTGGCTCATTTGGTTAATTCTCCACCTGCGGTGCCAGCATCCCATATGGGTGCAGGGTTCTAGTCCTGGTTGCTCCTCTTCCAGTCCAGCTCTCTGCTGTGGCACGGGCAGGCAGTGGAGGATGGCCCAAGTGCTTGGGCCCTGCACCCGCATGAGAGACCAGGAGGAAGCACCTGGCTCCTGCCTTCGGATTGGCCATAGTGGCCATTTGGGGAGTGAACCAACAGAAGGAAGACCTGTCTCTCTTCTATCTAACTCTGCCTATCAAATTAAAAAAAAAAAAAAGATTCTTCTTTTGCCCTCATGGCGTATACTTTCTGAGTGAAGTTCACCAAAAAAGACTAGCAAACAAGATCATTTTAAATAGTGGTATGGTTCAATTTTTTTTTTATAACGCTTTTATTTAAAGAATATAAATTTCCAAAATACAGCTTATAGATTACAATGGCTTCCGCCCCCATAATAAAAAATTTTTTTTTTTTTTTTGACAGGCAGAGTGGACAGTGAGAGAGAGAGACAGGTCTTCCTTTTGCCGTTGGTTCACCCTCCAATGGCCGCCGGGGTCGGCGCGCTGCGGCCGGCGCACCGCGCTCATCCGATGGCAGGAGCCAGGAGCCAGGTGCTTTTCCTGGTCTCCCCATGGGGTGCAGGGCCCAAGCACCTGGGCCATCCTCCACTGCACTCCCGGGCCACAGCAGAGGGCTGGCCTGGAAGAGGGGCAACCGGGACAGAATCCGGTGCCCTGACCGGGACTAGAACCCGGTGTGCCGGCGCCGCAAGGCGGAGGATTAGCCTGTTGAGCCACGGCGCCGGCCGGTGGTATGGTTCAATTTAAATAGTGGTATCAATAGTGAAGAACTTAAGGTATAATATTATAGGGAATGAAGCCCAGCAGGCAGAGGGAACAGGGAGGCCAAAGACTAGGTAGGAAAAAGCTTGGTATGTGGGAGGAGGAGAAAGAGCCTCTCTGGCCAAAGCCAAGTAACTGAAGGGGAAAGTGAATGTGATAAGGTCTGATCTTAGAGGCCATGGTAAGAAGTAAGGTATTTCTGTTGGTGTGATGCAAAGCAATGTGAAGAGTTTTAAGCCTTGGAATTATCTGATTAATCCTTTGAAAAAGAAAAATCTCCCTAGCTGTTGTATGAAGAGTGGAATTTAAAGGCCATGATTACAAATGGGAACCAGTAAGGAGGCCCCTGCAGTAGTTCAACTAAGAGATAAGGATAGTAGTATAAGTGCAGATAGAGAGATGTGGACGACTTCAGCATATATTTGAGAAGTATAGACAACAGGATTTCCTGATGGATTAATGTGAGAAAAGTTGGGTCTGTTAGGCCGGCGCCGTGGCTCAACAGGCTAATCCTCCGCCTTGCGGCGCCGGCACACCGGGTTCTAGTCCCAGTCGGGGCGCCAGATTCTGTCCCGGTTGCCCCTCTTCCAGGCCAGCCCTCTGCTGTGGCCCGGGAGTGCAGTGGAGGATGGCCCAAGTGCTTGGGCCCTGCACCCCATGGGAGACCAGGAAAAAGCACCTAGCACCTGGCTCCTGCCATCGGACGAGCGCGGTGCGCCGGCCACAGCGCGCCATCCGCGGCAGCCATTGGAGGGTGAACCAACGGCAAAGGAAGACCTTTCTCTCTGACTCTCTCTCTCACTGTCCACTCTGCCTGTCAAAAAAAAAAAAAAAAGTTGGGTCTGTCAGAAGACAGTGGTAACTTCTAATTTTGAGGCTTGAATAATTAAATACATTAGTAATATTATTGACTGAGCTGGGAGAGACAAGGGAAAGAAACGCTTAAAGGGGTGAAGGAATCCAGAGACTGTATCTTTCCATTTTAAACTATCAATACATGTAAGTGATTCCTACACATACTGTTGAGTAGATAGAGTATTTATATATCTATCTATATATATATAGATATGTAAAGATTATATGTATATTGATAGATATATGTATATAGATCATACACATATACACATATGTGTTCAAAACCCTCATGGAAAATGTGTATTATGAAAAAATTATATATGGATTTCAAAATTTTTTGCACCAAAATATTTCACGCTTGTTGTATCTGAACAGGATCTAGTTTGAGGCAATATAAAGGATAAGACATCAGTTTGAAAGGAGGTACTAATGGTGAAACATGAATTCTACTAAAATTGATACCAGAACAAACATCGAATTGATGCTGAATCTTGGGTTAGGTGAAATAATTGATATTGTACCAAAAGTTTATGGGGATAATGACCCAAAGAAATCAGTGGTTTACAAGTGGATAACTAGTTTGTTTTTTGTTTTTTTAAGATTTATTTAAAAGGCAGAGTTACAGATATAGAGAGAGGGAGAGACAGACAAGCACACTCACACACACAATGATTTTCAACTCACTGGTTCACTCCTTACTCCTTAAATGACTGCAACAAACAGGGCTGGACCACATCAAAGCCAGGAGCCCAAAACTCCATTTGGGTTTTCCACACAGGTAGTGGCTATTCAAGCACCTGGGCCATCTTCCAAGCTTTTCCAGGAGCATTAGCAGGGAGCTGGGTAAGAAATGGAGCAGCCAGGACTCGAACCAGCACTCACATGGGATGCAAGCATCACAGGCAGTAGCTTAACCTGCTGCATGCAATACCAGCCCCAAATATCTAGTTTTAAGAAGGAGCAAAATGATGTTGAAAATGAAGCCATAGTAGTAGACCATCCACATCAATTTGCCAGGAAAAAAATAATATTGCTAATACCCTGGTTGAAGAGCATCAACAATTAACAGAATAACCAATACCAAGCACCATACATTCTCAACTGGCCAAAATTACATAATTCTGATTGAAAAATTAAAGTTGAATAAACTTTCAGCTCAATGTGTGCCAAAACTATTGTGTCCAGCTCAGCTTCAGACAACAGCAAAGCTTTCTTTTCTTTTCTTTTTATTAAAGATATATTTATTTATTTGAGAGACAGTTATAGACAGAGAGACAGAGAAAGAGATCTTCCATCTGCTGGTTCACTCCTCAAATGGCTGCAATGACCAGAGCTGGGCCAATCAGAAGCCAGGAACCATGAGCTGCTCTGTGTCTCTCATTTGGGTGCAGGGGCCCAAGCACTTGGGTATCTTCCACTTCTTTCCCAGGCCATAAGCAGAGAGCAGGATTAGAGGAGGAGCATCTGGGACACAAACTGGTGCCCATATGGGATGCTGGCACTGCAGGCAAAGGCTTAGCCTGTCAGGCCACAGTTCCAGCCACCAACAGCACTGCTTTCAGTGAAAATTTTCAACAAGTGAAATGCTGATTCTGAAGCATGTTGTCAAAAAATTGTCACAGGAGATTAAACATTGTCTTATTGGCAGAATCCTAAAGACAAAGCACAATCAAAGCAATGGCTACAAAGACATGGAAATGGTCCAAAGCAAAAGCAGACCTATCAAAAACAAGGGGCATGGCAACAGTTTTTGAGTATGACCAATTCATTTCATGTTGACTTTATGGAAGGCCAAAAGAGTGACAGGATGTTCTTATTATAAGAGTGTTTTGGGGGCCCCATTCTGTGGCATAGAGGATTAGCCTATTGAGCCGCGGTCCGGGTCCCATCTTTTTTTTTTTTTTTTTTTTTTTTTTTGATGTACCCTATATATAGGAGCTTGGGAGAAAGGTTTGAGATATAAACTAGGAAATCATCAGCATACATATGGCATTAAAAGTTAGTCATGGAATGATGAATTCACCTAGGGAGAGTGCAGAAAGGAGCTAAGGCCTGAAGCCAAGCTTTGAGGCTCCTCCAATTTAGAAATCTGGTAACAATGAGGAGCCAGCAGAGGAAACTGAACATGCTCATGGGCACTCTGACTCTCGAAGATGTGAGTAAAGTGGCAACATTCCTTAAATTTATTTGATGTTGGAAACTTTTGTCACATGGCATCACCCAGGGATGAAGTTCTAAGGAAAACATTTTCAGAAATACTGTTCATACCTTTCTAGCTACCCTCCATTGCAGCATAGAATATTAACTTCTACAATAGCACAGTCAATGCAGGTCTTTTCTTACTAGGTAGAGAGGTGTTTCAATAAAAGTCCATCCATAGCTAAAGAAAATACCACCTTGATGATTCAAGCCAAAAAATAAACCTGCAGGAAGCAGACACATGCCCAATGTAATGAGAAGGAAAGGAGGGCTGTCTCACCATAGCTTCATTGTGTCCAGTCTCAAATCCAGGCAGATTTTTGCCTTTTTAAAAAACAGATTTATTTATGTATTTGAAAGACAGAGTTATGGAAAGAAAAAAGGAGAACAGAGAGGGAGAGAGAGATCTTCTATCTTCTGGTTTACTCCTCAGATGGCTGGAACAGACAGGCCAGGCCAAAATCAGGAGTCAAGAGCTTCATCCAGGTCTCTCATGTGAGTAGCAGGGATCCAAACACTTGGGCCATCTTCTGCTGCTTTTCCAGGCTATAAGCAAGAAGCTGGATTGGAAGTGGAGCAGCTAGGACATGAAATGGCACCCATGTGGGATGCTGGTGTCTCAGGCGTTGGCTTAACCTGCTATGCCACAACACTGACTCCTTAACCATTTTTTTTTAAACATTCAGAATAGTTATTTTGCTATAGGAATAAGATTAAAGGTCTGGAGAGAGGCCTGGGAAGTAAATGCTTTTCCTTTTTGGGGAGAGGAGGGGGAAGTTATATATTTAACTTTGTTCAGGATATTTGCAATTAGCTATTTCAATTTATATACACTATATAGTGTGACATTTTTGATTCTCTAAAAAGAGTTAATTTAGATATTTTTCTTTATTTTCTTATTAGTGGTTTTTTGTTTGTTTGGTTTGGTTTGGCTTTGGTCATAAGGAACAGAAACAGACCCAGAAGCCCATTCCATGAGGGAACTGCTGAAGAGAAACTCATCTGGTGCTACGAAGTTATCAGATCTGAGGCAGTCCCAGGAATAAGTCTTCTCTATAGAACATTCTGTTTCTCTCTCACACACAAACATGCAGACACACATACACAGAGACTAAGAGACTGTAAGGCCTTTCCTCTCATAGTATCTCTGAGGCCTTTCCTACAATAAGAAATCATAATAAAAGTTCCTATATTTGCATAGCACAACTTAGGTGGACCACATTATCTTGGAGGTTTGTTTTGTAAATGAAGAGAACAAGGACCAGGAAAGATAGACATAACCTAATGGAAGGAGCCTTTCATGGATATGGAACTCTGAATTGAGTCCTGTGTAGCTTAGGCAGATGACTTCATGTAGGTCTCAAATTCCTGTTCTGCAAGAAGAGATAGGCAGCTCAGAGTGTAATTTGGCTGTGGCCATAAAGCTGAGCAGATCCTGGCAAGCTGGAACCACTTCTATCACTTGGTTCAGTGTTTTTGTTTGTATGTTTTATGAAACCACATTACATTTCCATTTAAAAAATTTTTAAATACCCATTTTGTTTTTTCTATTTGGATTACTGTGAAAACACTGCAGGAAGGTAGTATGGTACAGTGAAAAGTATAAGCTTTGAAACTAAAGACACCTGGTTTTGTACCTTGGTCTGCTTTCAGTTCTGTGAGCTTGGTGTAGTTAGAAAACTACAGCTTTGGGGCCAGTGTGGTGCAGAAGGTTAATCCTCCGCCTGTGGCGCTGGCATCCCATATGGACGCCGGTTCTAGTCCCGGCTGCTCCTCTTCCAATCCAGCTCTTTGCTATGGCCTGGGAAAGCAATAGAAGATGGCCCAAATGCTTGGGCCCCTGCACCCACGTGGGAAGACCGGAAAGAAGCTCCTGGCTTCAGATTGGCACAGCTCTGGCCATTGCGGCCATTTTGGGAGTGAACCAACGGAAGGAAGATCTTTCTAACTTTCCCTCTCACTGTCTGTAATTCAACCTCTCAAATAAATAAATAAAATCTCTAAAAAAAATACAGCTTTATCATCTTAAAATAGGTGAATGTAATATATAATAGGTTGCTGATCATATTCAGATTGTGTCTATAAAGCATCATGGAGATGGTAGGTACACACTTTTTTTTTTTATCCAATTTCACACCTCTCTCCTGCTTAATTATTTCAGATAAGGATTTATATCAAAGCATTCATGAAGCAGGATGACAATGGGGTATGAAGTGGCTTAATTTTCTGTACTAGGAATATTTATTCAGGAAAACATGTTACTTCAATCTTTCTTGCTGAAAACCTTTTCAAAATATGAGTTCACATTTCTCCTTTGGAAAGCACATACTCTGAGAATAATTGAATCTTTCTTGATGATTGAAGACCTTGCCATGCCTCAGGCTTATTATTCTGAATTGAGTTCAAATTATTCAACTGTTTGGAAAAACATGCAGAAGGTGCAAAACTTAGTTGGAATGTGTTGAACTCAGGAAATCTTTTAGAAGTTTGCTGTTGTTTTGAATTGAAATCTTCATTAACAATTTTCTTGTGGTTCAGGCTTCTAAATAGTGCAAACATTCCATTTATAGTTTAAGATCTTGGATACTGTGTCCTGGCTAAACAATGATGAACAGAGTGTTTTTGTTGTTTTCTTTTTGGATACCTAATTTGTGGAAGGACTTCAACTAGGCATCATTTTATAAAGACATGAGGAAACAGGGCTAGTTTGAGGCCTTAAGAACATACACTCTCATTAGCAAGGTAAAACATAAACTCATTTTTTAAAAAAGTAGGTATAGGGGCTGATGCTGTGGCATAGTGGATTAAGCTGCCACCTGCAGTACTGGCATCCCATATGGGCACCGGTTTGAGTCCTGGCTGCTTCACTTCTGATCCAGCTCTCTGCTATGGCCTGGGAAAGCAGTAGAAGATGGCCCAAATCCTTGGGCCCCTGCACCTGTGTGGGAGACCCAGAAGAAGTTCCTGGTTCCTGGCTTCAGATCAGCGCAGCTCCAGCTGTTGTGGCCATTTCGGGGGTTGGGGGTGAACCAGCAAATGGAAGACCTCTCTGTCTCTCTCTCTCTGCCTCTCCTTCTCTCTCTGTGTAACTATTTCAAATAATAAGTAAATATTTTAAAAAATAAAAAAGTAGATATAATAGGAATGAAATGACAGAAACTTTTTTTGGAACATTTTTATTTAATAAATGCAAATTTCATAGGTACATCTTTAGGACTATAGCGATTCTTTCCCCCATATCCACCCTCCCACCCCCACTCTCATTCTACCTCCTACTCCCTCTCCTATCCCATTCTTTATTAAGATCGACAGAAATCTTTATAAAGAAATCAGTACTTGAAATAAGACTTGTACAATGGTGGGCTTTGGTCCAGTAGTGCTTGGCAGTAGGAAAAAAGTTTGATACAAAGGGAAAAGTTTAAAGAAATGCATGGGGATGGGAAAGCTTGGGGTATAATCAAGGGACTATAAGTTGCTCATTTTAGAGATAATTAAAGCTAACACAATCTATTTTCTTGGAACCTTCTTAGTTTTTGATAATATGTACTGAATATCCAAATATCTGGAAATGTTTCCTAGGCTCCCTGTAGTTAGAGGAAATTGTGATCTGCTGTGCATTCTTTTGTAAATTGGTTTATCTAAGTGAGCTGATAATATGTAGATCACAGGACTTCTGATTTGCTTATTGCTAGAGACCTACAATCGTAACTCAGACATTAGAGATGTTGGCACATTAGACATTCCTACCATGATCCATTCTCTCTCTCTCTCTCTCTCTCTAAGATTTATTGATTTAAAAGTCAGAGTTACATAGAGAGAGAAGGAGAGGTAGAGAGAGAAGGAGAGGTAGAGAGAGGTCTTCCATCTGCTGGTTCACTCCCTAATTGGCCGCAGCGGTGGGAGCTGCACTGATCTGAAGCCAGGAACCTCTTCCAGGTCTCCCACGTGCAGGGAACCAAAGACTTGGGCCTTCTTGTACTGCTTTCCCAGGCCACAGCAGAGAGCTAGATCAGAAGTGGAGCATCCTGAACTTGAACCGGTGCCCATATGGGATGCCAGCACTGCAGGTGGTGGTTTTCCCTGTTACGCCACAGCGCCGGCCCCTATCCAGTCTCCTTTTTATAAAACCTTTAAAACCAAGGGGAAGGACTTGAGTTTGGATACCTTTTGCTCCTCCTTAAACATCTGACACCAGGAGTGTGGAGGAGGGAGAGAAACAGGTTTCTCTGAGCTGTTCCCCACATGACTCACCTGCTGCTTGTTTGACAACCTTAGCCTTATTATGCCCATGGTCATCCTACAGCGACTCCTTAAAAGCAAGGTCACTTTCCTCAGAGGGGAAGTAGTATTTCACCTAATACATTCTCTCTTTATGAAAGTGGAAAATAAGAGAAAGGGAGGAAATTGTGCAGGAGCCTGGAACTATGGGACATGGTTCGGACTGTTTTGCCCAGCAGAAAAGAGGAGGGTTGACATAGCCGTGTGTATTCCACATTGACGTATATCTAGGCAGTGAGACTCCTGTTAAAAATTGTTAGATAGCCCCTCTTGAACAATTTAAAGCATTGACTGTTTCTCAAACTCAGCTTTCCACATGCAAAACAAATGCAGACTATGCCAGAGAACATGGAATTTTTGCTTTTTAAAGAAGCAGACATTCCATTTGGGACACCTAATGAGGAAGGCATTCGGTGTTGCTCCTTGTCCAGAGCCAGGATTCCCTTTTAGTCTTTTCTTTTTTGCTGTTGTTTTTCCATATCTGACTTCTTTGTTCCTGTCTTTCATTTTCAATCATAATGCAAAGCTTCTCCCCATTTATGAAAAACTCCCTTCCCAACACGGCACAGAGTTCCAGTGGTAGAGTTGGAAGGGAATTTCAGATCATTGAATTCACCCTGCTTTCTTTGTGATGAGAATAATGTGCACCCAGAAAGATAAACAGGTCTTGCTGACTCTAGGGATGGTAGAGGTGAAAGTGTGTAGTGGGAAGTTCTGAGATCATTCATGTGTTTTACAGTTTTCAGAGTGCTGTCACTTATGTGATGCCACATCTTATAAAAAGGCCTGTGATGTAGGTGATATTATCATGTCCATTTTGCAAGTGAAGTAAACTGAAATGCAGAAAATTCCCCTATAATGAGAACGAGTATATATCTTTTAAATTAGGTAAACTTGCCCTTTGGCAAAGCCTAGTGACTCTGAAGTACCAAACCCTGTTCTAAAGGGCTACATATTCAAAGATTAATAAGACAGCACATGCACTGTCATCTATTAGAAGCTGGTCAGTCTCTCCCAAGGCCACACACAAGGGCACCCTAAATTACCTGAAAGGCTGAGTCCTGTAAAGTTGCTTGAATCCCTCTACACATAGCTAAGTAGAGATTTTGGAAAGGGCTATCTCTTCAGTTCAAGGACCTATATTTCAAACTACACAAAACTGAGAGTCTCTGTACAGAGACCACTTTTCAGTGAATAAACTAAAGTTGGCTCAAGATTAGAGAGACATTTGGAGTTTAATTAGAAATGGAAATACAGTAGAGTGGAGATGAACTAAGGGCTTTCAGACTTCTTCTTGTCCTGTCTTTGGTTTTTCTCTGTGGCCCTACTTTTTCAAAGTGACACTGACAAACATATACTCCTTTCTTCCATTTTATCATTGGTAGAAGAATATGATCAACAACTACATAAAACCTCTATGGATGTTGAAAAAATCATCTGGAATGTTTGCTCATCTAAGGGTCTGCCATCCACTGCCTGTGGGCCACATCTGGTCTGCTGTCTATGTTTGTAGGCTCATGATTTTAAAGTGGGGTTTATAGTTTTAAATGGTTGAAAAAAATCAAAAGAAGATCTTATTCCGTGAATGTATTAAATTAAAATTTCAATAGCCATAAATAAAGTTTTATTGGAATGTAGCCACTCTTATCATTTCCATACTGTTTATGCTTTCTTGCACAAATGGAATAATCACAATAGAGACTATATGGCTTGCAGAGCCTAAAAACGTTTACTATTCAGTCTTTTGCAGAAAATATTTGCCAATACTTGCCTAAGAGCACTAAACATACTACATAAGTTATTTCTATTTATATCCATAACCTCTGCTATATATATATATATATATATGTATATTATATATATATTTGTGTGAGCTTATGAAGACTATTTTGTTTAGAATGAGACAGTATTCCTGGTTGGGACTCTAAATGTTTGTGGGATGAAAAAAGAATATGAAGGAATAGTGTGAGTTTGGGAAAGCCAATTCCTCTTTCTGGGCCTCAGTTTACCCTTTGTAAAATGAGAGCTGACTAAGGTGACTCTGTTCTTACCTAGTTTCAATATTCTTTATTTTATATTAAGGCTATTGTAGCTAAAATAACTATTAGGTTTAGTTCTTGAATTCCAACTTTGGGTTATCTCTTAGTAACCTCTGACTATTGGTTGGTTCCCTATGTCTTTCAGTATCTTAAAGAGGAATCCCTTAATAGCTAAATTTACTAGGACATATGACATTAATGTTGTGGTATGTGCATTGCATACAGTGTGTAAATTCATTTTTACTCAACAGCTTCCTTTTTTCATATCTTATGTGAGTCTAGTGACATGATTAATTTTCTTAGAACCTAGTCACTATTAAGAACCAGAACATGTGGAGTCCAGAGACCACACTAGATTTATGACCACTCCCTCATCTTCATGCATCCACATGGTAATCCCAGAAAAAAAACCCATATGTCTGTACTTATAATATTTTACTATTTAGAAGAACTTACTACTTGGAAAATCATGACTTTTTTAACCAGATAAAAGTCCTTGTAGATAAAGTCCTTGTCCCAATGGGACAAGTGCCCAGGGCCATTCATTCAGCTGGTATTCAATGGTCACTTTCATGGTACAAGGGAATGATGTGATGTCAGTGTCATCGATTCAAACCTCATCCTGCATTGTCTTCCTAGAAGTATTATTGTCTCTCTCAAACCTCATCACTGGTGAGAAATGGGCAGAATCTTAGCATGGAGGCACATGTGACTTAGGGAAACATGTTGGCCTATAAATATGATCCTGTGAAGTCTTCCTGTATTGAAGCCAAGACCAGCCCTATGGGTTTCTAATATTATCTGCTGATTCTCGTAGGTCTCTGCTATGATGCACAACGGTGTAGGAAACACCAAAGTTTTAGTTCAATATTTCCCTCTTCTCCCCCCCCCCCTTTTTTTAAAGATTTATTTTATTTATTTGAAAGTCACAGTTACAGTGAGGCAAAGGCAGAGAGAGAGAAAGAGACAGAGAGAGAGAGAGAGAGAAAGAGAGATCTTTCATCTGCTGATTCACTCCCCAAGTGGCTGCAATGGCTAGAGCTGAGCCAATCTGACGCCAAGATCCAGGAGCTTCTTCAGGTTTCCCACATGGGTGCAGGGGCCCAAGGACTTGGGCCATCCTCTACTTTTGCAGGCCACAGCAGAGAGCTGGATTGGAAGTGGAGCAGTCATGACTCAAACTGGTGCCCATATGGGATGCCGGTACTGCAGGCAGTGGCTTTATCTGCTAAGCCATCACGCTGGCCCCTCTTCTTTCCCTTTTGAATGAAGTCTAGTAAGATAGTGGATAAAGCTCTTAGAATCAGATTAGTCTGAGACCTAGCTCTTCCACTTACTGGTGGAGCCTCAGTTTCTATTATCTGCCAATGAAGATAATAATTACCACTTAACTCTACTAATCACCCTTCAGTCCCTTCCCAGCAAGGATCATGAATTACTTTTTGTCCTACACTGCTCAGCACATAGCATGCAGCAGACACTTGACACATGCCTTCAGGTGCAAGTTATATTCAGTTCAGAATAGTATATTCCAGTGACAATTTCACTTTTATTCTAGTGATGATTTTTATTCCAATGATAATTTCAGTCTAATGGTAGTGGCCTCTTAGAGAACTCTGTTGAAGTAAAAACACCCAGGAAGATACAACATTTAGACATTTCTGTCCATTTATCACACAAGTGGGGAGCAGGCTGCATCTGCCACACGCTTACTGACACTGAGCTGGATAGGTCTTTAAGTTCCTTTTGGCACAAATAGTTCACGTTTCATGATTTACTGCAGAATTGTGTCTAAAGTCAGTTCAGTTTCCTGGAGAGGTGATATATTTGGACAAGGTCATAGAACTAATTGCAGGCCGGCGCCGTGGCTCAACAGGCTAATCCTCCGCCTTGCGGCGCCGGCACACCGGGTTCTAGTCCCGGTTGGGGCACCGGATTCTGTCCCGGTTGCCCCTCTTCCAGGCCAGCCCTCTGCTGTGGCCCAGGAGTGCAGTGGAGGATGGCCCAGGTGCTTGGGCCCTGCACCCCATGGGGAGACCAGGAAAAGCACCTGGCTCCTGGCTCCTGCCATCGGATGAGCGCGGTGCGCCGGCCGCAGCGCGCCAACCGTGGCGGCCATTGGAGGGTGAACCAACGGCAAAGGAAGACCTTTCTCTCTGTCTCTCTCTCTCTGTCCACTCTGCCTGTTAAAAAATAAAAAAAATAAAAAAAAAAAAAAGAACTAATTGCAGGGTGAGTAGACAATAGTTGTACAGTACATCTCAATGATTTTCATATACAACAATATCCATTACTTATTATGTAAATTCTGGTAGAAGTCTCAGCATCTTCCGACTAAGGAATGAGCACTGGGGTGTAATTTCTAGAAAGTTCTAAGGAGCATGTGAGTGTGTGTGTGTGTGTGTTGAGACAGGAAGGCCTTAGAATCACGAGGCTCTTCTTGGTAATTTCAGAAGGCAAATCAACTACTAAACAGACTTTCACTGAAGGCCTCTACAGGCAAAGATGCAAGGCCCCAGAAACATAGATTGATAACATGAGGACTCTGCTCCAGGACTTACAGACCCATAAACAAACAGTGAAAAAAAAATAGAATAAGGGAGGTAACAGAGATATGCTTAAAGCTCTGCAATGCAAAGGGGGCAGGGTGGCTCACTGCACAGAGGAGTCAAAGAAGGCTTAACTAAGGAAGTTACTGCTGAGCTGTTTCTTTCAGAGTCATGTTTCTCCCAGCCACAGAAGGAAAAGGGTGTTCATTAGAGGGAAGAGTATGTGCCAAGGCAAGGGACTGGGAGCCTAAAAGGAATTCTGTGTGAAAGGAGCTTTGGGTGTGTGATGAATGGGGTAGAGGTGGGGAGAACTAGGGCAATGTGGGGGAGGACTCTGGGGAGATAAGATGTAGCCCGCTTTGAAGGAGTCCATAAAGGCTGATAAGACATATGTGTAAATAATTATGACATGATAGAATGATCCAGTGCTGTTCAGAGGATCAAAGGAAATGCAGGGGCTCTCAGAGAAGGGAGGGATGGTTTCCCACTGGGGGTTAGGGATCATGTCACTGATAAGTCAGGCAGGGATCATATTGGTCCTTTTAACTGTTGGATTTCAAGTTTAAGTTAAAGATCTGCAATATAATTATCTGCCAAGTCATGCTCTCTTTGAACCATATCTTTAACTTGATAGACATAATCCTAAATTCCAACAAACTGAGCAGCAGGGTGGCCCTTCCCATTACATAGCATGTTTCCTGTTTTCTTCATCCTGCTTCTTGCATTTTAAAGATTTATTTATTTATTTGGGAAGGTCAGAGCTACAGAGAAAGAGGGAGAGATTGAGAGAGAGAGGACTTCCAACCACTAGTTTGCTCCCCAGATGACCACACTGGTCAGGGGTGAGTCAAGCTGAAGCAAAGAGCCAAGAGTTTCTTCTAGGTCTTCCACGTGGGTGGCAGGAACCCAAACCCTTGGGCCATCTTTCACTGCTTTTCCCAGGCCATTAGCAGTGAGCTGGATCAGAAGTGGAGCAGCCAGGACATGAACTAGTACCCCATATGGGATGCTGGTGCCACAGGCTGTGACACCCACTATGCCATAATACTGGCCCCTTCCAAGTTGTTTCTATTACCAGTGCCTAGAACAGTGCCTGATTCCAATAGCTGCTGAATATTCACGAAAGCAGTTTTTAAAACAATGTATTTTTACTCTGACAAGCCAAATTATAGCTTTGTTTAGTATCTTTAAAATATCCAATCCCTTAGTTGCCATTATTACAACTGTATTTGTCATGCATCTGGATTTCTAACTTACAAAATATGTTAACAGAATCCACAGACACAACTTCAGAAAGCTTCATTGTCATTTTCAAAAACTCTCCCTGTGCCAGCTGGGGGAGGTGGGCAGCGAGTTTGCTTTCGTGAGAGCTCACCATTTCTGGGCTGAAGTCCACAGCCACTCCCTGCTGTGCGGTTGGCTGCCATGTCATCTCAGACCCAGGGCAGCTCCTCTGTCTTGTTCTTTGCCCACTGAATACACAGGCTTTGAGAGTGTTGGATGGAAGTGGAAAGCATTAGCATCTTGGAAAGGATGTACTTAGGGCGTCTGTGGCCTTCGTTGGTTCTTTCCAGAGCTCTGGCTGCTCTGCTAAGACAGGAAAGCTTCCACATCTGCAGGGATGAACGAGTGTGCTGCTGCACAGACAGCATCTGCCAGGTCCGTCCTGCCCGGAACTGTGACACTAACTGTGCTTGATCATAACTGTCAAATGGATCATCAGTGAAAATCAGTATCAACCCTCTATGTTCTACTTTTTCTAAAAATGGTTCCATTTTTATTTTATGTTCAGATGTCAAAAGTACTGGGTGCACATAGGGTCTTTTTTTTTTTTTCAGCTGAAAAAGAGATTGCATTATATATGAAGTTTCATAGTCTATCACTTCTTGAAAATTTTGAATCTCTTGGGATTTTAGAAAACACTAGAGAAGGCTGTCTTTCATAATGGTTTTACCATCCTCTCCTCCACCCAAAATAAAAACCCTTAGAATTCTCTCTTCCATATCTTTCACAACTTCATTCTCTAGACCTCTTAATTCTATGTCCAAATTATTCTCACATGGATTCTGTCTCACCCAGAACCTTCATTGAGGTCTCCATCTGGGTTATTCTAACAGCCTCATAACCAGTCACCCTGGCTCCAAGATCTTCTTATCAGGGTGGCCTTTGCACTGCTACTGAGCTGAGCTCCTTAAAACACAGGTTAATCTATGTCACTCTTGTCTTCTGAAGCCATGGGCAGCTCCTTATCACATAGCAAATAAAATGCAAAATCCACAACATACTATTCAAGGCCACATTGAATATTGCAAATATTTTATTAGCCAACCTTTGGAAATGAAAAATGAGAAGAAGTGTATAAATAAGTGTATAAAATAAATCAGGTATACTATATAATAACTATTATCTAAATCTACTGCAAAAGAATATATGTATGGCTGTGGGTGTGTGTATATGTAGACAGATAAATAGAGATAAACAGAGATATGCATATGAGGGGTCTTCAAAAAGTTCATAGACAGTGTATATTATGGAAAAAATGCATGATTTCTTCCTTCCTTCCTTCCTTCCTTCCTTCCTTCCTTCCTTCCTTCCTTCCTTCCTTCCTTTCTTTCTGACAGGCGGAGTGGACAGTGAAAGAGACAGAGAGAAAGGTCTTCCTTTTGCCATTGGTTCACCCTCCAATGGCTGTCGCGGCTGGTGCGCTGCTGCCGGCGCACCGCGCTGATCCGAAGCCAGGAGCCAGGCACTTCTTCCTGGTCTCCTATGGGGTGCAGGGCCCAAGAACTTGGGCCATCCTCCACTGCACTCCCAGGCCACAGCAGAGAGCTGGCCTGGAAGAGGGGCAACTGGGACTAGAACCTGGTGTGCCAGTGCCGCAGGCAGAGGATTAGCCTATTGAGCCGCGGCGCCAGCCAAAAATGCATGATTTCAAAGTTTTCTGTACCAAAAAAAACCCCTCTTAATTCCATTTCCCATGAACTTTTTGAAGACCGTGTGTATAAATACACATCATAATATTATAAGTCACTATTACAGAGAGGCAGAAGCAGAAGTGGGAGAGAGAGAAAGAGAGAGAGAGAGAGAGAGGTCTCCCATCCACTGGTTCACTCCCCAAATGCCTGCAACAGTCAGAGCAGGGCTAATGCAAAGCCAGGAGCCAGGAGCTTCCTCCAGGTCTCCCAATGGGGTGCAGGAGCCCAAGGACTTGGGCCGTCTTCTACTGCCTTCCCAGGCCATAGCAGAGAGCTGGATAGGAAGTGGAGCACCTGGGTCTTGAAATGGCGCCGATATGGGATGCCAGCACTGCAGATGATGGCTTTACCCGCTATGCCACAGAGCCAGCCCCAGCAAGTGCAATTTAAAAATTTACTCTGTAAAGCCAGTAAACAAAGCACAGAAACCACCAAAATTTAAAAATACTTTTAAAGAGACCTGTGTTGACCACTGGCCCTTGTGGTGGCAAGATCAAAAGACAGCTCCACAGTCTTTATAGCTAACATTTGCTGCAAGCTTACTGCAGGCCAGGCCACGTTCTAAGGGCTTTACAAGCGTTTGATCTTTCTTATTTATTTATTTATTTATTTATTTATTTTTGACAGGTAGAGTTAGACAGTGAGAGAGAGAGAGAGAAACTGAGAGAAAGGAAGCATTTGATTTCATAACAACCTTATAAAATGGATATTATTTCCCAGTTTATAAACAAGGAAACTGAGGCACATGGAAATTAAGTTACTTGTTCCAAGTTGCACTAGAAGTGAGAAAAGTAGAATTTGTACTAAGGCAGCTTGGTTCCAAAGTTGCCCCCTTAATGAAAACCTATATTTAGAGCCATTGGAGAGTTCATGGGAGAAGTCAGAGCCAGTTAAGGGTAGAGGATGCCTAGGAAGTATCTAAAGCTGTCAGGACTTGACTGGTGCAGAACAAAACAGGGTGGTCAGGAGGATAATGCATATATGATGTTTTGGGGAAGTAGTTTTAATGCTAGTGATATTTTCACATTCATACTTAATTTGTTACTATAAAAGAATAAGTCATTAAATTTTCAACTTTTATCCTGGGCATCGTGGGGCAGCAGGTTAAGCCACTGCTTCTGATGTTGCCGTCGCATATTGGAGTGTCAGTTGAGTCCTAGCTGCTCTGTTTCCCACCCAGTTTCCTGCTAATGTGCCTGGGACGGCAGCAGAAGGTGGTCAGGGTATTTAGGCCCCTCCTACATGTGTGAGAGACTGTGATGGAGTTCTTGGCTCCTGGCTTTAGCCTGGCCCAGTCCTGGCTGTCATGGCCATTTGGGGAGTGAACCAGCAGATGGAAGATCTCTATCTGTGTCTGTCTCTCGTTCTATCTCTCTGCCACTTTGCCTTTCAAATAAATAAAATAAATATTTGAAAGGCAGATCTTAAAGATCTATTTTATTTATTTGAAAGGGCAGTCCTTAAGATTTATTTTATTTATTTGAAAGACAAAGTTACACAGAGAGAAGGGGGGAGAGAAAGAAAGAGAGAGAGTCTTCCATCTACTGGTTCACTGTCTAAATGGCCACAATCGAAGCCAGGATCGTAGAACTCCATTGGGATCTCCCATGTTGGTGGCAGGGTCCCAAGCACTTGGGCCATATTTTGCTGCTTTCCTAGGTGCATAGGCAGAAAGCTGGATGGGAAGTAGAATAGTGAGGATTTGAACCAATGTTCATATGGGATGCTGATGTCTCGGTGCTGACTTAACACACTGCATCACAATGCTGGCCCCTGAATAAACAAACCTAAAAACAATATTTTTCAGCTTTTAAAAATCATGGGCCGGCGCTGTGGCTCAATAGGCTAATCCTCTGCCTAGTGGCGCCAGCACACCAGGTTCTAGTCCCATTCAGGGCGCCGGATTCTGTCCCGGTTGCCCCTCTTCCAGGCCAGCTCTCTGCTATGGCCCGGGAGTGCAGTGGAGGATGGCCCAAGTGCTTGGGCCCTGCACCCCATGGGAGACCAGGAGAAGCACCTGGCTCCTGCCTTCGGATCAGTACAGTGCATCGGCCTGGCGGCCATTGGAGGGTGAACCAACAGCAAAGGAAGACCTTTCTCTCTGTCTCTCTCTCTCTCTTTCTCTCTGTCTCTCTCTCACTGTCCATTCTGCCTGTCAAAAAAAAAATCATGGATAATAATCTGTATAGAAGAAACTCTACTTAATGTCAAGATCAAGTTGAGGGGGAGTCAACAATGGGGCTAGAGCCAGAGATGGTGAAGTTTGGAAATAAAGTTGTTATCCTCATTATTTGTTCATTTTTAAAAAATAATTTATTTGATTTATTTATAAGTCAGAATTGCAGAGAGAGAGGGAGAGACAGAGAAAAAGAAGGAAAGAGAAAATCTTCCATCTGCTGGTTCACTGTCCAAATGGCCCAACAGCTGGTGCTGGGCCAGGTGGAAGCCAGAAACCAGGAGCTTCTTCTGGGTCTCCCACATGGTTGCAAGGGCCCAAACCCTTGGGCCATCCTCCACTCTTTTCCCAGATGCATTAGCAGTTAACTGGATCAGAAATGGAGCAGCTTGGGACTCGAACCAGCACCTATATGGGAAGCCAGCACTGCAAACGGCAGTTTAACCCGCTGCGCCACAACACTGGCACCTATTTGCTCATTTTTTAAAGTGATAGTTTATTGGCTTGGTTTTTAGGGTCACAACATGTTCACGGTATCAAAATGAAAACATTTTTCTTGAAAGAGAGACATGTAGGAGCAGGCTAAGTAGTGAGTGTCAACCACAGACATTGCTGCCATCCACTCAGCTGCCAAAGGAGAGGTCCTTGGCTACTTTACCTCTTTTCTATCCCTCTCCCAACTCTTGATGCAATCATATTATTCCAGAAGCAGAAAAAAAAAAAACCTCAGGCCAAGTGACAGAAGGGAAGTGCTTCTCAGTTCTGGTTGTCAGGAAGGGCAGACAGCACTTTTGCAATGGATGAGATTGCAAATTTGCAGGAAGTGGAAGACAAAAGATAGGACACATTTTGAAATCTCTTTCTGTAGTTTTTTTTTTTTTTTTAAGATTTACTTATTTATTTGAAAGTCAGAGTTACAGAGAGAAGGAGAGGTAGAGAGAGAGAGAGAGAGAGAGAGAGAGAGAGAGTCTTCCATCTGCTGGTTCATTCCCCAGATGGCCACAATGGCCAGAGCTATGCCGATATGAAGCCAGGAGCCAGGAACTTCTTATGGGTCTCCCATGTGGTGCAGCATGGCATTCCTGAGGTCAATTCACTGTACCCAGCCCTGTAACTCTTAAATGAGGCTGAGATCAGAGTGGTAGTTCAGGGCCCACAGGGAACTTTGTTTTATTACATATTGATTCCCTCGGTCTGCCACTCAGCTGAATGTTCTCAGCCATCCCCAGTCCTCAGGGAGCTCCTTCTAGTTTCATTTATTCAGTTCCAAGCCTGGGGGCACTGACAGAGGCTGCAAGGAGCTCAGCCTGCAGGTGGTCTTTGGAAACTAGGGAGAATGTGGGTGAATGCATTAAACAAAGCAAATATCTGGCAGGAAACCAGCTTCTAATCTTGAACCTGGGTTCAATTTATTTTCTTTTCATTTTAGGTTTCTGAGTCCCAGATCTCCACCTCCTAGAGATGCTTTAACAAACAGGAGAAAATATAAGGGCAGGTATTTGGCATGGTTAGGATGCCAGAATCCCATATTGGGGCACCTGGGATCAGGTTCCACCCCCACTTTCACTTCCAATCTAGCTTCCTATTAATGAGTTATTTTGGGAGACAACAGACGATAGTTCAAGTATTTGGTTCCTTGCTACCGATGTGGGAGACATGTGGGCATTTGGGGAGTAAACCAGAAGATAGAAGATCTCTTTCTCTCTTTCAAATAAAATGAAAATAAAAATCAGCTTTTAAAAAGGAGAAAAGACAGATATTAAGGATTTAGAGCTGAGTTTCTTCTCACCAGGAAGCACAACCTGAGGCTTTATTACATTTGCAGCTTCCTGGTTTGCCCATCCCCCTCATGCCACGGGCCTATGCTCAGGGTCACGGAGGTAGAGAAAGAGCTAAAGATCAGGGCATCTTCCTGAGTGAGAGGTTTTAGAAATACAAGGTACCATTCATCATCTTCTGCACAGATGCCCTCTTGCTTGCTTGCCCCGTCTCAGAAGACGTTGCTGCCATCCATCCAGCTGCCTAAGGCAGACATCTAGGAGCGGTCCTTGGCTACATTTCTTCTTTTCTATCCCTCTCCCAACTCTCCATGCAATCATACTAATTCCACTCTTTAAATGGCACTTGAGGCCATGTACTTTGCTCCATTTTTAGTAGATCCAACTATGTGAATCAAGGATGGGTTTCAGTCTCTATAACTGGCATCTCCCAAATCGGACACTTGCTTGACTGCCAGGTAGATCCAAATGACAGCTAGAAAGGATAAAGAACATGTAGAGTCATACATAGTTAATGACAGTCCAGAGGGGAATCCAGGCTGCCCAATTCTAAGTCCTGCAATCCTCCTGGACAACACCTTACTCCATTTGTTCATTCATTTAGTACACTGTATTGGGCTCTTAATAGGTGCCAGACACAATCACTTAACCTCCCTCTGAGGATTCTCCATTGTCACCTCTAGGGTTGGCTCCCTATGTTGGATTATGGTTTTCTGCTTGCTAATTTCTGTCACCTCACTCTTGAATATTCTTAACCACAGGGCACTGCAGGCCCTCTCATTCCAGGAGTACCCAAGTTGGCTTCTTTGTGGGTTTCTTATAAACAGCTTCTGAGCTAGTAAGACCAACAGAAAATACTTGTACACACATTGAGGCACTTCTCCAGTGGAAAAGACTCTCTGAGTTCAACACTGAAACCACAAATGAGTGGAAATATTTCTCTCCAAACCATACTCCTCCACTTAGGAAAAGGGGAACAAGGAAGAGCTGATCTGCTTCAGCTTTGAATCCTATTACGCTCTATGACTTCTTGGGAAGGATGAACCTAAAATGTAAGTTTTCAGTATATCCAGGATTTCACTGATTCATTGAACACATGGTAACCGTGGTATACTACATGCCAGGCACTGGGATGGATGCTGGGAATATGGTGCTATATCACAAATGCTGATCTTGCCTAAAGATATTGTAGGCTAACACAATCTGATCTCAATCATTACTTAATTTCTTTTCTTTTCTTTTTTTAAGAGTTATTTGTTTATTTGAAAGGCAGAGTTAAAAAGAGGCAGAGGGGGAGAGAGAGAGAGAGAGAGAAAGAGAGAGAGAGAGAGGGAAAGTCTTCCATCCACTGGTTCACTCCCCAGATGACTGAAACGGCTGGAGCTGCGCCAATCTGAAGCCAGGAGCCAGGAGCTTCTTCCGGGTCTCCCACGCGGGTGCAGGGACCCAAGCACTTGCGCCATCTTCTACTGCTTTCCCAAGCCATAGCAGAGAGCTGGATTGGAAGTGGAGCAGCCAGGTCTCAAATCGGTGCCCATACAGGCCGGCGCTTCTGGCCAGGGTGTTAGCCCACTGTGCCATAGCGCCAGCCCCTCCAATTTCTTTTTAAATATAATAATTTTTGGATACTATCTTCACCATAGTTATAGGATTATAGAATCATAGAATCTAGGAGACATAAGGAGCTTTCATTTAAGCCAATGTCTTTTCTCCTTAGCCAATGTTTAAATCCCATTTAAAATATCCCCATCAAATGAATATGTTCATCCTTGGACACATCCAACAACAGAGGATTTACCACCTTCCAGGTGATCTATTCTATTCCTCAACAATAGCAGGATTTAGAATCCATCCGAAGTTACTTTCCCCAGAACTTGCACAGTGTTCTGCTCCTTGGGCTTCTATGGGACAAGATAGTCTCTTCTGCTCGAGTAAGCCCTGGACTACATGTGGCTGGTTACTGTGTGCCCAGGGCCTTCTCCAAACGCTTCCCCTTGATTCCTCCTTTCCTCATGAAGATGGTTTTGAGCTTCTCTAGTCAAGGGGGCAGCAGAACTACTCCTTCCCACTCTGGAAGTGTGAAAAGAATCTCCACATAAACAAAACTATTTTCTTTTATTCTCCTACATGAAGTACGGAGATGATGTGACTATAAAAAGCAAATTTTTCCCAACTCTGCCACACACTATTGCATGCCTAACTCTGAATATAGCTTTGAAACAAGTAGACCAATTTTATTATTCACAAACTAGAGCTAACTGTATTGAGTCTTCAATACAGTTGTATTAAAGGGTGGCTGTACATTCTTGGGTTCTTCTCCAAAGTTAACCTCAGAAAGATTTACTTTTATTGAATTAAAAAGTACTTTCTTTCCTTATTGTAAAAACAATCCTGTTGGTATTCTATTGCACAGTAGAGTAATAATAGTTAATAACAACATACTGTACTAAGACTTCTGAATGTTCACAGTACAAAGAAACCTTGAGTAAATGAATCAATGGATGCTAATTATCCTAATATGACCATTGAAATGTTTGCATATTTCAAAATATTACATCGTACCACATAAATATGTACAATTACTGTTAGTCAATAAGTACAAAAAAATTTTTAAAACGGTAGTTGTATTAAAGGACATAATGAATTTTGAACTAAATATTTCCAGCAAGTATTGATGTCATGTAGTGGACACTGTGATGGGTTCTGGATGGAATGTGGGGAAAAAAATCTCTAACCTTAGGGCGCCTACAGCCTAGAGTCTGAATATAACTCTTTCCAAGGGTCATACAGCTTGAAATAAAGCCAGGATGAGTCCTCAGAAGCAAGTCATCATGGCCTGAGCTAGGAGCTCAGAAATAGTACACATTGTTATAATTATCACCACAGTGAACAAAGATATAAGCATATTAATGCTAATAATGCCTCAAGGTGTTATAATTTCCTTTTAAGAACGTGTAGAAACAGAAGAAAGACTTTAGTGTTTTTTTTTTTTTTAATGAATAATAATCGTTATGTCACCTAGTGTCTCCTTTTCTCCTAGAAACCCCCACTCTTCCTATAAATCAAGGAGTTTCATAATAAATGAGCTGGTTCAGATCCTACCCAGTGACTATTTATTAAAATCTGGGTCATGGCCGGAGCCGCAGCTCACTAGGCTAATCCTCCGCCTGTGGCTCCAGCACACCAGGTTCTGGTCCCAGTCTGGGCGCCGGATTCTGTCCCAGTTGCTCCTCTTCCAATCCAGCTCTCTGCTGTGGCCAGGGGAAGGCAGTGGAGGATGGCCCAGGTGCTTGGGCCCTGAACCTGCATGGGAGACCAGGAGGAAGCACCTGGCTCCTGGCTTCAGATCGGCGCAGCGCCAGCCGTAGTGGCCATTTGGGGGGGTGAACCAATGGAAGGAAGACCTTTCTCTCTGTCTCTAACTCTCTCTCATAGTCTAACTCTGCCTGTCCAAAAAAAAAAAAATCTGGGTCACTATCCTAGCTTGGTCAAACTGAACATGAGATTCCAGTGCAGAACAGCAGCTTCATCGAGGAAGGTGCAGTCGCATGGACAGATGCGGTACCAGGTTACCTTCCTCCTTCTCCCTGTCCACTACAGCGATTGTGCTGTCCATATCCAGTATTCAGCCATTTTCTTATCATTCGTGTTGTGCATAATAGCATTTGCTTCCAACATCAAGGAAGCATTCAAGTTTTCTAAAAGCTGTGCCTTGGCCTTCTAATCATTTCACCTAACAATCTGCTTATTGTTTGGTAAAAGGCTGATAGAAATGAAAGAGTTATTTATTGTAAAATACATAGTCTCATCTTTCAGTAGAAACCACTGTTCTTCCTGTTTCTGTGTTACTGTGAGATAACCCACCATCTTGGGTGGTGCATACATGAAACCATCAGCTAACATCTGATTCAGGAAGGAAAGTGACCACAGGATGTCACCATCTGTGTCAGAGGAAGGACTGTGACAGGAAGGACTTCACATTTACCAGTAAAGCAGAGTTACATGTGTGAGAAGGTGTTCCATGTCTATCATGCTACTGGGGTGAGAGTTCTCTCACATTAAGTATCCTCCACTGGCCCTGTATGTTGCCAAGATTTTTAAATAAACATGCTCTGTGTGTTTGAGTTTTAATAATATTGGTATTTATAGCAGCTAATTTTAACTACAATTAGACAGAAATTGTGCTTGGCATTTTAAATACTTTATCTCAGATAATCCACACAATAATCCTCTCAGGTAAGCATTCTTATTTTGGTTTCATAAAAGAAAACTTGCTGAGAGGGGCAAGTGGCTGGTTCAGGGTAACTTAGCTGATAAGGTTCAGGCCCAGGAGTGGGACGTCTAGTCTTCTGAGCTTCTGATCCAGCTTCCTGCTAATGCACCTGGGAGACAGGGGATGATGTTCCAAGGGTTTAGGTTCCTGCCACTCATGAGGATCCCCTGGTGAAATTCCTGGCTCCTAGCTTTGGCCTGATCTGGCCTTGGCTGTTGTGGGCATTTGGGGAGTGAAGGATCAAATGGAAGATATTATTCCCTCCCTGTGTTTCCCTCTCTGTACTGCCCTTCAAGTACATACATACATAAATCTTTAATATAGAAAAAGATTCGTGCTCAGGACAGTGATTCCTTTTACTCTCTTGTGATCTTTTTACTCTCTTACCCCACAACCCCATACTCCTGAATCTCAATTCAGAAAAGAGGGACCACACCCAGAATGCCCTCCAGTTCCTGTGAGGGGGAAGATGTCTTACTACCATTGTATTCTTCCTCAGAGAATACAACATGATGGGGGTGGCAATAAATGCTTTGTAAGTGAAAACATAGACACAAACCAGAATATAATGCTGTAGTTGGGATTTCTGGATCCTAGTTCAAAATTACAGAAATACCACTCTTTTAAGATTAATGAAGCAGACTACCTTATGTAGTCTCTTTAATAATAACCTTGCAATGACTAAATAGTAAAAACCCTGTGGCTCCAAACTGCACATCCTCTTGCTGTGCAAAGCCAGAAAGAAATAACTGCTCCAATCCTTAGTGTGCCACTCAAAAGTAGCTGGGCAAAGATATGCATTGCACAGCTACAAAGAAGAAAACTTGCTGTTGTGTACAAATGGAGAGGCTTCCCCAGAAATACAAATCAGTGAGAGCTGCTCAGAGAACATGGGACAACTCTCCCCTTTATACAAGATTGGCTTCACTTTAAGGAGATACAGACTGAGGTGCAAAGTTCTCAGCCATTAGTGTTTAAGATCCAGACACTTGAAAGTCTGCATCCCACTTGAAATGGAAGAAACAGGATACAGATGCATGTATGACGCTCAGCAATCTAACAAAGAAAGAAGACTGGGATAATACAACTTGCTGCGCTGATGGAGGGGTTCCTAGTCTCCAGGTGCTTACACTATTTGTTTTAATCCTTCTAGCATTCTAAAGTGTAGGTATATTTTACAGATGTGGAAATAAAACCTGGAGAGTTAATTTGCTCAGGTTCTCCTTGTTGATGAATGTAGAGTTGAGAGAATTGAACTCAAGTCTGCCTGACTCAAACGCCTAAGCTGTTAACCATGGATATTAATCATTAACTATACCTAACTAACTTATTCATTTATTCCATGGTGCACCAGGATGAGAGGTTAAATATTAGAAACCCACTGCATATTCGTCCTTATTTACAGTTATGTAAATGCTGAATTTCTAGGGGCACACTCAAGCCTATAGGCCTATAGCATGGGCGCTATCATTCTAAATTCATCTTTTTGCTGTCAATTTAAGCCCTGGAATAACAACTTCTTGTAGATAATATGCAGAGACATCTGGACTCAGTGCCTCCAACCGGACAATTTTACTCAAGAAACTAATGCCTACACTGGGCAAAGCAGATAAGCAGCAGCCGTTACAGACTTGAGCCTAATGAAAAACGCTGTTTGTTTCACTTACATTTGTAGAGTAGAAGAGGAGCTACTTGGCACAACACATTCATTATTTCATTTAATCCTCTAAAGAATATTTTGAGGTAAGTAGGAAAAGTAATATTATCCCTATTATACAGACAACGAGACACTCAGAATTTTAAAACTAGTTGAGTGGTAGAAATAAGACTTCAGTTCAGGTCCTTAGAATCCAAAACCTAAATAAATGAACTTCTAAGCTCTTTAAAAATGCTGTAGGGGCAGGCATTTGGCATACCAGTTAAGATACAGTTTCTGTTAAGATAAAGTTTCTAGAAGAGATGATTAGCATATAATATGCACTCAGTGGACACATGTTGAGTAAATACAAGTTTGAGATGAGTTTTGAAGGATGAAGGAAAGCTTAGCAGGCAAAGGAAGAGGAGTGGAGAATGAGTACAACCACAAATATCATAAAAATTGGTTATTGGTTTTTGAAATTATATTATCAGTAGTAAACTGGATGTATTGAACTGGAGGGATTATAGGCAAAAAGGCCAAGTGAAGACAGAGCAGTAATCCCAGTGAAAATGGTAGACAACTTGGTGTTCACTCTGTAGTAATGTGGGCAGTGCCCAGTGGGGACTCAATTTCCCATGAATGAATGCTTGCTCTCTTTCTCTATGGTGTAAACTATGTCAAGTACTGAAATACTATAGCATTTAAATGCTGTAGAGCCCATGAACATCCATCAAAAGTTGTGTTGACGATGGATTCACTGAGATGGGATGGGAGTGGAAGAGGTGGGTTAAGGGAGAAGGAGGAAGGGAATTCGGGCCGGCAACGAGGATCAAAATGTTATCAAATTTTTTCACGAGTTTAATGATGCATTCTAGTGTTTCTGATTTAATGAAATAAATTTTAAGGTAAGAAAATCATTAAGGATGTGCAGTATTTTCTTTAATGGTAAAGGATTTGAATTACCTAACTAAACCAGCAATAGAATATTATTAGATCAATTACACAATAACAGAACTGAATAAAAATAATATTATCAAGGTATGCTCAAAGATATAAATAAATTGGTAATTTATAGTTCTATTTAAAAGGTAGTAGACATTAATTATTATGTCTGAGTTATTCCACTTTTGTTAACAAATGCACAAAAAGGTTTGAGATACTTGTATATAAATAGAAGTTTAAAGTTTGTTGTACACTGATGGGATTCTTCTACTCTTTTAATTCTCTGTTACTTATTTTTAAAATAAGTAATAAGAAAAAAGCCATTTGGGGCTGGCACTGTGGCACAGCAGGTTAACATCCTGGCCTGAAGCGCCGGCATCCCATATGGGCGCTGGTTCTAGTCCTGGTTGCTCCTCTTCCGATCCAACTCTCTGCTATGGCCTGGGAAAGCAGTAGAAGATGGCCCAAGTCCTTGGGACCCAGAACCCACGTGGGAGACCCGGAAAAAGCTCCTGGCTCCTGGCTTCGGATCGGTGCAGCTCTGGCCGTTGCGGCATCTGGGGAGTGAACCATCAGATGGAAGATTTTCTCTCTCGGCCTCTCCTCTCTCTGTGTAACTCTGACTTTCAAATAAATAAATAAATATTAAAAAAAAAACTATTTTAAAAATTGTAAATCAAATGACGGCCTGCACCGTGGCTCAATAGGCTAATCTTTCGCCTGTGGCTCTGGCACACCGGGTTCTAGTCCCGGTCGGGGCTCCGGATTCTGTCCCGGTTGCCCCTCTTCCAGGCCAGCTCTCTGCTATGGCCCAGGAGTGGAGTGGAGGATGGCCCAGGTCCTTGGGTCGTGTACCCGCATGGGAGACCAGGAGAAGCACCTGGTTCCTGGCTTCGGATCAGCATGATGCACGGGTCGTAGCGCAGCGGCCATTGGAAGGTGAACCAGTGGCAAAAAGGAAGACCTTTCTCTCTGTCTCTCTCTCACTATCCATTCTGCCTGTCCAAAAAAAAAAAAAAAAAAAAAATCAAATGAGAAAACTGAATTAGGAATGAAAACAGAAAGGTAAAAGGAATAAAAGTGCAAAGTGTCTTCAAAAATTCATGAAAATGTGCATTATGAAAAAACATGCATTTATTTCAAATTTTTACACCAAAATAAATTTGTCTTTTAAATTTTTTAAAAGATTTTTTGAGAGGTAGAGAGACAGAAAAAGAGATGGACAGACCAGAGACAGAGAGAGCTCCCATCTGCTGATGCACTTCCCAGATGCCTACAAAGGTCAGGATTGTCTGGGCTGAAGCTGAGAGGCCAGAACTCAATCCAGGTCTTTCCCATTTGGGTGGCAGGGACCCATCTACCTGAGGCATCACCTGCTGTCTCCCAGGGTCTGCATTGGTAGGAAGCTGCAGTCAGGATCCTAACCAGGAATCAAACCCTAGTACACTGATATGGGACACAGGCATCTTAACCAGCTTCTTAATGGCTAGCCTAACACTTACTCCAAAGTTATATTTTAATTCCATTTTCCATGAAGTTTTGGAAGTACCTTTGTATACTGGTAGATGGGGATAATAAAGAAAGATAGTGGGAAAAGATGTTAGGATTTTTTTTAATAAAAGATTTTCTCATTTTCCAGCATGTTAGGGGGAAAATATTTTTGTTCTCAGAGTTTTTCTGTATGCTTTCCAAGCCATCAAATTCCTAAATATAACCAAAGATGATGATTTTACAAGCTAGCCAATATAAACATAGTAGATGTTTATATTTCAACATTAACAATGTGACATTGGAGTTGCAAAAGATCTTTCAAGTTGGCTATACTATTTTATTTTTTCAAAAGTTTCCATTTTGAGTATCCTTTTAAAATATACCCTTTGCCCCTCTCAAGACTTTAAGTTTTAAGAAAAGGCAAACAAGATTATTATAGCCACATTTAAAAGTGAGGATATGGAAGAAAGGAGGAAGAGAGAAGTGGTAGAAGGTTAAGCACTTAGGTAGGAAGAGGACGGGGAGAACTTGTAGAGCCTTACCCTAAAGTAGTACTGTTGAAACATTCCTAGGAATTCACATCACCTAGGCTCTTGTTAAAATTCAGATTGTACCCCAACAAGTCTGCGGTGGGAGTTCCAGGTGTTGGCCATGCTCTGTTTCATGAACAACATTGAGTAACAAGGCCTTCGAATCTGGGAATAATCTCTTATATTTCACATGGGTAGCCTCTGGTTGTGCTAACCTCTTTTTACGTAACCTAATGGATTTTTGGGGGAATCAAAATATCAAATAGTTGAAGTTTTCAGAAAGCCATTTACCATGAATAAGTACAGTGTGAGCCACTGTGTATAGAAGTGAGTAAGATAGGGGCTGGTGTTGTGGCTGCTCCACTTCCAATCCAGCTCCCTGCTAACAGCCTGAGGAAAAAGCCTGTGGAAGATGGTTCAAGTGCTTGGGTCCCTGCCACCCATGTGGGAGACCCACATGAAGCTCCTGGCTCCTTTAGCCTGGCTCAGCACTGGCTGTTGTGGCCACTAAGAGTGAACCAGGGATGTGAGATTCTCTCTCTCTCTCTCTCTTTCTCTCTCCATCTCTCAGACTTTCAAATAAATAGATCTTTAAAAAAAATAGATTATGTAATGGGCAGAAGCCCCTGATTCACAAATCTTATTTTTTAAAGGGTGTGGTTTTGTGGAGAAAGCCCTGGACTGGTTGTCAGAGGACCTGGTTTCAGTCCTCATGTTCACTAACTAGGTTGTTTGTCTTCGTGTCAGTCATTTCTCTCTGTTTCTCTGTTTCCTTTCTATTAAATAAAATAATTGGTCTACATGGCTTCTAAAGTCTTTTCAGCTCTGACATTTAAGGAGTCTGTGCAGGAGATCCTGCATCAACAGGAAGGGAGGAAAGAAGGAAGTGTCACCACCTACAGAGCTGCCAGGGGTCCTGTATGTGTGATAGTATAATAGCAGAATGTCCCCTTGTTTGCCCAGTTGCAAAAGTTATTGGAGTGCGAGACTGGGAAATTTGCCTGGTATGAAATCCTAGGACTCCAACTTCCTGGTTTTGACAATTGAGAGTCTTGGGAATCAGTCTCAGGCCCTAAGAAATAAGGCAGACCATGTAAACAGGCCCTGCAAAAGCCCCAGTGTAGCTCTGACAGCTGTCAGGTTCTAAGGTCCTCAACCCCCAGTTCAAAAGCTACCCTCAGGTTGCATCTCGTTCCCCTAAGTGGTCAGCAGCCAGTCTAATTATCCACTTGCTTGTGAACAAATCCAGTTCTTGCAGCAACTCAAGCCCTCCTAAGCAGCACCCCGCTGGATCCTGAATCCCCCAGACACTGCAGACTACATCTAACCCTGTATTGGCCAGGCTTTCGGGAACTGGGCAGGACAGAGGGTGACACTTCTTTCTTTGTGTTTAAGATAGTCCCATTTGCAAAGTGGGGATCAGCCCCTAATTTGATAAGCACAGGGTGGAATAGGGATCTGTTGGGGTGAGATTACCCTGCAGCCCCACCTCACACCTCCACAGACCTGCACTCATTGACTTTTAAGTGACTAACCAGGCTTGCTGCCTTTCTGACAGACTCACAAATCCCCTCCAAAGATGTCAGCTTCAGGCAGTTTCCTGTGGTTTGCTTAATGCCAGCCGGGAGGGCAGCCAAACTCCATCCACGTTCCTGAGGCCCCCTCTCTGAGCAGACACTCCTCCTGAAGCGCTCACTTTGGATGCAGGGACCCTATTTGCTGCAGGAGTTATTTTTCCCTCCGCGCCAGCCTGGGCTGGACTGAATGATGTGGCTGGCTGGGACAAAGGTTGCTTTTTATAACGTTCTTCCGTGGTATTTTCAATGTCTGGAGAGGCCTTCCTTTCCTCCCATGCTTAATTAGCAGCATCGGAGCATTTCCCTTTCCTCAACAGAAAGCCTGTCCCCACCCCCGAGGCCAGGCAGAGGGGGTGGCAGGTGTGGCTGAACCCTCCCTGAGGTTAACCTCAAACTTAAACTTAGAGTCATACTTGCTAGCAGCAACATGAAATGCAGGACTAGCTCCCATTCTGGGCAGAGTGGGCAAGTGAGCACACGTCCCTGGCAAACCAGGCAATTGTTTTCTAGCACCCCAATTAGGTGAGGGGACAGAGAAGGGGGTGGAGAACCAATGTGTGTTTGACACATTTGTGAATTGTTTCTACAACAAAGGCGTTTTTTTAAAAAAAACAACAGAGTGAAGCTTTATATATTTGAATGAGAATCACACAGAAGAACCTATTGTCAGAAGGAAAAATCTCATGAATAATTGTGCATGACTTCAGTCTTCCCAGTCGAAACTGTTAGGCGTGTTAAGGATGATTATGGGCATTCCAGCATTTGCAGCAAGGGGAAGGAGGCAGGAGCTCCCAGGAGGAGAGCAGACAGGTTATTTAGCAAGACAGGAGGGGGAGGTGGTTGAGGAGCTCTTTGCTTTGTTTGTTCCCAGTTTTCCTCTATTGAACTGAGGTGCCCCGTCCTACAAGAAGCCTTCCTGCCGGTGCTGTGGTGCAGTAAGTTAATCCTCCACCTGTAGCACTGGCATCCCACATGGGTGTCAGTTCGATTCCCGGCTGCTCCACTTCCAATCCAGCTCCCTGCTAATGTGCCTGGGAAGGCAGCAGAAGATGGTCCAAGTGCTTGGGTCCCTGCCACCCACATGGGAAACCTGGAAGAGGCTCCTGGCTCGTGGCTGCTGTCTGGCCCAGCCCCAGCTGTTGCAGCCATTTAGGGAGAACCAGCAGATGGAAGATCTCTGTCTCTGTCTCTGTCTGTAATTCTGCCTTTCAAATAAAATAAATAAATCTTAAAAAAAAAAAAAGGACAGTTACCTAGAGCTGATATTACAGATCAATAGATATTTTCTCTTGTTTTCCCTTGTGTTTCAGCAGATTTATTTCAGAGTTGCTATAACAACTGTAGCCAGAATCTGAACTTTGACCTTACCTTCAGTTTTAATTTCAATATGTCACCCAATCTTTAATTTAGTGGACATAATAAAAATTTAAAGACCTCAAGTAAAGAATTTGCATCATCTAATGTATAATTATATGCATGATAATAAGATAACTATAGTCAACAACTTTTCCTAGCTGTTCTACAATGTTTAAACTGACTACTGATTGTAGGGCATTAAGTCAGACATTTCAACATAGAAATCAGAGGCCGGCGCCGTGGCTCAACAGGCTAATCCTCCGCCTTGCGGCGCCGGCACACCGGGTTCTAGTCCCGGTCGGGGCACCGGATTCTGTCCCGGTTGCCCCTCTTCCAGGCCAGCCCTCTGCTGTGGCCCAGGAGTGCAGTGGAGGATGGCCCAGGTGCTTGGGCCCTGCACCCCATGGGGAGACCAGGAAAAGCACCTGGCTCCTGGCTCCTGCCATCGGACGAGCGTGGTGCGCCGGCCGCAGCGCGCCGACCGCGGCGGCCATTGGAGGGTGAACCAACGGCAAAGGAAGACCTTTCTCTCTGTCTCTCTCTCTCACTGTCCACTCTGCCTGTCAAAAAAAAAAAAAAAAAAAAAAAAAAAAAAGAAATCAGAAACTATAGACAGGATCCCTATTCTTAAATAACTTGGTATTAAAACAAATAAAGATATACATATTGAAAACTGTAAAATAGACTTCTGGAGCCAGACTTTGGGTCTACTTCTTACCTTCGTGGCCTCAGGTAATTCACTTCACCTTGTTGAGCTTCAATTTCCTCATCAACAAAACATGGACTTTGAAGCCTACATCACAGAACTGGTCTGAGTATTCAAAGCAGTCACATGTGTGTCTGGCACATTTTGTTAAGTGAAATGATTTTAATGAACAAAGATGCTGTGTTGTGACAGCAGACTTTATTGTCAAAAGTTTCATTATCAAAAGGAGAGAGAACTTGGCAAAAGAGGGAAAAAATCAAAATGGAAAACTAAGCACAAATGCATACTGACCTCCCACCATATATCTCTTAAAAGACAGAAAGACAACTTTGAAAAATAAGTCTGTCCCTACCAGTGCCAGCACACAGGAAAGGAGGTAGAAATTAGAATGAAAATCTGGATGGAGGGGCTGGTGCCGTGGCATAGAGAGTAAAGTGTCCTGGCTGTTCACTTCTGATCCAGCTCTCTGCTATGGCCTGGGAAAGCAGTGGAAGATGGCCCAAGTCCTCAAGCCTCTGCAACCACATGGGAGACACTGCAGAAGCTCCTGGCTACAGATCAGCCTAGCTCTTGTCTTTGCAACCATTTGGGGAGTGAATCAGTGGATGGAAGACCTCTCTCTCTCTTTTTCTCTCCCTCTCTCTCTCTCTTTCTCTCTGCCTTTCTGTAACTCTGCCTTTCAAATAAATAAATAATACATACATAAACAAATAAATCATTAAAAAAAGATAAAATACACTAAGAAAAGGTCATTTTAAATTAAAAAAAATCTGGGTGGAAGGCAATTGGGATCAAACTAATGGGAATGCAGAGGAGAATATTCTCATACTCTAAAGAGAAAATTACTTTGAAAGTAAAAGCAGAGACTCTCCAAGCATAGAGGAAACAAAATAAACAGGAAGGGTGAATGTATTGTCAGGATTACTGATCTTTAAACAGCTCTCCAACATAGGTCCCTCTCCAACTTCCTCCGCTGTGGGGAGATATATTTGGGATGTGGGGACTGACATCTGATAAAATATAATTTCATTCTAGGAAAGTGGATTGCCTGTCTGGGGTATAACAGCTGAGAGAAAAGGAGAGTAGAACTGGAAGTAACCCTAGAAGTAACCCTTACACAAATGCACAGGGAAGAGAAAGGAGAAACTATTACTGCCCAAGCTGTCAGCTACAGCTTCATCAAAATCAAGGTCTCCTTATTTTTGTGTTGGGATAAGCCACTGGAGGAGCTAGAAGGAGGAATATCCCCAAGCCCATCTCCTTGCTTGCCCTGTGTGTCTTAACAAAAAAATCTGCCTTCAAAATGTCCTACTTGTGCACGGAGTCCACCAGAGGATCCCAGAGGGGAGACACAGATCTCAAAACTAACGCAAAACAAACAACATGCCTACTAATTAATTCTATCCTTCAAATGTGAGTGTAAATGGAAAACCAAGAACTGCCAGATACTTAAGGAAATTCAACAGCTATAAAGAAAAGGACTAAAATGAACAAACTGAAACACTGATTCCAGATGAGAGACAGATAATTAAAGGAATAGAAAAGAAAATTGAAAAAATTTTAAATAGCATCATCGTTACAAAGATGTATGAGGGTACTGTACCAAGTTGCTATGAAAAATGACTAATTGCTTTGACAAACAATTAACAAGAAGCACAACGAAAATCTTAAAATGTGACAGTAAAACTAAACAAAGCAATAGATGGGATGAATATTAGAATGTATATGGCAAAACTGGGGATATGACCTGGAAATGAAATGTTCGGAATTCTCCCTTGCTATGCAGAAAAAAAATCAAGAACAGAAACAAAAAAAATTAAGAGACTGCCATGGATTAAATATGTCCCTCCTCCTCAAGCTGAATTGTTGAAGCCCTATTACCTGATGGGACTGTGGAGGTAGGGCTTGTGATAAAGTGAAAAAGGTTAAATGAGGTCATAGGGTGGGTCCCTAATCCAACAGGGATGGTGCTGTCATACAGGAGGATGAAACATCAGAGTTCTCTCGCTGGCAAAGGAGGAATTGGCAGAAGGCAGCCATCTGCAAGCCAGGAAAAGAGCCCTCACCAGAAACTGAATTGGTATTGGTCAGTACCTTGGTTTTGGACTTCCCAGCCTCCAAAACTGTGAGAAAATAAATTACTGTTATTTAAGCCAGTAAGTGTAGGTGCTTTGTTATGGGAGCCCTAGAAGACTAATACAGAGACACAAAGATTAAGAAGGGACTCTATTCACTTAAAAGAAGTGCCAGGAGAGCACTGAGAATTGGCGGGAAAGAGATCCACAAAGAAATAATAAAGGAAAATTCCTCCACCTCAAAGACTCAAGACTTCAGAGGGCTAGCCAAGTGTTAAGTAAAATAAAATTTAAAATATCCTTACTTAGACAAATGCTCCAGAGGTTTTAGAGCCAAAAGGACAAAGGGAAAACCCTAAAAGTATTCAGAGAATAAAGTTGTTAGCTAACAGGCACAAAAATGATATTGTTTTTCAGACTTCTAAAGGGCAACTCTGAATGCTGGGCAGCCACAAAGCAGTAACTTCAACATTTGAAAGAAGTAATTTTGAGCCTAGAATTATGTACATTCCTAGCCAAACTAGTATTCAAATGAAAGAACAAAATAAAGACATTTTCTAAACTGCAAGAATTCATAATGTTTACTTCCTCTGCACCTCTTTTGCTATAAAAGGAAAATTATATTCAAGAAAAGAAGATGCTGAATACAAGGAACAGTAAATAGTCTTTAATGCCCAATGTGGGAAAATTAGTAATGATCTGGAATTAAATCTCAAATGAAGAAAGTACCGTCGAGGAATAATATTATGGGAAAAAATAGATTCGACCCACAAAAGCAACCAGTATTTATAAAACATTTATGTGTAGGGCCGGCGCCGCGGCTGAGCAGGCTAATCCTCCACCTGCAGTGCCGGCACACCCGGTTCTATCCCGGGCGGGGCATCGGATTCTGTCCCAGTTGCCCCTCTTCCAGGCCACCTCTCTGCTGTGGCCAGGGAGTGCAGTGGAGGATGGCCCAAGTGCTTGGGCCCTGCACCCCATGGGAGACCAGGAGAAGCACCTGGCTCCTGCCATCGGATCAGTGCATTGCTCCGGCTGCACAGCGCCAGCCGCGGCGGCCTTTGGAGAGTGAACCAACAGCAAAGGAAGACCTTTGTCTGTCTCTCTCACTGTCCACTCTGCCTGTCAAAAAAAAAAAACAAGTATTCCATTCATGGCCAATCTTATTTCATCTATCTACTCACCCCTCATTGGATCATTTGGAAGGAAAGTCCAGAAGCCATATCATTCATAAATATCATTATCACATACAAAAATATTAATAACTATTTAATATAGTTAACATTAAAATTATCTTTTAAAAGTTCATGGAAAATGCATATTAAGAAACAAACTATGAATGGATCTTAGCATTTTTGCTATCAAAATAAACTTTTTTTTACTTTTATTTTTATTTATTTGAAAGGCAGAGTTAGAGAGAGTGAGATAAAGGGGGGAAGAACAGAGAGAGAGAGAGAGAGATCTACCATCTGCTGATTCACTCTCCAAATGGCTGTGACAGCTGGGGCTGGGTCAGGCTGAAGCCAGGATCCAGGAACTTTATCTGGGTCTCCCACAAAGGTGCAGGACCCCAATAACTTGAACTATCTTCCATTGCTTTTTTTCAGGTGCATTAGCAGGGAGCTAGATCAGAAGTGGAGCAGCCAGGACTTGACCCAGTGCCCATATGGGATGCTGGCAGCTTAAGCTATTATGCCACAATTGGCCCCCAAAATAAACATTTTAATCCTATTTTCCATGAATTTTCTGAAGTATCCTTATAAATTTTGACTTTTTAAATTGAACACTTTCATTTAGCAAAGATGTTGTGACTAAAGTTTTTAAAAAGGTGTAAAGGGCAGATTATTTGCCAAATATACAACAAAGGATTAGTATTGTTAATATTTAAGAGTACTTCACATGAAAATGAAAAGTCAAACTAAACTACTGAAAAATCAACGTACAATTATCAGAGGAAAATATGTAAGTGGTCAATAAGCATACAAAAATGTGCAATCTCATTGGAAATGTACCTTAAAAGAAGAATAGAATGTTTATTACCCTTCAGGTTGTCAAGAACAATTAAACTGAGGCGAGTATTGTGACACAGCGGGTAAACCACTGCTTGGGAGGCCCACATCCTGTATTCTGTTTCCAGTCCAGCTTCCTGCTAATGCACCCAGGAAGCAGCAGATGAGCTCAAGTACTTAGATCCCTACCAATCTTTTAGGAGACCCAGATTGAGTTCTAGGCTGTTGGCTTTGTCTGGCCCAGGCCTGGTTGTTGAGGTATTCCTGATATTTGAGGAATGAACCAGTGGATGGGTGATCTCTCTCTCCTCTCTATGTGTCTGCTTTCAAATAAATAAATATTGGGGGGAAAAAAGTAAGCTTGATAAAATCTAGCACTAGAAAAGTTTGGGGAGTGGGGGTCGACACTGTGGCGTAACAGGTAAAGCCACCGCCTGCAGTGCCAGCATCCCATGTGGGTGCCTGTTCGAAACCTGGCTGCTCCACTTCCAATCCAGCTCTCTGCTATGGCCTGGGAAAGCAGTAGAAGATGGTCCAAGCCCTTGGGCCCCTGTACCTGTGTGGGAGACCTGGAAGAAGCTCCTGGCTCCTGGCTTTGGGTTGGCGCAGCTCCACCCATTGAGGTCAACTGGGGAGTGAACCAGCAGATGGAAGACCTCTCTCTCTTTCTCTCTCTCTCCGCCTCTCCTCTCTCTGTGTAACTCTTTCAAGTAAATAAATAAGTAAATAAAAAAGAAAGAAAAAAGAGAAGAAAAGTTCAGGGGAAATGGTACTCTCAAACTGTTTTTAGGAGTATCAACTGGTAAGGCAATTTTTAGAGGACAACTTGAAAGTACATGTCAAAACTTTGCATGTCCAGCTGTTTAAACTGGAGAAAAGCTTGATAAGAACAGGAGGAGGCTCATACAGCACAGCACAGCACAGCACAGCAGGGTCAGTAATGCAGACTCCGGGATGAATGCTGTATTTCAAGCCCCAGCTCTGCCACTTACTAGTTATGAGACTTTTGGTGAGATTACCTTAGCTGCCTTAGCAGCGAAACAGGCCTGACAATATATAGTATGTATTTCATAGGGTTGTTTTAAGAAATGACAAGTTGCATGGCTGGCACTGTGGCATAGTGAGCTAGGCCTCAGTCTGCAGTGCTGGCATCCCATGTGGGCACTGGTTTGTGTCCTGGAAACTCTTCTGATCTAGTTCCCTGCTGAGGCCTGGGAAAGCAGAAGATGACCCAGGTGCTTGGGCCTCTGCACCCACATGGGAGATCCAGAAGAGGCCCCTGGCTCCTGGCTTCTGAACAGTCCAGCTCTGGCCATTGCGGCCATTTGGAGAGTGAACCAGTAGATGGATGACCTTTCTCTCTGTCTCTCCATCTCTCTTTCTGTGCCTCTGCCTCTTAGGTAAATAAATCAAATCTTTTTTAAAAAAAATGAAGAAGTTACTGACTGTAACATGCTTAGAACAGAGCCTGTTGTAGACTGAGCACTCAAAAGATGAGTATTATTATCATATATTGCATATATGGACATTAGGTGTTATGTATGGACATTAAACATTATTGGCTTCCAAGTTTGTGCCACTGTGGAATGTGACTCTATGTGCTACTGTGGAAAGATCCCAATGATGCATTGCCAAGTGATGGTGGGGGGATAAAATAAATTGCAGGAACAGTGCTATGGAATGATCCCATTAAATATATGTACATATAGGACTTGTGTACAGTAGTAAACCAAAGCAGAGCAATAGAGAGGGACCCATCTGCCTGTGTGTAGGCAACAAGGAAACATATCAATTGAAGATAATTAAAAATAATAACCTGATCTCCTGGCTTTGGATCGGTGCAGCTCCAGCCGTTGTAGCCATTTGGAGATTGAACCAACAGAAGGAAGGCCTTTCTCTTGTCTCTCTCTCTCTCATTGTCTGTAACTCCACCTGTCAAATAAATAAATAAAATCTTAAAAAAAATAAAAATAAAAGCTACTTGGTTGGCTTTCTATTGTCATTATGTGATACAGTGAAAATAAACAATGTCAGTGGTAAAGTACTTAGCCCTGCTAGAGCAGACCTGTCCTCCCTTTCCATAACCCTATATATGTTCCTATATACATAAGTGCATAGAAAAATGTATGGCAAAATTTATAGACAGTACCTAATAAATAGCAGTATAATTTATAGAAGGCAGTGGGATTGACAGGGTTAAGATGTTTTGCTTTTTACTCTCTATTAGCTTATTAAAATTTTTTGGCAAAGAATATATCCATTTGTTTATAATTACTTACTTGTACAATTAAATTTTTTTTTCATTTGACAAAACAAATAATATGGTAGGCAAAAGGATTTATTTCGGGAAGTTAGAGAAGTGAGAAGCAATGATAGCATATACTATACCCACAGGAATTTCAGATCATAGAATATGGGTTAGATAGAACAATTGCATTTTCAGAACTAAATTTCAGAGCTCATTGTCTCCCAAAGGATTTTTAGAGCAACTTCTGAATAGGAGAAACAGCCTGGATAATCCAATCTGGACTCCAAAACAATAGAATTTCTAGAATACCTGATGATTTATTATTGCAAGTAGACTGAAACTTGGCCTGCTCTAAAATCCCCAGTCCTATTCCATTTGGGGATTCTGTTGGAACTGAATGCCTCCTGACACATTTCCAGTTTAAAACCTAGCTTAGGCCTACTTTACCCTGACTCCTCAGGTCCAAGTCATTACGTCTTTGCTGCCTGTGAGATCTCCCGAGGGGCCCCAGGCAGCTCTCCTGGCTTCTCTGTTACCTCAGCGGCATACCCAACCATACCGTCTGCCCTCATCTTGCCAGGGTTGCTGTTTTTCTGGCTCTGTGTTAATCCCTCTCGTTTCTTCCTAGCCTTGTGCAGCCCCAGTTTGTATGTAGCTGACCCAGCCCAGGCCTGGGCTTCTGATACCAATCCTGCTGAGGCTAGCACAGAGTCCCAGTCATAGGGTAAGCAGAGGCCGTGGAAATGCAATCGCACTGGTACCAAGAAGAGAGTGATAGGCCCAGAAATGAAGTTTTTTGTCAGGAAACCAGACTTGGGGTAAGGAATGTGGCCAGGGTGGGCATCTGAGTTGAAGTGGGGCTCATAGAATGAGTATCTTGGGGCCAGTATAGTCAGTGGGTGAAAGGTAAGAACTAAATGTACCCAGCAGTTTTAATTTCAAATGTGAGAAAGGATGACTATAATAGAAGTATCAAGGTAAACGCATGAATGCATCACAGTGAGGCCTAGAGAAATTCTGAACCTGAGTCAGAAAGACCACGGCCGTGTGACCCGGAGCAAATTCCTTAATCCTATGAACTTTACCTATGTAACCTGAGGTCTTCCTGCGCACTGAGTGAGCTCAGGTAACACTACATGAGCTTCCAGTCCAGCGCTTAGTAAATCTGATTTTCTTTCCCACCAAAATGCTAATGACATGATGAAAACTCACCATCAACCAGCCTTTCACTAGCCACATCATTCTCCATGGGAGCAGTGCACATACCACATTAAGAGTTCATTGTGGTGGAATGTAGATTGTTTAAAAATGAACATATTTTAAGATATAAAAATGAATAAAGATAACTGGACCAATACAACTGTTACACATGTTGCATAATTTATCTCACTCTTACAGATTTACAATGAGCGTTGCCAAAGAATATGGATATTCTAAGGGAGGTGAGAGAAGATATCAGGATGTATCCTCATTAATAAATGATATACCGTGTACTGCACTGCAATGTTATGGTGACTATAAAATGTCACCAGATGACAGGAATTTTTCAGCTTCATTGTAATCCTAAGAGATCACTTTCATATACACATCCCTTTGTTGGTCATAATGGCATTCCATGGCACATGAAAATAATTTTTCCAATTCTGTGTTCATTTATGTTTCCTGATGAAGTTTTTGTGAAATTTTTACAAAGAGTTTTGCTTTGTTTTTCTTCTATGTCCAAACACTCATTAATAATCCTCATCTTCTTTTGCTTGGAGAATTTAAACTCAAAATATCAGTTTGTAGTTAGAAAAGAAGCAGAGAAGCCACAAAAATTCATGTAAAACATGCCTCCCAACAGATCACTGAGGTGAAAATTAAATTTAAATAGAGATTCACTTTCTCATTGTGTAATTAAACTTGGTTTTTCTGGAGGAAGTATTTTATTGATGGGATCTTATTGTTATGCCTTCTCATTCACAGTAATAATCCAAGTGAATTATCCCATTCAATCATTACTCTTTTATAGCTTATTTTCCTAACTCATTAGACTTGTTCTTTTTGCTATATGGTGAAAGCATCACACAATTAAGATATGCAATATTGTACCTAGACATTACTTATGATAAATGTGATGAAAATGATGAGCATACCTCATATAATGCATATTATTGAATTTCTAAGTGAAGAAAATGGATGTACAATGATTATTGATGCCTCTTGAATTCCTCCCCCTTTCAAGTCTCTAATGTATTTTAACAGAAAAAAAGTCTCAATTATTAAATTCTTGCATTGCTTATCATAGCCTGTATGGTTTTATGGATAATAAAACTTCATCTTACTTTCTACTTAATTCTAAAAAAAAGAAAATAAAGAAAGAAAGAAAAGAAAGAGTTCATTGTGGTAGTTGACTTTATTAGCTGTGAGTTATTTATTCTCAGCCCTTTGTAACACTCACTCTTCACAAAAACCCTACAGGGTAGGTAGTATTAACATTCCTAGTTTACAAGTGAGAAAATTAAGGCTCAAAGAAGTTCACTAATTTACTCCCATTGAATCGCTAATACTATATAAAAACAAGATGCGAATCCAGTTCTTACTACACCATATTCCTTCTCTACACCTGGCAGAAAATGTAGAAAAGGCAGAACAAGTGAATGTTCTAGCAGAAGCATTGCTGGAGATGAGTAGGAGTTTTCTACAAATCGCACATTGGATAATGGATAATGGGATCTAGGGAACATGCTACTGCCAAGACAAGGAAACGCTTCCTCCCTCACCACCAGCAGTGGGTGACCGCATCTGAGAGGAAGCTAATCATAGACGCAATCAGTGTAAACAAACCTGCAGGCTGGGACATTGCCTCATGTTACGAAAGCATCTTGCAATCAAGGAGGATACTTTGGTAATAAATCCAAACAGAAGGGTGATGGGTCAGCAGGAAGTCTGAAACCTGCTGAGTCAAAGTTTGTCTCTGTAGATCCAGCTCTGCCCACTTTAATACTAAATGGCCTGTTCTGTGGTTCTTAAACAGAAAGCCCTGGGAAGAGGGGAGGACCTGAAAGACACGCTGCTGGGGTGGAGGGGAGTGGTGAGGGGTGGTTAAAGCACAAAGCACAAAGAGTAAGTAGGCTCTACCAACACAGCTGAATAAAAGCTCTGTATCAGTAGATTGCCACATTCATATACACGTGACCCTCCCTGCTAGGAGATGACTGTTCTAGTGGGAAGACAGGAAGCACCTCCTACAACATGCAAGACAGAAAGGGCCTTAGAGGTGTAGTTCAGCTCTCTCACTGTACAGAGAAGAAAACCATGGATCTGGGTCATAAATTAGATAAACTGCAAATCAGCTGCTCTCCTAAATGTGTTTGAGGGAGACAGGCAACACTTAGTTCTGTGAGGCTTCCTAGAAGGGGACGGACTGAAGCTGAGCTTTCATAGAAAAATAAGCTGTGAGTATGTGGTTATATGTATGTATGTATGTAAGGGAGATATCTGGTTTTAAACTGGATCAAATTGTCCCTTAAAGCTGTTTAGTTTTTTTCTAGTTTTTTTTTTTAATCGCCAAACGTTCTTTAGCTCTGCAATTACTTGTTTGTGAAGATCTGCCACCAGATGTGACATGATTAGTTGCATAGGCTTTGGAGTCTTACAGACCTAGATCTTTTATTTTCTGGCTGTGTGATCTTGGTTTCCTCACCTGTAAAATCAGGATAATTATATGTACCATAGTATTAAGTGAAATAATATATATAAAGCCTGTAGCATAGAGCTTGACACTCAGGAAACAACTAGCTTAACTCCTTAAGTATGATAATTACTTACTCGTGTTGACCCTATGACACTTTCAGCATGCCCTGAATTCATTCAGTTTCCATTAGTTCTTTCATTCAACAGGCACAATGCCAGGAACCATGCTGAACGCTGAAACAGAGCTGTGCACCAGATGGATATGTTCCCTACCCACTCAGGGCAGGTTAGAGGGATTTTGGATATGTAAGCACATGGCTATATTACAGTGGGAGGTACTTTTTTTTTTTAAGATTCATTTTATTTATCTGAAAGGCAGAGTTACATAGAGAGAAAGAGCTAGATCTTCCATCTCCTGGTTCACTTCCTAAATGGCTGCAATGGCCTGGGCTGGGCTGGGCCAGGCTGAAGCCAGAAGCCAGGAGCTTCCTCTCCATCTCTCATGTGGGTGGCAGAAGCCCAAGCACTTGGGCCATCTTCTGCTGCTTCCCCAGGCACATTAGCAGGAGCTGGATTGGAAGTGGAGTAGCTGGGACTCGAACTGGTGCCCATAGGGGATGCTGGCATTGCAGAAGGCAGCTTAACCCATTACACCACAACACCAGCCACAAAGTACACCATTAATAGGGGCAAGTGGTAGTCATTGGTGGTCATCTCCATGTGAAGTCTGGACTTGAAGAGCCACATGGAGACCAATGTGACCTGAACTTACCAGGGTGCAGCTGCCTGGACACCCACTAGCAGTCATTACCATTCTGGACAGCTCTAAGCTTGCTCCATATTATCTAAAATGCCATTTTTATTGAATAGCAGAATAACTGGGAAAAATTTTCTCTGTTAATAATCCAGTATCCAGCACAAACTGAAAGAAGCAGTAAAATGCACCTGAGCTTAAGCTTCAGAAAACTTCCTGGCACCTCCTTTCTCCCAGTGTGTCAGATGCCTGTTGGTAGCAAGCATCCAGAGTGGCTTGCAGTGATCCTCATTTCCAGGAACTCATACTTTTTTGTGGCCCCCTCCCACATTGTACCAGGGTGGCCAACAGAAAATAGCTCTGGTGACAGCGTGTGGCTTTTGAGGTGAGGTGATAGACACTGCAGCTTCCCTCTTGGAAGCTGTCTTAACATATGCTATCTCTTGGACCACTTGCTTTGGGGAAAAGCTGTGTTTTGAGCAGACCTATGGGGAAGCACACACGGCTAAGAACTGAATGAAGCCTCCTACCACGCCATGTGAGTGAACTTAGAAGTGGTATCTCCTTTCTAGTTAAGTTCTCATCTCATGCAGCCAACAACTTGACTCCATGAAAGGCTGTGGGCCAGAAGTAAGCAGCTAGGTTGCTCCCAGATTTCCTGATCCTTATGAAATGATATAAATGTTGTTTTAAGTGGTGAAGTTTCAGGGTAATTTGTTTTGCAGAAACAGATAACTATTGCAGTGCTCCTCCACTGTGCTTCAAGCTTTCTGCTCCTCCTGTGATGGGGGCACTTTTCATGGTCTATTGTAATTACCTGTTTACTTGTCTGTCTCCTCATTACACTGTGTGCTTATTGTCTTTGTATGCTGACCACCTGGCATGTGGCTGGCCAAAAAACATTGCTGGGGGAGCTGACTGTGGCAAAGAAGGTTGTGCCTCTGTCTGCTGTGCCAGAGTCCCATAGAGATGCTGATTCGAGTCCCAGCTGCTCCATTTCTGATCCAGCTCCCTGCTAATATGCCTTGGAAAGCAATGGAAGATGGCCCAAATGCTTGGGTGCCTGAACCCATGTGAGAGACCCAGAAGAAGCTCCTGGCTCCTGGTTTTAGACCAGCCCAGCTCCAGCTGTCCTATTTAGGGAGTGAACCAGCAGATGCAAGTTATTCTCTCTCCCCTCCTCCCTCTCTCTCTCCTTCTCTATCTTTGCCTTTTGAATAAATAAATCTTTTAAAAAGCCAAAAAAAAAAAAAACATTGCTGGACGAATGCTTTGCATTTGTATATCACATTAGAATTGACCAAGCATTAGAGTATTCATTCTCTTTAGGCAATCCTAAGAGATAAGTGCTAATACCCTATCTCCATTGAACAGATGAGGAAATTGAGGCACGTTGACTCAAATATCTTCTAGCTAGTAATACATTTAGGATTCAAACCCAAGTCATCAATTCCTATTCTCTGCTTCCTCTCTACTATATTGTTCTTTATTTAGATTGGTGGGCAGAGGGAGAAAACCTAATCTAGAGAAGGGGGTGGGACCCTACCATGGGTGGAGCTCCCTAGAGGATGGCTCACTAATGAGGCCAGGTCATTGTGGGCCTTCTAACTCACACATACATTTAATGTTCACAAAAATCCTAATATGGGAGACTTGTGATTTTCATCACTCATTTATAGATAAGAAAGCCATTTGCAAGATCTCACATCTCTTAAGCACTAGAGCTTGAACTCAAGTAAATATATTCAAACTTCTAGTTTAAGGTTCCTAAAACTCAAACTGCGGCTGGTGCCTGGGCTCACTAGGCTAATCCTCCACCTGCAGCGCTGGCACACAGGGTTCTAGTCCTGGTTGGGGCGCCGGATTCTGTCCCAGTTGCCCCTCTTCCAGTCCAGCTCTCTACTGTGGCCCGGGAGTGCAATGGAGAATGGCCCAAGTGCTTGGGCCCTGCACCCACATGGGAGAACAGGAGGAAGCACCTGGCTCCTGGCTTCGGATCAGTGCCAGCCGCAGCGGCCATTGGAGGGTGAATCAACTGTAAAGCAAGACTTTTCTCTCTGTCTCTGTCTCTCTCACTGTCTAACTCTGCCTGTCAACAAACAAACAAACAAACAAAAAAACTCAAACTGCTTCCTTTTCCCAGGACTGGACAGCTGGGTTTGGGCTCCAGGTCCAATACCTAATTGCAACAGAGGCACACAGGGCAAGATGTCATACAGTCTCAGTGAGCAAGCAGACCTAACGCATGGATTCTACCCATATGGCTATGTGTTACCTCACTTTCTTGCTTAACTTCAGTTGCTGATTCTCAAGCTCAAGGTCAAAGGTTTCACAACATCCTAATGAAAGGAAATATACTGTTGTGGTTAGAATCAGCTTCAATTTGCTTTTCTTTCAAATGGGAAGGATCATCACAGTGATGAGTAAATGAGATCTATGTAGAATGACTGACACATAGTAAGTATTCACAAGCAGGTAAGACTCTTCTACCCATCCAGTTCTTACCTATATTTCTATGGATATTTTTTTAGGACAAGAGCACATCATTTTACGAGCCTGTCTTCTCCATGTAGACTGATTGCTCAGTGGTATCTGTGAAAGGCAGAGGGAGAAGAGGAAACTTCTTGTGCACAATCTCCAGCCTGAAAGGAGCTCTGCAGTACCATTTCCGCTTTGTGCACAGTAGGGCCGGCAGACTGCACCCTTGGAGGTGCTGAGGAGCTGAACACGGAGAAGAAGCCCCAGCTGTTCTGGGGCCCTAACGGAAAGTGGTGCAGAGCTGCCTCACATCAGGCTGGGCTGGGTAAACTTGGCCTGTTCATTTCTATCCAAGAGACCTTTCACCTTGAGGGCACAGTGAACAGAAAAACATCCCAGAAGCCAATAATGTCTCATTCTCTAGGGGAGCCAGGGAGGAGACAGTTTCTGGGCTGGACATCAGGGACAAATCCAGGAACTATGAGAGTGAGGGGCCTCTGTACTGAGGCCTTCATTCGATCCCAGGAAAGGGAGGGCCGATTCCATGTGCTAGAAGACTCAGCTTCCTGCCAGGAAGAGGGTCTGGGCTTTGTCTCCACATGTGTCAGCTCGAGGATGTGGTTGTTAGGGGTTTCGTGAATGAGCTGTAGCCAAGGCCAGGTTTCAGCAGCAAGTCAGGTGGCTGTGTCTGTCACAGAACTATTCAGTGCAGTTCAGAGCAATTAAACAACTGAATGAACTTTGAGGTATAGACCTTTGGGGAAGCAGGTGGTATTTTTCTGAAGTTTGCAAGACTTTAGTTTAAATCCTAGCTCTACCACCTACTAACTGACTTAGAAGATACTTAACCTCCTAGGGCCTCAGTTTCTTTTTCTGTAATGTAATAGTAATAATAAGTATTAATAATTTCTGCTTTGCAGTGCAAGGAATTAAAAGATGTTGTCAAATGTAAAGGTTACTGATCAGTTTTCAACAAATCAATCCCTTATTATTAAGTCTCATAGGCAAATAGATAAGGAGATTAAAAACAGTCATCAACAGGGAAAGAGGATGCATAAAATTCCATACCGCTAATTTGATTATTTTTAACCAGCATACATGGGAGAATTTCCTAAATGCTAACAACCAATAATGGCCCCTGGCTGAGACGAACTTAACTTTTGCAACTGAAATAGATAGGTAAGCAAATAATTTCCACCAGGGTTATAAGTGATTGGATATAAACAAGGGAAAACGCTATGGGAGCAGAGTGGCAGAGTGCATCAGGTGCTACATTACCTGCTGGTGTTACAAGATGCTTTGCTAAGGAAGCCATCTTGGGCCCCATTGACTGGATCTTAAAAAAGAAATCATCAGGTAGAATGAGCGTGGAATGTCAGTCTAATAGTGGGCACATAGTGAAGATAGTGGGCAGAAAAACACAGAGAAATGAAACAGCTTAGTTAGTGGAATGAGACTGTGGCATCACTGGACATAAGGAACATGATAAAAAATGCCTACAGAGGAGTTGGGACTTTGCTCTGAAGGCAATATAGGAGTTTTAGAGCAAAAAAATAAGATGATTAATTTGTTTTCAAGAAAGATAACTGGATGGAAGTTGGAGTGCAAAGGGGAAAGACTGGATACTGGGAGCCTATGGAGATAAGATGTATTTAGGTTACATAAAGAGGAAGTTGGTGGGGGGGGGTCAGGAAGAGAGGCTGGACCTCTTGGCTCCTGGTTCAAGCATTTTTGATTAAATTGCTCCTCCTTCTGCATCTTTGAAACTTGCCTACTAAGCAAACCCTGACCTAAAATTATAGTGCTGCTATAAAAAGGAACATAAAGAAACAGCATTGTGACTAGATTTGTACTAGCCTGAAGTACTTACTTTTTAATCCATAGTCTGCTATAGCTTTAAAATACACTCAGCATTTTCTGAGCACCCATTTCTAAGGCATGTATTCTCAAGGAATACAAACCCTTACTGATTTTGGTTAATCATTCATCCATTATTTAAATTCATTCATCCATTCATCTATCCATTCAACATTGATCCATCCACAGAAATGTAGCAGCAGCTACTATGGTCTAATACTTGGTAAAGTCCTGGAGTTATTGAGATAAAAGGAAATTTCTGCCCCTAGAGAACCAGTAGTCTAGTTGAGGAGGAGACAGAAAAGTACAAAGACAGGGACAATGCAATTTGATGATTATTACTCCAATGAGAGGAATGTGCTCCGTGCTGTGGCAACTTGGAGCCATCAAGGAAGGAAGGGATGCTTGTGCTGAGCCCTGAAGACCAGAGGACACACACTTACTGTAAGTAAAAGGAAGGACATATGCCCTTTGGGGATACAGTGCATTGGTGGGAGTGAGTAGAATTTAGAAATTCAGCAGTTTTTCTAGTCCTGAAGCCAAACACATGCTTTGCCCATTTTAATTACGTAAGTCATATTAGTTTAGATTTAATTTATGGCTTCCCTCTGGGTAAATTCCCCAAAAATCACCCAAAAGGCAAAGTTGTCTTGGCATTTTCTGAACTATGTGCTAAGTTGCTCCTCCAGCAACTAAGAGTCTACTTCAGGCACTCAAGGGGCCCAGGTTCCCAGTCTTTGTCCATTCACTCTCACTTCCTGTCTTAGCCTGTGGACTCAGCTTTCAAATGTCTTTTATGCTGTGACATGGGAAGGCTACTTTTTGTTTCTAACTACTCACCAGCCTAAAGCATTTACCCTGTCAGAGGCTTCTCTCACTGTCACCTCTCCTCACCTTACTTGGCCTCTGTGTGGTGCATGCCATCACCATTTTTTTCATGGTGTACACACTATCCCTGCGTTTTTTTCCATGACACCCCCTCTCTGAAGTCACCTGACACCTCCTTGGCAGTCCCATGGGTACAGCTCCATTATAATACCTGTCAAACACAAGTTAAAACATCTGCTATTTTGGTCTTCCCACCAGACCAAAAGCTTGTGTCTCACTCATTTTTCTCTCTCTAGTTCCTGCACATAATGGCACTAATCAACATTTGAGGAATGAATGAATTCATAAAGGAATGGATAGAATCCTCTGGAATAAACTCCTGTAAACAGAATGCTACTGTATACATTCAAATGTCAATTATAAGAAGCAGATTAGAGGGACCAGCACTGTGGTGTAGTAGGCTAAGCCTCTGCCTGTGGCTCTGGCATCCAATATGGGCACCAGTTCACGTCCCAGCTGTTCCTCTTCCAATCCAGCTCACTGCTTATGGCCTTGGAAAGTAGAGGAAGATGGCTTAAGTGCTTGGGCCCCTGCACCCACATGGGAGACCTGGAAGAAACTGTGGCTTTGGATAGGCTCAGCTCCGGCCTTTGTAGCCATTTGGGCAGTAAACCAGTGAATATCTTGGGCAGGAAACAAGTGGATAGAAGACCTTTATCAGTCTCTCCCTTTCTCTGTCCATAACTCTGCCTCTCAAATAAATAAAATCTTAAAATGAGGAGGGGGGGGAGGAGGAAAAGAAGAGGGAGAGGGAGAAGAGGAGGAGGAGAAAGGGGAAGGAGGAGGAGGAGGAGAAGAAAAGTTGTGGTGGTTAGAGAACCAACTTTTTGGGGCCGGTGCTGTGGTGTAGTGGGTAAAGCCACCGCCTGCAGTGCCAGCATCCCATATGGGCACCGGTTCAAGTCTTGGATGCTCCACTTCCCTTCTAGATCTCTGCTGTGGCCTGGGAAAGCAGTAGAAGATGGCCCAAGTCCTTGGGCCCCTGCCCCCATGTGGGAGACCTGGAAGAAGCTCCTGGTTCCTGGCCTCAGATCAGCTTAGCTCCGGCCATTTAGGCCAACTGGGGATGGAATCAGCGGATGGAAGATCTCTCTGTGTCTCTCCTTCTCTCTCTCTGTAACTCTGACTTTCAAATAAATAAATAAATCTTTAAAAAAAGAGAACCAACTTTTGTGATTTCTAGCACCCCTCTATGCTACAGGCCCGGGCCCACATCGTTTCTCTGCTATATCTGAGTCATGAGAAAGAGATGCTGCTCCCGAGAGCAGAGAAGGCAGCATCTTAAAACTGTCACGCCTTTGAGCCCTATTTGGCCTAGTTGCTACAGGCCCATTTCTGTGGGCCTGTGCTTGTGCTACTTTGTATGGTTTTTATTCATGAACTAGGTACTATTAATGACACACCAGAGCTGATGTTCTACTTGACCTGAATTATGCTTTAACATTAATGCTGTGAAATTCACTGAAGAGAAGAGCTAAATTGAAGTTAATTTTCACTAAAAAGAAGATGACTGGTCCTGGGGTTATTATTAGAAAAATCCTGGCCTTTGGTCTAATTTTAAATGTTTTATATTAACATCCCAAAATACTAAAAAGTCTGACTGACTAGCCATGTAAAGCAGATGCTGAGAGCTCTCAGCCAAAGCCAAATATGGGAAAAGTCAAACAGTGTAAACAAATAAATGAATCACAGTGTTGAGTAAACTGCTATTTGGCATAAATCCAAAGTGTCTCTGCAAAGATGTAAGAAATAGCTGTGGTGAGTATCTCAGAAACAGATCTGAATTTGATCTGAAAACTTGACTGCAACTGGACTTTGTCCTGCAGAACTAATATATAAAGTTTTCCACGAATACATGTTTGTTCACCAGTTTGTCCAAGGATCATGGGTGAGGCTGCTCCCTGTGCTCCACAGTGGCCTGGGTGAACTGTGCTCCACGAGGGCCTAGGTCATTGTTGTATATGACCAGCCAGAGTCAGGCTGACCAACAGCCCTGTGAAGCAAAAGTAACACAATCTGACCATGCAGACCAGGGCAAAGGGCCCTGGACTAGGAGTTGGGAAGCTTGGGCTCACATCTTGGTTCTACTGTTAAATAGCTAGGTACCACATGTAGTGTTCTTTAAAAGTCCTGTCCTAACCACATGCATTAGTATGCAACTTGATAGACTGTTTCACCCAATGTCCAATTTCACATGTAATTGCAATAAGCTTCTGTAATTCATGGAATTGCTTACTTCATAGTCACCCTGTGAATATAGGGAGTGAGAAGGGAGGAAGGAGTGGGGCCTAAGTTTTCCAAAATCTGCCAGAGAACTAGTTTTGGGTGTTGACTGTATTCTAGGCACAGGAAAAAGCTATATTTAAAGAAATGGACAAACACAAGGCATGCCAACTCTCAGAGGGAACATAAGACAGGGATGTTTTATCTGTAAAACAAGGGAGAATGAGGAGAATAATATTGATAGCTAGCTTTTCTTAAATACTGTCTCTTGGCAAGGCACTATTTTAAGAGCTTTATACTTGCTGTCTTGTTAAAACCTAAAAATGTCTTATGAGTAGACATTAGCTCCATTTCACAGATGGAGAAACTGAGATATAAAGAGGATTTTTTTAAGGTTTATTTTTATTTATTTGAAAGGCAGAGTTACAGAAAGAGAGACAGAGGGAGATCTTTCATCTGCTGGTTCACTCCTCCAATGGCCACAACAGCTGGGGTTGGGCCAGACCAAAGCCAGGAGCCAGGAGCTTCTTCCAGGTCTCCCACGTGGGTGCAGGAGCCCAAGCACTTGGGTCATCTTCTGTTGCATTCCCAGGCCATTATCAGGGAGTTGGATCAGAAATGGGACACTGATGTTGCAGGGTGGCAGCTTTACCCACTACACCACAACGCCGTCCTCATAGAGAGGTTTTTTAAAGCAGTCCAAGGGATCTGAGGTCAGACAGTGTGACTGTAGGTCCTGTGATCTTCTGTCTGCTGGAGGCCATCTGAGAGGCACATACCAACAGTGTGCTGAGAAGTCAGCTGAGGAGACAGTCACTCCATTCAAGGGGAAAGATTATCCAGACTTTCTGCACTAAGCCTTCAAGGATGGGAAGGAGTTGGACATGAAATATTGGCAGTTAAACTGAAGAAAAATTTAAAGAAAGGGAGAGAAGTGTCCCCAGGTCGAGGGCAGTGTTAGTAAAACATGAAAGCAGTAAACACACAAGATCTGAGGAAAGAGCCATACCAGTCTGCTTGTATTAGAATGTGTGACAAATGAAGCAGGTGCTGGTGCTGGCATCCCATATGGGTACCAGTTCGAGTCACAGCTGCTCCACTTCTGATCTAGCTCTGCTAATGCACCTGGGATAAGCAGTGGAAGATGGCTCAAGTACTTGGGGTCCCTGCACCCACATGAGAGATCCGGATGAAGCTCCTGGTTTTGACCTGACACAACCCTAGCCATTGTGGCCAGCTGGGGAGTGAACCAGCATATGGATGATTCTCTCTCTCTCTCTCTCTCTCTCTCTCTCTCTCTCTTTCTCCTTTTCTTTCTGTATCTCTGACTTTCAAATAAATAAATAAATGTATCTTTTTTTTTTAAATCATCTTGGCTATAGCTTTAAAAAATAATGTGTGAGAGCAAAGTACAATTGGGGAGTAGCAGGAAAGAGGGTTGTGAGGGTAAGTAGGAGCTTTGTTCACAATGATAGTCTTTCTAATCTAGTCCCAGTGAGCTGCCAAACTGATTAACTATCTTATCACGAAAACCACTCTCAGAGAGGTCCTATGGGAATATAAATGAACAGATGAGAAAGTTCAGCGAGAGTCACTTTTCCCCAAGGACCAGCAAGTACAAGGGGACTCAAATTCTGCTTCCAGTTTTTTGCTTTGTCAGCTGTGACTACCCTTCCAGATGTTCCAGGTCAGCTGCACACTGTAAATTTTTTAGATAAATAAATCACACATCTCATAATATTGGGTGGTAGTTAGACTTTGGCAATAATCCTTGATAATAGATGGTTCTAGAGCTTCTTCAGAATAATTGGAGTTTGACTCAGTGTTATAGCTACATGATATGTAGTTGGAGGATAAAATAAATCTATATACTTACTTATGCCTATTTACTTTTGAAAAAAAATACTTTTACTGCAAACACACAAAAACTGCATATAGATGTCTCTAAATGTTCTTCTGTCCTAAAACTCATCCACAAATCTTTTTTAAACAAAATTTATTTTATTTATTTGAAAGCAGAGCTACAGAGAGAGGTAGAGACAGAGAGAGGTCTTCCATCCACTGGTTCATTCCCTAACTGGCTACAATAGCTGGAACTGAGCTGATCTAAAGCCACGAGCCAGGAGCTTCTTCCAGGTCTCCCACGTGAATGCAGGGGCCTAAGGACTTGGGCCATCCTTTGCTGCTTTCCCAGGCACATTAGCAGGGAGCTGGATCAGAAGTGGATCAAATGCCACCATCAAATGGCATGGTGGTACTGCAGGCCAGGGCTTTAACCCGCTGTACCACAGTGCCAGCTTCTCCATGAATCTTTAAAATATGGCTAAAACACAATAGCCAAACAGGAGTCTTTTTAAAATGTCAAATGCAAAATAATTTGTTACACTTAGAGAAGTGATCCTTTATCTATGTGCAATGCTGGAAGATAATTCAATAGAGATACTGAAATTAACAATAGCTGATCCTGACAACCCAAGATGGCAGTATAGGAACAGGACGATCTGCGTCATACAGGCAAAATAGATAGTTTAAAAAGAGAGAAGATATACACTGGAGATAGAACCATGGGAGATTCTCGAGGGGAAGCCCAGGAGAGCAACAGACTCTGCAGGTCCATGCAGAAAGAGCAAATAAGAAAAGGAAGCAGCAGAGACCCGGACTGCGGAGGTTGGCACCAGCCCCCAGCAGACCAGATGAGATGGGAAATCACGGGTCCATGGAGCTGCAAATAGCAGCGAGAGGGAGAGCCTGGTGAACTTTTAAAGTTCCATGCAGGAAAAAAGAGACTGTATAGAGTAAAAAACAGAGGTCAGGCACCCCCCTGCCCACCTCCCTCTTTCCCCCACCCCAGAACTGCAACTGGCTTGGAGAAGCCATTTTGTTTGTTTACATTTTTGAACATAAGCAGGGAACTGCGGCCTTTGCCTTCCATGCATGAACACATCAATAGTCACCCTGAATGTAAATTGTCTCAACCCTCCAGTTAAAAGACGGACTGCCTGAATAGATTAAAAAACAAAACCCATCTATTTGTTGCCTACAAGAAACACATCTTACTGACAAAGGTGCATGCAGACTGAAAGTAAAAAGTTGAAAAAAGATAATCCATGCTAACAGAAACCAAAAAAAGAGCTGGTGTAGCCATCCTAATATCAGACAAAATAGACTTTAACACAAAAACTATTAAAAGTGACAAAGAAAGACACTATATAATGATTAAAGGATCAATTCAACAGGAAGAAATAACTATTCTAAACATATATGCACCTAATTCCAGGGCACTTGGATATCTAAAGCAAATATCAATAGATCTAAATGGCAATATAGATTCAAATACAATAACTAATAGGGGACTTCACTATCACACTGTCAGCATTAGACAAATCGACCAGACAGAAAATCAGCACAGAAACAGCAAAGTTAGTCGACACTATAGAACAAATGGACCTAACATATATCTACGGATCTTTTTATTCTAAACTTAAAAAACACATTCTCACCAGTGCATGGAACTTTCTCCAGGACTGACCACATGCTAGGCCATAAAGCAAGTCTTGGCAAATTAAAAAAAAATCAAAATCATACCATGCAGCTTTACAGACCACAATGCAATGAAGCTGGAAATCAGCAACTCAGGAAACTCCAGAATATATGCAAACACATGGAGACTGAACAACATGATCCTGAATGAACAGTGGGTCATAGAAGAAATAAAAAAATTTCTAGAAACAAATGAAGATGACAGTAGAACATATCAAAACTTAAGCTGGTGCCACGGCTCAATAGGCTAATCCTCCACCTTGCGGCACTGGCACACCGGGTTCTAGTCCCAGTCGGGGCACCGGATTCTGTCCCGGTTGCTCCTCTTCCAGGCCAGCTCTCTGCTGTGGCCCGGGAGTGCAGTGGAGGATGGCCCAGGTCCTTGGGCCCTGCACCCCATGGGAGACCAGGAGAAGCACCTGGCTCCTGCCATCGGATCAGTGCTGTATAAAGCAATTATGAGATATGTACTCTATGGACTACTACACAGCAGTAAAAAAAATGAAATCCAGTCATGTGTAACAAAATGGAAGAATCTGGAAAACATCATATCTAATGAAATAAGCCAGTCCCAAGGGACAAATACCATATGTTCTCCCTGATCTGTGACAATTGAATACCTAAAAAAGAAACCTGTAGAAGTGAAACTGACACTATGAGAAGCAATGACTTGATCAGCCCTTGTCCTGACTGTTGAGGAACAGTTTTTTTTCCATTCTTCTCCATATTATTTGTTGAACTCTTTACATAACATAGAGTTAATCATATATGTATAAAGTCAATTGAAAATAGATATCCTAAAAAATAAGAGTGGGAATAAGAAAGGGAAGAGGAAGTTTATAAATGTAAAGCTATATAGATCTGCATACATTCTTATGGACTTACATATAAGGGTACAGTTTAAAAACTTTTTTTAAAAGATTTTATTTATTTTATTTGAGAGGTAGAGTTTCAGACAGTGAGAGGGAAAAACAGAGAGAAAGGTCTTCCTTCTGTTGGTTCACTCACCAAATGGCTGCAACAGCTGAAGCTGTGTCAAGCCAAAGCCAGGAGCCAGGTGTTTCTTCCCAGTCTCCTTCATGGGTGCAGGGGCCCAAGGACTTGGGCCATTTTCTACTGCTTTCCCAAACCATAGCAGAGAGCTGGATTGAAGTGGAGCAGCCGGGAGTAGAACCACCGCCCATGTGGAATGCCAGTGCTACAGGAGGAGGATTAACCTACTGCACCATGTTGCTGGCCCCCAGTTTAAAAACTTGTCATGGGACCTTAAATCCCATTAAGCTGGGTGGTAAAAATGACATCTTAAGTATTAAAGTAATCATATAAATAGGATTAAGTGTTAAAGGGATCATATAAATAAGAAAGGATCTGGTAATAATAATAGAATTAAAAAGGAGAGAATATTTCAATATGGGAAGCAGTCCACACAGCACTCATAGAATGAAAATCGCTTTATGATCGCTCATAATCAGCCCTTAAGGCATTCTGGTCTGGCTGAAAAGCCCATGTGAGCATTTCAGGCATGGAAAGCCAAAAAAAATGTCCTATATGAAGGATCTCTGTTAGACTCCATGAAAAGAAGGAGCCATCAAAGATGACTGTACTTTTCTCTGAAGGGAGGAGAGAACTTCTACTTTGCTTATGACCTTGTCTAAACAGTGACAGAGACTGTGGATTCAAAAGGTGCCCACGGACATGGAAGCTCATTTCAGTAGACTCAGGTAATCAATGACATCATCCATAAGACTGTTAACTGTTAAATTAACAACAGGAGTAACTGTTCACTTACTTCCCATGCAGGACCTCTGTCCTCAATGAGTTGTATTATGAGAATTAACTGTAAAACTTGTTCTCAGTGTGTGTGTGTGTGTGTATGTGTGTGTGTGTGCAAATTGTTGAAATCTTTACTTAGTATAGAGTTGGTCTCTGTGTGTAAATTAATTGAAAGTGAATCTTAATGGAGAATGGGATAGGAAATTGGGGACAGAGGAGGAGGTGGGGTGGGACTAGGGGCAGGAGGGCAGGTATGGTGGGAAGTATCACTATATTCCTAAAGTTGTACTTAATGAAATTTGTACTCATTAAATAAAAGATTTCTTTGATGGGGGATGGAAAACCAATAGTTGATCTTAAGTGAGCATTGCCTGTAGCAAGCCTTGTCCTGGGCATTTGGATGCATTATCTAATATCATTAAGGAAACAACCATCACAGTCCAGAAATCTTAAGAGATTTAGTAACTTAGTCAAGATTACACAACTAGTCATGCCAATTTGGACTCACAACTAGGACCACCTAACACAAAATTCATTATTATTAATTATTATAATACATGACCTCTGTACTAGTAGTAGATGGAATGTACATTTTTATAAGGAAATTTTAATTATCTGGACAAGTAGTAGAAACTGGAAGATTTAATTTTGTAAGAGTTTTTGGCCTTCATTGAAAGTCTCCAGATAAATAACAGTTCCAACAAAATTTCTATCTGTGTGTCATGATCAGCTCTCTTTTTCGCACTTTTCTGGGAAATCATACTCCCTTGGTTTATTACATGGTTAGAATTTCATTAGTGACTATTACCAGCCTGTGGTCTGCCCAGGGATGGGACCATCAAATACCTGCTCTGCCACAGGAGAAGGCTGATTAGCTTGGAACCATTGGCAGGAGTCGAGGGTACTGGGAATTTGTGCTTTGGTTGTCCGGGGCCCAGCCTCCTGCCCTACTCTGTACCCCTTGTCCTTTCACTGATTACTAAGTCTCATTGACTGCATTTTAAAAATTATCTTTGGCTCTCCTGCTTCCCTCTGTCCTTACTGCCATTATCCTTCTTTAGCATCCATCAATCATGTATTGTCAGGACTATTCTGAAAGCTTAAATCCTCAGGCATCCAACCTGATGCCTTCCAATCTACTCTCCTCCCTGCTACCAGAATGATGTCTTTAAAACTGATAATGTCAGTCCTCTTCTCTGACATCTTGGATGGCTTAATTTTGTCTGCAAAGTAGACTCCACACTCCTCAGCATGGCATTTACTACCCACTTTACTTACCTTCTGAGACTTAATAAATACTTTGTGAATAAGTGAATGCTCTCCTGCTTAGAAATTTTGTTAGCAACATTTGCTATGCTTATTATTCAACAATGAAATTTAGTGAGTGCCCATGATATGCTGAATTTTAACAATTCCTGTTTTATCATATGATAATGGAACAGTTTGGGGCTAGAGTGCGGTATCCTATGTTTGAATACACTTCTGGCCTTTTCTTGCTATGTGGGTATAGGCAAGTCATTGTGTGAAAGAGAGTAGATCTAAATGCTATCTTAGGGCCTTACAGACCATTTCTGTGCTTGTTCCAAACATTAGAATCTTCTTGGAGGAATAACCAAGAATGTTAGCCCCTAGCCAGCCAAAGATGAGTCCTATGGCAATTTCTGTGTCCAGCATTTTGCACAGAATCCCACACCTTCAGTACTGACTCTTAGAATCATTTGATGGCCGGCGCCGCGGCTCAACAGGCTAAATCCTCCACCTGCGGTGCCGGCACACTGGGTTCTAGTCCCGGTCGGGGCACCGGATTCTGTCCCAGTTGCCCCTCTTCCAGGCCAGCTCTCTGCTGTGGCCTGGGAGTGCAGTGGAGGATGGCCCAAGTGCTTGGGCCCTGCACCCCATGGGAGATCAGGAGAAGCACCTGGCTCCTGTCATCGGATCAGCGCGGTGCGCCGGCCACATCACGCCATCCGCGGCGGCCATTGGAGGGTGAACCAAAGGTAAGGGGAAGACCTTTCTCTCTGTCTCTCTCTCTCTCACTGTCCACTCTGCCTGTCAAAAAAAAAAAAAAAAAAAAAAGAATCATTTGATTGGTCCCTACTGGGATTTAAATCTATATAATGAACCCTGGAGCTGAAACCATGCAGCTCTTAGAGCCTTCAGCTGTGATCTCATCTTATGACCAACAGTTTTTTTGACCTATGACTGCTGAGTCCTGACCGCCCCCCTCCACAAAAAAAAAAAAAGGAAAGAAAATAAGTCACTGCTCCAGGAAGTGCTAGTGCTGACTCAGCAGGCTGGAAGTCTAGAATTGGAACTGGAACTTGTGTGAACTGGCAGGGACATTGCAGGCTCAAGTAGAAAGGAGAGAAAAAGGGCAGGCAAGCCCAGGAGAAACCATCCTGGGCCAGCATTGTAGTGCGGGGGGTAAAGCCACCATCTGGGATGCTAGCATCCCATATGGGCATTGGTTCAAGTCCTGCCTGCTCCATTTCCCAGCCAGCTCCCTGTTAATGTCCTTTGAAAAGCAGTGGAAGATGTCTCAAATGTTTGGGCCCCTACTTCCACTGTGGGAGCCCTCAAGGAGGCTCCTGGCTCCTGGCTTCAGCTTGGCCCAGCTCTGGCTGTTGTGGTCATCTGGGGAGTGAACAAGTGGATGAAAGATCTCTCTCTCTCTGCAAATCCGATTTTCAAAATAAATAAGTAAATGTTTAAAAAAGAGAGAGAGAGAAATCATCATGAAGGCAGAGATGGAAAGCAATGGTTGCTGTGAGAAGGAACTCCTTTATTGAGAACCTTCTGTGCAGTAGACACTTCAGTCTGGGCTGAAGTACCACCAGGCAGGTATTTCACAAGGTAGGGAATCCAAAACTCAGAGGATTAACTTTTTAGAATCATATGACTAGTTGTGTGGTCCAAATATAGGACTCCAGAGACATGAATTCTTTTTAAAAAAGATTTATTTTTATTTATTTGAAAGAGTTACAGAGAGAGGTAGAGACAGAGAGAAAGGTCCTCCATCCGCTGGTTCACTCCCCAGATGGCTGCAACAACTGGAGCTGTGCTGATCCAAAACCAGGAGCCAGGAGCTTCTTCTGGGTCTCCCACTCAGGTCATCTTCTACTACTTTTCCAGGCCATAGCCGAGAGCTGAATCAGAAGAGGAGTGGCTGGGACTAGAACCGGCACCCATATGGGATGCCGGCACTTCAAGCCAGGGCTTTAACCTGCTGCACCACAGCACTGGCCCCTCTTTTTTTAAAAAATTTATTTAATTATTTGAAATTCAGAGTTACACAGAGAGAGGAGAGACAGAGACAGAGAGACAGAGAGAGAGTCTTCCAACGGATGGTTCACTCCCCAGTTGGCCTCAATGGCTGGAGCTATGCCAATCCAAAGCTAGGAGCCAGGAGCCTCTTCTGGGTCTCCCATGTGGATGCAGGGGCCCAAGGACTCGGGCCATCCTCCACTGCTTTCCCAGGCCATAGCACAGAGCTGGACCGGAAGTGGAGCAGCTGGGTCTCAAACTGGCGCCCATATGGGATGCTGGCATTGCAGGCCAGTGAGTTAACCCACTGCACCACAGCGCTGGCCCCAGAGACCTGAATTCTTTCTTTTATATACCCCAAGAAGCATCTGAGATGAATTTAGAAGTCTTGAGAGTAAAAAAAAAAGTCTTGATATTTAATAAAACTAGGTACTCAGGAAATACTCCCTCAATGGCAATTCCAAGGAAATGGGCAAATTACTAATACTGAAACCCAAATCGCCAGCACTAACCATGAAAAAGGAAGAATTACAATCACTATATTAAATAGCTCTCAGTCATAAATGAATATTGGCCTCTGGAGGGACACAAAATGATGTTGTTAATTTCTTGAGCATGAAGGTGACTAATAGGTGGGTGTGGCATCAGTCATCTTGTTTCTGCAGCTGTCTGGGTAGGCTGATCTTTAGTTTGAGTCTCTAGCCACTGTCTGCTCATGGCACGGTGCAGTCTAATCTCCTGGTTTCACAGTTAGCTTGACATTTTTGCTGAATCCAGCTCCTTGCTCTCAGCCTCAACTATTTCGTGCCAAAGCAGACTCCTTTTACAGTGGCCTACTTAGAAACACAGGATGTTAGTGTTGGAGGGGAGTTACTTTAGAAATTACCTATTATAACCCCCTCAAATGAGAAAATGGGCCCCAGACGAGGCTTGGTGAGGTGATACCTTGTCACCAAGAGGTACGATGGAAACTCAGCAGCCCAGCCTGCAGAGAAGGAGGAGCAAGCCAGGATCAAGCAGCACTAGAGCTGGCATGCTAACTCAGCTGCTGCACTACTAGGGCTGGTGTGGAGCACAGGCAGCAGACTGGCCCGTAGAAGAACGGGTTGAGTTAGAGAAGCCAAGTAGCAGGAACCCAGCCAGGCAGTCTGGAGTTCGGGGGAGGGATGTGTCTCAGCAGGGAAATGTGGAGCTTGGGAGGAGAATTAGACTGAAGGTCAGTTGTGAAAACCTAATCAACAAGCCCAGGAGGGTGAGGCAGTGAGGAAAAGAAAGTTATAACTTGAGGCTATCAGGGTGTGCAGAGTTCACAAGAGGCAAGATAAAGCCCAGATGGGTAGCAGCTTACGCCACCCCCAAGGTGGGTTGTGCCTGATGAATTTCTTGTCCTTTATAGGAAGGTTCTAGTAGCTACTCACTGGCTCTAGATCATAGCTGGGAAGCCAAAGAGTAAAGTATTCCATCCGTTCTGCCTCCCAAGTATCTCTGAGAGGTCCCTTACCTCCATTTCAGCTGTCGCCATCTTTTTTTTTTTTTTTAAGATTTTTTTTTTTTTTTGACAGGCAGAGTGGACAGAGAGAGAGAGAGAGAGAGAGAGAGAGACAGAGAGAAAGGTCTTCCTTTGCCATTGGTTCACCCTCTAATGGCCGCCGCGGACGCGCGCAGCAGCCGGCGCACCGCGATCGTCCGATGGCAGGAGCCAGGAGCCAGGTGCTTTTCCTGGTCTCCCCATGGGGTGCAGGGCCCAAGCACCTGGGCCATCCTCCACTGCACTCCCGGGCCACAGCAGAGAGATGGCCTGGAAGAGGGGCAACCGGGACAGAATCCGGTGCCCCGACCGGGACTAGAACCCGGTGTGCCGGCGCCGCAAGGCGGAGGATTAGCCTGTTGAGCCACGGCGCCGGCCTAAAATTTTGAGATTTTACACAGTGTACAACTTCCCCTCACCCACTGAACTGAACAAATGTTTCTTGAACTGAGTGGCTGGAAGCCTCCTGAAAAATCAATGACAATGCTAATTCTGGAACACACAACTCATGACTCTGAGTCTCTCATTATTTGGGTTTCTATACATGACCACAACTAGATCAAACACTGAATATGCCACTGTCAGTTATGCAGCTGTGCATGTAATTGTGTGGGTCAGGAGAAGACCTCCTGAATAATTTCGGACAGAGTGAGGGAGTAAGACCACACGCGCCTGCCTGTGAAGGGAGAAGGGAGCCAGAAAGGTGTTGGATAAAGCACTAGGAGTTGACTCAGGAGGAATGCATAGGACTAACTTCATATTTTCTCCAGCAGACAAGAAAAGTAAAAGGAGAAATAGTTGCTTTTGGAGTCAAGTGAAGGACAAATATTGTCAAGAACTGATGTCTGAAATGACTCACTGAAGCTGTAATCTGATAATACTGAGAACTCACATTTACACAATACAGACTTCTGTCACGGAGATGACCTCACTTAATTCCCAGAACAACTCTGTGGCAGGGGATGGTATGTGTGTGTGTGCTCGCGCGTGCTGTTGTTACAGCCCTCTCCTTACAGAGGAGGTGACCAAGGCTCCAAGAGGAGGAGTGACAACCCAAATACCCACTGTCTATAAATGTCACAGCTGGAACTAGAGGCAGGTCTGCCTGTCTCCTGATCTATAGCCACACTTACCATTTTTTCTTTCTTTTTTTTTTTTTTTTTTCAAATGGGGAGGCATTGCCTCTGATCTCAACGCCAAAGGAAGGTGAGTTGTACATACTTCTCTGAGCTATGACTCAGAGGGATTCTCCATAAACCCAAACCTTTTCTAGGCTATTTTAAAATAAAGATAGAAAACCATTAGTTTGCTGACTTGTAGGGAGTTGTCTGATACAGAGCAATTCTCTGCTTGAGCTTGGCAGAAGTCGACTTGACCAGAGAATCTGGGGATGGACAGAGAGCAAAAGGTAGTTTGTTTTCTACTGCCAGTGTGTAGCTCCAGCACTATACAGGGTGGCCAGTGGGGCTCTGCTGTGTTTTTTGGTCAGCTCCATATGAGGAGAAAGAAAACCTTAGGATGGTGGAGTACAAAGGTTGGATCCAGAAGAGGTCAGTCACCTGGTCTTCCACTTCTTAGATTTCTTTTTAAAGATTTATTTATTGGCCGGCGCCGTGGCTCAACAGGCTAATCCTCCGCCTTGCGGCGCCGGCACACCAGGTTCTAGTCCCGGTCGGGGTGCCGGATTCTGTCCCAGTTGCCCCTCTTCCAGGCCAGCCCTCTGCTGTGGCCCGGGAGTGCAGTGGAGGATGGCCCAAGTGCTTGGGCCCTGCACCCCATGGGAGACCAGGAAAAAGCACCTAGCACCTGGCTCCTGCCATCGGATGAGCGCGGTGCACCGGCTGCAGCGCGCCGTCCGCGGCAGCCATTGGAGGGTGAACCAATGGCAAAGGAAGACCTTTCTCTCTGTCTCTCTCTCTCTCTCTCACTGTCCACTCTGCCTGTCAAAAAAAAAAAATTAAATTAAATTTTTAAAAAAGACTTATTTATTTGAAAATCAGAGAGAGAAAGAGAGAGAGAGAGAGAGAGAGAGAGAGAGAGAGAGAGAGGTTTTTCCATCCACTGGTTCACTCCCCAATTGGCCGCAATGGCCGGAACTGCACCAATCCAAAGGCAGGAGCCAGGAGCTTCCTCTGGGCCTCCCATGCGGGTGCAGGGATCCAAGCACTTGAGCCATCTTCTACTGCTTTCCCAGGCCATAGCAGAGAGCTGGATCGGAAATGGAGCAGCCGGATCAGAAGTGGAACAGCCGGGTCTCAAACCGGCACTTATGTGGGATGCCAGCACTTCAGGCCAGGGCGTTAACCCACTGTGCCACAGCGCCGGTCCCCACTTCTTAGATTTACCAATGAACCTTGGGACCCATGAGATGTTATAATATATGTACCATGTACTAGATTCTGCAGATGTTTTTTTTCTGTGGTATTTAAACAGAACACATTTCCTATCTCCCCAACAAAATGGTGGAACCCTCAGGGACACAGAGTTGGTTTAAATAATTTTATACCCCCATCTCATGATGCCCTGGATAGATAGTAAAATCAGAATGTGGCTTTTTATTACAATAAAGATTTCAAATTTGTTTTTTTGTTTGTTTGTTTTTTGTTTTTTGTTTTTTTTTTTGACAGGCAGAGTGGACAGTGAGAGAGAGAGACAGAGAGAAAGGTCTTCCTTTGCCATTGGTTCACCCTCCAATGGCTGCCACGGTCAGCGCGCCGCGGCCGGCGCACTGCGCTCATCCGATGGCAGGAGCCAGGTTCTAGGTGCTTTTTCCTGGTCTCCCCATGGGGTGCAGGGCCCAAGCACCTGGGCCATCCTCCACTGCACTCCTGGGCCACAGCAGAGGGCTGGCCTGGAAGAGGGGCAACCGGGACAGAATCCGGCGCCCCGACCGGGACTAGAACCCAGTGTGCCGGCGCCGCAAGGCGGAGGATTAGCCTGTTGAGCCACGGCGCCGGCCTAAAATTTGTTTAAAAAACACCTATTATATGCATGTTCCCTGGGATAAGATTCCCTGATTTCTTATCCCTTTTCTTCTAAAGTTACACAGATCATTTTTCAAAATCCTCATTCATTCATTCATTCATTCAATGCTAGCAGAATTGAGCACCTACTGTATGCTGGGTGCCACTGCATGATAGACCCTATGCTAGGTATGGAGGAGATGGACATAGACAGGAGGCAGCATGCCTTAATGGAGGTTCAAGTTTAGGGTGACATAGACTAGTCTGGTTGAAAGAGACTGTTTAACTCAAATGCCTCAAGTTACAGGGAGAAAGTGAAGTTCCAGAGAAAGGAAGTGTCTTGCTAAAAGTCACATAGCTGGTCCATGGCAAAGCCAAATAAAGAACATAGATCTGCTTTTTCAATTAAGATGTTAATCTGAAGTAATTCAGCAGGCCAAGGAACGTATTTATCTTCCTTACTCTCTCTCTCCCAACTCAGTAAGTCTCCTTCTTAGATTCCTGATTATTGGAGAAAGTGAATGTTTTCCTGCCCCATCTTTTTCTGGGACTATGTGTGGTCTGTTAGTAATAAACCAGATTTTTCATTGTCTGTAGAACTCTATCTCCTTCATCCTTTGTAAATTCCACTCTCCACAGAGGCTCTCAGTTTTATGGCTAGAGTCTCAGGATCTGGAAAAACATGCTGCCTGAATTTTGCTTTTTCACAGGAAGCAGAATATGCCAGTTCTCCATCAGAAAATAGCATGAAGTTCTGTTTCGCTGTTGTTTAAAATAATTAGTTCGGTAAAAATGTTGATAATACTTGGATTAGTCAGGGCACTCCAAAGAAACAGAACAAGTAGAATGTGTGTGTGTGTGTGTGTGTGAGTGTGTGTGTGTGTATTGTAGAGAGAGTTGGGAGGGGGCTGTTTAGACTCATATAATGCAAAGTCTACAGGGTAAAGCCCTAGAAAAGAGCCAATGTTGCAGTTTAAGTCAAAGGGAGAGGTCTGTCTTTGTTCTATTCAGGCCTTCAACTGATTGGACAAGGCCCACCCACATTATAGAGCGCCACCTACTTTATCTAAAGTCCACTTATATAAATGTTAACCTTATCCAAATATTCTCACAGAAATATTCAGAATAATATTTGGCCAAATATTTGGGTGCCATGGCTCAGTCAGGTTGACACATAAATTTAAACATCGCAATTCTATAAGTTGAAATTTTTACAACCCATAGACCCTTATCGGAATTCTGAAGTGGCTGTGCCAGTGCCAGTTGCTGGAGGAATCACCGGACCTAATAAGGACCTTCATCATTGCAGACTTCACAAAGCTCAACATCAGCATCAGAGGAGTGGAAAGGAAGCCTGGCAGAGATGGAAGAACCATCAGGTGGGCAAAATTAGGATTGGAACAGAGTATTTTGGCATGTATAAACCACTTCCTTTGTTTCATAGGTGAAGAAGAGGAAAATACAGAAACCGAAGACCAGTTAGGGGGGAAATACCTGGTTTGCCAGAATTCCAACAACCAGACCTTTGGGACTGACCTAAGTTTCCTCTCCCAGCTCCTCTCAAAGAGAACTGAGGCATTTGCTGAGACAGAAGACAATGGGGCTCAAACCCTTGGTGAAACTGCAGAATTCTTAGAGCTCTGAACAGACCCATGAAGGTCTTTGGACATAGAAGTTCATGTATGTATTCAACAAGTATTCCTGGGGCCAGGCTCTTTTCTAGCTGCTGGAAACACATCAATGAACCGAAGTCACAATAATCTGTTCTCCTGGAGTTTACACTCTACTAATAGAGACAGGCAACAAACAACATAAATAACTAAGATAAAAAATACAATTTGCTAATCCCAAGCGCTAAAGAGAAAAACAAAGCAGGAAAGGGGACTAGGAAACGCAGAGTAATGAATGTTGCAATTTCAGATAAGGTGGCTAAGGAGGGCTTCACTGAGAAAGTGACATTTGTGCAAAGATCAGAAGGAACCAAGAACCTGAACAATGAAGACACCCAGGGGAAGAACATTCTAGGCACAAGGAATAACTGCAAAGACCACTGTTAGGGGTTGAATTGTGTCTCCTTCCCCTAAAAGATAGATATAAGTTCTAATCCCTGGTATCTGTGACATGTGACTTTATTTGGAAATAGAGTGTTTGCAGATATAATCAAGTCAAGATGAGGTCATTAGTATATATCCTAATCCAGTAGTACTGGTATCCTTATCAGAGGACTCAGAGGCAGAGACATACAAGGAGAGTCCAACAGAGGAGAGAGACTGCAATAATGCAAATCAAGGAATGCTGGGGATTAATAGCAACCACAGGAAGGATTCTCCACTATAGGCTTCAGAGGGAGCGTGGCGTTGCTAGCATATTGATTTTGTAGTTCCAGCCTCCAGAACTCTGAGGCTGTAACTTTGTTGTTTAGAGTAGTACTCTGCTTATTAGCCCTAGGAAATAATACAGTTATAAAACAGGAATGTGTATGGCATTTTGACGGGATACAGAGGCCAAGTCAGCAAGGCAGGGTATAATAGGAGATGAGAAGAGAGAAGTTACGTAACACATGATGTGCTCACACAGTGCCTTATGGGTCAGCGAGGGACCTACCCTTTAAAACATTCTTATTTAGTTACCATGGTGTGCTGCATTCCTGGCTGTGTGGAGATGTACAGAGGGAGAACCTGGATTATCTTAAGTAGATAAGCATGAGAAATGCTTAGAAAGATATCAAACTATGTAGAAACTAATACTTACAATTAAATATTTCATTGGCTCTTTAGGTCTATTTTAATCTAATGTTAATACATAGCTAGACTAAAAGATGATATTTTTAGTTTCAAAATCAGATCGTTAAATTGAAAATGAATCTTGATGCAAATGGAACGGGAAAGGGAGCGGGAGATGGGAGGGTTGCGGGGTTGGGGGAGGGAAGTTATGGGGAGGGGGTGGAATGAGAAGGCCATGCCAAGATGGCCATTGGCAAGCTAGTGTCATTTACTCAGGAATGGCTTTGAAACCCACCTGTCAACAGAGCCTGCCTGGCAACAGGTTGTGATTGGCTGAGGCATGGATCACCCCTTGACCGGATTGGCTGGTCTTGGCTATATAAGCTGTTGAACTAACTGAAATAAACGAGTCTGCGGGCTGCTTGCCTCAAGCCCGCTTTCACCCAACTCCCAAGATCTGTGTGGTGACTCCGCGCCTCTTGCCCCCACCACGCTCCTCTCAGAAACGAATCCACTGCAACATTGTTGAGAAATCAACTGCAACAGGGGGGAAAAAGCCATTGTAATCCATAAATTGTACTTTGGAAATTTATATTTATTAAATAAAAGTTAAAAAAAAAAGCAGATCGTTAGATGGCAGAGTCTGCATCTGCCTATATAAATTGAACATTCTTTTTTTTTTTAACTAGTTCTGTTTATTTTCTTTTTTAAAAAATTTATTTGACAGAGTTATAGACAGTGTGAGAGAGAGAGAGAAAGGTCTTCCTTCCGTTGGTTCACACCCCCAAATGGCCACTACAGCCGGCTCTGCACTGATCCGAAGCCAGGAGCAAGGTGCTTCTTCCTGGTTTCCCATGCAGGTGCAGGGGCCCAAGCACTTGGGCCATCCTCCACTGCCCTCCTCGGCCACAGCAGAGAGCTGGACTGGAAGAGGAGCAGCTGGCACTAGAACCCGGCACCCATATGGGATGCTGATGCCACAGGTGGAGGATTAACCAACTGAGCCATAGCGCCAGCCCCATAAATTGAACATTCTAATAAAAACTGGGTTGTCCAGACCATAATCATGGCATAGGCCTCACCTGGTGCATAGAGCAGGTGGCTCCCTGACCAGGTTTCTCTTCTAGGAAGGACTTGCTGCCCAGGCACGAGGAGTGTGGTCAGCAGATAGCCTCAGGTGTCGGCTCCTTCATGCACTGTCTCAGTGGCAGAGGACAGCTTTGCCCAAGATGAGGCATTTCCCAGGGAAGCTGTGTCCACAATGGCTGAGTGAGGTGCAGGATTAAAGACTCAGCCACTTCAGCCTGTCACACTCTGGAAGGCAGCACTTGCTCCAGAGCTCTGACTGGGACGGCGGAGGCTTTCTTAGGCCCTCTGTGCAGTTTGACTTCTTCCTCTGCACTATTCCACTTCTTCCCTTTCACTTTCATGTGTAGACATCAACACAGGTTGAATAACTAATAGCTCAACTCTTTCAGTGTCTGCTTCCAGAAGAACCAACATGTGGCACCTGTTGGCAATTACCTTAATTGCAGGTGGACTCTAAGAGGAAATAAGCACATAGTTGTATTGTGAACCTGGAAACCATACGTAGGAAGATATCAGTAACTATCACAACCCCATCTGGCTGCAAGATAGAGAAACTCAAACTGAGCTAGCCTAAGGGGACAGGAAATTTTTTTTTTCACTAAACGATTAGGAGTGACCTACAGAAGCCAATTATCAAACCTCTTGAAACATCAGAAATGGAAAACGAAAAATGTCAAGAACTAAAATAGATCTTCTGTTTCTCCCTCCCTCTCTCCTCTCTCCCCACTACTGCCCCTGTTGCTCTCTGGAATCAAGGTGTCTTGTCTGTGCTTCTCATGGTAGATCTATTCTCACTGCTTCTCAGATAACACAACCTGAATCAGAAGTGTCAAAGTATCAGCCTCAGTTGCCCTTATTCACTGCCACCTTCAGGTCCAGTGCCTGTAGTCGACTGATTCTGTTTGCTTGGAGTCCCAGATTCCTCCTCAGTCAGATGTTCACTCGGGAGCCTTTCAACCATGGCTGGGAACTGGGAAATTTTCAGTGGGACACTGCCGTCCTCCCAAGCCTGTATGAACAAGGTTATATTCTTTTTTTTTTTTTTTCAATTAATTAATTTTTCTGACAGGCAGAGCGGACAGTGAGAGAGAGAGAGACAAAGAGAAAGGTCTTCCTTTACCATCGGTTCACCCTCCAATGTACTACAGCCCTTGTACTTCACCCTCCAATGGCCACTACAGCTGGCGCGCTGTGGCCAGCGCACCATCCTGATCCAAAGCCAGGAGCCAGGTGCTTCTCCTGGTCTCCCATGCAGTGCAGGGCCCAAGCACTTGGGCCATCCTCCACTGCTCTCTTGGGCCACAGCAGAGAGCTGGACTGGAAGAGGAGCAACCGGGACAGAATCCGGCACCCCGACCAGGACTAGAACCCGGTGTGCTGGCGCCGCAGGCAGAGGATTAGCCTAGTGAGCTGTGGTGCCAGTCAAGGTTATATTCTAAGAAGAGGATATGAGAGTGGGCATCTCTAGCACAAAATCCTCACAGCTATGATGTTGTAGAATAAATAGTCAACAATGAAGCCAAATGCTTGGTTTTGAATTCCTGTTCTGCTGTGAATTAACTGTCATGAATCAACTAGAATGGACTGTATTAAACTTTTGAACATTCTGTTTTGTCATCTGAAAAATGGAGCTAATAAGCCTGCTTCAAAGTTATTTTATACAATTTACACATTTTTAAAATTTTTACATATTTTTGAGATGAGCAATAGTCTACACACTGGAGATGTAGAAATAAAAGATTCAGTCCCTGATTTGGACAGAGGTGCTCACAGTTTAGTGAAGAGGCAGACAAGAAAACAAATACATACAGTTCTATGTGATATGCAGAGAGAGAGAAGCACACCTCCTTAGGTATTCTTCTTACACACCCTGAGTGTGAGTGGATTTGGGTAGGGGGTTGTGGATGGAAGAGCTGAGGAAAGCTAGAGAATGGGGGAAGTTTCCCAGAGGAGGTAAGCCTGGGTGGAGGCTTGACTGTCTGCAGGAGGTAAATGTGGGCCTGGAGGGGGAAGTGTATCCAGGCAAGGGCAGGACCATGCGCCAAAACCCAAATACGTGAAGGAGATGGGTCATTTCAGCAACGTGTCATGAGATGGCAGGGCTGAAATAAAGAAAAGCACCTGGGGGCCAGTATTGAGATGTAGCGGATAAAGTCTCCACCTGCGATGTCAGCATCCCATATGGGCACAGGTTTGAGTCCCAGCTGCTCCACTCCCAGTCCACCTCGCTGCTGATGTGCCTGGAAAAGCAGCAGAAGATGGCTCAAGTGCTTGAGCCCCTGCCACCCATGTGGGAGACTCAGATGAAGCTCGTGGCTCCTGACTTCAGTCTGGCCCAGCCCTGACTGTTACAGCCATTTTGGGAAGGGAACCAGCACATGGAAGAGCTCTCTCTGTCTCTCCCTCTCTCTGTAACTTTGTCTTTCATTTACATGAAATACATCTTTAAAAAAAAAAGAAAAGAAAAAGAAAAGCATCTGGCATGGACCCAGGCAGGAAGTCTGGCGGGTGGTTAGAGATGAAGTGCCTCTGACTGAAAAGGAAGAAGTGAAACAATCAGGGGTAAGGGCTCAGAGAACCAAGTGTGCTGCACCGACAACAGTGGGTGCCAGGAATCAGGCTCTAGGGGGCAGATAATATTGTCTTTATTGTGTAAGATATTAGTTTGGCAATTTTCCCAAGATTACCTGGTGTGTTAGTTTGGGTTAGGTTACCCCAGGAGCAGTCAGGAGAACAAGATTCAAGCTTACTTAGTTTACATGGGGGGATGATCAGAGGAAACCCCACAGAGCTGGGGATGTGAGGTTGAAGAAGGAGTTAGTAAGGTTGTGATTTCAAGCAGCTTACCTCCTAGGGTAACTGGGGCTCGGTGCCACCGGGGAATTTTGGGAGGTATCTCAGAGTTATTATCACCAACAGCTAAGGAACCTGGGGTATTTCTCACCAAATTGCCACTGCCACTGTTTGAGGACTCTTTCTTGGGATGTTAACTGTGGCATTCCCAGCTTCCCTAGCACAAGGCCCAAATGTGCTCATTCGGCAGGGAGCCACAGGTATTCTCAGTAGGACAACCTCAGGACGTGGAGGTGAGGGCAGGACACTGACAGTGTGGACCATGTGCAATACAAAGCCGGGGAGCCAGGCTTTGGAGCAAGCAGTCTGGCTTAGGTTATAACAATGACACTATAGTTCTTCCCAATGTAAAGTATTCTTAATAAATACATTGTACTGATACTTACAGTACCTTCAGAAAGCATAGTACTGAGCCTAGAATCAAGGGAATCTGCTGCCCTAATAGATGATGGGCCCATAATGGATACTTAATGTATATTTGTGAATGAAGTTTTTAAAAAATTCAATGCAAGTTGCTCATTCAGTATTATTTAGCTATAAACAATCTGCATTAGAAATAAAGAGATTTGAGTTGTACAATGTGTTTGGGAAGCTCAGAGAAACCATTTAGACCCACTGAGCTTTAATTTTCTCACCTTAAAATTTTACTTTACTAACTGCCCCACCTGCCTACAGTAGAATTGTTATGAACATGAAATGTGATCCTGAACGTGAAAAGTCAAGATATGGTAGATTGAGAGGTAGTCCTGTATCTTTGTTTTGGATTTGGATCAGGTAGAGGGGACTTGTTGGCTCTTGGTTTCTCAGGATCTAAGACCATGTACTGTGGAGCTACCAAGTACATCAGTCAGGGTTCTTGGTTGCAAATAACAGAAGCTAACTCTGGGTATCTTAGCCAAAAACAGGGTGCTTAGTCGAGAGACAAAGGAAGATTACAGAATTGACAGAAAGGCTAGAGAATCAAGTTCAGAAAATGGACAGGAACCAAGAAGAACCACATATAAAACCATACCAAAGACATGACCTGGTTAAAATGCTGCTGCCCCTCCCACTGAGCAGTGGACAACAGCACTGTCATAAGCCCAAATTCTGAACTGTCCCAGTTGCTTGGATCATTTGCTTCCAACTCAAGGTTTTGGGCAGGAGTTTCAGCTGGGCCAAGATTAGATCATATGTTTGTGCTGTAGCTGCCAGGGATCCAGGAGGGCATTTTCCAGCTCCCATAAGGGGAAGACATACTGTACCCACCAGTAAGTCTTATGCAGAGGCAGCTTCCCCAGACATAGGCAGGGGCTCAGATGCATGGTGGCCAAAAATAAAGTCAGTACCATGCAAGTCAGGATACAGGGAATGTAAGAAACTGGTTAAAAAATTGGAAAACTCCAAAATCTAGGAGGTCAAGATTTATTAAGTAGCAACACTGACTTTTAGCTTTATTTGCTGGGATGTCTGTAGTCAAGGTGCTGAGTACAAAGGTGACTGAAAACATAGGTGTTGGTTTCAAGGTGCTTTAACCAGTTAGGGACAATATACTAAAATAAAATGTGAAAAGGAAAGTCTGTAATTGAGACACAGCAAGTACGATGGTAGCATCAAGCAAGAGATTAATGCTGGGGAACCAGGGGAGTAGCCAGCAAAGCTTTCACAGAGAAGATGGGACTTGAAGCGTAGAAGAGGAGAGAAAGGCAAGATCACTGGAAGCAGAACCATCCCTGGAATCTGTTAATCTTCCTCACTTGTCACAATTGAGGTCCTTATAGTTCTTGCTCAGTTCCACTATAACACACACACCACTATGATTAGGTCTAAAATTAATAGTATTAAAGTCTCAGTGTTTATTAGGGTATTGCTTAGGCCATTTTTTTCTTCTTTTGCTCTCCCCATACTCTGGTACAGAGTGGTATTAGCAAAAGTTTACTGCTGCTTCTGATACCTTTAGCTATTTTAGATGTAAGCATATACTTGATCATTCTTGGGTTTAATAATTACTCAACCATTGACTAATTATAAGATCTCTCTGAACCATGATTTCATCAAAGATAAAATAGGAACCAAGAATACTTGTCTTCAGGGGCAGGCATTGGTGTAGCAGTTAAGATGCCCCTTGGGAGATCCACACTCCATATCTGATAACCTGGATTTGAGTTCTTGTTCTGTTTCCTGTTCGAGCTTCCTGCTAATTCACACCTGGAACGTAGTAATTGATGGCTCAAGTACTTGGGTCCCCCATGCATGTGACATGGACTGGGTTCCTGGTTCCTGGCTTCGGCCTGGCCCAACCCTAGCTGTTGTAGGCATTTAGAGAGTGAACCTACAGCTGGAAGACCTCTCTCTATCTCTGTCTCCATCCTTTTCTCTTTCTCTAAATAAATACATTTTTTTAAATGTGACTTCTAGAACTGTTGTGGAGATTCAGTGAGATAAGAGCCAATGCTCAGTGGCTGGTATGTGCTATTACTGGTGTTGGCTTGAGGCAGTTCTCTACAGGTCTGGTGGTGATGAGGATGCCTCTCTATTCTTCCCCTCTGGTCTAAGGGGTTTTATACTCTGGTTGAGGAAATTATAAGTAGGAACTGCCTTCTAGGAGATAAAGAACCCAGATATTCTGCCAAAACTGTGAGAATATTAGGGAAAGAAGTGAGCAAACATGAACTTTTTTTTTTTTTTTTTACAGGCAGAGTGGACAGTGAGAGAGAGAGACAGAGAGAAAGGTCTTCCTTTTGCCGTTGGTTCACCCTCCAATGGCCGCCGCGGACAGCGCGCTGCGGCCGGCGCACCGCGCTCATCCGATGGCAGGAGCCAGGAGCCAGGTGCTTTTCCTGGTCTCCCCATGGGGTGCAGGGCCCAAGCACCTGGGCCATCCTCCACTGCACTCCTGGGTCACAGCAGAGGGCTGGCCTGGAAGAGGGGAACCGGGACAGAATCCGGCGCCCCGACCGGGACTAGAACCCGGTGTGCCGGCGCCGCAAGGCGGAGGATTAGCCTGTTGAGCCACGGCGCCGGCCAACATGAACTTTAAGTAGAGCTCAGAACCCCTTTCAAATCCTATTTCCGTAGTGGGACTGAAAACCTGGCTCCTGGAGTTGAGGGAGGCTTTCTAATCCCACAAGAATGATTCCAAAAACAGCCCTCCTGGCACTAGGGGTGGTTGTTTTTGCCCATAATGAGGAGGAAACAATTTACCTAGATGTGGGCCTGGTCAGGCTCCATTCCCCATCAAGATCAGGCCAACAATTCAGAAGGGTGGAGGACAGCACAACCATTAAGCAGCTGTTTTCACATCTTTCACAGTGTTTCAAAGTGTATGCAGTATAACATTTTAAAGTAGGCTGATGCTACAGGCTGAAGAATACAATATGTGGGGCAGATCCAGATATGAAAATGCTGTGTGGCTTGAAAGAGTCATCTGATTATGAGTAGTATGAATTGAGATGTCCTTTTCTGAAATTCCTGCCTTATTCAGTAGTCACTTCTTTTTTAAAGATTTATTTATTTATTTGAAAGATAGAGTTACAGTGAGAAGGAGAGGCAGAGAGAGAGAGAGAGAGTGGTATTCCATCCACTGGTTCACTCCCTAATGGGCAGCAACAGCCAGAGCTGCGCCCATCTGAAGCCAGGAGCCAGGAGCTTCTTCTGGGTCTCTCACGCAGGTGCAGGGGCCCAAAGACTTGGACCATCTTCACTGCTTGTCCAGGCCATAGCAGAGAGCTGGATCAGAATGAGAGCGCCCATATGAGATGCTGGCATGCAAGCGGCGGCTTTACTTGCTACACCACACTGCCGGCTCCAGTAGTCTCTTACTAATAAAGTATGGTGCTCCATTCCAACCTTGGACTTCTAGGCAAAGTCTAATCATTCATTCATTGATTGTAGAGTTATACTTGCATACTGAGGATGTACCAAAGCCAAGCATTGTAAGACGGGTGCACAGGACCTTGATTTTGATTCTGGAAAGGGAAGAGGAGACTTTTCTAATAATGCAGCCTGCTACTCCTTTCGAACAGTATTTGTGGGACAGCATGAATGTCTCTCCTGTCTGCATATGGGGAAAGCAATTTCATGTAGGATGGCTTAATTCTGGTATTTACTGGGCTCATCATCCCATCTGGGGGTAGGTCCAGGACTGGGAAGGATGGAGCAGCAGTGCATGTTGTCATGGTAACTTGGCATTAACACACCCTGGCTCCTTTGTGTTGCCCCCAAATTACCTTTAAACGAGTGTGCATTTTCAGAATGTGGAAAGCATCCCTTCATTTTCACACAATCAATTATAAAGCCATTTTTCAAGGCCTTTAAGCAGAGAAGGGGTCATTTCTTTTTGAGGCTGAGGCTGTGCTGATGCTGTTTCTTTACCCAGAAGTAAACCATTAATACCCAGACTAACTTATTTTTCCTTGGGACATTTTGCTTTCAAATTCCTTTTGCATATGTATGGTACATTTTACTGCCACACTGTTTTAACCTCATGCTTAAGCAATCCTAAAAGGCAAGAAATATTTATGTCTCAAAATAAGGTTTGGAGGTTGAAACTGATATCTTTATTTTACAAGTGTAAGAACCAAGGCTCCAGGAGGATCACCTGGTTAGGAAATAGCAGGAAGAGGAATAGAAAGAGGCCTTTAGATTCCAAATCTGGTCTCCTTCTGTTATACATCACTGACTCTCAGTCTCTTCTAACTTTTGTTATTTTACAAAAATACAGCTGCATACAAAATAGCAACTGGTTTCTGCTTTGCTTTTTTAAAAAAAGGCTCTATTGAAGTATTTCATGTGTATATTTTCTCATGTTATATGTATATATCATAAATTTCACTCATTGTAAACATACATAGTTCAATGATTTTCAAAAATGTATAACAGTTTTGTTGGAATATAATTCACCCATTCAAATTCTACAACTCAATGGTTTATAGCATATTCACAGAGCTGAATTGTTGTTGACTGTAGTCAATTGTTAGAACATTTTCATCACCTCAAAATGAAAAGGAAGCAGGTGTTGTTAGGTTGCCACATGGGATGCCTGTATTCTCTATATTGGAGTGCTCGGTTCTAGTCCCAGCTCCTCCACTTATAATCCAGTTTCCTGCTAATGCATTTTGGGATGCAGCAGATGATGATGGTTCAAGTGCTTGGGCTCCTGCCACCCATGCAGGAGACCTGAATGCAGTTCTAGGCTCCTGGCGTCAGCCTGGCCCAGCCCCAGCTTTTGCAGACATTTCAGGAGCAAATCAGCAGATGAAGATTTCTGTCTGTCTATCTGTCTGTTTCTCTCCGTCACTCTGCCTTTCCAGTAGATGAAAAATAAACAAAAAAGAAACCATTTAGCCATGAGCTATCATCCTCTATCCTCCCAACCCTCCACTCCCTAAGCTGTAAGCAACCACTAATCTATTCTGGACATTTCATATAAATGATATTTTATAATGTATGGTATATTGTGACTGCCTTCTTTCATTTAGTACAGTGTATTCAAGGTTCAGGGCCAAATAATGTTTCATTGTGAGGATATACCACCATTTCTTATCCACTCATCAGTCAGTGGTTGTTTGAATTGTTTCAACCTTTTGGTAATTATGAGTAATACTGCAATGAATATTTGTGTATGAGTTGGTGTGGACACATTTTCGTTTCCCTTGGATAAGTATCTAGGAGTGACATTGCTGGGTCAAATGATAACCCCATGTTTAACTTTTTGAGAAGCTGCCACACTGTTTTCCAAAGTGATTGCACCAACAACCTACATATAAGGGTTCTAGTCTCTTCACACCCTCACCAATACATGGTGTGCTTTGCTTTTCTCACTTACCATTATTTCATACATATCCACGTGCTACTTCCCTGGTTACTCTGCAAAAAGGTGACTACAATTCCATGAACAAAATGTGTGCCCCACTGTCTTTGTCAATGCAAGACTTTGTTGCTCTAGGGCCAGTGCTGTGGCGTACGTAGGCTAGGCTTCCACCTGTGGCGCCAGCATCCCATATGGGCACCAGTTCATGTCCCAGCTGCTCCACTTCCAACCCAGCTCTCTGCTATGGCCTAGGAAAGCAGTAGAAGATGGCCCAAGTCCTTGGGACCCTGCACCCACGTGCGAGATCTGGAAGAAACTTCTGGCTTCTGGCCTCAGATTGGCCCAGCTCAGGCTGTTGTGACCATTTGGAGAGTGAACCAGCAAATCGAAGACCTTTACTCTGTCTCTTCCTCTCTCTCTCTCTGCAACTCTACCTCTCAAATAAATAAATAAACTTAGGGGAAAAAAAGACTGTTTCTCTAATTCATGTGTATTTATAATACATACATATAGTAGTATTAGTTATAATATAGTTATATTTTTAAAATAGGTGCTTAATATGGTACATATGAAATACATGACATTTGTTCTCTATACAAAAAAAAAAAAGCAAAAAAAAAAGAGGATTCAATTGGGAATCTTAAAACTTCAAAAAACAAAAGTTTATTTTCTTCTTATCTGGAAAGTCAGGTGGAGATAGAGATCTTCCATCTGCTGTTTCACTCCCTAGATGTTTGCAACAGCCTGGACTGAGCCAGGTCAAACACAGCCAGGGAGTCAGAATTCAATCCAGGTGTCTCAAGTTAGTGGCAGGGATCCAAGTACTTGAGCCACCATCTTCTTGCTCCCAGGGTGCATATTTATAGGTGGCTAGTCTGGAAGTAGAGGAACTGGAAATGAAGCAGACACTCTGATATGGAATGCAGGCAACCTAAGCAGTGTGTTAACCACTGAGCCCAATGCCTGCCTCAGATTTTTTATATTTGCATTCTTTCACTGTTGGTAAGCTTATAATATTTTTAACAGCCATCAGGTACTCGGTCTAACTGAGTTGTGGATCCAAAGAAGCAAGACAGTGCAGGAGAATCTAGGGGTCAAAGCAAAGGGCAAAATGGAGCTTAAGGGAATTTCACTAGTTTTGGGGAACAAAGAGGTCTTCAAAACATTATGGTGGGCCCAGGGTGTGATGTAACAGGTAAAGCTGCCTGCCTGCAACACTGTTATCCTATATGGGTGCTTCTTATCTAGCTCCCTGCTAAGGCCTGAGAAAAGCAGTAGAAGATGGCCCAAATCCTTAGGCCCCTGCTACCCATGTGGGAGACTGGGATGAAGCTCTTGGCTTTGGACTGAACCAGTTCCAACTGTAGAGGCCATATGGGGAATGAACCAATGGGTGAAAGATCTCTCTCTCTTTGTTTCCCCCACCCTATAAACTCTGCCTTTCAAATAAATGAATCTTTAAAAACATGGAGAATGAATATTATATTAAACAACCAAAATAAAATTATATTTTAATTTTACTTCCTGCAACTTTATAAAAATTCCCTTGTAGGTCCAGTTATGCCTGATGGTGTGATTGTAGCCTCAGCAATAGATGAAGGGAATTCTAGCAAGGATGCTGAACTGAGCTTGATACATCCTTTTTCAAATTTTCCCTTCATTTGGCATTTCTAGTCTATTCTCCATCTCTGGCCATTCCTTTTCAATCTCCTTTGAGAATTTATTTTCCTTTATCTCCCTCTTAGACATTAGTTTTCTCTAGGATTTCAATCTTGGGTTCTTTTTTTTCCCACTTAACACACTGGGTGATATTCTCAGCCATAGCAGTAATGACCCAGTAAATGCTGAAAAATCATTATTAAATAACCATTAATAATTTCAAGACAGCAACAGCAGGGCATTAAACCAAGTGTGGGGTCCTTTTAAGCATGGCTTCTGTGGTTGCATAGGTTGAACACCCATGATATTGGCCATGAAGTGAGGGTTAATGTATAAAGATAGAATTTTTACAGAATAGATGCTCATTCAACTATGTGTATAAATGTATTAGCTTCCTATTGCTACAATAAGTTACTACAGAGTTAGTGACTTAAACTTATTATCGTCCTATTCTAGGAAGTCAGAAGCCCAAAACAGTGTTATGGTGCTAACATCAAAATGTTGCAGGGCTGCACTTTCTCTGAAGGCTTTAGGGAAGAATCTATTTCCTTGGCTTTCCCAGTTTCTAGAGGCTGCCTACATTCTTTGGCTCATGACACCTTCTACCTTCAAAATTAACAGCATCACATGCTCCCAATTCCTCTGCCTTTGACCTCTGCTTCCCTTGGTACATTTCTTTCTCTGTCTGTGCCCCTCTTCCCTTCCTCTTAGAAGAACCCATGAGTTCCACTCAGATAATCCAGAATAATCTCTCCATCTCAAGGTCTTTTTTTTTTTTTTACTCTGAATTCCTTTTTGTTATTGATTTTGTTCTTTTTGTGGTTGGGCATTTTTTTTAAAGATTTATTTATTTGGGGCTGGAGCTGTGGTACAGCAGGTTAACGCCCTGGCCTGAAGTGCCAGCATCCCATATGGGCGCCAGTTCTAGTCCCAGCTGCTTCTCTTCTGATCTAGAGTTACACACACAGAGAGGAGAGGCAGAGAGAGAGAGAGGTCTTCCGTCTGATGGTTCACTCCCAATTGGCCACCAGCTGGAGCTGCGCTGATCCAAAGCCAGGAGCCAGGAGCTTCTTCTGGGTCTCCCACGTGGGTGCAGGGGCCCAAGGACTTGGGTCATCTTCTGCTTTTCCAGACCATAGCATATGGCTGGATCAGAAGAGGAGCAGCTGGGACTCGAACGAGTGCCCATATGGGATGCTGGCACTGCAGGCAGTGACTTTATCTGCTACGCCACAGTTCCAGCCCCTCTACTTTTCTTTTAAGTAAAAAGGCTACAAGGTTTCTGCCACCTGCATTCCCCCTGAGATTGCTAGCAAGTGGCATGTGTCATGGCAGCAAAGGGTAGTCTGGCCATAGGCCCTGTCACTGCATGGCAGCATCGGGGTGGCTCTGGTATTGCTGCCTCCAAACTTCCTGGATCTTCCTGTACCACTTGGGAGCAACAGGCAATACCGCCTGTTAGGCATGTGCACAAAGAAGTTTTTAAAATGCCTGGCCTCTGGTCAGAGTTCTTACAACCATGAGATTTCATCTTTCAGGACTTTGTTGACAGGATCCACATAATATAAATGTGGCCCTTCTGTGAGCTGTGACTGTCTTCATCAGACAAATAAACCCTTTAGCTCATCCACTGGACCCATTTTTGGTATTAAATTGTTTCTACAACCTGGTGCCAGGGGATTCCATTGGTCTGCTTCTCCAGCAACAACCTCTTCTCATCTGTGGAAAACTCTTAAGTCCAGTTCAAAAGAATTAGTGTCCAAGTGCAGATGTACTTCTCTGTGTTGCTGCCTCCGCTCTGGGGCAGGCCAGCATTTATGGCAGACAGAGAGTGGGAGGAGGATAATGATGATACCTGCATGCAGCTAAACTGGCTCAGGGGACTATCATGTTTGCCATAACAGTTCTTGTCATCCTCAGACATGGCCTGTAGGTAGGTCATGAGCCTCAGAGCTTTTGCTGGTGGACTCAAAGAAAGGGGGAGCTTTGAAAGAGCCATCCCCTTCCATCTCTTTACAGCCTAACTGCTTTGTAGCATCTAAAACCAAAGTTTTTCCACAAGGTCTCTTGCCTTAAGGAGGAATTTTTCTGGAAAGTCATATTCCAACTTAATGATCTTCTGAAATGTAAGATACTGGTTTCCAGCTAGGAATGGTGATATCCCATGAGCTGGTATGTTATGCATCCCAGAGCCTAAAGCCCTGAACTTTCACAGGCCAACCTCTCTGTAAGCAGCTATGCAGAAACATCCTACACCATTCTATTCCAACAAATGAGTTTGCCCAGGCTTGCTCGCTTGCTCCCTAGAGACAACACCTTTGCTGTTCCACAGTCTGTGATCCAGATGTGCATATTTTCTTTTTTGTTTGTTTTGACAGGCAGAGTGGACAGTGAGAGAGAGAGACAGAGAGAAAGGTCTTCCTTTTGCCGTTGGTTCACCCTCCAATGGCCGCCGCAGCCGGCGCACCACGCTGATCCAAAGCCAGGAGCCAGGTGTTTATCCTGTTCTCCCATGGGGTGCAGGCCCAAGCACTTGGGCCATCCTCCACTGCACTCCTGGGCCACAGCAGAGAGCTGTCCTGGAAAAGGGACAACCGGGACAGAATCCGGCGCCCCGACCGGGACTAGAACCCGGTGTGCCAGCGCTGCAGGCAGAGGATTAGCCTATTGAGACGCGGCACTGGCCCACATATCTTCATTTAACAAGATACTTTCTGGTGTAAGGTCCCCATGCAAGTACTCTAAAGCACACACAATCTCAGTAGTAAAAGGTAGCATACAAGTCTCATCAAGTGAGCCGATTCTGCAAATGTATTTAAGTAGTTCTCCATGTTTGGCATAACTAAGGCCAAAATAGTCATCCTAAAAAGTAAAGTAAAGCTGGGGCCGGCACTAAGACGCAGCGGGTTAAAGTTCTGGCCTGAAGCGCCAGCATCCCATATGGGGGCTGGTTCTAGTCCCGTCTGCTATGGTCTGGGAAGGCAGTGGAAGATGGCTCAAGTTTGGGCCCCTGCACTCGTGTGGGAGACCTGGAAGAAGTTCCTGGCTCCTGGCTTTGGATTGGCGCAGCTCTGGCTGTTGCAGCCATCTGGGGAGTGAAGACTTTTCTCTCTGTCTCTACCTCTCTATGTAACTCTTTCAAATAAATAAAATAAATCTTAAAAAGAAAAGTAAAGTAAAGTTTAACAAAGAGGGGGTGATCCAGGTGCAACATCACCTCCTGTTCTCTGGTCACATATGGGACCTTGTTCCCTTTTATTATATGCCGTTTTTCCAGGATTTTAATAGCATATTCTCTGGAGGTTGTTAGTTCTTGAGCCAGGACAACCTGAGGCACCAAACTGGAAACACCGGAAGGGCTCACAGCTGAGCACAGGACACACAGTGGGCAGCTCTGACATTAGAGGCAGTAACTGCCAGCGTACACAGATGCCTCTCAGAAGATGCAGTGGAGAAAGTTTTTGGCTGGAATTTCCCCATATTTGAAGTCTTTGGGCCATTCCTTCCAAGGCTGTGGTGGCAGCTGGGCGGCCTGTTGCAGGGAGTTGGCACTTGGCCAGGACTCAGCTGTGGTGCCATCCATAGTGGGGCTCTGCCTGCTGCCACTGCTGGGGCAAGAGGGGCTGTGCCAGACTCAGTGTGGGTCCTCACCTTGGATGGGGACGGGCAGGAACATAACACCATGCTGGACTGGGTGGGAATGACGTCATACAACCACTGCTACTTGGTGCCTCCTCTCCATCCTCTTCCTGGCACTCACGTTCTTGACTTACTCATAGTTAAGTCTCTTTTGCCATGTGAGGTGGCATAGTCAAAAATTTGCACAATACCAACGTTCTTATTTTTTCATCCTTATTTCATCCTTCAGTGATTTCAGGATAAAGCCAAAACTCTTTTGCAAGACATGGGCCACCACTTGTGATCTGACCCAGGCCTCTCATCTTCCCTTCAATTCTTTCTACCCTTCTACCCCCCAACAATGCACTGAACATTCCAGTAGAGTGAATCCTTGTGAGTCTTCAGTTGTGACTTAATGTCCTTGTGGGCCAGCCATTTGCCTGTTGCTATTTCTGTACAGAATATCCTCTCCTAAATTCCCTCTTTGCCCTCCTTCTCTGCCAATTCTTTTTTGTTTTACTTTATTTTTTTACTTTTTGGTTTTGTTTTACACTTGACCCAAGTTTTCTCCTTGCTAAACTTTCACTCCACCACTTAGGTTTGATCTTGGATAAGTTACTTCACTTCTCTATGTCTCATTTTTGTAACTAAAGAGTGAGAAGAGTGGCAGATATTTAAGACATGGGTTAAGATACTTTTGTCCACATTGGAGTACCTGAGTTCAGCATTTGACTCTGACTCCTGATCCACTCCCTGCTAATGTAGACCCTAGGAGACAGCAATGATGGCTCAAGTGATTGGGGTCCTGCAATCTATGTGGGAAACTTAGATTGTGTTTTTGGCTCCTGGCTCCAGCCCTGGTCTAGGCCTGGTCTTCTGGGTAATTGAGCCATATACCAGCAGATGGGAGCTCTATCTGTCTGTCTGTATTTCTGTTTATGAAACAATTAAGTCAATGAATGATTTTTTTAAAACAATTTAAAAGACTGAGAACAGACCAGAACTTGCATTATTGTGAGGATCAAATACATAATCCACATAAAGAACTTAGCAGACTGCCTGACAGATGGTAAATGCTCAAACTTATCCTCACTTATCATTATAAATATTCCTTGACCTCCTCACTACTATGTAAGCATTTCCCCTCTGTCTTCTATTAACACACAGTACATAGAAGGCAGCAGGCTCTCTTGTAATTGTTCATTTGTAAGTCTCTTCTGCTTACTGACCATTCTTTGAATTAGGAACTCAATTGTTTATTTTTACATCACTGTGTCTCACATAGGATTTTAATATACAGCAAGTTAGTATTTATTGAAGCAAAATAGGAAAGCAATTCCTGGGGAACATATGCTAATTCTATTCTCAGAGTATTTCTTTAAATCTTTCATTTCATCCTTATCTTCCTGCAGCACCAGTCTAAAAATAATTCATTTGTCTACCTTCTATTTAAATAAAAGCACAGCATTCACAAAACCTACCCTGTTGTGCCAAATTTCCTTTTGTCTTCCTTTGCTCTAGCTACTTCCTCTTTTTTTCCTTCTACTTCCTCCTGGTTAAAGGTCATCTCTTTCAGTGTCGTCATTCTTTTTTTCTCAGTAGGACAGTCTTCTTCCTAAAATTCATATTTTTATGAGCTTCCCAGAAAGCTGTATAGACTTTCCCGTAACAAGGGAAGTCCCACCCTTCCTTTCCTGCCTTGTGCTGCAGCCCTTGAAGTTACCAGGAAATCTGCAGCCTCGGTACAAGTCAGGATAAGCTCCCTCTCCCTGCAGGTCACAGTAATACTGAAGCTAGTTGCAGAGCTGTCACACATTCAGGAACTATTTTGAAGTATGAAGTAATTCAGGCCTTTCTGAACCCTCAGCTTGGTTTTGATTAAGTATGGAAGTACCTAATATATTCATAAAAATCATTAACTTGACAGACATCATGGGGATGTGAATCCTGTTCTAACACTTATTCTGAAGTTTAGCCTTCAATACACAACAATAGGGGCTTGTCACCTAATGTGGACCTTGCACCAGTCACTGTTCCTAAGCTGTTTATAATCTAATCAGAGATTATATTATTTATAAACATTAAACAAAATATAAGATTAAAAACAATTCAATTCTAAAATATATCACAATTGATTTTTTATTTGAAAGGAGGAGTTACAGAGAGGCAGAGAGAGGGAGAGAGAGAGAGAAAGAGAGAGATCTTCCATCTGCTGGTTCACTCCCTAGATGGCCGCAATGGCCAGAGCTTGGCTGATCTGAAGCCAGGAGCCTGGAGCTTTCTCTGGGTCTCCCACATGGGTACAGGGGCCCAATTACTTGGGCCATCTTCTACTGCTTTCCCTAGCCATAGCAGAGAGCTGGATTGGAAGTGGAGGAGCCGGGTCTCAAGCCTGCACCCATATAGGATGCCGGCACTGTAGACGTGGCTTTACCCACTACGGCACAGAGTTGGTCCCTCATAGTTGATTTTTAAAAAAGGCAGTAAGTTGTTGTGGGACAGAACCTAAACTCAAGACACCTGGATTCTAGTTTTAAATCTTCTGGTTGTAAGACTGGTGAGTCTCTCATAGCTATAAAATTGAAGGCTTGTTCTATATGACCTTTAAGAAAACTTTCAATTATGTGGGTGGAGAAAGGAAGAGATATGTTTGGTGGGATTTACTGGATAAATCTTCTTGGGGGGCAAAAGGAATACAGGATGAGCCTTAAAGATGTTTGGGATTTTTGATTTGGCAGATGAAAGTGAGAAGACTTGTGGAGTTGAAGTTTGGTAAAGTAAGAAGGTGAGAAAGGGCAGTGTAGTTTATAGCACAATACAGCATCCATGCCAGACTCAACAACCCAGCTAGTGAGCACTGAGGGACTGAATGCTATGGGGTTGGACATGAGACTGAGGGGTTGTGGTGAAGCCTTGAAAGTGGGAAATGAAGCCTTGAAAAGGGAAGTGTTGGGGAGGATGGAGAGGAGATGAAATTATGACAGCAATCCAGGTGTGAGTTAAGTTCAATTTGGACTAGGGAAGCCAGGATGTGAATAAAGAGAAGGTGGTAAGCCTGAGAAGCATTTGCAGAAGAGATTAGACAAAGCAGAATAAGAAGAGGAAGCAATCTAAGTTAATCACCAATGCTTGAGTACAGTTTTTGTTGGCAGAAGGGGAAGAACACTTTTGTAAGGGAGGTTTGCTCTTATGGAGAGTTTCATCATTTCATCTTTAGACATGACTATCTCCGAAAAGCTTTAATAAGAATCTTTGAAAGTAAGCATATTTTTGTAGGCATATTTTGTAGAAATGTGAGTAATACTATCATGACCAGATATATTATAGTTTTTAAAAATTCACCCTGAGATAGTCAGTGGTTGAAATCATAGAAGCAGATGCCATGTATGAAAGAGAATATTACAAACATAAATATGTACAGATACATGTTTGGAAGGAAAACAAAATCAGAAGTCTTTTGAGAATTCTAAAATATTCTATTTTAACTTCACAATTTATTGTTTCTAACTTAAATCCATCTCTTACAGTACTCTATTGACCTGTCCTGCAACCTACAAATCTCTCTCTCTCTCTCTCTCTCTCTCTCTCTCTCTTTCTCTCCCCCTCCTCCTTTCTGGGAAATTGTATTATACATAAAGAAAGGTTAGCTAATGGCCTGGGAAAGCAGTAGAAGACGGCCCAAGTCTTTAGGCCCCTGCACCTGCATGGGAGACAGGGAAGAAGCTCCTGGCTCCTGGCTTCAGATTGGTACAGCTCCAGCCATTGCAGCCAATTGGGGAGTGAACCATTGGATGGAAGACCTCTCTCTCTCTCTCTCTCTCTCTCTGTCTGCCTCTCCTCTCTCTCTGTGTAACTCTGACTTCTAAATAAATAAATAAATCTTGAAAAAATTGTTTAAAAAAGGTTAGCTTAAACTGACACCCCAAATCTCAATGGATAATAAGTACTTCTTATTCATGCCACATGTCTGTCACTTCCACTCACATTTTATTGGCCAAAGTAAGCCACGCAGCCACATCAATCTTCAAAAGAGGTGGAAGTTCAGTTTCTCAGGTGGCTTAAAGGGAGACAGAGGAGCTATTTGTGAAAAGTTTTAGCCCACAACCCTAATGATAAATATTCCCCCTTAGACCTCTGTATATATCATTCTTCCTTTAACTTTTAATTTTTTCAACACTAAAATGTTCCCAAAATCTTTATAACTAGCAGTACTACAGCATATAATCCTATGTGAATAACTTGTTTCCTCTTCTTTATTCTTTATTTTCTCCTTATTTTGCTAGTAGGTCTTCCTTTGGGTCCATGATGGGCTCTCTCTCTCTTCTTCCTTTCCCTACTATTGGAACAGAAGATACCAAGAAAACCTAAATCCATAATCAAAGCAATCTCTACCCTGTTCTCTCTTCCCTGTGGTTCCACTTTTCTTCCTTTAGCAAGAATAGATCCCTCCCTTCTGGGTCCTGTGCACTTCCTTCTACTTTCTCACTTCCATATTACTCAGAGTGTAAGGTCATCAAACAGCAAAATAGCCATCTGACAAGGAATGGAAATTATTCAATCCATTATTTATCCTGTTCAACATTAATTAGCTGGATAGTCTGATTTTTACAGCCTGTGCTCACTGCACAAATTGTTGATTATTTATGATGAGATTAATATTTTTTTTCTATCAGAAACCAGGGATTGTTATCTGAATCTCTAATATTATTATAACAGGATGCTCTGTCATAGGATTATTATGTTGTCCCCAAAGAAACATTTTATTTAATGAGTACAAATTTTATAACTACAACTTTAGAAATATAGTTATTCTTCCCACCATACCCACCATTCCACCCATACTCCCACCCCTCCTCCTCCTTCTCCCCTTCCCAGTCCCATTCTCCATTAAGATTCATTTTCAATTAACTTTGGACACAGAACAACTCTATACTAAGTAAAGACTCAATTTATAAACACATGTACACTCACCAAAAAAACTGAGAACTAGTTATACAGTTAACTCTCATAATACGATTCAATGGGGACAGATATCCTGCATAGGAAGTTAATGCACAGTGACTCCTGTTGTTAATTTAACAATTAAACAATTAACAAGTGTTACAGTTAACTCTCACAATACAACTCACTGGAGACAGATGTCCTGCATGGGAAGTTTGTGAATCTTGTTGTTAATTTAACAATTAACACTCTTATGTATGATGTCAGTGACCACCTGAGGCTTTTGACATGAGCTGCCTAGACTATGGAAGCCTTTTGAATCCACAAACTCCATCAATATTTAGACAAGACCATAAGCAAAGTGGAAGTTCTCCCTTCTCTTCAGAGAAAAGTACATCCTTCTTTGATGGACACTTCTTTCCACTGGGATCTCACTCACAGACATCCTTTATGTAGGACAATTTTTTGCCACAGTGTCATGGCTTTCCACGCCTGAAATGCTCTCATGGGCTTTTCAGCCATACCAGATGCCTTAAGTGCTGATTCTGAGGTGAGAGTGCTACTTAAAGCAATTGTCATTCTATGAGTCTGCTGTGTAGACTGCTTCCATGTTGGAACATTCTCTTGTTTTTAATTCTATCAACTATTATTATCAGACACTTGATCCTACTTATATGATCACTTTAACACTTAATCCTATCTAAATGTTCACTTTAACACTTCATTAGATCATTTTAACACTGAAGATGGCATTTTTTACTATCCAGTTTAATGGGATTTGGAGTCCCATACCCTTAGAAGTAAGTCTGCAGGAATGTATGCAGAATGTATGCAGAACTACACAGCTTTACAGTTGCAAACTTCCTCCTTCCTCTCTTATTCCCACTCTTATTTTTTACTGAGATCTATTTTCAATTGTTAAGTAAAGAATTCAACAAATAATGTGAAGAAGAGAAAAAAATCCTGTTCCTTGACAGTCAAGACAAGGGCTGTTCAACTCACTGCTTCTCAAAGTGTCAATTTCACTTCTACGGATTTCATTTTAGGTGCCTTTGGGACTGGCTTATTTCACTAGGTATGATGTTTTCCAGATTCACTAGGGTTATTTTGGTATGTTCTCTCACTACATCATGATATCCTCAAAGGCTGAGCATTTACTTACATATAATACATATTCAGTAATCTGTAATCCACTGATGAATCCTACATTTGATTAAATTGACTACTGCTTTTAGTAACATTTGGGTTAATCTTGATTCAGCAATTGGCACTTATTAGACTTCTGTTTATTTCTAGAAAGAAAGAAACATACTATGGATAGAAAAATAATATTTTCTTATTTTTAAATATTTATTCATTTATTTGAAAGTCAGAGTTACACACAGAGAGAAGGAGAGGCAGAAAGAGAGAGAGGTCTTCCATTTGCTGGTTCACTCCCCAATTAGCCACAATGGCTGGAGCTAGGGGCTTCCTCCAGGTCTTCCTTGCAGGTGCAGGGGCCCAAGGACTTGGGCCATGTTCTACCGATTTCCCAGGCCAAAGCAGAGAGCTGGATTGGAAGTGGAGCAGCTAGGACTCAATCTGGCACCCATACTGGATGCTGGCACTGCAGGCAGAGGTTTTACCCACTACACCATAGCACCAGCCCCGAAAAAAATAATATTTTCTACTAATTACTTTTCTGCTTTTTACTTCTTGTATTATATTGCAATAATTGTTTGCTTACACTTCATACTACACCTACTTTCTACAAGGCTTTAAGTGTATGTATTAGGCATCAGTTCACTAATTCATTCATTTACTGATTTATTCAACAGTCACTTAATGAATACTTACCATAAGGTGGAGACAAGGTACAAAGTCTAATAAGGTATGGCAATCTGGGAGTAGGTGGGAGACAGAATAAGCAAAGCAACTTCTATAGTGGAATAAGTTCTGTGTCTTAGAGGAGAAGCATCTAAGTCAAGCTATGACTTAGATAAGACCCTGATACTAGCTTTGAGATTAAGACAAGGAGATAGCTAAGAATTAAAGGTGAAATGAGATGTTTTTATGAAAAGAAATCATGCCATGTACCAAGACACTGAGATGAGAAATGAAATTACTTGTTCCAGAAATTGCTCAAGAAATTCTATAGTACTGACTGACCATCACACACATGTTGAGGAATGGCAAGAGACAGAGCTAGTGACGTGAGCAGGTGTCAGATCAAAAAGAGGCTTGCTTGTGTGCTATGGTAAGGAATTTGAACTTCATTCAAGGCTATGGAACACATCCAAACTTCTCTCCCAGGCAAGTGGGGCCTAAAGGAACTTTAGTTCCAGAAGCTGGATCTGTTTATGGCTGGGGCAAGATTTCTCTCATAAGGTACATGGAACTGAACTAAGAGGACCCAGAAGTGAGGGCCTAGGGACAAAGCCAGAATTCATTCATGGTTGAGAGAGTAACAATTAATATAAAAATACCAAGACAGAGCAAAGAGGTCAAAAAAGAAGTCAGAGATACAACCTGGTAACTAAAAACCTCCTTTTTCCTTTCTGGTCTTCTCCAGTCTTGTGTCTCAGTAGGAAAGGAATTCTGTTCCGATTTGGATCTGAGACTCTTCAAGGATTTTAAGCAGAAGAGTGAACTAGCCTGTAGTTGCTCTAGGTTTACAGCACCTTGTCATGTCCCATGAGCTCTCCCTCATATATATGTGGCCCAGAGTATATCCTCAATAAATATGCAGTGAACAATACGGACTTGATGCTCATCGTTAAGTACAGGAATGCTTTTGTTTAGTCTATTCCTCTGTTATGTAATATTGCAAGAAAACCAGTTTCATAAAACCCACAAAAATGTGCTCTTCCCTTTTATTTATTTTAGTAAGTATCAACTAAAATCATGTTATTTACCAGCTATTCAAGTGTAAAACGAACCTCTTTTCCCAAAAATGTCAACACAGCCATACAATTTAAATCATACACATTAATGAATAAGACAATAGGCAAGAAACCCAAATAAAAAGAATCAACTAAAATATAAGAACACGGGCCAGCATGTGGCATAGCAGGTAAAACCACATCCCACATCTGATATGCCAGCATCCCATATGGGCCCCGGTTGAGTCCCAGGTACTCCACTTATAATCCAGCTCCTTGCTGATACCCTGGGAAAAGCAGCAGCAGATGACCCAAATGCTTAGGCCCCTGCCACCCACATGGGAGACCCGAATGAAAGTCCTGGTTCCTAGCTTTGGAATGGCCTAGCTCTGGTCATTGCAGGCCTCTGAGGAGTGAACCAGTAGATGGAATATCTCTGTCTCTTCCTCTATCTCTGTAACTCTGACTTTCAAATAAGCAAATAAATCTTTAAAAAATAAATAAAAGAACAAAATAACAAGTAGTTTAGTGTTGTTATCATTCTTAGTTGTGTAAGAACAATAATCCAGATGCAATGACTGAGATGACTGTAAAACATGGAGTTAATACAAGACTGCTCACAAATCTGGTATATGAAAATGTGTAACTTGCCAAAGAAAACTGAAATGGGGTGACTAAAAGGGGTAGTGACAATAATGAAAATTAGTATTTCTCATGGAGGATTCATCACCTGTTTACCATTCTAAAGTTGGGACATGAAAGGGAAGCTTTGGGTCCAGTTTCTTATTTGAGAATAACAACTGAACAGAAAGTGAGCAGCCTGTACATACATCACAATGGTGCCATCATGAGACAAGTCGATGTAATATAAAAAGTCAGGGAGGAAATACCAACTCCAAGTGAAGACCAAACTGCTAAGAGCCACAGAGCTCCTCTCACTACTGTTTATCTACAGCACAGGTATCAAATGTACCTTGTGAATGCACATATGTAACATCTGACTGGATATGCATCATTATTTGAAGCTTTTAAATATGTACTGTTTAAGTTATTTAAATGAACTTTCTGTCTCCTATTTCAAGTGATTCCCTCATGGGTAACAATATCACCAGAGAATAGAATGAAATATTTTTCTCTGTAAAGATAACCTTTGTGGGGCCAATGTTGTGGCATTGCAGGTAAAGATGCATGCTGTGACGCCAGCATCCAATATAGGTGCTGATTCACATCCCAGCTGCTCCACTTCTGATCCAACTCCCTGCTAATGGCCTGAAAAAAGCAGCAGAAGCTGGCCCAAGTGTTTGGGCCCCTGCCATCCATGTAAAAGACCTGGATGAGGCTTCTGGCTCCTGGTTTCAGCTTGGCTCTGCCCTGGCCATGCCAGCAACTTGGGGAATGAACCAGAAGATCTCTTTGTCTGTCTTTTCTGCTCTCTCTGTAACTCTGACTTTCAAATACATAAATCTTTTTTTAAGAAAGATTTTTGTGGTATAATAAAAATAAATATTTGGTATTTCTCAGTGGTTCCTTGCACAAAGCTCTTAAAACTTTTGGAATCACCAGAGTAACAAGAATAAGAGTACCTTCTGGATGCTAATGAGATGATTGAAAGGTAGCCTTGAGATTGAAGTTTCTGGTAGCCAGAAAGATCAAGCCCTGATTAGAAGGTTGGTGCTTTAACTCCATGCACTCTCTAACCTCTGGGGAGGAGACAGAGGCTGGAGATTGACTGGAATCACAAACGGCCAAAAGAGATGCATTGAACAATGAACTGACTAGACAGCCCAGAAATAAATCCATTCATACATAGCCAATTGATCTTCAACAAAAAATGCTAAGAACACAAAATGGGGAAGGGGCAGTTGTGTCAATAAGTAGTGCTCAGAAAACTGGATATCTATTTATAAAAGAATTAAATTACACTCTTATCCCACACAATATACAAAAATCAACTCAAAATTAAGCACTTACACATAAGACTTGAAACTGTAAAACTACTTGAAGAAGGGCCGGTGTTATGGCACAGGGGGTTAATCCACAGCCTGCAGTGGCAGCATCCCATATGGGTACCAGCTCGAGTCCTGGCTGCTCCACTTCCAATCTAGCTCCCCGTTAATGCTCCTGGGAAAGCAGCCAAAGATGGCCCAAGTCCTTGGGCCTTGCTACCCATGTGAGAGACCTGGATGAAGCTCCTGGCTCCTGGTTTTGGCCTGGCCCAGCCCTGACTGTTGCAGCCATTTGGGAAGTGAACCAGTGGATGGAAAATCTCTCTCTCTTGTTGCTTCTTTCTCTCTCTGTAACTCTACTTTTAAAGTAAGTAAGTAAATAAATCTTTAAAAAAAAAAACTACCTGAAGAAAATGTATTGAAAAAATCACCTTTGTATTTGTCTGAGCAATGATATATATATTTTTTTTATTTGACAGGTAGAGTTATAGACAGTGAGAGAAACAGAGAGAAAGATCTTCCTTCCATTGGTTCACTCCCCAGATGGCCTCCACGGCCGGCGTTGCACCGATCCAAAGCCAGGAGCCAGGTGCTTCCTCCTGGTCTCCCATGTGGGTGCAGGGGCAGAAACACCTGGGCCATCCTCCACTGCTTTCCTGGCCACAGCAAAGAGCTGGACTGGAAGAGGAGCAACCGGGACTAGCACCCAGTGCCCATATGGGATGTCGGTGCCGCAGGTGGAGGATTAACCAAGTGAGTCACGGCGCCAGCCTGGGCAATGATATTTTTTTAACTATGATCACACAAGAACAGACAGCAAAAGCAGACATAGACAGATGGGATTATATCAAACTATATCAAAAGCTTCTGAATAGCACATGAACTAATCTATGAAAGAGAACCTTTGCATGGATAAGAAACAACCTATAGCATAGGAGAAAATACTTGAAAATCATGAGGTTTGTCTAAAATATATAAGAAACTCAATAGTAAGAAAACAACTCCATTTAAAAAATGAGCAAAAGAAATGAATAGACAATTCTCAAAAAGACATACAAATGGCCAACATCATCATAAACCATAGTGAAATGCAAATTAAAACCACAATGAAATATCACCTCACATATGATAGAATAGCTATTATAAAGACAAAAGATAATTTTAAACATTTTATTTACTTATTTATTTATTTTTATTTTTATTTTTTTGACAGGCAGAATTAGACAGCGAGAGAGAGAAAGAGAGAGACAGAGAGAAAGGTCTTCCTTCCTTTGGTTCACCCCCCAAATGGCCGCTACAGCCGGTGTGCTGTGCTGATCTGAAGCCAGAAGCCAGGTGCTTCCTCCTGTTCTCCCATGTGGGTGCAGGGCCCAAGCACTTGGGCCATCCTCCATTGCACTCCCGGGCCATAGCAGAGAGAGAGAGAGACAGAGAAAAAGGTCTTCCTTTTCCATTGGTTCACCCCCCAAGTGGCCGCTACGCCTGGCGTGCTGCGGCCGGCGCGCTACACTCCCGGGCCACAGCAGAGAGCTGGCCTGGAAGAGGGGCAACTGGGACAGAATCCAGCGCCCCAACTGGGACTAGAACCCGGTGTGCCAGCGCTGCAGGCAGAGGATTAGCCTAGTGAGCTGCAGCACCGGCCGACTTACTTATTTTGAAGGGCAGAGAGAGAGAGAGAGAGAGAGAAAGCGAGCTTCCATCTGCTGGTTTACTCCCCAAATGTCCAAGAGTAGAGTTACGGCTGGGCTAGAGCGGAAACCAGGAGCCCAGAACTTAATCCAGGTCTCTCATATGGGTGGCAGAGACTCAAGTACTTGAATCATCATCTGTATTAGCAGGATGCTGGATTCAAGAGTGGAGCTGGGATTCAAACCCAGGGACTGCAATATATAGCTCTTGCCCCAAAAGATAATGTTGAGGAAGGTGTGGAGAAAAGGAAACCCTTGTACATTGTTGGTGGTAGTGTAACTCAGTATAGCCATTATGGAAAACCATGTGAAGGTTGCTCAAAAGTTAAAAATAAAACTACTGTATGATTCAGCAATTTCACTCTAGGGTATATACACAAAGGAAATACAACATTATGTCAAGGATGTAGTTGCACTCCCATGTTTATTTCAGCAATATTCACAACAGTGAAGCTACAGAATCAACCTAAGTGTCCATTAATGAATGAATAAAGAAAATGTGTAGGATTAACCTAAAACAGTTCATGGAAACATGGGATTAAATGATAAGCAAAATTTTGAAATTCATACACTATTTCTTCATAATAGGAATTTTCCATGAACTTTTTGAGGACTCCAAAGATGCACGGATTTCAAAACTTACATTTTTTAAAAGATTTATTTATTTGAGAGGTAGAATTACAGGGAGAGGGAGAGATGATAGAAAAGTCTTCCATCTACTAGTTCACTCTCCAGATGGCTGCACTGGCTGGAGTTGGGCCCATTTGAAGCCAGGAGCCAGGAGCTTCTTCCAGGTCTTCCACATAGGTGCAGGATCATCTTCTACTGCTTTCCCAGGCCAGATCAGAAGGAGCAGCTGTGACACGAACTGGTGCCCATATGGGCTGTTGGCACTGCAGGCAGAGGTTTAAGCCCACTATACCACAGCACTGGACCCTCAAAACTTATTTTTAATATCATTTTCCACAAAGTTTTGGAAATACCCTTGTATATGGAATACTCCATTTTCTAACACTTACTGTAAGGCAGTGAAGAGTGATGGAAAGATGTTAAGCCATGAGAACATGGTAAATTTTGCTTTGTGATTGTAGGAAATCAGCTAGGCCAGAGGCTATAGAGAAGACAGATTTCAGGATGGAATCTATCTGGTATACTGCCCAAAAGCACTGATTCTGGAGTTCTCCAAACTTGGTCCCAACTCGAGTTTTCATCACTTATTGGCTATAAAACCTTGAGCAAGTTACTTATTCTCTCCAAGACTATAGATCCTCATCAAAGCCAATAATAATCACTTTAAATTAAGTCATGTTAATAAAATATTAAAGGTAAAGGCCGGCAGTGTAGTAATCACTCAATGAATAATAACTATTAAGTTAATTGCTGTGTTGTTCTGTGAATGTTTTTCAGTTGTTTCATGGGTTTTAGCTAAGTTTTAAACTCCTGAGCAGCATCTAATTTATGTCTTATCAAAGTCACCTGATACAACATCTGTCTCCAAGCTCTGATTAGAAAGCTATTCAAATATATTTTTTTTCCAACTGAAAGCAATCTTATGTCAGAGGAATGTAGGCTAGGCTCAGCTGATCTTTGACACCTATTTCTTTCTCTTCAATGTCTCCGAGGCCCTAAACTAGGATCATTGTAGGCTTCCCCTCTGGAATCAAACCTCATTTAAGGCTGCCATCTACCCACATTACTCCTCTCCTGCACAGCTAGAATGAGGCCCTCATTACTCTGCCTGGTGAAACAGAGGTGCCTAGCATTTGGTTCCTCCTCTACAAAGAAGAACCAAAACAACAAAATAAACAGCTGAATTTTACAATGAGTGTCTGAGGAAGAACACAGTAACTCAGTAAGGGAATAATGGGAACCCAATAAGGCCACAGATGGCAGCATAGAGAGAGGAACAAAGCCAACTAGCATCTGAGATCCTGGTCTCAAGGCTGAGGGGAATCCCCATTATAGGGGACAGAGTAACTTTGAAAGCTTCACATAGCTCATCTGCACAATGTCTTAGGACAATCTTAGCTATGGGAGTAATCCAAAGTCACCACAGACTAGGACGTTGGTAAGCTACCTGGAGAACTTGTGATTGCTTAAATTCAGAGAATGGAGTCACATTATATCCCCTGCAACAACTTCCAAAGCACAAGCTACCAGTGTGGCACCATCTTGGGAAAGGAGTCACTGTTGGAATTCTTACTGCCCCAACAGACAGAAGCTCTTGAATATCCCCATCCCAGGACTTTTAGACACTCCACCATACTAGCAAAAAAGATTGCAGCTTCACAACTCTAACTAAACTCAGCAGAGCAGTGCTGACACTAGTACTCAAGCGCATGCAGCACTCTGCACTACAATGGACAGGAGTACAGAAGAGCCGAAGGATATGGCTTGCAGGGCCCTAAAAGTAGAGGTATCTGCCCCAGACTTAGAAACATTCCCTCATGCCCTTCCTTTTCCCCACAACCCAGGGCATTGCTTGCTGCCACTGAGACTTGAGCACACTTGGGCTTCCTGTCAAGGTTCCCATCACTCTGACCCAGTCTGCTGACTGTTGCTTCGGACTATGTGCCCACTCCTAGTATTATCATTGCTTCTGAAGAAAGGAACTTGAAGTTTGCCTACATCACCCCTCCTGGTTCTAGAGCTACTCCCACAGCTGTAGCTTGTCCCTCAGGCAGTGACTGGGGTCCATATACCCATCCATGCCCAGCACCAGTGCCTTCCCATAACTCTAGCCTCTGCATTGGGCAGTAGCGTGAGGTCTGTTTGTATGTATGTCCCAGCATCAAACTTACTCTTGCAACACTGGTTCCTGACTTGGGTGGTGGTTGGGGGTTTGCAGACCAGCTCATTCATAGCACCAACTGGGCCTGCTCCCAGTACCATTGCTGCCTCCATGACTCTGTCACTTCCTCAAATGTGACCAGGGGATTTCATGACAGGAATTTGAGCAATCTTGTTGGGCCACAAGAGCCCAAGGTTCCCATTACTGCTACCATCAACTGCAGCAAAAGGAGGTATAAGGAGACTACATATAGAATCCAGCTGGAACTAAAGCCAAAATAACCTACCAAACCAACACCTGGACACATATCTTCAGGAAAAGTCTTCAATGCACCTTTAAAACCAATAGAAATAACAAATATGCCAAACAAAAAAATATCAAGGTGGGGGTAGAAGAAGTATGAAAAGCAAGACAGTATTATGCTCCAAAAAGAACACAAAAAATGTTTCAATATCAGACTACAAAGAGAAAGAAATTGACAAATGCCTAATAAATAATTCAAAGGATATATAAATATACTCAAAGAAATACAAGATAATATAAGTAGACAGTTAAATAAACGTAGGACGTTGCTGCATAACATAAATGAGAAATTCAGCCAAGAGAAAAAGATCTTGAAAAGGAACCAAGTAGAAATCTTGGAAATGAAGAACTCAATAAGAAACAAGAACTCAATGAGAATTTAAAGAAAAAATACAGCATCAGGGGGCCGGCACTGTGGCACAGCAGGTTAAAAGCCCTTGCCTGAAGCGCTGGCATCCCATATGGGTGCCAGTTCAAGTCCTGGCTGCTCCTCTTCTGATCCAGCTCTCTGCTATGGCCTGGGATAACAGTGGAAGATGGCCCAAGGACTTGCACCCAAATGGGAGACCCAGAAGAAGGTCCTGGCTCCTGGCTTCAGATCAGCACAGCTCCAGATGTTGCAGCCATCTGGGGAGTGAATCAGCAGATGGATGGAAGACCTCTCTCTCTGTCTCTACCTCTCTCTCTAACTCTGTCTTTCAAATAAATAGAATAAATCTTTTAGAAAAAGAAAAAGAAAAAATACAGCATCAACAGCAGACTAGATCAAGCAGAAGAAAAATCAAATGGGCTTGAAGACAGATCATTGAAATTCCCAGTGCTACAAAAAAATTGCCTCTGAGACATTTATCAACATTCGAATTTTGGGAGCACCCAAAGGAGAGGAAAGGCATAGAGGCATAGAAATCCTATTCAATGAAAATAATACCTGAGGACTTCCCCAACCTGTAGAAAGATACAGACATCCAAGTACAGGAGGCAAATAGGACCCCAAATATACATAACCAGAAAAGTCCTTATCAAAGTACATTATAGTCAAACTCTCAAATTATAACACAAAGAGAGAATTATAAAATTTATGAGAGAAAAATCATTTTGGAGGGAACCCTCATTAGATTATCAATAGGTTTTTGTTTTCATCAGAAGCTTTACAGACCAGGTGGGAACAGATTAATACATTCCAAGTTCCAAAGGGAAGTAAAAAACCTGCCAGCCAGAAACACATTACCTTGCAAAGTCAACTTTCATAAATGAAGGAAAATAAAGACTTCCTAAGACAAGCAAAAAGCAAAACATGAAGAGTTTCATTACCACCGGACAAGTTTTACAAAAGATACTTTAGGGTGTTTTACATACTAAAAAAATAACATCATGAAAACATGTGAAAGTATAGAACCCAGTAGAAAAAGAACAAAAGATGGTCATTAAATAGCAGAAATTTTAAAGAAAGAAGGATGACAGGATTAAGCCATTACTTATCATCAATAACTGAATGTAAATGAACTAAATTCATCCAGTTAAAAGACACAGACTGGCTGCAAGGATATAAAAACAAGACTCAAAAATATGGTGCCTACAAGGAACTCACTTTATCAGTAAAGCTACATAGAAACTGAAATTTAAAGGATATAAAAACACATCTATTCCAGGGCCAGTGCTATTGCATAGCAGATAGGGCTGCCCCGTGCAGTGCCGGCATCTCATGTGGGTGCTGGTTTGAGTCCTGGCTGCTCTACTTCCAATCCAGCTCCCTGCTAATGTACCTGGGAAGCAGTGGAGGATGGCCCAAGTACTTGGATCCCTTCACCTACATGGGAGACCTGGAAGAAACTCCAGGCTCCTGGCTTTGGATCAGTGCAGCTCCAGGTGAATAGAAGATTCTCTCTCTCTCTCTCTCTCTCTCTCTCTCTCTATCTCTCTCTTTCTCTTTTTCCCTCTGCTTTTGACTCTCAGTAATTCTACCTTTCAAATAAATTAATAAAATTTTCCCCAAAGAAAGCTTTTATTTAAGGAATCCAAATTTCATAAGTACAACTTTAGAAAAATAGTTATTCTTCCCACCATACCCACCATCCCATCCACACTCCCACCCCTCCTCCTCCTTCCTCTCCCATTGCCAGTCCCATTCACCATTAAGATTCATTTTCAATTAATTTCTACATGGAAGACCAACTCTATACCAAGTAACAATTTCCACAACTTAGACACACAAAAACACATAGCTGTTTGAAAACAAGTGTTACAGTTAACTCTCACAATACAACTCACTGGAGACAGATGTCCTGCATGGGAAGTTTGTGAATCTTGTTGTTAATTTAACAATTAACACTCTTATGTATGATGTCAGTGACCACCTGAGGCTTTTGACATGAGCTGCCTAGACTATGGAAGCCTTTTGAATCCACAAACTCCATCAATATTTAGACAAGTCCATAAGCAAAGTGGAAGTTCTCCCTTCTCTTCAGAGAAAAGTACATCCTTCTTTGATGGACACTACCTTCCACTGGGATCTCACTCACAGACATCCTTTATGTAGGACAATTTTTTGCCACAGTGTCATGGCTTTCTATGCCTGAAATGCTCTCGTGGGCTTTTCAGCCATACCAGATGCCTTAAGTGCTGATTCTGAGGTGAGAGTGCTACTTAAAGCAATTGTCATTCTATGAGTCTGCTGTGTGGACTGCTTCCCATGTTGGAACATTATCTCATTTGTAATTCTTTTTTTTAAGATTTATTTATTTATTTATTTGAAAGTCAGAATTACACAGAGAGAGGAGAGGCAGAGAGAGAGAGAGAGAGAGAGAGAGAGAGAGAGGTCCTCCATCCAATGGTTCACTCCCCAGATGGCCACAATGGCTGGAGCTGTGCCGATCTGAAGCCAGGAGCCAGAAGCTTCTTCCGGGTCTCCCACATGGGTGCAGGGGCCCAAGGGCTTGGGCCATCTTCCACTGCTTTCCTAGGCCACAGCAGAGAGCTGGACAGGAAGTGGAGCAGCCGGGTCTCGAACCGGTGCCCATATGGAATTCCAGGGCTCAGGCCAGGACGTTAACCCACTGTGCCACAATGTCGTCCCCTCATTTTTAATTCTATCAATTATTACCAGACATTTGATCCTACTTATATGATCACTTTAACACTTAATCCTATCTATATGTTCACTTTAACACTTCATTAGATCATTTTAACACTGAAGATGGCATTTTTTACTATCCAGCTTAATGGGATTTGGAGTCCCATGGCAAGTTCTTAAACTGTACCCTTAGAAGTAAGTCTGCAGGAATGTATGCAGAACTACACAGCTTTACAATTGCAAACTTCCTCCTTCCTCTCTTATTCCCACTCTTATTTTTTACTGAGATCTATTTTCAATTGACTTTATACACATATGATTAACTCTATGTTAAGTAAAGAATTCAACAAATAATGTGAAGAAGAGAAAAAAATCCTGTTCCTTGACAGTCAAGACAAGGGCTGTTCAACTTCTCAAAGTGTCAATTTCACTTCTACAGATTTCATTTTAGGTGCTCTATTGGTCATCACAGATCAGGGAGAACATATGATATTTGTCCCTTTGGGACTGGCTTATTTCACTAGGTATGATGTTTTCCAGATTCTTCCATTTTGTTGCAAATGATGGGATTTCATATTTATTTATATAGTGTACATATTCCATAATTTCTTATATAGTCCTTGGTTGACAGGCATTTAGGTTGATTCTATGTCTTAGCTATTGTAAATTATGCTGCCATAAACATGGGGGTGCAGATAACGCTTTTATTTACTGATTTCATTATCCTTAGCTGAATTTCCAGGAGTGGGATGGCCTGGTCATATGGCAGGTCTAAACTCAGATTTCTAGGGTATGTTCAAACTTTCTTTCATAGTGGTTTTACCAGTTTACATTCCACAACAACAGTGGATTAGGGTACCATTTTCCCCACATCTTCACCAGCATTTGTTGATTTCTGTATGAAATCCATTCTAACTTGGGTGAGGTGAAACCCCAGTGCTTCTTTTTTTTAAGATTTATTTTATTTTATTTGAAAGAGATTTACAGAGAGAGGTAGAGACAGAGAGAAAGGTCTTCCATCTGCTGGTTCACTCCCCAGATGGCCACAATGGCCAGAGCTGTGCCGATCCGAAGCCAGGAGCCAGGAGCTTCCTCCAGGTTTCCCATGCAGGTCAAAGGGCTTGTGCCACCCTTCACTGCTTTCCCAGGCCATAGCAAAGAGTTGGATCAGAAGAGGAGCAGCCAGGACTATAACCAGCGCCCATATGGGATGCCAGTGCTTCAGGCCAGGGCATTAAGTCACTGCACCACAGCGCCGGCCCCAACCCCAGTGCTTTTGATTTACATTGCCCTGATGGCTAGTGATTCTGAAAATTTTTTCATGTGTCTGTTGGACATTTGGGTTTCCTATTTTAAAAAATGTCTGTTTAAGTCCTTTGCCCATTTCTTAACTAGGTTGTTTGTTTTGTTGTGGAGTTTCTTGATCAGTTCATATATTCTGGTTATCAATCCTTTATGAGTTGTATAGTTGGCAAATATTTTCTCCCATTCTGTCAGTTGCCTCTTCACTTTCCTGTGTGTTTCTTTTTCAGTACAGAAGCTTCTCAATTTGATGTAATCCCATGTGTTAATTTGGCTTTGATTGCCTGTTCCTCTGGGGTCTTTTCCAAGAATTCGCTTCCTGTGCCAATGTCTTGCAGGATTTCCCCAATGTTCTCTAATAATTTGATGGTGTCAGGTCATACATTTAGGTCTTTAATCCATTTTGAGTGGATTTTTTTTTTTTATTTTTGACAGGCAGAGTGGACAGTGAGAGAGAAACAGAGAGAAAGGTCTTCCTTTTGCCGTTGGTTCACCCTCCAATGGCCGCCGTGGTCGGCGCGCTGCGGCCGGCACGCTGCGCTCATCCGATGGCAGGAGCCAGGTGCCAGGTGCTTCTCCTGGTCTCCCATGTGGGTGCAGGGCCCAAGCACTTGGGCCATCCTCCACTGCACTCCCGGGCCACAGCAGAGAGCTGGCCTGGAAGAGGGGCAACCGGGACAGAATCCAGCGCCCCAACCGGGACTAGAACCCGGTGTGCCAGCGCCGCAAGGCGGAGGATTAGCCTGTTGAGCCACGGCGCCGGCCTTTGAGTGGATTTTTATAAGGTGTACTTCATATCTCTGCATGTAAAAATCCAGTTTTCCCAGCACACTTTGTCGAAGAGACTGTCCTTGGTCCAGTGACTGGTTTTAGCTCCTTGGTCAAATATAAATTGGTTGTAGATGCTTGGTGTAATTTCTGGAATTTCTATTCTGTTCCATTGGTGTATCCATCTATGTTTGTACCCATTTTGATTATAACTGCTTTGAAGAATGTCTTGAAATCTGGTATTGTGATTCCTCCAGGTTTGTTTTTGTTGTATAAGAATGCTTTAGCTATTAGAGGTCTTACGTGTTTCTATATGAATTTCAGTGTCATTTTTTTCTATATCTGAGAAGAATGTCTTTGGTATTTTGATTGATATTGTGTTGAATCTGAACTTGAATGATATTGTGTTTGAAAGAATGGACATTTTGATTATGTTGATTCTTCCAATAAATGAATATAGAAGATTTTTTCATTTTTTTGTATCTCTTCTATTTCTTTCTTTAATGTTTTGTAATTCTCATTGTTGAAATCTTTGACATCCTTGGTTAAATTTATTCCAAATATTTGAATTTTTTTGTAACTATTGTGAATGGGATTGATCTTAGAAGTTCTTTGTCAGCATGGTATTTTCTGAGTATACAAAGGCTGTTATTCTTTGTGTATTGATTTTATATCTTATTTACCAAACTCTTTTATGAGTTCTAATGGTATCTTAGTAGAGTCTTTTAGACCCCCTATATATAGAATCATATCATCTGCAAATAGGGATAGTTTGACATGTTCTTCCCAATTTGTAACCTTTGGATTTCTTTTTCTTGCCTAATGGATCTGGCTAAAATGTTCAAGACTATATTGAATAGCAATGGTGACAGTAGGCATCCCTGTCTGGTTGCAGATCTCAGTGAGAATACTTCCAATTATTCCCCATTTAGTAGGATGCTCGCCGTGGGTTTGTCATAAATTGCCTTGCGTGTTGACGAATGTTCCTTCTATACCCAATTTGCTTAGAGTTTTCATCATGAAAGGGTACTGTATTTTCGGAAATGCTTTCTCTGAATCTACGGAGATAATCATATGGGTTTGTTCTTCAGTTTTTTAATGTGATGTATCACATTGATTGATTTACAAATGTTGAACCATCCCTTTATACCAGGGTTAAATCCCACCAGGTCAAGGTGAATGAACTTTGTTGTGCTGTTGGAATTTTTTTTTCTGTTTTTTTTTAAAGCTTTTATTTAAAGAATATAAATTTCCAAAGTACAGTTTATGGATTACAATGGAGTACTAGTTATAGTATTAATTCACAATGTATAGCACATTAAGGACAGAGATCCTACATGATATATTTTTTTAAAATTGATTAATTTTCTATGCAATGTCCAATTTAACACCAAGTTTTTTTATTTTCATTTTCTTTTTTTTCAGATTACCTTTTTTTTTAAATGCTTTTATTTAAAGAATATAAATTTCCAAAATACAGCTTATAGATTACAATGGCTTCCCCCCCCATAACTTCCCTCCCACCCGCAACCCTCCCCTTTCCCACTCCCTCTCCCCTTGCATTCACATCAAGATTCATTTTCAATTCTCTTTATATACAGAAGATAAGTTTAGTATATATTAAGTAAAGATTTCAACAGTTTGCCCTCACATAGCAACATAAAGTGAAAAATACTGTTGGAGTACTAGTTATAGTATTAATTCACAATGTATAGCACATTAAGGACAGAGATCCTACATGATATATTTTTTTAAATTGATTAATTTTCTATGCAATGTCCAATTTAATACCAATATTTTTTTTCATTTTTAATTATCTTTATATACAGAAGATTGATTCAGTATATACTAAGTAAAGATTTCATCAGTTTGCACCCACACAGAAACACAAAGTGTAAAATACTGTTTCAGTCCTAGTTATAGCATTACTTCACATTGGACAACACATTAAGGACAGATCCCACATGAGACGTAAGTACACAGTGACTCCTGATGTTGATTTAACAATTTGACACTCTTGTTTATGGCGTCAGTAATCTCCTTAGGCTCTAGTCATGAGTTGCCGAGGCTATGGAAGCCTTTAGGGTTCACTGACTTCAATCTTATTCCGACAGGGTCATAGTCAAAGTGGAGGTTCTCTCCTCCCTTCAGAGAAAGGTACCTCCTTCTTTGATGGCCCCATTCGTTCCACTGGGATCTCACTCGCAGAGATCTTTCATTTAGGTCTTCTTTTTTTTCCAGAGTGTCTTGGCTTTCCATGCCTAAACTATTCTCATGGGCTCTTGAGCCAGATCTGAATGCCTTAAGGGCTGATTCTGAGGCCAGAGTGTTATTTAGGACATCTGCCATTCTATGAGTCTGCTGTGTATCCAGCTTCCCATGTTGGATCATTCTCACCCTTTTTCATTCTATCAGTTAGTATTAGCAGACACTAGTCTTGTTTGTGTGATCCCTTTGACTCTTAGACCTATCAGTGTGATCAATTGTGAACTGAAATTGATCACTTGGACTAGTGAGATGGCCTTGGTACATGCCACCTTTATGGGATTGTATTGGAATCCCCTGGCACAATTCTAACTCCATCATTTGGGGCAGGTCTGATTGAGCATGTCCCAAATTGTTGGATTTGATTGGCTAGATTTTTTTTCAGGATTTTTGCATCTATGTTCATCAGGGAAACTGATATGCAGTTCACTTTCTCTATTGTGTCAATTCCACAATTAAGAATTAAAATGATGCTGGCTTCATAGAAGGAGTTTGGGAGGATTCCCTCTCTTTCAATTGTTTTAAATAACTTGAGAAGAAGTGGACTTAGTTCTTCTTTAAACATCTAGTAGAATTCAGCAGTGAATCCATCGAGTACTGGGCTTTTCTTTGTTGGAGGGTCTTTATAACTGATTCAGTTTCCATCTTAGTAATGGGTCTGTTTAGGTTTTCTATGTCTTCATGCCTCAATTTACATAGGTTGTATGTGTCCAGGCATCTATTCATTTTTTCTAAGTTTCTCAGTTTGCTGGCATACAGTTCTTTGTAATTTCTGATGATTTTTTTTTTATTTCTATGGTGTCTGTTGTTCCATTTCCTGTTCCATCTCTAATTTTATTGATTTGAGTCTTCCCTCTCTCTCTCTCTCTCTCTTTTTTTTTTTTTTTTGGTTAGTTGGGCCAATCCTGTCTCAATTTTGTGTATTTTTTAAAAAAAAACACTCTTCATTTTTCTAATCTTTTGTATTGTTTTTTTGGTTTCTATTTTGTTGACTTTCTCTCTAATTTTAATTATTTCTTTTCTCCTACTAGTTTTGGGTTTGGTTTGGTGTTGTTTTTCTAGACCTTGGACATGCATTGATACTCATTTATTCAGTGCCTTTTCAATTTCTTGATACAGGCACCAATTGCTATAAACTTTCCTCTTAACACTGCCTTTGCTGTACCCAATAAGTTTTGGTATGTTCTATTGTCATCTTCATGTTTTCAGAAATTTTTTGATTTCTCTTCTGATTTCTTCTATGAACCATTGTTCATTCAGGATCATGTTGTTCAGTCTGTATGTGCTTGCATATGTCCTGGAGATTCCTGAGTTGCTGATTTCCAGCTTCATTACATTGTGGTCTGAAAAGATGCGTGGTATAATTTAATTTTTTTTTAAATTTGCTGAGACATGTTTTATGACCTAGCATATGGTCAATCCTATAGAAAGTTACATGCACTGGTAAGAAGAATGTGTATTCTGCAATTTTAGGATGAAAAGTTCTATAGATATCTGTTAGGTTCATTTGGCCTATAGTGTTGATTAACTCTGCTGTTTCCTTGCTGATTATCTGTCTGGTTCATCTGCTGTTGCTGAAAGCAGGATATTGAAGTCCACCATTACTATTGTATTTGAGTCCATGTCTCCCTTTAGATCCACTAATATTTCTTTTAAACAGCCAAGTGCCCTGTAATTGGGTGCATATATGTTTATCATAGTTATATCTTTTTGTTGAATTGATCCCTTAATCATTACATAGTGCTCTTATTTGTCTCTTTTAACAGTTTTTGTGGTAAAGTCTATTTTACCTGATATTAGGATATCTACACCAGCTCTTTTCTGGTTTCTGATAGCATGGAATATCTTTTTCCGTCCTTTCACTCTCAGTCTGGGTGCATCTTTGTTGATAAGATGTGTTTCTTGTATGTCTTGGGTTTTGTTTTTTATCCATTCAGCCAGTCTGTGTCTTAACTGGAGGGTTGAGGCCATTTACATTCAAGGTGACTGTTGATAAGAAACATCTTTGCCCTGTCATTTCCCCAATATATTCCCATTGTTTTCTTTGGATTTTCTTTGTACTTTTACTGCAGGATTTTCTTTCTTTACCTTTTTTCATAGTGATGATCATGCAACACATCCTTAAGCATATTTTGCAGGGCTGGGTGGGTTATGTCCAATTCTTTCAATTTCTGTTTGTTATTACAGGTGTTTATTTCACCTTCATTCATAAATGAGAGTTTGCAGGGTACAGTATTCTGGGTTGACAGTTTCTTTTCTCTTAAGACTTGGAATACATTTTACCATTCTCTCCTAGCCTGTAGGATTTCTGATGAGAATTCTACTGTGAGTCTAATTGGAGATCCTCTCAAAGTGACCTGGCATTGCTCTCATGCACATTTTAAAATCTTTGCTTTATGATTTACTGTGGTGAGTCTGATTACAGTGTGTCGTGGTGGAGATCTTTTCTGGTCATGTCTATTAGGAGTTCTATGTGCTTCCTGTACTTCCTGTACCAAATTTCCCCCACTGGGCTCCAAGCTGGATTCCCTCGAGGCTCTTCCTGCAGCTTTATCACCATTGACTTGGCTGCTGCAGATTGGTCTCACCTCACTCTCCAACGCTGGTACAGAGGTTCTTGGCTGATTGGATCCTGAGTTGTGGGCATCATGCCCTCCATGTCCACTCTCTCCCTCTAATTTGAGTAGAGTTTCCTCTGCTTTTTCCTCCGTAACTCTTCCCCGAGACAGCACTCTCCACTTTTGTTTAAACTGTCTTCTTCTAGACTACAGCAGTAAGCTCCCTCCCTACTCTGCCATCTTAATATCATAAATAAATAAATCTTTAAATGGGCCATCAAAGAAGGAGATACCTTTCTCTGAAGGGAGGAGAGAACTTCCACTTTGGCTATGAACTTGTCTAAATAAGATCAGAGTTGGTGAACTCAAGAGGCTTCCGTAGCCTTGGCAGCTCATGACAAGAGTCCAGAGTGATTACTGACGCCATAAACAAGAGTGTCAATTGTTAAATCAACAACAGGAGTCACTGTGCACTTACTCCTCATGTAGGATCTCTGTCCTTAATATGTTGTACTATGTGAATTAATGGTATAACTAGTACTCAAACAGTACTTTATACTTTGTGTTTCTGTGTGGGTGCAAACTGTTGAAATCTTTAGTTAGTACATACTAAACTGATCTTCTGTATATAATTGAAAATGAATCTTGATGAAGAATGGGATGGGAGAAGGAGTGGGAGATGGGATGATTACGGGTGGGAGGGTGGTTATGGGGGGAAAACGCTACTATAATCCAAAAATTGTACTTTGGAAATTTATATTTATTAAATAAAAGTTTAAAAAATACATAAATAAATAGATATTTTAAAAAGAGACATTTATTCGATGCCAACAGAAAGTCAAAGTAAGCAGGAATAGTTATATCAGAGAAAATAACCTTTAAGACAAAAACTGTGAAAAGAGAAAAAAATCAATATGTAATGATCAAAGGGTCAATTGAAGAAGTTATAACAATTTTAAATGTATATGCACATAAGACTGAAACATCCTCTTTTATAAAAGAAAAGTTTATTAGATCAAAATGGAGAGAATAGCTCCAATATAATAATATTGAGGGACTTCAATATCTCAGTTTCACCAATGAACAGATCATACAGACAAAACATCAAAGAGTTAAACTACACTATAGACCAAATGGACCTAACAGATAATTATAGAACATTGCTTCCAACAGCTGTTCATTACACATTCTTTTCATCACACATTCTTTTCATCAGATGTGGAATGTTTTTAAGATACATCATGTATTAGGCCTCAAAACACATCTCAACATATTGAAAAAAAATTGAAATCATGCTGTGTATCTTTTCAGACCACATGGAATAAAACTAAAAATCAACAACAAAAGATACTCTAGAAATTATACAAATAAGTGTCAAGTGAATAACATGCTCCTGAATGAAAAATGAATGGGTCATTGAAGAAAACAGAAGGGAAATATAAAAACTAATTGAAACTAGCAAAAAGAAAGCAAAAAAAAAAATGTATGGGATAGAGCAAAAGTGATACTAAGAGAGAAATTTGTGGCAATAAAAAAACCAGAAAAATACCAAGTAAATCACAGAACAATACATCTCAAGAAAAACAAGAACAAAGCAACCCAAAAGTTAGAAGGAAATAAGTAATAAGACAAGAAATAAATTAAATAGAAACTTTTAAAAATAATGAATAGAGCTGGTTTTTTGAAAAAAAATAAATGCTTTAGTTAGTATAAGGAAAAAATAGAGGACACTTAATAAATAAAACAAGAGTTGGAAAAGGAGCTAATATATCTGAAGTCACAGAAATATAAAGGATCATTTGGGACCACTATGAACAAGTGAATACCAACAAATAGGAAAACCTGTAAGAAACTGATAAACTTCTGGATATATATATATATATATATATATATATTTTGTTTATATATATATATATATATATATATATATATATATATAAAACTTAACAAAATTGAACCATAAAGACACAGAAAATCTGAACAGGTCAATACTGGGTTATGAGATTGAATCAATAACCAAAAGTTTTCCAGCAACGAAAAGCCCAAAACAAAATGGCTTCAGTGCTAAATTATACCAAATAGTTCAAGAACAACTAACAACAGCTCTTCTCAAACTATTCCAAAATATTGAAAGAGACAGACCCTTTTAAAGTCATCCTACTAAGACAGCATTAGCTTGATTCCAAAATAAATTGAACAAGAACACAGCAAAGAAAAAAAAACTATACACCAATATCCATGTTGAACATAGATGTAAAAATTCTCAACAGAATACCAGCAGATTAAATCCAACAACATGTCAAACCAATCATTCACCCTAGCCAAGTAGGATTTATCTCAGGGATGCAAGGATATTTCAACATACACAAACCAATAAACATGATAAATCACATCAAGCCAATGAAGAATGAAAATCATATGATCATTTCAATAGATGTAGAAAAAGCATTTGATAAATTTCAATATCCATTCATGATAAAAACCCTGAACAGATTAGATATGGGAGGAACATTTCTCAACATAAAAATGCTATGTGATAAAACACAGCCAACAATATATTGAATTGGGAAGAGTTGAAAGCATTTTCTCTAAGATCTAGAACCAGATGAGAATGTTCACTTTCACTGTGTTTTTTTTTCCCCAAAATGCCAAAACTCAAAAGTTTTGGCAAGAGAAGTTAGACAAAAGGAAGAAATGAAAGGCCCACAAAAAGGACATGAGGAAAACAAATTACCCCTGTTTGCAGAAAATATGATTATATACATACAGTGACCAAAAGACTCCCTCAGGAGACAACTGTAGGGGCTGCTGATGTGGTGCAGTGGATTAAGGGCATGGCCTGCAGTGCCAGCATCCCATACGGGCGCGGATTCAAGCCCTAGCTGCTCCACTTCTGATCCAGCTCCCTGCTAGTGCACATGGGAAAGCAGCCACAGGTGGCTCAAGCCCTTGGGCCCCTGCACCCATGTGGAAGACCCAGAAGAAGCTTTGGCCTGGCACACACTGGCCATTGCAGCCATTTGGAGAGTGAGCCAGCTGACAGAAGATCTCTCTCTGTCTCTCCCTTTCACTGTAACACTACCTTTCAAATAAATAAATCAATCGAGAGAGAGAGAGAGTATTAGAACTGATAAATTCAATAAAGTTGAAGGACAGAAATTCAACACACAAAAATCAATAGCATTTTTATATACCAATATGAATGAACTGAAAAAGAACTTTTTTAAAGTTTTTGTTTATTCATTTGAAAGGCAGAGGGGTTGGTGTTGCGATGTAATGGGTAAAGTCACCACCAGAAAACTAGGCATCCCATAAGTGCACCAGTTCGAGTACTGGTTGCACCACTTTTGATCCAGCTCTTTGCCAATGCACCTGGGAAAGTAGTGGAAGATACTCCAAGTGCTTGGGCTCCTACACTCACATGGGAGACCAGGAAGAAACTTGTGGCTTCTGACTTAGGATTGGCCCAGCTACAGCCATTATGGTCATTTGGGGAGTGAACCGGTGGATGAAAGACCTTTCTCTGTCTCTCCTTCTCTCTCTGTAAATCTTCCTTTCAAATAAACAAATAAATCTTTAAAAAAAAACTATCAAAAAATTGAAGGCAGAGATACAAAGAGAGAGATGAGACAAGAGAGAGAGAGAGAGAGAGAGAGAGAGAGAGAGAGAGAGAATCTTCCATCCACTGGTTCACTCTCCAAACGGCCACAATGGTTGGAGCTAGGCCGATTTTAAGCCAGGAGCCAGGAGCTTCTTTCAAGTCTCCCAATGTGAGTGCAGGGGCCCAATCACTTGAGCTATTTTCTACTGCTTTCCCAGGTTCATTAGCAGGGAGCTGGATTGGAATTGGAGTAGCCAAGACTCAAACCAGTGCCCGTAAGGAATGCAGGGGGAGGCTTAACCTTCTACACCACAGCACCAGCCCCAACAAAGAACTTTAAGAGCAACTTCACTCACAATAAATAAATTTAATCATAGATGTAAAAGATCTCTACAATGAAAATGATAAAACACCAATGAAAGAAATTGAAGAAGACACACAAAATGGAAAGACCTTCCATGTTCATGAATTGAAAGAATCAATATTGTAGGAATTCAGGTAGAAAAGAGGAAAAGCTGAGGTCTGACAGCCCTTGAAAAGCCCACTGGAAAGCTCTGAGCAACCTGTGGCATGCAGGCCACTAATTGACAGCTCAAGGCTATCTACAGTTTGACAGCTGCTGCAGACCTGCTGCAGGACAGCTGTGGTAGGGCCCACACAACAGCCCAGCCCATCCTGTTTGACAAGTCTTTCTGTGCACCATTCAGGCCAGCTTTCCATGCATCACCAAGCCCCCCAACCTTTCCACATGGGGGAAACTATTGGTTCCACAAGGTTACAAAATTAGGACCAGCACTAGCTAGAATCCAATATGGCTGCAGTTTTTTACAGTAAAATTATATTGGGTGGGGGGCAATTTCAAGATGGTGGAATACGGAAAGACGTACTATGCTAGACTAGGGATAGTTAGGAAAAAAAAGAGTATATGAAGTGCACTCTCAGGGGAGAATTGGACAGAAAACCGTAATGGAAATTCTATGGAATGAAGAGGAATGTGTGGACGTGTGTGGAAGGTGTGGGCATGCAGCATGAACGTGGACACAACACACTAAGCAGTCAAGAGCCAGAGCAGGTGGCAGCTTGGCGACTGAGGTGAGACCAAACTCCAGCAGGCTGTGGTGACACCACCAGAGGGAGAGCATGGCATGAGTCTGGGGCTAGGAGGTATCCATGGACCCAGATGAAGTCAAAGGGGTATGTTTCCTTTCATCCCATCCTCCCCATAACAGTGCCTGGCACCTGGCTGAGAGAGGGCTGGCACCATTTTGGGCTTGGGCAGCAGCTGTGCATGCCCTTGTGCATGTGCACAGCAACTGAGACAGGATGCCATCTTCTCAGCAGTACTGGCAGCAGTGGCAGGGAGAGGACAACATTCAACCAGTGGCTCTTGCATATGAGTGTGATCCGGAGACTGATCCAGAGTGAAGGGGAAAATCTGCAGTCCCCATTGACTTTGAGCCTGGTTGGAAGGATAGACAGAGCACTGGGCACCCATGTAGGACTGTGAGGTGCTCCCAGCCTCCCAACATTCTACAGGCTCCAGGGTTCAAGCCACCTATGTGGAGCAGCTACAGAAGTCTGGCTTGGGGAATATGTGCCTCTCCCTGGACTGGGCAGGCTGGCAGGACAGAGAAGAACCTCTGCACACAAAGACTGTGGAAACCCTGTGCTCTGCGACTGTGGTGCAGGGGGTAGCTAGGTTTATGAGTGATCACTGTGGTGGCTCCATATGCTCTGAGCTCCCTGGTTGCCTGGGACAGATCACTGCAGTGGGATCCATGCTTACAGTGAGGACTGCAGTTCATTTGTGTGGTTCATACAGCAGTGAGGATGAGTGCTGCACTTAATAGGCAGCTAAAACCTGGACACTGATCACCTTGGAGGAGATGAGGTGAGGGTGTGATCACACCAAAAAAAGTGACCAATTCTCCCCCTTCTGTTACCAAGAGTAGATCTACCATGCCCAAGGGGATGTTACCCTGAATACTCACCCTACTCTGACGCACTGACCAGAGATCCCTGGCCACACCCAGAACACACCTCTTGGAATTCACCAATAGTGCAGACATTCCACTAAGCCATAGAGGCATAATCCAAAGACAAAAGTCATCAGAGGAAAAAACCAACAAATATCACTACAAATGCCCAAAAATAGACATAGAAATTCAAGAAACAAGAATAAGAAAAACATCATGCCACCAAAGCAAGACAACAACATTTCACTATTACAATGTGAAGATGGGGCTGGCACTGTGGTGTAGTAGGCTAATCTTCCACCTGTGGTGTGGCACCGGCATCTCATTTGGACACCAGTTTTTGTCTCAGCTGCTCTTCTTCTGATCCAGTTGTCTACTATGGCCTGGGAAAGCACTAGAAGATGGCCCATGTGCTTGGGCTCCTACACTTATGTAGGAGACCCAGAAGAAGCTCCTGGTTCCTGAATTCAGATTGGCCCAGCTCTGGTCATTGTGACCATTTGGAGAGTGAACCAGTGGATGTAGGCCCTTTCTCTCTGTCTCTCCCTCACCCTCTCCCACTCACTGTCTGTAACCCTACCTCTCAAATAAATTCTAAAAAAATTAAAGAAATAAATAGAAGGGAACATTTAAAAATAGAATAAACTTTCCATTCATGGATTGGAGGAATCAATATCATAAATGCCCATACTATTGAAAGCAACTTATAGATTCAATGCAATCCCAATCAAAATACCAAGGATATTCTTCTCAGATATAGAAAAAAAGATGCTGAGATTCACATGGAAACACAAGAGATGCTGAATATCTAAGCAATCTTATACAACAAAAACAAAGCCGGAGGGATCATAATACCAGATTTCAAGACACACTACAGGGCAGTTAAAATCAAAACAGCCTGGGGCCAGCGCCGTGGCTCACTAGGCTAATCCTCCACCTTGCAGCGCCGGCACACTGGGTTCTAGTCCCAGTCGGGGCACCGGATTCTGTCCCAGTTGCCCCTCTTCCAGGCCAGCTCTCTGCTGTGGCCCAGGAGTGCAGTGGAGGATGGCCCAAGTGCTTGGGCCCTGCACCCCATGAGAGACCAGGAGAAGCTCCTGGCTCCTGCCATCGGATCAGCGCGGTGCGCTGGCCGCGGCGGCCATTGGAGGGTGAACCAACGGCAAAGGAAGACCTTTCTCTCTGTCTCTCTCTCTCACTATCCACTCTGCCTGTCAAAAAAAAAAAAATCAAAACAGCCTGGTACTAGCATATAAACAGACATGTAGACCAGTGGAACAAAATAGAAAATCCAGAAATCAACCCACGCATCTACAACCAACTTATTTTTTACAAAGGAGCTAAAATCAATTCCTGGAACATGAACATTTGTTCAGCAAAAGGTGCTGGGAAAACTGGATCTTCACATGCAGAAGTATACAAATAGACCCTATCTTAGACCTTACACAAAAATCTACTCAAAATCGATCAAAGACCAACATCTATGACCTGATACCATCAAATTACTGGAGAAAATTGGGGAAACCCTGCAAGACAGAGTTTCCAAGAAGGCAAAGACTTCTTGGAAAATACCCCCAGAAGCATAGGCAATCAAATCCAAAATCGAAAAATGGGATTAAACCAAGCTGAGGAGATTCTGCACTGCAAAAGAAACACTCACCAAAGTGAAGTCAAAAACAGATTGGGAGAAAATATTTGCAAACTATGCAACTGATAAAGAATTAACATCCAGAATCTCCAAAGATCTCCAACTAAAGACTGGATAAAAAAAAATTATGGTATATATACACTATGGAGTACTACTCAGCTGTATAAACAAATGAAATCCTGTCTTTTTGCAATAAAATGGATACAACTGGAAACCATTATACTTAGTGAAATAAGCCAATCCCAAAAAGACAGATATCATGTTTTCCCTGATCAGGAGTAACTGACAGAGTGTCAAAAATGCGATCTATTGGAGTGAATGGACATTTTGAGATTCAGTGATTGTTTACAGCCCTTGTTGCTTCTGCTGAGGAATAGTGTTATTTTTTTCATACTATTTGTTGAACTCTTTTACTTAGTGTAGGGTTAACCTTATGATTAAGCAAACTGAAAGTAAATCTCAGTAAATATTAGGAGTGGGAATGGGAGAAGGAGTAAGAGGAAGGGTTGGAGCATGGGTGGGAGGGACAGAAGTATCACTGTGTTTCTAAAGGTGTTTATGTGAAATACATGAAACTTGTATAATTTAAATAAAAATTTAATAATCTAAAAACATTTAAAAAATAAATATTAAAAAATTATATTGGGTGGCACTCCCACTCCCATCATGAGTATGACACCATGACACTTCTGATAGTTCAAAAAAAAAAAAAAGGCATGGAAATGAGTGGTGTTCAAGACCCATCCAAAACTTTGCCCCCTTTTGAATATTCAATTTGGATCTACCCTACACATCAGTCCCTAGGTACAAAGGAAAGGCTCAACCTTGTTGAGAGGCATTTTCTTTGTTGTTCAGGGTTTGTTCTTGGTTGAGGGTTTTTTCTTGTCTGGTGTCTTTTCTGTATTTTGGCTCTTTGTTCTCTCTCTCTCTCTCTCTCTCTCTCTCTCTCTCTCTTTCTCTCTCTCTCTTTTCTCTCTCTCCTCTCCCCTCTCCCCCTCCCCTCTCTCTCTCCTCTTCCTTCAGTTCTTGAGTTTTTCCTCTTGCTTTGCTCTAAATATATCCTGCTTCATGTACACCTTTATGCCTGCACTTTGAATTCTTTCACATGTGGACGGAAGAATCTGGAATAAGCCTAGTTGGGAGAGGGGTAGGATGTCAGACAGCCCACAAAAATATTAAAATGTCCATACTACCTAAGGCAATTTACAGATTCAATGCAATCTCCATCAAAAATGCCAATGATATTCTTCACAGAACTAGGGGAAAAAATCCTAAAATTCATATGGAAGCACAAATGATCCTAAATATAAAAGCAATCATGAACAAAAAGAACACAGCTGGAGGCATAACAATACCAAATTTCAAGATCTACTACAGAGTTATTGTAACCAAAACAGACTATGGGGGCAATGTTGTGCAATGGGTAAAGCTGCCACATGCAGCACCGGCATTCCATGTGGGCGCTGGTTCATGTCCTGGGTGCTCCACTTCTGATACAGCTCCCTGCTAGTGTTCCTGGGAAAGCAGTGGAGGATGGCCCAAGTATTTGGGTCCCTGCACCCACATGGGAGGCCCAGAGGAAGCTCCTGGCTTCAGACCACCCAAGTTCTGGCTGTTGCAGTGTTTAGGGTGGAAGATTCTCTCTCTCTCTCTCTCTCTCTCTCTCTCTCCCTCCCTCCCTCCCTCTCTGCCTGCCTCCCTCCCTCCCTCCCTCCCTCCCTCTCTGCCTGCCTCCCTCCCTCCCTTCCTCCCTCCCTCTCTGTAATGTTGAGAAAAGGAAACACTATATACTGCAGAAATACAAATTAATACAACCATTATGGAAAACGACATGGAGGTGCCTCAATTTATTTATTTATGTTTTTAGAAGTGCCTCAATTTAAAACTAAAAATAGATCTACCATATGACCCAGTTACCCCACTTCTGGGTCTATATCCAAGGAAAACTATATCAGCATGTGAAAGAGATACCTGCACTTCCATGTTCATTGCAGTAGTCTAAGTAGCCAAGATATGTCATCAACCTAAGTGTCCATCAGTGGATGAATGAATAAAGAAAATGTGGTGGGGGCCAGCACTGTAGCATAGTGGGTAAAGCCACTGCCTGCAGTGCCCACATCCCATATAGCCACTGGTTCAAGTCCCAGCTGCTCCACTTCCAATTCAGTTCTCTGCCATGGCCTGAGAAAGCAGTAGAAGATGGCCTAAGTCCTTGGGCCCCTGCACCCAGGTGGGAAGACCTGGAAGAAGCTCCTGGCCCCTGGCTTCAGATCGGTGCAGTTCCAGCTATTACAGCCATCTGGGAAGTAAACCAGCAGATGGAAGACCTCTCTCTCTCTCTCTCTCTGTCTCTCTCTCTCTGTCTCTCTCTCTCTGTCTCTCTCTCTCTCTCTCTCTCTCTCTCTTTCTCTGTCGTCTTCTCTCTCTGTGTAACTCTAACTTTCAAATAAATAAATTTTTTTTAAAATAAGAAAAGAAAATGTGGTATATACACACAATTAAATATTATTCAGCCACAAAAAAGAATGAAATCCTAACATTTGTGAGAAATTAATAGAACTAGAAATTATTATGTTAAGTGAAATAAAGCAGACACAGAAAGACAAACACTGCATGTTCTCTGTCATACTTGGAAGTTAAAAAATATACAGTCAATCTGAACTTAAGATAGTGATCAGCAAAGGCTAGGCTGGGGTGAGTTGGAGGATTAGGAGAGGTTAGATAAAGCTCACCAAAATACAGTCAGATAAACATAAAGAGTGTTCCACAGAAGAGTAGGGTGACTATAATAAGAACTATAAAAGAGGAGTTGGGGGGCTGCAAACACAAAGAAAAGATAAAGAAATGGAAGGGCTGTTTGGCCTGGTACGGTCAGTTTATACTGTGTATATTTATTGAAATATTGAACTATACTCTAAAAATTGCACAAGTATTACATGTTAATCCACAAAAAATTTTAAATACAAGATAAAGGTATTTAAATTTTTTTTCTAAATTTACCCTGCCGCATTATAAACTTCTGGCTCTATCTGCTTGCTAAGTCATTGAATATGTTCAATGAACTTTTGCTCAGTGTTTATAACATACTATAAATTGAGTAAAGCAAATGAGAAAGATACAATCTCTTTAAAAATCTTTTGAAAGATTTATTTATTTATTTGAAAGGCAGAGTTACAGATAGAGAGAAGGAAAGACAGACATCATCCATCCCCTGGTTCGCTCCCCAAATGGCCACAATGACCAGAGCTATGCCAGGCCAAAGCCAGGAATCAGGAGCTTCTTCTGGGTCTTCCACAAGGGTTCAGGAGTCCAGGGACTTGGGCTGTCTTTGGCTACTTTCCCAAGCACAATAGCAGGGACCTGGATCAGAAGCAGAGCAACCAGGACTCTAACTAGCACCCATATGGGATGCTGACATTACAGGCCACAGTTTAACCTGCTAAGCCACAGCATCAGCCCCAAAAGATACAATCTTTATATTCCTATAATTCATATTTTACTTATGCCATAATATAGTAAGTCCCATGATCGGTGAATCTCAAGTCCAGAACTAGAATCACCTATGAAGGTTTAAAATCTACAAATGCTATGTCCCCTCTAATTTAGTAAATCTGGTGGGACTCAAATGTATAAATTTCTAAACCTTCTTCAAGGGTTTTACTAAATAGCCAGGGTTGAGAGCCAGAAGATGTGTTGACAGCAGAAAGGAGATAGGAATGTGGAAATGTTTAGGTAAGCTCCGTATTGGAGGTTCAAATTATACTCTGAAGTATGAGTAGTTTCCAATGGGAGAAGAGAATTCCAGGAAAAGGGAAAGCGTAAAATTTGTAACCCAAGGTTTTTGAGTTTGTCAGTAAAATTTCTATTAATACACATTGTGGAGGAGAGTGATACTCTAAATAATATTTATAGAGTTAACTATACTACTGACGGGGTGAAGCCCTTTTGTTAATCAATGCAGTTAGTATATAGTATGGCAATCATTTTATTTTCATGTTTAGTTTCTTCTATACATTATGAATCTCCTCAGGAGAGGGACATCTGACAATAATGATAACCCCACAACTGATTCATAGTAGGTTTTTTCAACCCATATGTGTTGAATGAATGAATGAGGGTCTCTACCTCATTATCTTAATAATGGGAATTATAAGCCCAGTGACAGCTAGAGGTGCTCTAGCCTCTCAATTCCACTTTTAATATTATAAGTGATCACCTGTTCTTTGTCTATGTGTTGTGATCCTGTTTTGAAATACCAATGAATTTCTATATCATATAAGGACCTTTGCTTATTATATATGTATTCTCAAAGTGATATAAGATAATGCCTTTTTAAAAAAAAAAGTAATTTATGTTATTTTTAGGGAAGGGAAGTTTGTGCTTAATAAAACTGAGTTGTATGCTAGATACATTATATATCTATAAGCCTGATCTTTAAAATATCATTTAATTTTTACTCCTCACATTAGTATTGAAAATAATCTTTCCTTTTCATTATCACTTTAACCAATAAGGAAGCTGAACTCAGAATGTGCCAGGTCCAAGATCACGTGGCTCTGGGTAAAAGCAACAGGAATTGGAATTTGCTTTGTATTCTCTCAAAGCCCAGACTCTTTTCCTATTATATGCCCTTTTGGGTTATCCAAAGAATGCTTTATCAGGTTAGGTGGGTTGTCAGTAAATGCCTACCAAATCCATTAGCAAAGCTAGTTTGAACAGTTAAAAGTTAAAAATGAGCACACCCAGGGGTCCAGCACTGTGGTGCAGTGGGTTAAAGTCCCAGTCTGCAGTGTCAGTATCCCATATGGGTGCTGGTTCAAGTCCCGGCTGCTCCACTTCTGATCCTGCTCTTTGCTATGGCCTAGAAAAGCAGTAGAAGATGGCCCAAGTACTTGGACCCCTGTACCCGCGTGAGAGACCTGGAAGAAACTCCTGGCTCCTGGCTTTGGATCAGTTCAGCTCTGGCTGTTGTGGTCATTTGCGGAGTGAAACAGCGGAATGGAAGACCTCTCTCTGGCTCTGCCTCTCTCTCTGTGACTCTTTCAAATAAATAAAATAATTCTTAAAAAAAAAAAAAAAAGAGTACACATGGCACACTCTAAACTACCAGGTCATTTTGAAGATAACTGCAGAAACTTGATCAACTTCTCACCGGTAACATAGTTGTTTAATACAGTTTATGACAGTCTATGAGCATGAAGAGAAGTGTAGGCTTAACTTTGGTTGTTTTTTTTTAGGGGGAGGGGGAGTGGAGGGGACTGACTTTGCCTGATTGATTATTTTTTGACCATTTCTTCAATCTCCTGTACTTCTGAATAGCATGACCTGGAATGCTGGCAATTTTATGATTAATTTGGTCAGTATGAACAACCAGCTTGGTTGAGAATAATACTGAATTGATAACCAGAAAACAAAGCAGAGCTAAATACTAAATTAGATAACAAGGTTATTAGGCCATATTACAACTTGGCCAAAAGTCTTATTTATCCAAGTAGTTCATAAACATGGTGGTTAGATACAGAATAGGGGAGGAGAATGTGATGGAGAACCAGTGTATCCATCTCAAGAATGAGAAGATTGGGGCCGGCACTGTGGCATAGCAGGTTAAGCTGCCATCAGCTGTGCTGGTATCTCATATTGGCACCTGTTCGAGTCCTGACTGCTACACTTCCCACCCAGCCCCTACTAATGTGCCTGGGAAAGCAGATGGCTCAAGTGCTTGGGCCCCTGCACTCACATGGAAAACCTGGATGAAGTTCCTGGCTCCTGGCTTCAGCCTGGCCCAGACCTGGCTGTTGCAGACATTTGGGGCACCAGCAGATGGAAGATTCTCTCTCTCTCTCTCTCTCTCTCTCTCTCTACCTTTTTCTATCCCTTTTTCTAACTCTGACTTTCAAATAAATAAATCTTTTAGAAAAAGATTAAGAGGATTGTAGGATAGATAATATATAGACAAATAGGATCCTATTATGTACAGGATTCTCATATCTTCTCCAAATAGCATACCCACACTACAGCATTGGCTTGTTCATAGTGCCAAGAGGGTTATTCAGTGACAGACTCAAAACTCTACAGCCCACGGTGAATACTTTATTTGGAATCCTACTCCTTACAGCCTTCTCTTGGATCCATTTCCTATCTATATGTTAGAGATGGGTGGTATCCATGTTCTATGTGCATGAAATCTTGACTGTCCACCTTAGAGAGTCAACATGTAGGAATCAGTGGATGGTCCAGGGCAGAGATAGTCCCCAACATGTAGGGAATTACTCAGATAGAAGGAATCTCCTCAAACTGGGAGAGGCATCAAATTTCTTGTTCAGTCCTGGGACAGAAGTTATCCATTAACACGCAGGATTTCTATTTCATCAGACACTGAGTAGCATAGCTCAATATTCTATAACTCAGGCTGAAGAGAAGGTCTCCCCAAATCCCCTGACAAATTCTTCAAGAAACTGCAGAAATTGACCTAAAAAGAATTTAACCATAGGGAGATTATGAAAGCCCAAGAGCAAGATTTGCATACTTGTAACTATGCCTTCCCATTAACCCCCACCACATCAGGGCAATCATCCTCAGCAAGTAGGAAAACATGGTTGAGGAAAGGATGCCAGAATGCAGTTGAGTGGTGGTAAACTCTAAAGCCAGACACTATCACAAGAAGCAGCAGGAGGGAAATGGCAGAGATTGTGAGGCAATGAAATCGGGATATGGGCACGCTCAGTTTCTGGGCATTTTCTTTAGACCTGGAATGAATGAAGCCACCCTAGAATTCTGCCTGGAAGGAGGCACTTGGAGGGACCAGTGTCCCTGCTTTTGACTTGAGTACCATTTTGCCTTTTTAAAACTTTAAATATTATTTAATTTATTGGAAAGACAGAGAGAGAGAGAGAGAGAGATCGTCCACCTGCTGGTTCACTCCACAAATGCCCATAACAGCTAAAATTGCTACTGAAAGTGCTGAAAACTGCATTAAAAGTGCTTGAAACTTGAAGCCAGGAACTCAACCCAGACCTCCCAGTGGGTAGCAGAGACCCCCTGCTTGAACTATTAATTGCTGCCTTTCCAGACTGCACACTAGGAAAGCTGGAATCAGGAGCAGAGCTGGGACTCAAACCCAGGCACTTGGATATGAGATGTGGGTGTCTCAACCAGTGTCTTAATTGCTATACCAAAAGTATGCCCAAATATTTTGTTTTCTAAAAGTGATTTTGCATTTATTTGTTCTCTCATTTATTATGTACTATATTGTTATTGTTTTCAATCAAACCTGAGTTATTTTGGTGAATGTTCTACCCACGTTTATTTATAATTAATGAGCTTTGTAAGTGAAGAATTCAACATGTATTTATTTGGCAAAGCAGGATACAGAATGGTTCATCATTTGGACTCTGGATCTAGAAGAGTTCAGATCCCAATTCTCCCATTTACTATCTATTTTTGTAACCTTGAATATGCCCTTTAACCTCAATTTTCCTAAGTTTGATTAACAAAACCTATGTCACAAAAGTGCTATAGGAATAAATGATACAGATGTCTGTAAAGTGCTTACATCAGTGTCTACATATAGAAAATCTCAATAAATGCTATTATTTATTATTATAATTATTAGTAGGGTTTTAGAGTTCACAAACAATGTGATATGTATTTTCTCATATGAATCATTTAGTTGACATATGCGGGCCCTTCAAAAAGTTCATGGGAAATGCATGTTATGAAAAACACGCAGGGATTTGCAATTTTTCCCATCAAAATAAACTTTTAATCCATTTTTCCATGAATATGTTGAGGTACCCTTGCACAATGCAAGTTATGGGTACAAGACTGATAAGGAAAGGAAGTGACTGGCAAAGGGGTAATCCCTTCCTCTTTACTCTGGCATCTAATATTAGAAAAAGTTCAAAGCCATGCCATACTCTGGATCTCTTGTGCTCTCCTTTCTTACCTCCCACAGGCTTTTCAGCTCCTCTCTTCTTAATTTCAGGGTTGGAATGTCCCAACTGGAGGCCCAGAATGGCTGTAGCAAAACCCCATCTCCTCTTCACTTAGTCATCGAATCTTTCTTCATCTTACTCATAAAATAGCTGAGGCACTTTAAGGACAAGAGCACAGCACACAGGGCTCGCTCTCTAAGCAGGGCCTCTGTCTGGAGGAAATACCCAGGGCTGTGAGAAGTCCTGGGTGAAAGCCTGAATGTCACCAACAGTGCTTCCTCCATGCCTTACATGGGGATTCTCTGTGTGGCTGGGGAAATCCAGCTCAGTCATCTCTGAAGACCTTTGAACTACAGGCTTCATCTGCCACTCTGGTTACTTAAGATGGGTAGAGGTGACCAAGGGAACTGTCCCCACCCACACCCAACATTTCACACTTATTTCTCAAACCCTCCAAAATGTTCTGTCCTCTAGAAGGGCCATCACTATAATTCCCCACATTAGTCAGAATCCCAGGCTCAGCCCTCAGAAGGCTGTATGTGTGGAGCAGTTATGTCTGGCATTTTCTTTCCATAAGGCCCTCCAGTCACCAGTCATCAAAAATGATCACTCCTACCAACTTACTTGCCCTCCCACCCTTTTGAGATTGGACATTAAGAAACAGGCAGATCTTCCCAGCCCCTTGCTAGGCCACGTAAAATAAAGTTATTAGGCCGGCGCCTCAGTTCAATAGGCTAATCCTCTGCCTGCGGTGCCGGCACACTGGGTTCTAGTCCCAGTCGGGGCGCTGGATTCTGTCCCGGTTGCCCCTCTTCCAGGCCAGCTCTCTGCTGTGGCCCGGGAGTGCAGTGGAGGATGGCCCTGCACCCACATGGGAGACCAGGAGAAGCACATGGCTCCTGGCTTGGGATCAGCGTGGTGCACCGGCCGCGGCGCGCCAGCCGCAGCGCGCCAGCCGCGGCTGCCATTGGAGGGTGAACCAACGGCAAAGGAAGACCTTTCTCTCTGAATCTCTCTCCCTCTCTCTCTCTCACTGTCCACTCTGCCTGTCAAAAAAAAAATAAAATAAAATTATTAAAGAACTAAATTTGGAGCCAGTGCTGTGGCATAGTGGGTAAAGCCACTGCCTGCAGTGCTGGCATCCCATGAAGGTGCCGGTTCAAATCCTGGCTGTTCTGCTTCTGATCCAGCTCTCTGCTATGGCCTGGGAAAGCAGCAGAAGATGGTCCAAGTCCTTGGGCACCTGCACCCACATGGGAGACCAGGAAGAAGCTCCTGGATCCTGGCTTCGGATCAGCATAGCTCTGGTTGCTGCGTCCATTTGTAGAGTGAACCAGCAGATGGAAGACCTTTCTCTCTCTCTCCCTCTCTCTTTCTCTCTTTCTCCCTATCTCTTTCTCTCTCTCTCTGCCTCTCTGCAAATCCGCCTTTCAAATAAATAAATAAATCTTTAAAAAAACTAAATTCATAGAATATAATCAATAACTGGCATTAAATCAGTGTGAAATCTGAAACTTCTTTGTTCCACTGAAGTCCCTATTTTTTGAAAGCCTTTCCTTGCTCACAGCCAATGATGATACCAGGAATCTTTCTACCGAGACTTCTGAAGCCTCTACCAGGCTCTTCTGATTGATTCACCTCTCTGTCTCTTGTGAGTTCCACTTCTTGCTGTTCCATATCAGACACATTTTGAGTTGACTATTCATCAACTTGACATTTTTGAAACCCACAGCCTACATGTAGAACACTCAATTTCTTAATTGACAGGAAGTCCAAAATCTGTATTTCAGTTGCCTTGGTGTAATTTCCTTTTTTTCTCCCAATCCAACATATTGACTCTAGTTATCCTGTGTTTTTATCCAACAAATGGAACCAACATTAGGGCTGTTGATGTTGGAAGACTCCCCTCAGCTCTTCCTAAGATCAATCCTTGGGAATCTCCCTCACAACCCTTGCCCACTGATAGCAGCTATAATAGGATGAACAATGGCCACCCAGATATATCCCTAGAACCTGAAAATGTTCTCTTATTTAGAAAGGATCTTGGCAGATGTGATTACATTGAAGAATACTGATATGGGAATTCAATCCTAGATTATCCAGGTAGACTCTAAAAAAATCACAAATGTCCTTATAAAAGAGATAACACACAAGTAGAGAGGAAGAGGGAAATTTGAAATACAAAGAAGCTAATGTGAAGAATAAGCCTTGAAGGTTGATGAGTGGTGCAACCATAAGCCCAGGAATGCTGGAAGCCACAAGAAGCTAAAAGAAGCAAGGAACAGATTTTCCCCAAAAGTCTCTGGAAATCTAGTAGCATTACTGATCCCTTGATTTCAGCCAATGACACTGATTTTGGACTTCTGATCACAGAACTATGAGGTAATAAATTTCTATTATTTTAAACCACCAATTTGTGGTAATTTGTATCCACATAAAACTAATAGAGTTGTTATGCCCAAATGTCTTTCTACTGTATCTCACTCACTGTTGCATAGTTGGCTTAATTCCAAGTGTTAATTTGAGTGACTCTTGTGACCATCCCTTTCTTCATATCTTTCTAGGAAAAGAAGCCATGTTGCTGAAAGCAGCATATATTTTTAAAAGTTCTGTAGTCATCTTAGACTTCTGGAATATATTTTTCTTCTCTTTTTATTTATACTTTCTTAATAATTAATGGAAAAGAAAGTATTGTAAAAGCTGGTATTCTTGATATTCTTCCCAGTCAAAACTCTATTAATTAACCAATATATCTTAGCTCTTCAGTAGAATGATGGTTTTCATGATGCCCTTAGGACTTTACAGACCCCGATAAGTTTTCCAAGATGCTGAAAGAAAGGTCTAATTTATCAGTTTCTGCAAATCCTTAGAAAAACTCACAGCCATTTAATCTCTTTGGATCACTGGAGAGAGTTTTGAAACCATGGAGCTGATGGATTGAGGAGAAATGGAAAGGTAAGAGGACTGGATTTATTCATGATGTAATACATAGTAAAAGCAAAATAATGGAAGAGACAAATGATCAAGAGAAGTTAATATTTGATATAGGAGCTTACTGCTCTGGTCTAGGAGAATATGGTAAATGGAAGTGGAAAGAGTGCAGACACAGGGAAGAGTCAGAGAGAAAACAGCAGAGGAAACTGCACACATGGAGGGGCACAGTGGACCTACACGGAGGGCAAGCACACACACAACTCAGGACCTCAGCACCCAAGAGCCTCTGCACCAGCACTGCAGAGTGAGGTGAGACCAGACTACAACAGCCCAAACTACTGGCAAAAAAGCTGCAGAAAGAGCCTAGAGGGAATCTGGTGTTTGATCACAGGATTACTAGAAGTAAACAGAAGCAAATGCATGAAACAATGAAATCCATACATGACATGAAAGAAAATTTCTCCCAGGAAATTGAGATCTTAAGATGAAATCTTGGAAGTGAAGAATTCAATAGAACAAATAAAAAATACAGTAGAAAGTCTTAATAACCGAATTGGTGAAGCAAAGAAAGAATATAGAACTTAGAAAACAAAGCATAGAAAATTACAGTCAGACCAAACACAAGAAAAAGAAATTACAAAACTAAAAAAAACTATTGGTAATTTACAGGATACTGTCAAACAACCCAAAATGTGGGCTCTAGGAGTTCCTGAAGGCATGGAAAGAGAGAGAGGATTAAAAGGCCTTTTTAGTGAACTATTAACAGAAAATTTCCCTACTTTGGAGAAAGGAAAGGACATCCAAGTACTGAAAGCACATAGAACTCCTAATAGACATGACCAGAAAAGATCTTCACCATGACACATTGTAATCAAACTCATCACAGTAAACATAAAGAAAAGATTCTAAAAGGTGCGTGAGAGCAATGCCAGGTTACTTTGAGAGGATTTCCAATTAGACTCACAACAGACTTCTCATCAGAAACCTAAAGGCTAGGAGAAAATGGTGACATATATTCCAAGCCTTAAGAGAAAAGAACTGTCATCCCAGAATACTATACACTGCAAACTCTCGTTTAGGAGTGAAGGTGAAATAAATATCTTCATGACAAATAGAAACTGAAAGAATTAGTCACCAACTATCTAGCACTGCTGAAGATGCTTAAGGAAGTGCTGTACACAGAAACACAGAAACATGGTCATCACTATGAAAGAAGGTAAAGAAAGAAAATCTCCTAACAAAAGTACAAAGGAAATCCAAAGTGAACAATGGGAATATTTTAGGAAAAATGGGAGGGCAAAGTTACTTGTCAATAGTCACCTTGAATATAAATGGCCTCAACTCTCCAGTTAAAAGACACAGACTGGCTGAATGGATTAAAAAACAAAACCCATCTATTTGCTGCCTACAAGAAACACATCTCATCAACAAAAATGCACGCAGACTGAAATTGAAAGAAGGAAAATATATTCTATGCTAACAGAAGCCAAAAAAGAGCTGGTGTAGCCATCCCAATAGCAGAAAAAAAACAGACTTTAACACAAAAACTGTTAAAAGAGACAAATAAGGGCACTATGTAAAAAGTATGGGGTCAATTCAACCAGAAGATTTAACTATTAGAAACGTATATGCACCCAATTACAGGGTACCTGGATATTTAAAAGAAATGTTAGTGGAACTAAAGGGAGACATAGACTCAAATACAATAGTAATGGGGGACTTCAATACCCTACTTTCAGCAATGACAGGTGAACCAGACAGAAAATCAGCAAGGTAATAGCAGAATTAATCAACACTATAGACCAAATAGACCTAACAGTTATCTATAGAACTTTTCATCCTAAAATTGCAGAATACACATTCTTCTTACCAGTGCTTGGAACTTTCTCTAGGATTGACCATATGCTAGTTCATAAAGCATGTCTCAGCAAATATAAAAAAATCAAAATCATACCATGCATCCTTTCAGACCACAATGCAATGAAGCTGGAAATCTGCAACTCAGGAATCTCCAGGACATATGCAAGCACATACAGACTGAACAACATGATCCTGAATGAACAGTGGGTCATAGAAGAAATCAGAAGAGAAATCAAAAAATTTATCCCTGGTATACAGGGATGGTTCAACATTTGCAAATCAATCAATGTGATATATCACATTAAAAAAACTGAAGAACAAAAATCATATGATTATCTCAATAGATGCAGAGAAAGCACTTCAGAAAATACAACACAGCAGTGCCATTCATAATGAAAAAAACCTGAAAACAAACGATATCTTTCAATAGGTTAATGGGCAAACTGAGGTACAAAGGCAATGGCATGTTGTTCATCTATAAAAAGAAGTTTGTTATCAAATTACAAAAAGACATGCAAGGCACTCAGCCCTCTGCCTCTCTGCTGAGGCGCCCGCCTCACCTGGTCAGGTGCAATCTCTCCACTCAACATGTAACCTCGCTCCTCCTCCCCCCCTCAGTCTCTCAGGCTCTGTCTGGAGAGGTGCCCATCCGTCCTTATGGATGTCCCTTCCCTAATAAACCTTGCTATTTTACCTCCCCCCCCCCAAAAAAAAAGACATGGAATAAGACTCTGTCGCAAAAAATATCCTGCACAAAGAATCTCTGTGAGTGAGGCCCCAGTGGAAAGAAGAGGCCATCAAAGAAGGATGAACTTTTTTCTGAAGGGAGGAGAGAACTTCCACTTTGCTTATGGCCTTATCCAAATACTGTTGGTGTCTGTGGTCACAAAAGGCTCCAATAGTCTTGGCAGCTCATGGAAGAGCCTTGGGTGATCACTAATGTCATACATAAGAGTGTTAATTGTTAAATTAGCAAGAGGAGTCACTCTGCAGTAACTCCCTATGTAAGACCTCTGTCTGTAATGAGTTGTACTATGAGAATTAACTGCAAAATTTGTTCTCAAACTTCATATGTTGTGTTGGGGGGGGGGTGCATACTGTTGAAATCTTTACTTAGCATAGAGTTAGTCCTCTGTATATAAAGTTAAACTAAAAATGAACCATAATGAAGAATGGGATGGGAGAGGGAGTAAGAGGTGGGACAGGAGTCCGGGTGGGAGGGCTGCATGGGGGAAAGAACCACCATATTCCTGAAGTTGTACCTATGAAAAATGCATTCATTAAATAAAACCTTTAAAAAACTAAAAAAAAGACATGGAGGAATATTAAATGCATATTACTAAGTAAAAGAAGCCAATCTACAAAGCCTATATATGTATGATTCCAAATACATAACATTTTTTAAAAGGCAAAAGTGCAAATCCATTAAAAAAAAATCAGTGGTGGCCAGGGGTGGGAGGCCAGAAGCTATCAATAGGTAGAGCACAGAATATTTTTAGGTCAGTTAAACTACTCTGTATACTGTAATTGTAGATGTATACCTTTATAAATTTGTTCAAAACCATACAATATTCAACACAAACAGTGAAACATAATATAAACTATAGACCATAGTTAAAACAGTAAGAGTCAACAGTTATCTAAAAGAAAGTGATCATATATATTGATAATAGATCAATATCAACCTACCAATTTTCACAAATATACCACAATTATTTAAGAGTTTAATAACAGAGTAAATAGGGATGGGGTTAGAAATGAGGTGATAGAGATCCTAAATATCTCTCTCTCTACTTTCTATAAACGTAAAAATGCTTAAAAAAAAAAAAGAGAAAAAGAAAGAAAAAAGTCTATTAATAGGAAAAAAAGACTATTTCCCCAAATGTGGCATCATTTGGTTCATAATGAAATTAAATTCCAGTAGTTCCCTACAGAATATTAAGTATAAAGCTGACCCTTACAATATAATTATGCATAAAAAGCTGGTAAAATAAAATTATGAAAATATTAATATATTATATTAAAATTGAAACTGTATTTATATGTTGAATTTTTAAAGGCCAAGTTATAAACAGCAAAATGTGGCCGGCGCCGTGGCTCAACAGGCTAATCCTCCGCCTTGCGGCACCGGCACACCGGGTTCTAGTCCCGGTCGGGGCGCCGGATTCTGTCCCGGTTGCCCCTCTTCCAGGCCAGCCCTCTGCTGTGGCCCGGGAGTGCAGTGGAGGATGGCCCAGGTGCTTGGGCCCTGCACCCCATGGGGAGACCAGGAAAAGCACCTGGCTCCTGGCTCCTGCCATCGGACAAGCGCGGTGCGCCGGCCGCAGCGCGCCGGCCGCGGCGGCCATTGGAGGGTGAACCAATGGCAAAGGAAGACCTTTCTCTCTGTCCCTCTCTCTCTCACTGTCCACTCTGCCTGTAAAAAAAAAAAAAAAAAAAAAAAAAAAACAAAAAAAAAACAGCAAAATGGGGCCAGCACTGTGGTGTAGTGGAAAAAACCTCCACCTGCAGTGCCAGCATCCCATATGGGCGCCAGTTCGAGTCCCAGCTGCTCCACTTCTGATCCAGCTCTCTGCTATGGCCTGAGAAAGCAGTGGAAGATGGCCGAAGTCCTTAGGCCCCTGCACCTGCATGGGAAACTTGGAAAAAGCTCCTGGCTCCTTGCTTCAGATCAGCACAGCGCTGGCTGTTGTGGCTATCTGGGGAGTGAACCAATGAATGGAAGACTTCTCTCTCTCTCTCTCTCTGCCTCTGTAACTCTGCCTTTCAGACAAATAAATAAATTATTTTTAAAAATCAAAAGAAGGGAAAATATATTTGTAACAATAAAACATTCAAATGATAGGAATCTTTATTGGAAAATAGATTTTATACTCTGATAAAAAAATTAGGTAAATATTTGAATAGAAAAAGGGCATATTTTCGGGGACAGTGGCTTATTTAGAATTCTCTTAAATGAGGCCTGCGCCGTGACTCAATAGGCTAATCCTCTGCCTGCAGCACCAGCACACAGGGATCTAGTCCCGGTCGGGGTGCTGGATTCTGTCCTGATTGCTCTTCTTCCAGTTCATCTCTCTGCTGTGGCCCAGGAGGGCAGTGAAGGATGGCCCAAGTGCTTGGGTCCCTGCACCCACATGGGGGACCAGGAGGAAGCACCTGGCTCCTGGCTTTGGATCAGCGCCGTACGCTAGCTGCAGTGTGCTGGCCCCAGCGGCCATTGGGGGGTGAACCAACAGAAAAAAGGAAGACCTTTCTCTCTGTCTCTTTCTCTCTCACTGTCCACTCTGCCTGTCAAAAATAAAATAAAATAAAATAAAATAAAATAGGCAAAGAAAATGAAGAGGGGTGTCATAAAAGAAGATGTATAAGTGAATAATAATGTTCAAAACACCCAAGTTGAAATAATAATCAAAGAAATGAAGAATGCCATAACTCACTTGTCTAGAGGGTGTGGAAAATTGAATACTCTCCTACTGCTCATCATTGCATAACAGGCTGTGAACTTCATTGGGCAATTTGTCAATATACATAAAAAGCCTTAAAATATACATATTATTTGACTTATAATTCTACTCTCATTTGTACTTGAAAAATAATACAGAGAAATTAGCAATGCCCAGCAATTTTATATTACTGCCTCAATTATAATAGGTAAAACTGGAAATAATCTATATGTAGGAGATTGATTAAATTAATATTAGGCTGCCATTCAATAATATATGATAAAGCTATCAAAATAGCAGTAAAATGTCTATATATTATTAAATTAGAAAAAGCTTCAAGATAAGCTGTGTCAAAAGAGCTAATGTACAGAAACATGAGTGGCAGTATTGTATAGTGGGCTGATGCCAGGGCATTCGCAAAAGACAAGCTTGTAATTGAATCTCTGGGCCCAGGCACTTATTGGCTGGGGAAACTTGGACAAATTAGGGAACTCCCCTAAGCTTTAGTTTCAGGATAATAACAGCATACACCCCCTAGAGATGTTGTGAAAATTAAATGAAATAAGCAAAGTTCTAAGAAATGGTGAAGAAAATTGTCTAAAACTTAACTAAAATCTTGATAATGGTTGCCTTTGAATGGTTTTGGGTGACTTATGCCTTCTTTTATACTTTCCTGAATTTAATTTAAAAATATATATGAAAATATTGGATTTTTACTCAAAGAAACAAAAAAAAACACTATTTATTACATACAAAGAAAATGATGAAAATAATTCTGTATTATTTTCAAGTTTATAATGAAAATGTATTTATTTACTCCTCAGGAAAATTTAAAAAACAGACTGCCAGGAAATACACTAAACTATTTAGAGCAATCACTGATGTCTGGATTATAGATGATTCCATTTGCTAAGCTTATATCAATGCACATGTAATACTTGTAAAATAAAGGATGTTATAAAGAAAAAAATTTGTGATGTAAATCATTTACTGAAATAGAATTAGTTTTATAAATAGATTACTAAGTGGAAAAACCCTACAAAACAAAATAGCAAGTTTTGATGATTTTTGTTTTAAAATACACACACACATAGTAAAAAACAGTGGAAGTACAGACATTACAATGTTAGTGATTATCTTTGAGTGACAGAATTATGGCTAATTTTTGTTTCATATTTTATTTTTGTGTTTCAAATTTTATTAATAATTTATGAATTTTACTGGATTTTAAAATCAGTATTAAATATATAAAAAAAGTTAGAAGTATATAAAAGATAGTAAAAGAAATTATAAGGTGGGAGTTTGACATAGCAATTATATGCTTTTAGGGATGCCCACATCACTTACTGGAGGGCTTGGTTTTAAGTCCCAGCTTCACTCCCAATTCAGGCTTCTCACTAATGTGCACTCTGGGAGGCAGCGATGCTTGCTGAAGTAGGTGGGTCCCTGCCATTCATATGGGAGACCAGGATTCAGTTTCTGGTTATTGGCTCAGCTGGCTTAACCCCGGCTGTTGTGGGTATTTGAGGAGTGAACCAATGGATAGGAGAGCTCGCTCGCGTGCTCTCTCTCTCTCTCTCTCTCTCACTTCCCTTTCTGTCTCTCTCTCTCCTTTTCAAATAAATAAGAATTTTTAAAAAATAAAAACAACAAATTACTTGGATCAGAACCCATGGACCTTCATATCAAACTCTCATATGGTATGCTAGAACTGCAATGTGACTTTTATAATTAGAACATAGAAAAGGACTTTTAAAATATTCTCTGTATTCAGAAAAAGAAAATCAGGTTAAAATTATGACATTCTAACTTCCATGTGCTAGGGTAAGGCCAGCACATAGCAAGGCTGCCTGCTTTCCTACAGAGTTGCAACTAAACATTACCATGGACTAGCAAAACTAAGAATTTACAATGTTGACCCCCATCTTCCCTGTGTCATTAGCAGGTCTCTTTTTCTCATATTCACCACCTTTCCACAGCCTCGAGATTCATGCCATTGCTCCTGTCAATTCTAGATCCTCACTCCTAAGCAAAGATTTTGTAGAGAAGGTACCTACCTCACATCTGACTGTATTCCTTCAAATTCACAAATGTGCAAATAAGTGCTTTTGTAGTCTCGAGCTATCTATCAAGGGTACCTTTTCTGATGTTGGTAATCATTAATGGAAGCTTTGGGCAAGACCCCCTCTCTGCAAGAATCCGTCCCATGAACTTCCTGTTTCTTAAATCTTAGTCTTCTGTGTGGCTACACCAAATGCCACTCTCACACAGGAGATGGAAACAATCTGGCCAAAGTCCTGAATCATGCAAATGGCTGCACAAGCTTCCTACCAACACATGCACAAAGGACGCTCCAGGCACATGCCCATTCTTTGCACTAGCTTGAATGACCCAAACCCTAACTGGTCTCTCGCTCAGCAGCTGGCTCGACAATGCGGACTCCCCTGGGATACTTTACCCTTCTGACTTAAGAATATCCCAGACCAGGTAGGGAAGACGTGAAAAGACAAAAACATCATGCACTAACCCAATCCGGGCGTCTCCAGAGATCACTGCCAGGGAATATATTCTCTCAGCCCACTTCCACTTGTAAGCATTTTACTTCTACAACAAAATCTTCAGGACAATTATTTTATTTCTCTACAATTTCCGTTTTGTCCCAGATTCACTTCGGAGATTTTTTTCTCTTTGGAAAGAAGGATGGAAACCTTGAGCTCCCCCTGGAGGCAGGAGTGTGTTAATAAGAGCTCCTAGGACTGGGGTTCTTGACTCCTCCCAGTTCATCTTAACATCAACCTTCCTCAAGGGCACTGTGGACTTTTGCTTATTTCCAGGGCTGCCTACAACTTCCACAACATCTCATTGGAACTTTCACTTTCCCTTTATTTTAGCTACTCTAGTCTTGATAATAAGAATACCTAGCCCTGCTGCATAAGCAACACAGCCTGTTTCTCAGTTTTGTCTTCCATTTTCTCCTCTGATACAGTCTGTCAGTTCTACTTGACATCTCTCCAGCTCATATTGCTGCCCTCCTCTGTATCTTCATGATTGCTCTTCATTTTTCATAGAATTATTTTCCAAATCTCAGCTCTTAGCACCTCATGAAAATCTTTTCCATTATTCAAAAGCTCATCCCCAGGCCACTTTCCCCATCATTATCCCTGAAATTCTTTAGAATTTGCTTACAAAGCTCTTATCATATACTGACTTGTATTTTAATTATTTCTCTCTGTATTATTTGACTGTATTCAACCAAATGCCCAGCATGGTATCTAAGATCCAACTAACATATAGTTAGAAATCATTAGATAAATATTGAATTAGATTGTTCAATTCTGATTTCAAGAAAACCCTCAACCTTCTAAGAACAGAAATCACTGTAAGAGGAGATAGAAAGCTAAAGGGGCCCGGCGCCGTGGCTCAACAGGCTAATCCTCCACCTTGCGGTGCCGGCACACCGGGTTCTAGTCCTGGTCGGGGCACCGGATTCTGTCCCGGTTGCCCTCTTCCAGGCCAGCCCTCTGCTGTGGCCCAGGAGTGCAGTGGAGGATGGCCCAAGTGCTTGGGCCCTGCACCCCATGGGAGACCAGGAAAAAGCACCTAGCACCTGGCTCCTGCCATCGGATGAGCGCGGTGCGCCGGCCGCAACGCGCCATCCGCGGCAGCCATTGGAGGGTGAACCAACGGCAAGAGGAAGACCTTTCTCTCTGTCTCTCTCTCTCTCTCTCACTGTCCACTCTGCCTGTCAAAAAAAAAAAAAAAAGAAAGAAAGCTAAAGGGAGGAAGAGCAAAGACAGAGAAAGAAAAGTTGACATTGGACAAATGATATGAAATCACAGTATGTTGCTGTGGAAAAAGCACTAGACCAAGGGTCAAGAAACTGGGCTCAGGTTTCACTTAGCCATTAATGGCTAAATGACCACTAAAGTACTCTCTGGGCCTAGGCACCTTTTCTAAAGAACAAAGGCATAGGTTATATGAACTCTGAAGTTTATAAAATTCTGTCACCATCTCCACATTCAAGAATAATGATAGCTGATTACACAAGACAGCATTCAGATTTCACCTACCACACAGAGCCTGGCATATTATGTGTGCTGATAAATGATAGTTCTTCTTCTCACACAAAATAGAAATATTCTCAATTTTAAATTTGCCTTTATCTCTTTTTATTTTTTTTTTTATTTTTTTTATACTTTTTTTTTTTTGACAGGCAGAGTGGACAGTGAGAGAGAGAGAGAGACAGAGAGAAAGGTCTTCCTTTTGCCGTTGGTTCACCCTCCAATGGCCGCCGCAGACGGCGCGCTGCGGCCGGCGCACCGCGCTTGTCCGATGGCAGGAGCCAGGAGCCAGGTGCTTTTCCTGGTCTCCCCATGGGGTGCAGGGCCCAAGCACCTGGGCCATCCTCCACTGCACTCCCGGGCCACAGCAGAGGGCTGGCCTGGAAGAGGGGCAACCGGGACAGAATCCGGCGCCCCGAGCGGGACTAGAACCCGGTGTGCCGGCGCTGCAAAGCGGAGGATTAGCCTGTTGAGCCATGGCGCCGGCCTGCCTTTATCTCTTGAATATGAAGGTACATCGAAATATTTTCCTGATAACATGGTAACAGAGAATTACACAATTTATTTATTCAAAATTACTGTAGGTTTGGGCAGTCAGCCTGGTGCTTAAGAAGCTAATTAAGATCACACATCAGAGTACCAGGTTTGCTACCTACATTCCACTCCTGATTTCAGTTTCCTAATAATACAGACCCTAAGGGTCAGCAAATATGACTCAAGGAATTGGGTTCTTGCCACACACATGAGAAACTTGGGTTAAATTCCTGGCTTTGATTCAGTCTAAACATGCCTGGTATAGGCATTTGAGGAGAGAACTAGAAAATAGGCACTCTCCGTGTGTCTATCCATTTCTATATCTGTCTCTCTGCCTCTCAAATTAATATATATATACACACACACACACACACATTTATATATGGAACATTTGTTTTCTACTGTCAATATGTATTTTATGAAAGAATTATTCCAGTTGAGTAATCCATTAACCTGAACATTTTTTCCTCCAGGACTTGCCTTATGCTGTTTCAAGTGGAAATTTCCATTGCGACATTACTTTTTGAGTTAAGTGAAGAACTAAAAAATAGCTATGCTTAAGTAAATTTTAAGTCAACCATATTGTGATCTGGGAAGATAGGAAAATTATCTGGTATATCTGGTAAAGACTTATCTAAATACTAAGTGAGAGGAGAAAGGTAACAGAAGCCAAAAAAAAAAAAAAAAGGGAAATAATTTAAATAAAGTACATCAGGAAAATAAGCAGATCCTGGGGAATTAAACTAAAGTTTCTGAAATCTAAGATAGTTATAAATGTTAAGATTAATATGCATAGCAACAACTCATTTATCAAAGGTTTTAGAGAAAAGACAAGTTCTATTGTGGCACATTTTGAGTTTTGGGTTTTTGTTTTTTTTTTTTTTGACAGTCAGAGTTAGACAGTGAGAGAGAAAGACAGAGAGAAAGGTCTTCCTTCTGTTGGTTCACCCCCCAAATTGCCGCTATGGCCGGCACACTGCGCTGATCCGAAACCAGGAGCCAGGTGTTTCCTCCTGGTCTGCTATGCGGGTGCAGGGCCCAAGCACTTGGGCCATCCTCCACTGCACTCCCGGGCCACATCAGAGAGCTAGTCTGGAAGAGGAGCAACCAGGACAGAACCAGCACCCCAACTGGGACTAGAACTCGGAGTGCTGGCACTGCAGGCGGAGGATTAGCCTAGTGAGCTGGCTAATTAGCCTAGTGAGCTGGCTAGCCACATTCTGAGTTTATTAAAGTTTAGTTCTTTGTATTTCTTAAAAGCTGACTTAATTTCATTGTTTCATAATGACATTTTCCTGACTCATTTAAGAGAATTCTAAATAAGCCACTGTCCCCAAACATATGCGTTGTTCTGAACCAGGCATTTGGCATAGTAGTTAAAACACCACTTGGGACACCGGCGCCCCATATTGGAGTTACGGGTTTGAGTCCTGGCTCTGCTCCTGATTCCAACTTCCCTTGAGAGGCAGTCATGATGGTGCAAGTGGTTGGTCTCTACCATGCATTTGGGAGACTCAAATTGAGCTTCTGGCTCCTAGCTTTGGTCCCAGCTAGAGGCCACTTCAGGCATTTGGAGAGCGGATAAGCAGATGAGACTCTCTCTACATGTCTGTCTATCTGTCTGTCTCTCAAATGAAAACAAGAAATATGGAGTATCTCACTCCTCGGTGCCTTTGTGGGTGCTGTTCCCTCCTACTGGAAGTCTTCCTTCCTTCCCTAGTCTTCAAAACCTGTTTTAAGTCTCTGTAAAGACATCCTGTATTCCAGGCAGCAAAATAAATTGTTTCACTGTGCTCCAACAGTCTTGGATCTTAGCTTTAGCATATTCATAATCACTGAGACCCTCACTGGGTAAATGCCAATTGTACCCAGTTGGGGATCAATATGGGATGTGAGGAGGCAACTAGTTAGGATGGCAGTACTCAATTATGTGCACTTCTTAAATTGAGCCTTTAATGCTATTATCTATTTTTTTAAAAATTTGTGAAAATATTTTCTTCTAAAGTTTTCTTCTGAGAACATTCTGAGAAATGAAACTGGGGAGAGGGGATTCTACAGGAGGAGGGTACTGAGATAGGAGGTGAAGACGAGAAACTCCAGGTTCAGAATCTTTGCGAGAGGAGAGGTCTAAGTTTAACCTCTGCTCACCTAATTAAACTCCTACAGTTCTTCAGATTTCAGCTTCCTCAGAAAACTATTTTATGATCTTCCTGAGAAGGGTAATCATAGCTTCTTATAGTTTTTATTCACAGCACTTACCACAGTTGTAAATACATCTGTATATATAATCCTTTGCCATCTATTTCCACCAGTAGGCTCATGAAAGTAGGGACTCATATCTGGTTTTTCCCTCTTATATGCCCTAGGAAAGAGCATGGCACATAATGCATTTTCAATATCTGTTTAATATGATTGCATGAAAGGCAATAGGGTAAAGAGATTTGAAGCATAACTTAAAGGAAATGTTTACAGTAACTTGTGAGATTGCCAGTGATCAATGACAGAATCATGGAGGTATGAGGACTTGGTGAGGGGGAAAGAGAAGTTTTTCTTCCCTGGGACACCAAAAATGTAGTACGTTTTTTACTACTATTTCTCCAACTCTCTGACACCAACTGCATGTCAAATAATTCAATTCAGTTCTGAGCCTATCTATCTATAATTAATGTGGTAGATCCCACAGGTTAAATGGCTCAGTCCCATTAAACCACAGCGTCCAGATGCCATTTGCAAGTCCCAGATCACTAATACTTTGATCAGAGAGAGCCAAACTGGGATTCCCACATTCCATTCTCGATGTTTGTTAATTTGCTAGAATGGCTCACAGATCTCAGGAGGTCACTTTACTAATGTTTTCCAATTTATTGTGAAGGACACAAATGAACAGCAGATGAAGCAGCACACAACGCGAGGTCCAGAGTGGGGCTGAGCCCAGGAGCCCTGGTGGAGTCTGGGTGCACCACCTTCCCAGCATTTTGATGTGCTCACTACCTGGAAGCTCTCCAAACCTCATTGTTTATGTGTTTTAATGGAGGTCTCATTATGTAGGCATGATTCTTTAAATCATTGGCCAATGGTAAATGAACTCAATCTCCAGCTCCTCTCTCCTCCCTGGAGGCTGAGTGGTAGAGCTAAAATTCCACGTTTCCAATTAAATCTTGGTTTTTCTGGCTACCATCCCCCAGAATGAAGCTGTCTTGTCTAGGGGCCAAGAGTTGGTACAGTGAAACAAAAGATGCTCTTATCACCCTTACCACTCAGGAAATTCCAAGGGTTTTAGGAACTCCATGACAGGAACCTGGACAAATACCAAATATCCTTCTATGATACCACAGAGTGGCAATGAATTTGTGGGCATAAATTTAAGGTTTTTTCTGTTAATAAGTAGTCCACAATGGTGATTCCAACAATTTTGTTAGCCGAAGTTTCGAAAGAAATAATAAATCATTAGGTTGAACTTGCATTTCATTGCAATTTATTTCCCACTAACTTCTTAAATAGACTAATAACATCAGCATGTTTTCAATCAGTGATTACAACCCTCCACTCCCCCACTTCATCTAGCTGCAGTATCATCTTATTCTGAGTCATTTATTTGATAATTAGATGCTACACTCATGAGAATGTGCGCCTGAACTAAAAATTCTGGTGCAGGGTTCTGGATAACTTTTCTAGGAAGTCAGAGGTAGATGCCTTTTAACAACTATGGCCCTCCCATGAGACATATGAGTTATGATTTGAACTTTCTCCTACTTTCTAACATTTAACCCATCCAAATGTGCTTTCACTACACGTTGATTATTAATTTAAGAGAATAAATCAGACCTTGTGAACTTATTGGTGCTGCTCAAATTGTATTGACCAGGTAAGAGAAAGCACATCAGCATCCCCTTTCTACCACGTGAAGACAGCAAGAAAGTGGCTATTCGCAAGCCAGAAAGACAATCCTCACGATAAACAAAACAGGCTGGCATCCTGATTTTGGGCTTTCCAGTGTCCAGAACTATCAAACCACAGAAAATAGAAAGTAGAGACCCCCAAAACACCCAGAAGTCTGTAAGCCCCATGTTTGTCCCCTCCATCTGCTTGCCATCCCCCTGATATCACCAAGGGGACTATCTAGCACAAATGTATGGAAATGCTGTCAGCATCCCTGAAGGTAGATGATGATAACAAGGACTGTAGAGTCAACTGGGACAGGATGATACCAGAAATAGAAATTAGAAACTGGAAATTGTTTTTATATCAGAGGTGTAACAGTACAGACATGAAGTGCTGGAACTGTGTGTGTAACAAAGTCAGCAACCTCAAATCCTCAGGATCCCTGGTCGGAGGTGGAATGTGCTCAACTGGGCCATCTCTGCCAGGCTTATTGCCAAGATGATAAACTGAGGGTACTGAGGAAGGCAATGACCCTTCAGGCCATCTGTGAGCACCAGACAGCCTAGCAAGACAGCACTACCACTGACCTATTCCAGTGATACAAATGTAAAATGAACTGCATCCATAACCATGTGTAGACACAATGCCAAAGAGCCCATGACTGCCTTTGTCTTACACAGTGAATGTGGCAGTTCTGGAAGTTCTGCTGATAGAACCACCTGCTTGACTGCAGTGAATAAGGTGAGGAAGGACAAAGAAGAAGCACTAAATCATCTGAGCTGGTCAAAAAATAAAAGTAGAAATGCAAAATTAAAAAGAGAATCATATGCAATCTACAGATTTAAATATTTGGTCATTTATTCCTTCAACAAGTGTTCGTTGATTGTCTCCTGTATCTCTGATACTAGGCATATAAGAGGCCTATATGATAAGGTGAAAACAGGTGATAAATAGGATATGAAGTGAATTCAACATATAGCCTGCTTTGATGAAACTTGCAGTCTTGGTTGGGAGAAAACCAAATCCATAATTAATGCCAAGATAAATTAAGGCTTCTATTGAACTGTGGGAAAAAGATAATCCCATTTGATTAGGAAAGATTCCCTGGCAACCTAAATTCCATAGGATGAGCTAAATTATAAGGACGATATATTTTAAGTAACAGGGAACACATATATGGGAGAGAATCCAATTTAATAAACTACAAGTCACTCACTGCAAGTCTTTTACTTAAAAACTTTCAACTTCTAAACATTCAAAAACAAGGGTGAAAATATGCCAAAGGGAGTAGTGGGCAGATGAGGTCATTTTAGTGGTAGCTTTGTGAAGACTAGGTTATTCCTTAATCTATGGCAGGATGATAAACACAAATGCTTACCATTGGTGCAGCTGGCAGGGAAAGTGCTATGGTTTGAAGACAGTTGTCCTCTCCAAAACTCATGCTGGAGTTTAATCCCACTGTAAAGTATTAAGAGGATAGGAATTTGTAGCATTTAGAGGTGGGCCTTTGACAAGTGATTAGGATATCAAGATGGAGTCCCCCATGATTGAATATTGGTAACAAAGTTGAGTATTTGGCCTACTAGTTAAGACAGTGCTTGGGATACCTACATGCCATATCAGAGGGCCAGGACATGAGCCCTGGCTCCCCTCCCATTCTAGCTTCCCGGTTATGTGCAATCTGGGAGGCAGTAAGTGATGGTTCAAGTAACTGGTTCCCTACCATCCATGTGGAAGACCTGGATTAAGTTCCAACCCTTGGCTCAGCCTTAGTTGGGGTGTGAACAAGTGGTTGGGAACTCCACCTCTATTTTCTTCAGTTTCCCAAACAACTAAAAATTTAAAAATCTAAAAAATTTACATAGTATAAAAAGATATATAGTAAAAACACAACAACAACCACAAAAAATAAATCTTCCTTCTACTTTAGATACCCTGTTGTTCTAATGACCACTGTTAAGAGTTTTCTATATTTTTTGCCAGCATTGTGCACAGTGGATTAATCTGCCACTTGTGATGCCAGCATCCCATGTCAGAGCACTGGTTTGAGTCGTAGGTGCTCTGCTTCTGATCCAGCTCCATCTAATGTTCCTGAGAAAGAAGAAAAGGGTGGCCAAAGTACTTGGACCCCTATCACTCATGTGGAAAATCCAGATGGAATTCCTGGATCCTGGCCATTGCAGCCATTTGAGGGAATGAAATAGCAGATGGAAGATTTCTCCCTCTCTCTTTTTTTTTTTTTCTCTCTCTCTTCCCTTCTCCTAGTCTGCCTATCAAATAAATAAAACATAAACAGATATTTTTAAAAGTCCTGCTATATCCAATGACCTGAAAGAGTTTCATATGCTTTCCTCTAGTATGTTCAGAATTCTTTTTTTTTTTTTTAATTTGACAGGTAGAGTTAGACAGTGAGAGAGAGAGAGAGACAGAGAGAAAGGTTTTCCTTCGGTTGGTTCACGCCCCAAATGGCCGCTACAGCTGGTGCTATGCCGATCCGAAGCCAGGAGCCAGGTGCTTCTTCCTGGTCTCCCATGTGGGTGCAGGGCACAAGCACTTGGGCCATCCTTTACTGCCCTCTTGGGCCACAGCAGAGAGCTGGACTGGAAGAGGAGCAACCGGGACCAGAACCCAGCGCCCATATGGGATGCCAGCACTGCAGGCAGAAGATTAGCCAAGCGAGCCACGGTGCCGGCCCCCATGTTCAAAGTTCTTTAATTACTTTTTGTTTATTTTTGTACATGATGAGAGATGAGGTCTAATTTAATACTTCTGCATGTATATATCCTATATTCTCAGCACCATTTATTGAGAAGATTGTCTTTTTTCCAATGCGTGTTCTTTGCACTTTGTCAAAGATCAGCTGGCTCTAGATGTGTGGATTTATTTCTACAGTGTTTATTCTTTTTGCTCAAGATTGCTTTGGCTATTCAGGGACTTTTGTCATTCCATAAAAATTTTAGTAGTGCTTTTTCTAGTTCTGTGAAAGCTGTCAATGATATCTTGATAGAGATTCCATTGAACCTATATATTATATTTGGGTAGTGTATATATTTTACTGATATTGATTCTTCCAATTCTTTTTTTTTTTTTTTTTGACAGGCAGAGTGGACAGTGAGAGAGAGAGAGAGAGAGACAGAGAGAAAGGTCTTCCTTTGCCGTTGGTTCACCCTCCAATGGCCGCCGTGGTCGGCGCGCTGCGGCCGGCGCACCGCGCTCATCCGATGGCAGGAGCCAGGTTCTAGGTGCTTATCCTGGTCTCCCATGGGGTGCAGGGCCCAAGCACTTGGGCCATCCTCCACTGCACTCCTGGGCCACAGCAGAGGGCTGGCCTGGAAGAGGGGCAACCGGGACAGAATCCGGCGCCCCGACCAGGACTAGAACCCGGTGTGCCGGTGCCGCAAGGCGGAGGATTAGCCTGTTGAGCCACGGCGCCGGCCTGATTCTTCCAATTCTTAAACACAGATACCTTTTCATTTCTTGAGCTCTTTTCAATTTCTTTCCACAGCGATTTTTAGTTTTCATTGCATAGAATTTACACCTCTTTGGTTAAATTTATTTCTGAGTTTTTATTTAATGGATGCAAATTTTTCATAGATACAACTTTAGGAATACAGTGGTTCTTTCCCCCATACCCACCCTCTCCCCCTTCCAACTCCCATCCCACCTCTTTCTCCCTCTCCCATCTCCTTCTTCATTATGGTTCATTTTTAGTTTGACTTTATATACAGAGGACCAACTCCATGCTAAGCATAGACTTCAACAGTTTACACCTATGCATACACACAACATATAGCATACCATTTGGGAACAAAATTTGCAGTCGATTCTCACAGTACAACTCATTAGGAACAGAGGTCCTATATTGTGAATAAGTGCCAGTGACTTTTGTGGTTCCTTTAACAATTAACACTCCTATTTATGATGTCAGTGGTCACCCGAGGCTCTTGCCATGGGCTGCCAAGGCTATGGAAGCCTTCTGTGACCACAGACTTCATCGATATTTGGACACGGCCATAAGCAAAGTGGATGTTCTCTCCTCCCTTCAGAGAAGAGAACGTCCTTTTTTGATGACCCTTTCTTTCCACTGAGGTCTCACAGAGATCCTCCATGTAAAATATTAAATTTATTTCTAGGTATTTTTTGTAACTACTAGACATGGGATTGCTTTCTTGATTTCTTTTTCAGAAAATTTGCTATTGTTATATAACAATGTTACAAATTTTTGTATTCTGCAAATTTACTGAATCTGTTTATTAGTTCTCAAAGCTTTTTGGTGAAGTACTGGTATTTTTTATATAGAAGATCATATCTTATATAAATTTTTTTCTTTTTTTAAATATTTATTTATTTGAAAGTCAGAGTTACACAGAGAGAGAAGAGGCAGAGAGAGAGGAGAGGTCTTCTATCTGCTGGTTCACTCCCCAATTGACCACAATGGCCGGAGCTGTGCCAATTGAAGCCAGGAACCAGGAGCTTCCTCTGGATCTCCCACGTGGGTGAAAGGGTCCCAGGACTTGGGCCATCTTCTAGTGCTTTCCCAGGCCATAGCAAAGAGCGGAATCGGAAGTGGAACAGCTGGGACTTGAACCAGCGCCTATATGGGATGCCTGTGCTTCAAGCCAGGGCATTAACCCACTGCGCCACAGCGCCGGCCCCTGTCATATATAACTGATCAAGGATGTGATTAAATGGGCAGATTTTAAAATGAGTATTAAGTTTCTGGATTGACCCACTAAGTAGATAGTGACATTAGTAACCAAGACAGGAGGGAGAAAGTAGGGTAAAAGATGATTAGTTATATTTTGGATATTTGATCTTTAGCTTTTGGGGCCATGTGGGTGGTTATGTCCAATAGGCAGTAAAATATATCAGTATGAAGCTCAGTAAGCCAATATATACCAATAGCAGACATCTGTATATTTGTATAATAATTGAAGATATGAGAATAGAACAGGTCACCTGAGGATTACATAATCAGTGAAAAAAAGGAAGAACTCTAGGAAAGGAAAACATGTAGGTGGAAGGTAGAGGAAAAGGAGTCCAAAAAAAGGAAATAGCCATTAATGAAAAATCAAAACTTAAATGTGCTTCCTATCTTATTAGGAACTCAGAACAATCTCCCCTATCTTTAAGGAAGATAGTATCAGAGTGTTCATTTAGATGAGTAGGCCAAGATTGCTCAGCTTTTAAAATAGCAGAGCTGAGAATTTAACCTGAGTCTTTCCCAAATTCCACAGATCTTCATTCTACCATTCTGACCCCCAAGTTCCTTGTTATTCACAGGAACTTGAATAATAAGTTTGCAAACTGGCAAAACCAGAAAAGCAGAGGGAAGAAAGTAGTAAAATGTAGTAAAATGCCAAACTCATCAATACCCCCTATTCCCAGACTTTCAGGAAATTAAGGGTTAGAATTAGAAAAGTTGCTTTTTTTTTTAAGAAAAATTTAACCTTAAAATCCTAAAACTGCAATGGTCCTCTCTCTTGGTTTGAATGTCCATCCAAAACTAATGCTGAAACTTAATCCCTAATTTCATCTATTGATATTTGGAGGAGAGGTCTTTGGAAGGTAACTAGAATTAGATAAGGTCATCAGGATAGAACTCCCATGATGGGACTGATAGCTTTATATTAGGAAAAGAGAACTGAATTGACATAAACTTGCTGTGTCTTGCCTGTGATACTCTCCACCATGTTATAATACAGCAAGAAGGCACTCCCCAGATGGTAGCTATGCCAGTTCAATACTCTTGGAGTTCACAGCCTCCTGAACTACGAGCCAAATAAACTTCCATTCCATTCCATTACTTGGTTTCAGGTATTTTGTCATAGCAACAGAAAATGGACTAAGACATTATCCTTTACCATTTACGGGCAAAGAGATGTTAACTCTGAATTAGGGTATGTATGTGTTAAGCTTTCAAAATGAAAGCATCAGAAACAAAATAGTATCTTCTTCTCTACAGTAATCATTACAGGGAGAACCATAGGGCCTCTGAAAGTATTACCTATCTCACACTATGTTCTTTATTTTATGAGAATACACTGGCTATGAGACATTACTAGTTATAGGTTTCATGAATATGAATGAATGTTAAAGGTCAGAGGACCAACTCCTTATAATTTTTCTTTAAATATGATATTGTGAGCCTTTGCAGCCTTAGAAATATTCTCACTATAATACACCGTGTGATAATATCTGTTTTCTTGGAATTTGACCTGAAAAACAGGACTTGGTCATCATGTTTCAACACAAATCTTGTTGAAAGAACACATTTTTCCTGCTTATGTGAACAGGAATTTCTTTAAAGTGCTATGTATATTGTAAAACTAAGTTATAAAAGTGTTTGGTCATTGAGTAAATTCCAAATGCAAGTTGCAACAAGATTATTTCAAGGTCTTTTTACTTATGTGGATTAGTGAGCCAGTGGAAGAGGTTTCCATCCAGAATTTCAAGCCTATAAAATTGGTTTCAGTTGATCTGATTCCATTCTCACTAAAGGTAAATGTCTTCCATTGTTACTGTGATAACAAACTCCAGGAGCTTAACCCTTTGAAATCCTCTGAAGAAATCAATGTAAATTAGAGTAGTAAACAGGAAGATAATCCTGATTTCATTCATTCTGAAAGCATTTGTTGAATGTGAAGTTACTGTGGCTATCAAGAAGAATCAAAAATGGATTCTGTCCACAAATAATTTAGCCTGGAGTGGTATGTGGCAAAGCTAATTAGCTGGGTTAAAGCTGAAATTTGTGCTAAGAACTTGAAGTACAGGTACTCTGTATTACTGATCTATAGATATGGGAATATAGGCCAATAAATATGTGTGTACCAACATTGGCATCCTGCTGGGAACATGGAAAACCTTGTTTGGTGTTTTGTTATTGTTGTCTGGAGCTCCTACTCTTCTTTATCCCACCAGAGGGATCTTTCTCTGCAATTCTGCCAACCCTTTCAGGATCTGGGCAACCAAGGGATTACAAATCTTTTAGTTCTCAATGACAACCTAGCTCCACTTACAGTGTTACAGGTATAACTTTACCACACTGAAACTTAACTTTGAACTAGTGATTTGGCTTCCCTCCTCCTTGTCTCTCCTCTTAAGGAAATAATCAGAGACAACATAAACATGTCCATGCAAGTATGTAAATATGTGGAAAGATCAGAAATAATTTAAGTAAATGCCAAACAATAAAGGTATGATTAAATTATGGCAATTCTTAGGATGTGCCATTACGCAGGCATTGAAATGATGTTTATACTGAGATCAGCAAAGGGGCAGGTTAAGTCACTGCTTGCAACACTGGGATTTCATATTAGAGTGCTAGTTTGAAGACCGACTGCTCTACTTCTGATCCAGCTTCTTGCTAATGCACCTGGGAAGGTAAAGAAAGATGGTCCAACTACTTGGGACCCTGCCACCCACGTGGGAGATCAGGATGGAGTTCCTGCCTTCTGTCTTTGGTCTAGCCCACATCTGGCTATTGTGCCCATTTGGAGAGTGAACCAGTGGGTGGAAGATTTCTCACTCTGTTTTTGCTTGTTTATTTTTTTAATAAGATTTATAGGCCGGCGCCGTGGCTCAACAGGCTAATCCTCCGCCTTGCGGCGCCGGCACACGAGGTTCTAGTCCCGGTCGGGGCGCCGGATTCTGTCCCGGTTGCCCCTCTTCCAGGCCAGCCCTCTGCTGTGGCCCAGGAGTGCAGGGGAGGATGGCCCAAGTGTTTGGGCCCTGCACCCCATGGGAGACCAGGATAAGCACCTAGCACCTGGCTCCTGCCATCGGATGAGCGCAGTGCGCCGGCCGCAGCGTGCCGTCCACGGCAGCCATTGGAGGGTGAACCAACGGCAAAGGAAGACCTTTCTCTCTGTCTCTCTCTCTCTCACTGTCCAATCTGCCTATAAAAAATAAAAAAAGAAAAATAAATAAAAATAAAAAAAATTAAAAAAAGATTTATTCATGTATTTAAGAGGTAGAATTACATGTAGAGAGAAGGAGAGACAGAGAAAGTTCTTCCATCTTCTGATTCACTCCCAAATGGCTGCAAAGGCCAGAGCTGAGCTGATATGAAGGCAGGAGCCAGGCACTTCCTCCAGGTCTCCCATGTAGATGCAGGGTCCAAACATTTGGGCCATCTTCCACTGCTTTCCCAGGCCATAAGCTGAGAGCTGGATCAGAAGCAGAGCAGCTGGGACATGAAATGGCCACACAAATGATATGCAGGTGCTGGCTTAGCCCACTCTGCCACAGCACCGACCCCAAGTCTCTCACTTTGTCTGTCACTCTGTCTTTCAAATTAATAAATAAATATTTTTAAAAATGATATTACAAAGGAAAACAAGGAAAATATCCACCATGTGCTATTGTAAAAATTTCTTACAAAACTGTAACATTATCAATTATATTTTCTTTTTTTTTTATTTTCATTTGACAGGTATAGACAGTGAGAGAGAGACAGAGAGAAAGGTCTTCCTTCCATTGGTTCACTCCTCTAATGGCCACTATGGCCAGCGCTGTGCCAAAAGCCCGGTGCTTCCTTTCGGTCTCCCATGTGGGTGCAGGGACCCAAGCACTTGGCCATCCTCTGCTGCCCTCCCGGGCCACAGCAGAGAGCTGGACTGGAAAAGGAGCAACCGGGACTAGTACCTGGCACCCCAACCGAGACTAGAACCCAGGGTGCCAGCACCGCAGGCAGAGGATTAGCCAAGTGAGCCATGGAGCCAGCCCCTATCAATTATATTTTCAAAATATGTGTGTATGCATGCTTTCTTGTGTACAGAAAAAAAGACTAAATGAATTGAAAACCCAGATCTTAATGATTACTTGCAGTTAGTAGAACTATGGGAGAGTTTTCTTTGTTCCTTTTATGTATTTTCCAAATTATCCAAAATGTGAATGTGTTACTTGCATTATTTGAAGCAAATTATATTTTTAATAAAGAGAACCAAAAAGTGGTTTAGGTCTTCCTATTTTTGAGCTCCCTTTGACAAAGAAGTTTCACCAAATTCCCCAAGGACTGGAACAGAAAGCTATTTCAGTGAAGCCAACTGTGCCAACTCAAAACTACCCAGAGAACTGTATCTAGAGGCAAAGAAGAGTTCCTTCCCTTCCTATCTGTGGCACACTCACCAGGAGCTGTAGGGAGTTCTCAAAGACTTGAGGGCTTTTTTGGCTTTTCTTAAATTAAAGATTTATGTTCTTATTTATTTGAAAGGCAGTGTCACGGGGGGTTGTGTGGTACAGAGAGAGATCTTCCATCTGTTGGTTCACTTTCCAAAACAGCTGCAAAGGCCGGGGCTGGGCCAGGCCAAAGTCAGGAGCCAGGAGCTTTTTCTGGGTCTCCTATGTGGGATCAGGGTCCCAAGTACTTGGGCCATTTTCCACTGCTTTTGCAAGTGTATCAGCAGGGAGTTGCATTGGAAGTGGAACAGCCAGGACTTGAACTGGCGCCCGTATGGAATGTGTCACAGGCAGAGGCTTAACCTATTACGGCACAACATCAGCCCCAAAGACCTATTTTTGTTCAAGGATTTTAAATTTTGGTATCCTTAGGGACTCACGAGCAATGCCAAAGTTTTAGGCAATTCTCTCAATATACCAGGTAGAAATTTTAAAAAGATTATTAATTGCCTTGATTAATATTCCAGAGTTTCTGAGAGAGGCAGGCAAAATAGGCCCTATCTCTAGGCAGAACAGAGTAACTGTTAATAATGCAGGTTATGTAGTCTGCTGATTCACTCCCTAAATGCATGTACCAGCCAGGACTGGGTCAGGCTGAAGCCAGGAGCCAGGAACTTCATCTGTTTTTCTCATCTGGGTAGCGGGGACCCAAGTACTTGAGCCACTCACTACCTGCTGTCTCCTCCCCTGTCAAAGTGCACATTAGCAGAAAGCTAGATCAGAAGTAGAAGAACTAGGACTTGAACCACGCACTCTAATAAAGGATGTGGGTATCCCAGGCAATGGTTTAACCACTGTGCCACAATACCACATCAGTTTAACTTTCATCCCCAAACTATTTTTGTAGTAACACACAAGACTCATTGACATTCACCTGAGCATATACAGAAGTACCCTATTTGCCCTCCTCATGACCCCCCACATTCATCAGGTATAACCAAGTTTTAGCCATCACTGAGTCGAAGAATCTCCTGGCCAAAGCATGAAGTGATCTCCTGGAGCAGGTGAAGAAATCAAAAATCATAGAATAAGAAAAGCATAATATCTCTTTTTGATAGCTTTATAGACAGTCTCAGGCAAGGGAAGGTTATGCTTGGTCCTGGTGAGCAGGATCATCTCTGCTATAAATACATAAGGGACACAAAAAATTCACTGAAAAGGAAGATGTTGAGGACTTAATTATTACTTAATTTTAGGATTTATTATAAAGCTACAGTATTCAAGACACTGCTACATTGGTGAATGAATAAACAAAGAGGAATGGAATAGAGTAGAAATCTCAGAAGTAGAAATACACACATGTAGTCAGTTCATATTTGGCAAAGATGCCAAGGTATTCAATGCAGAAGTGGATGTTTTTGGTTTTTTTATATTATTTTATTTTTAAAAAAATTTATTTAGATTTTAACAGATTTGATATGGTTTATAAATACAGCTCTAACTGTATTTATATTAAATAAATGTGTATGCTTTTCTAAAGACTTGTTATTTTCTCTTTCAAAATTATTTATGTATTAAAAAGTTAAAATATTTTAATTTATGTTATTGTTTATTTGAGAGGCAAAGATAGAGAATAATGGACAGAAAGAGAGCTCCCATCCACTGGTTCACTCCCCAAATGCCTGCAACAGCCAGGGATGGGTAAGACCAAAAATGTGAACTAAGAATTGAAATCAGGTCTCCTGTGTGTCAGGAACCCAACTACCAGAACCATCACTGCTGCCTTCCCACATTAGCAGGAAGCTGGAATGTGGAGTGAAGCTGGGACTATAATAAGAGATGAAGGAGTCCCAAGTGCATCTTAACCACTAGGTCAAATGCCTAAACCAGTTTTGTTTCGTGTTTTTTTTTTTTTTTTTTTGACAGGCAGAGTTAGACAGTGAGAGAGAGAGAGAGAAAGGTCTTCCTTTTTTCCGTTGGTTCACACCCCCAAATGGCCACTATGGCCGGCACACTGCGCCGATCCGAAGCCAGGAGCCAGGTGCTTCCCTCCTGGTCTCTTTTTAATGATAGAGGTATCAGCCATGAACCATGCAATGAGTAAGGAAAGAGATCACTTTTTCTCTCCTTCTCATAGTATTCAGTGAAGATAGAAGTTTGTTTTCTCAGAATTTACATTTTTTGTTGTTTTTAAAGGTTTATTTATTTATTTATTTATTTATTTATTTGAAAGGCAGAGTTACACAGAGAAGGAGAGGCAGAGAGACAGAGAGAAAGGTCTTCCCTCTGCTGGTTCACTCCCCAGTTGGCCGCAATGGCAGGAGCTGTATCAATCTGAAGACAGGAGCCAGGAGCTTCCTCTGGGTCTCCCACACGGGTGCAGGGGCCCAAGCACTTGGGCCATCTTCTACTGCTTTCCCAGGCCATAGCAGAGAGCTGGATCGGAAGAGGAGCAGCCGGGACTAAAACTGGTGCCCATATGGGATGCTGGCACTTCAGGCCAGAGCGTTAACCTGCTGCACCACAGCATCGGGCCCAAGATTCATTTTCAATTAACTTTGGACACAGAAGACCAACTCTAGACTAAGTAAAGATTTCAACAATTTGCATGGAAACACACACACAAACAACTGTTTGAGAACTAGTTTTATAGTTAGTTCTCATAATACAACTCATTGAAGACAGAAGTCCTGCATGGGGAGTTAGTGTACAGTGACTCCTGTTGCTAATTTAACAATTAACACTCTTATGTATGATGTCAGTGATCACCTGAGGCTCTTGATATGCGCTGCCTAGGCTATGGAAGCCTTTTGAGTCCACAGACTCCGTCAGTATTTGGACAAGGCCATAAGCAAAATGGAAGTTCTCTCCTCCCTTTAGAGAAAAGTACATTCTTCTGTGATGGCCACTTCTTTCCACTGGGGTCTCACTCACTGAGATCCTTCATGTGGGAAACTTTTTGCCATAGTGTCTTGGCTTTCCATGCCTGAAATGCTCTCATGGGCTTTCCAGCCAGACCAGGAAGCCTTAAGGGTTGATTCTGCAGTCAGAGCGTTACTTAAAGTGATTCTCATTCTATGAATCTATTGTGTGGACAACAACATCCCTTTTGAGAAATAACACTCGAAGGTCTCCAATGATCTTTCCAGCTCTGAAAGTTTTTATTTAAATTATTTATCTATTTGAAAGGCAGAGAGAGTGACAGATCGATCAATCTCCATTTGTTGATTCATGCCCTCCCCAAATGCTCACCACAGCTGGGACTGAGTTGGGACAAGGGGTGAGCTCAAAATTTAATTCAGGTCTCCCATGTGATTGGCAGGGACCCAACTACTTGAGCTATCTGCTGCTGCTCAGGGTATGCATTAGCAGGAAGTTGGATCAGAAGTGGAGACAGTACTTGATAATTGGCATTCTGAGATGCGGGCATCCCAAGCAGTGGCAAAACAGCTAAGCCACAGTGCCTGATTCCCAGCTCTAAAAGTTGGCCAGTGAATTCTATTTATACCTTTGAACTGACATAGTTTTAGTAATTTAACTGTAAAATTTCATGAACAGATAATATCAAGCATGTTGGCATCTTTGATGGCTAATTTTATGAGTCAGCTTGTTTGAACTACAGTAACCAGATATTTGGCTAAACAAAATTCTGGATGTTTCTATGAGGGTGTTTGGATGAGATTAACATTTACATCAGTGGACTTTGAATAAAGCAGACTGTTCTCTACAATATAGGGGATTCTCATCGAATCTGCTGAAGGCCTGAATAGAACAAAAAACTGATCTCTTTTGAACACAAGGGAATTCTGCCAGCAGATGGCCTTCAGATTGGAACTGCAGATTTTGAACTTTCCAGCTGCCATAATTGCATGAGGCAAGGCAATCCTTTAAAATAAATTCATTTTCTCCCCACTCCCTCATCCTATAGGTTTCTCTCCCTCTCTCTCTCTCTCTCTCTCTCTCTCTCTCTCTCTCTCTCCCCCTTTCTCCCGAGAACCTTTACTAATACAGAATCCTTATCTGTGTAAAATTTAGAAGATGTGAGGAGGAGAAGTGAAGTTAATGCAAATAATGTCCACCATTTACCCATGGTCTCATTTACTGTACACCTCAAATGCTGAAGTGCAACTTTTCAGGTATTTGGATTTCAGAATCCCTCTGAACATGTTTTCTTCTGCACTTTTAAACTCATGTGCACTTTGAGGAGTGTAATCTGTTTCTGACTAGTTTACACTTAACTCATCAAAACTTCTATTCAGTTATTTGACACTCTGTGCCTTCTGAGTTCTTGAACTAGCTCTAACAAATCTGTTCTAAGAACAAGAAATCACCTTTTGTTCTTTCAAAGAAACAAAATAAAGTAAGAACCCATGTTGGGGTGAATTTAAAATGTGTGATTTCTGATTCACTCCCCAAATCCCCTTTTCACTATGTGTATGTTTTTACCTTTCACAACTTCACTTGGAAAAACCCTTCTGTTTTAATCATATTCATGAATTTTTCTCAATATTTTAAATATACTCATATCCTCAAGCTAAGAGAAGTAAGTTATTTTTGCATAACATATATTAAGTATGACTCTCTTCTTGCTTTGGTTAAATGTACTGATGGCTGATTAATGTCAAGGTCAATGAGTCCATATGCAACCTGCTTCAGAGGTTTTTTTTTTTTTTTTCCTTTAAGTACCTCATGTTGTTTTTGGAAACTGTGTGTAATTTAATCTGTGTAATTATGCTTTCAACTACAAAAAAAAAATCCCTTATGTTACCTATTCCAACATAAACAGCATTATCTGACTCAATAGGCTAATTTTCCTGAGACATCAGATACTAACAAACCAATATGAACATAGGAAAAAGGAAAGCCAAAGGTCTACAAAGAAATTGGAAATGGAGTTTTTACACTTCTAAGGGGCTATAACAATAACAAAACTGAGTATTTGACTTTACTTTCTAAAGCTTCATTTCAAAATTGAGCTTGTATATATGCTATTCAACTCGAAGATAATGATAGTTAATTACCCTGGCTATAATTATGGTCTATTTTCAGGGAATTAAGTCTATAATCTGTACCATGCAGCAGACAAGACTTTGCCTTTAAATGGCAATGTTCTAATGCTTAAAATCAAAATTAGGTCCAGAGGTGTTCTTTTCAGGGGATAAATAATAATTGATCCATTTAAAATAAATTATGTGTTTGCTTTTTAAAATAGCCTTTTTTTTTCTTTTTCAGCTTTAGTTTGCTCTCTATCTCATCCATTTTATTTTCTTGTTTTATTTATTCAAGTATTTTGTCAAAGGACAAAATTATAATTTATTTTAATTGGTGAATTGGCAACACTTCATTCTATAAAATATAATGTGTTCTCTAACTTTTTTCTTAATCCCAAATAATACATGTTTATTAACAGAAATATAGAGAAGGGGAGAGAGAGAGAGAGAAATACAAGTCACCGGCACAGAGATAGACATGTGTACAGCTAACCTGGTGGGAAACCATATGGTACAGGAAAAAAGAACTCAGGTCTCAGAGTTAGACTGTGTGGTTTCAAACTTAGCTCTACCCCTATGTCCTCTATGACTCTGAGTTTGCAATTTAACTTTTCTGGCTCAACCTACTCATCTGTAAATACAGATACAAGGATGTTGTCAAGATTAGGCGAGATACTATCAATGTGTCTAGCACATGTTTCCTCTTAGTACAACATCTTAAACCTTTTCTGTCTTAGTGTATGAAGATTTTGATTTACATTTGAAAAGAGCATTGAGAATCTCAGAAAATAGTCATTTACAAATTATATTTTTTCACACTTTTTAAAAATTGTATAAGGGGAAAATTATGTATAAAATTTTACTATTCCTAAAAAAAAAAAAAAAAAAAAAAAGAGAGAGAGAGAGAAAGAGCCAAGGTAGAGAAGGTAAGGGAGGGGAGGCTGGGAGGGGAAGGGAAAGGAAGAGAAGTCAGCATTGCATCCTGGGTGAAGCCACTACCTGTGATGATGGCACCCCATTTGAGGACCTGTTCCAGTCCCTGCTCCACATTTGATCCAGCTCCCTGCTAATGTACCTGGGAAAGCAGCAGAAGATGGCTCAAGAGCTTGCATCACCCACATGGGAGACCCAGATGGAGTTCCAGGCTTTAGCCTGACCCAGCCCTGATCACTGAGGCCATTTGGGGAAATGAACCAGTGGATGGAAGGTATCTGTGTGTGTGTGTGTGTGTGTGTGTGTGTGTGTATGTATTCCTTCTCTCTCTCTCTCTCTGTAACTCTGCCTTTCAAAGAAATAAATAAATCTTTATAAAAAAAAACTTTATTATTCCAAACTAAAGGCAAGGTTGATAATTTTAAGCAAGAACAACTGCTGTTTCAAAAATAAAAATAAATTTATCATTCAAATCTTTTTCTTGCAATAATAAATCACTGAAAATCTTTCACACATATTGACTCATTTAATGCTCACAGAAATTTCTTTTGAAAGACAAAATATTGGAATTATCTCCAGTTTTTGAGGTAATTCTTCCCTTAAATTAATTACAGATCATTGCTATTTGCATTTGCCCTTAAATAATACATTGAATTTGAGAAGTAAAATCACAATGGTTGGAACAAGAGTTGTATCCTGAAAGCATGCAGAAGTTTAAATCCCAACGTCATAAATTAATTGTACTAAGAGAGAACTACTTAATCCAGTTTTGGTGTTCAGAGATGGGGCCTTTAGGAAATGCTTAGGTAGGATTAGGTTGTTGGGTGTCTTTAGGAGAGACACAGACAGAGGCATATACTCCCTCTCGTCATGTGATGCTCCACCTGGGGACTGTACCAGCAAGGCTGAATCAGTAGGGCCACCCAATCTTGGGCTATGAAACTCCAAATCATAAGTCAAAATAAACCTCCTCTCTTCATAAGTAGCTTGTTCTAGTTATTTCATTGTAGTGATGAAAATCTGACTAAGACACTTCTCAAGACTAAAGGTTACAAATTCTCCTTAATTCTCCTATATCTCCCTCATAGAGATACCACCATCCATCACATCAGCCAAACTATAAACCTGAGTCATCCTCTGCTTCTCTCCTTTCACCCATCATGTTTCATGAATTATCAAGTCCTGGTGATTGTATTTGTTAAATATCTCTGGAAATCCCATGTTTTCCATCTTTGTTGGCACTGCCTTAGTTCAGGTGTCTAGTACTGAGACGGCCTCAGAGCTCATATCCCCATTTCCAATCTTACCCAGGGAAATCTGAGACCAATAGCATAAGGATTTTCATGATCCAGGCCCTCCTAAACTAACAAGATACATGTTTATAAATCATATGCTAAAGTATTGAAGTTATGCTGTGGAATATATCTCCTCAGCAACTAAAATGCAAATGTTCCTCGTTTATTGCATTTCCTTCTCATTATCAAGAAAACCTGAAAACCAAATTAGCAATCATATGGTTGTACTTGGTAAGCAAAGCCATTTTATAATCTTGAGGGAGATTTTGTTCAAGCTATAACTAATCCTGAAAAGCTTTTCTTTACACACAATAGAGTTGCCATACCAGTGTTTGGAATACAGCATTTGCATCCAGTGGATTGTCTCTGACTCTCAAATTCCATTGTGGTAACACTGACAAAAATTTACTTTCCAAGCTAATTCTCACATCTTCATAAAATTCTCATAGTTCCACCCAGCTCAAATTAGTTGCTCTCTGCATAAGCCAAATTAAGTCACTATAATAAGTATCTAAGAAAAGCTACCCTGTAAAAGAAGAAGGTTTATTTCAGCTCATGGTTTTTGAGGTCAAAAGGCAGAGATCAGGCAGAGAGACAGGAAGCAAGCTCATCATCTCTGTGATCTCTTCTTATAAATCCACAATAATCCAATCATAAAGGCTCCACCAAACAACTTAATCCAATCTAATCCCCTTTCAAGGCCCCACCTTTAGACACCATACTTGGATAAATTCTACCCTTAACTCATTAACATAAGATTCTGGGAATCAAGACTCTAACACACTGCCTTTAGGTACACCAGAATTATTATGCAAAATATAATATACCTTACCTATTAGTGATATTACAGCACTCTTTAGTTGAATATTTCTTTTTAAGTGTGCAGTAGTAAAAAAAGGCTTTTAAAAATTCATGGAGGGGGCCGGTGCTGTGGCGCAGTGGGTTAAAGCCCTGGCCTGAAGTGCCGGCATCCCACATGGTGCCGGTTTGGGATTCGGCTGCTCCTCTTCCAATCCAGCTCAATGCTGTGGCTGGGTTAGCAGTAGAAGATGGCCCAAGTGCTTGGCCCCCTGCACCCGTGTGGGAGACCTGGAAGAAGCTCCTGGCTCCTGGCTTCAGATTGTCGAAGCTCTGGCCGTTGCGGCCATCTGGGGAGTAAGCCAACAGATGGAAGACCTTTCTCTCTCTCTCTCTCTTTCTCTCTCTCTCTCTGCCTCTCCTCTCTGTGAAACTCTGACTTTCAAATAAATAAATCTTTAAAAAAAAAAAAAAAGAAAAGAAAAGAAAGGCAGAGTTACAGAGAGGCAGGGAGAGAGAGAGAGAGAGAGAGGTCTTCCATCTGCTGGTTCACTCCCCAGATGGCGGCAATGGCCAGAGCTGAGCTGATCATAAACCCAGCACTGAAAAGGTACCTGGCACAAACGAAGTCCTTAAAAAATGTTTACTGAATGAAACAATCCCTAAAAATGTTTATAAGAAATTTCTGATTTTTATTATCTAAACCAGTAGTTCTTGCAGTGTGGTCCCCGAATCAGCAGCATTGGCATCACTTATGAGTTTGTACGAGATGTGCATTAAGGAGGTGCCTCCCAACCCAGTGTATCACAGTCTGTGGAGATGAGGCCCTCAACACGCTATCCAGATGAGTTTCAGGCTGGTTACCATTTGAGCACATCTGATCTAGACAGACTTCTTTCTTTAAAAGTTAACATCATTTTATTTTATTTTATTTTATTTTATTTTATTTTATTTTATTGACAGGCAGAGTGGACAGTGAGGGAGAGAGACAGAGAGAAAGGTCTTCCTTTGCCGTTGGTTCACCCTCCAATGGCCGCCAGGCCAGTGCACTGCAACTGGCGCACCGTGCTGATCCGAAGCCAGGAGCCAGGTGCTTCTCCTGGTCTCCCATGGGGTGCAGGGCCCAAGGACTTGGGCCATCCTCCACTGCACTCCCAGGCCACAGCAGAGAGCTGGCCTGGAAGAGGGGCAACCGGGACAGAATCCGGCGCCCTGACCAGGACTAGAACCCAGTGTGATGGCGCCGCAGGCGGAGGATTTGCCTAGTGAGTCGCGGTGCCAGCCTAAAAGTTAACATCATTTTATAAATCTCAAAAAACATTGTGTTGAGCAAAAGAAGCCAGACACAAAAGACTACATAATAAATTACTCCATTTATATATAGTTCTAGGTTAGGCAAAACTAATATAAGGCAAAACTAATATACTAATATAGGCAACAAAATTATAGTTGCCTAAGGAGGATGAGGGGACAGATTCAAATAGGAAGAGGCATGAGGAAACGTTCTGGAGTGCTGTAAGTTCCATCTATATTTTGATGGGGTGTAGATTACATGGGTGTATACCTGCAGTAAAGCTCACTGAACTCTATACTTAAGATTTGCATTTTTCCCTGAATATAAGTAAAATATCAACAAAAAATTAAGACAGGGAGCAGGTGTCTAGCCTAGTAGCTAAGACACTTGTGTCCCACATCAGAGTACCTGGGTTCAGTACCCAGCTCTAGCTTCTGACTCCAACTTCCTGCTTCCTCTTGACCCTGGGAGGCAACAGTGATAGCCCAAGTATTTGGGTTCCCATCACCCTTGTGGGAGACCTGGATTGAATTCCTGGCTCCTGGCTCCTGGCTTTAGTCCTGGCCCAGCCCAGAACTGCTGCAGGCATCTGGGGAGTAAACCAGTGGATGGCAGCGCCAAATCAGTATTCTGTCTCTCTCTTTCTCTCCCACCCAAATAAACAAAAATTAAAATAATTAAAATAAAATCAAGTAATGCCATTTAAATTCTTCTGTATAAGTCTTCCCAGCAGGAGATACATTTTAGCAATCATAAGATGGTCTATAGGTCTATAAGGTTTGCACGATCTGATCTCTGTCCTCCATTTCCAGCCTTTATTCCCACACTCCTTCACTTTTTTTTTTTTTTTGACAGGCAGAGTTAGACAGTGAGAGAGAGAGAGACAGACTGAGAGAAAGGTCTTCCTTCCGTTGGTTCAACCCCCAAATGGCTGCTACGGCCGGCGCACTGTGCCGATTCGAAGCCAGGAGCCAGGTGCTTCTCCTGGTCTCCCATGCAGGTGCAGGGCCCAAGCACTTGGGCCATCCTCCACTGCCTTCCTGGGCCACAGCAGACAGCTGGACTGGAAGAGGAGCAACCAGGACAGAATCCAGCGCCCTGACCGGGACTAGAACCGGGGGTGCCGACGCAGCAGGCAGAGGATTAGCCTAGTGAGATGCAGCGCCGACCAACACTCCTTCACTTTTTCAGCCCCCTTCATTCCTGACCCTTAGCCTTTGCTCATGCTGTGGAAACTTTCTAGACTGTTTGTCCTCCTCATATACCTAGGTCACTCCCATTCTTCTTTTAGCTCCCGTCTTCTGTCTGTTCTTTAAGGAAACCCTCCAATCTCACTTTATTATGTATGTCCACAGATGCTTTGGAGGGCTACTATGGACGCTTGTGTAGCTGGTTCATCTAAACAAAGGTCCCCAGCTGTAGTGATGTGTGGTGCTGAAACGCTCTACTCACAGAGCCTTGCATGCAGAACAGGGCTTTATCTACCTGGAAGAACTCATGTCTTTTTCTAATTCACCAAGGCATAGTCTGCTAGCCTAGCCATACCTGCTCTAGGCTGTTCCTACATATGGCAGTGCCTTTTGAAAAACAGCACAAAGGCACCATATGGGCTAGCCAGTAGCCCCAATCTTGTACTTCCCCTTTTTATCAGTTACCATAATTGTAATTTCATATACTATTTGGTGATTATTTAGTTAATATTTGCTTCTCCCACTAGACAATAAGCTCTACGACAACAGAACCTGTCTGGTTTGGCTTATTATCAAGCCTCTTCCACACCTGTAACACTGGTGGCATACAGTGGGTACTCAGTAAACATATATTAAATATATGAGATATTTTTTAATGCTGAAAGAACACTAGGCTTTTTGAAGGTAGGTATTGAGTCTTGTATTCCTTTTTATTGAGCCCCATCTCTGAATTACCACACTGTTTGGCACATAAATGGCATTCAGTAAATTCTTCCTGATTGGGTTTAAAATGTTCAGAGAAGCCATATGATGTTCTGTTCATAGAAAATTAGATCTGCAAGCATGTGACTACACATTGCATGAGTGATGGTGAACATCACCTAGTCATGAAGAAGAGACAAAAATGTTGAATGAATGAAAAATAGACTTCAATTGAAATGTGAAGGATTTTATTTAGCTTTTGAAACTCTTTTCTTGAAATGAAGCTTAGAAGACAATAGAATGCCAAGGTAGGTTGTGAATTTTCCTTTCCTATATAACTAAGTGATCTTGGAAATTCTGCATAATAAATCAATCACTTCATTGAAGACTAAGAAATATTTCTACAGAATTCTCAACAGTCTAATATAAGACAGATTTCTGAAAATAAGTTTTAAATGTTGCGATAACTTTACATAAGAGTACCAAATACAGTATAGACAGTTCCTATATGGCCCTCATCCAGTTTTCCTCATTGTTAACATCTTATACTATCATAGTACACTCTTCAAAATGAAATAGCACATTACTCTAAATTATATTCTAGATAGATTGAGCTTTCTGTAGGTTTCTCCTGTTATGTTATCTTCCTGTCCCAGGTGAGATAGCTCTTTGAAAGTGTATGAAAGACTGTGGTCCAAAGACCAAGCTCCATCAGTAGAATTATGTAAATCTAGAGCTGCAGGTGTCTACATCATCTTGAGGTAGAAGTGCTTTGGCTTTCCAATGAATTCTGTGATTTTCCTATTCTGTCACTTAAAGAGTTGTGTGTCTTTGGGTAAACTGTGCAATCACTCTAAGCCTCTTTGTCCTCATTTAAAAAATGTATGTGGATGGGACCAGCGCTGTGGTGCAGCAGGTTAAAGCCCTGGCCTGAAGCTCCAGCATCGCATAAGGGTGCCAGTTCTAGTCCCAGCTGCTCCTCTTCCGATCCAGCTCTCTTCTATGGCTTGGGAAAGCAATAGAAGATGGCCCAAGTCCTTGGGCCCCTCACTCATGTGGGAGACCTGGAAGAAGCTCCTGGCTCCTGCCTTCGGATCGGTGCAGCTCTGACTATTGCGGCCATCGGGGGAGTGAACCAGCAGATGGAAGACCTCTCTCTCTGTCTATACCTCTCTCTGTAAATCTGTCTTTCAAATAAATACAAAATAAATCTTTTTAAAAAAATGTACGTGGAGAGACCTCTCAACTGTGATAGTTCTTTAAATTCCTCAAAGTAGGATAAATCAGTATTGAGAAACTATGATTTTAATAAACTTTAATTTTTCAAAATTAAGTTTTCTACTTTCATTTTATTTGAAAGGCAGAGAGACAGATACACACACACACACACACACACATACAGAGAGAGAGAGAGAGAGAGAGAGAGAGAGAGAATCTTCTACCCGCTGGTTCACCCTCCAAATACCCACAATAGCCAGGGCTAGGCCATGCCAACGGCAGGAACTCTTTGATTTTAAATCCCCACTTTGTTGTATTTGGAGGAGTTGAGCACAATTTCTCTCCCCTACAATCTTGGTCTCTTTCAAAATAGCCCTGAAGGAAGTCTTCATTATCACCTGAACAAGTATCAGAATAATTTATCTTCAACATTAGTTATAATGAATATGAACTAATTTCCATCTTTCATCCCAAACTTATCAGAACATATAAAAAACCCCTCCTAGTTTTAACAAGACTCTTTAAAAAACATTTTTGCTTTGTTACAGATACATGAGTGCTGAATATCTTTGGGTTATTTTCCTTTCATGTACCCTTTATCCAAATGGTCAGCACTTACTCCATGTTATGACTAGAAGCTGACTCCCACCTCCCAGCTCCCACTGGCCCACACAGCAATCTGAAATGTGTTAGCTGATTATCCATTCCTTGCAGAGTTATAGCTCACAAACAGCTTTCTCAATAAAACAGAGTATCTGCCTTTGCCCAAAAAGGCATCACACTGACGTACATCTTACCTTTCTTATAGCTGACTCATCTGTCACATCTCTCCCCCACACCTGAGGAGTGCTTAGTAGTGCCTGGTACATTGGAAGTGTTCCACAAATACTGCAATTAGTAAGACCTGGACTTTTTCAGCGTCCATATTTTTCCTGAATCTTTATTGTAAAAATGTCTTACTCTGCCCTCTCTTTGCTTCACTTTCCTTTTTTCATTCTCAACCTAGAGTTCTCCGCTAACTTCAAAAGGAGGAATGACTTGCAATCTGCAGAGAGTAAAACAGATCTTCTCACTGTCAAGGCATCTTGCAGAAGTAATTCAAGTATACTACAATTTTATGGCTGCGACACTAGACTGGTTATCCCTTGTGTCTTACGACGAGATCCAAAAGAGAAAACATATCAGGCAGGTGCTCAAGGTATGCTGGGTTCCTTCTCACTTCCACGCGTTTACAGTTGAGGACACTGAGGTCCAGAAATACCAGCACTCACAACTCTGTTCTAAAACAAAGGAGGCTGCGTTTCCTTCAGTTGTACGGCTTAATGACCCATCAACAAATCAACAAGGCTCACCAATGTATTCTGCACCTGTCAAGAGTCCAGATGTAACTACCAGAAACTATTTTGGTGAGGTACTAAAGTTGTATTGTTATTTGCCTGTCGCTTAAGTCTCACGAGTTCATAGTAGGAACTATCCACCGATTTTTAGGCCTTTGCGTTTTTCAGGGCCTTGTTTAAAAAGAGCACTTGAGTTATAGCTGTTCAAGGGTCTGTAATTTTAGGTCACTTCTACTTAAACCTTAACCAATATTGGCCACAACCGGTTGAGGTTAAAAAATTCATTGCAATAAATATTCATCAGACCAAACATCCGTCAAGAATTTAGGGCGCGTCCTAAGACGATGATTGGTAGCGCTTTGAAATCCATCCCTGGCTATGCACACGCAGTAGAAAACTACCAGGTTCAGCAAACAAGATTTCGAAAAGAGGAGGGGCCTGGAAGAGGAGGGACCCCCACAACCCAGCGCGAGAATACGCCTCGGCGCGTGCGCACCTCCAGGTGGGTGCCTTCCATTTGCCAGATGGGGGAAGCAAGTGCGACACAGTCCACGGTTTTTAAATTCCCATCCTCAAGCAAAAGTTACGTTGGCATACTCTCGTGAATCTCGTGAAGTCGTCACCTCCCGAGTTCAGTTTTCAAGACTCTTGGCACGCAGAGCTTAAGCAAGAGGTGACTTCGCAAAGCTTCCCCCGTCCCCTGGGACACCGGTGGTCTACTCCATCCACAGACTTTCGCTCCCTTGCAGCGAGTCGGAGATCGAAGGATTGGGCCAATTGCGGCTGAAACGTCTCTGGAAGGAGGAAGGGGGTGACGGAACATCCCTTCTGAGTTCTGCCTGTTCTTTTCGAGGTGGTGGTGGGGACGGGAGACATACGAAATACTACCTTCTTAAGCCAACGGATCCTACATCTCCGTGCAAACTGCCGGGGGGGGCGGCGGGAAAAGGGCAAAACGGGAGTCGGGAAAGGGAAGGAGCCAGAAAGCCGCGCAGGAGGGCGCGCGCGCGCGCCCCTTTTTCAGCAGTGTGGCGGGGTCGCACGCACGCCCGCCTCGGCGGCTGGGCGCGATTTGCGACACTGGGGGGAGCGGTGGAGGTGGCGGCGGCAGTGGCAACTTTGCGGCAAGCTCCGGACGGGCTTGCTTGACGGCGGTGTGGCGGAGGCCCCGCCCGAGGCGGCAGGAACCTGGGGGGAGGCGGAGGAATATGTCCGAGAGGGAAGTGTCGACAGCGCCGGCGGGAACAGACATGCCTGCGGCCAAGAAGCAGAAGCTGAGCAGCGACGAGAACAGCAACCCGGACCTCTCTGGAGACGAAAATGTGAGTGCGGCCCGGAGCAGCCACGGGACTCTGCGGAGTGGGAGTTTTTAGATTCTTTAAAAACTGCGGGTGCGGGGTGGGGGGGCAGGCAGGGGGTAGAGCGAGAGGTGTCACCCCGTGCCCGGGATAGCGAGGGCGTGCGGGCGAGGTCGAAGCTGCGTCTGGCGGGGATTTTGAGCGCGGCCGAGAGCAGGCAGCAAGTTGGCGAAGGAGAGCGGCTTGAGTGAGTGCACGGGTCCGAGAGCTCGCCTCTGCCTGTGGGGAAGCGTTCGGGCCTTTGGGAGATAGAGGGGAGAGTGCGGATCTGAGATTCCGGTAGTTTAAAAGGCGTGCTAGAATTTCTTTTCCTAAGCGTGGGAAGGAGCGGGCAGTCGAGAACTCTTTCAAAGGAGTTCGGGCACTGTGTCGCTCTGACCCCTGTGGAATCTTCAGGATGGAAAGGGTAGATCTTTGAGTTAATGGAGTTTGAATGAGTATTGAAGAGCGCCTGGTGTCTGCTCCCGTCCTGTGCGAATCCAATAATGAGAAGCTTTAAAAAAAAAAAGTCTTGAACGTGTTTTAGAAAGCTGGTGTGAGTTTTTCTCAGTTTGGCCTGCTTTAGGAATAAATGTTACATCTCACGCACACGCTGTCCTTAAATTCCCCAGCGTGAATACCTACTGAAGCGTGTTTATGGCATGGTGTCATGACCAGGATTTTCACGGAAACGGTGGGGGAAAGATTGCTTTCTGCAGAGAAGAAAGATTTCTTGGAGATTGTCAGCTTATGGGACTTTGCACTTGAAATTTCTGGAAAGCTTGATATTACTTTAAATATATCTATATGTATATTTCTGTTTGTTCTCCCCAGTCTCACTACATAATTGGGTCTAACATTTTTTTATCTTCATTCCAAGCCTTGAAGACCAAGTTTTATTTCCTCATTTTCGTAAAATTCTGTCGGCAGATGAGGCTGCAGTTAGGAGCACAGACGCTGGATCCACATGTTAGGTTAAAATCCCCACTCTAACTGGTTGCTTGACCTTAAGCAAAGTATGTGACCTAACTGCCTCAGTTTCTCATCTGTAAAATGGGTATAGAAACTTGTTTTTTTTTAACTTCATGAGTTATTGTGAGTATTAAATGAGGTAATATAGGTAAAGTGCTTAGAGGAGTACCTGCCCTCTATCAAGTATTATACAAGTGTTGTTTGTTTATAGTACTTTATTTTGTAATCACCATAGTATGTTTCTTCTGGCTGTTTCACATACTGACGAATCAAAATATGAAAATGTTAAATCTATTTAGGAGAATTTCAGGAGAAAAAGTCAATTGAAATCTTATTTTCTTCTTGCAGACCCTTAAGGGGAAATGCTAGTGTTCTTTGTTTCATTCTAAAGCTATTCAGATCCAAATGATTGGATTAGCCTTTGTTTGGGTTGCTCCATTTGGCTAGAAACTGTCTGTGCCTTGGACCTTTTAATGAATCTTACGGAGCCTTCTCAGAATAACATTTTTAAATATATAAAATACAATATCTAAAGTTAGAATTTTGAAATTGTAAAGTATGGCATAAAGTATGTCTAAAACAAATTTTAGGTGTAGTAATATTAGCACTTTAAGTAATGGGATCTAGCAACAGATCTGGTGGCAGTGATGAGTATAAACATGTTTTTCAATATCTGTAACCAATATAATGTGATTTCAAAATACCTGACTTCCATTGGTGAAAAAAAAATCATGTAGCACATATATTGTTTGTATTATATAATAAAAGGAAGTGCTAAATTTCAGTTAAGAGCTGTGAAAGTTAAAATGCAGGTTTTTTTGTGTGTGTTTTTATTTGAATTCACAGGCCCCCTGAATTCTATAAGGACTCATGATCTAGGACATAGTTAGGGAAGTCAGTAAGGGAAGGGGTAGAGAATATTGTGCAAAAACTGAATTCAGAAAGAACTCACAGCTCTTGAGGGAGGTGAATAATGACAAAAGACCAAAAATAGGTGTGGGAAAAATGTGTTTTTGAGTTCAAGTTAAGACAGCTTGAGCAGTTCCTATTGTTAAAGTGAGTCACAGAATTGAAAGAACTTTTTTTAAGTTTATTGTGTATGTCATCTGCCATTTTCTCAAACTTATAAAGATCCTATTGACAGCAGAGTAGATAGCTTCAGGCTGAGTACTAATGGTTGCCGTGGTTAAAAGAGAGAGAAGTGAAGGCTGAGTCTAGAGGCTTGTCTTTTTGCTTAAGTAACTTGTGCCAAGATTAAAGGACAAATTAGTGGTAACTCCCTGTCTGTTTCCTTGTTGGGCAAATGAAGACGGTAGGGTCATTGCATCTTACGGGAGGAGGTAGGGTGAAAGCCAGCCTGTGAGACACTGGCATGGATTTGATTTTAAGTTCTTGATAAAATGAAAGTGTTAGGTTTCCATTTGATTGCATCTTGATTCACCTTTGGAGAACGTAGGTAAATTAAGTTGTCAGCAGTGAAAATATGTGGTGTATTGAGAGTATTTTGTGTGGCCATTTGATTGACAGGCCAGTGATGAGCCAGAATGAAAAACAGGTATAAGAGTTTTATTATTTCATTTATCTGACATTAAAAGTAATTTAATGAATTAATGAAAAAGCTAAGTGAACATGTGTTAAAAAGTTAGAGTAAAGGAGTGTGGAGATGAACTGTAAATGAAGAAACTTTCCACTGAGAGGAACAGAAGGCATCTTGAACCTCTAGTTTGGAGACAAGGTTTGCCCGTCAGTTACCTATAATTTTTAAAAAGTTGTAAGTACGTAGGCAATGAAGAGGACAATAATCTGATAACTTGGAAGAGTACACAGAATTGTTCTGTTGAATCTTAATTGTGAAAGTTGGGGGGAAATAGAGAAAAACTGATTTCAATCTAGGAACTCAATTTTAAAATTTCATGTTTTCTATTTTTAGAAATACTGACTACACTACATGAAGTCACAGTTCCAATATTTGTTAAGACTTTGCTGTGTGCCTCCTGTCCTTCATTCTTTTTCTTTTTTAACTTACTATAATATCTTAAAACCAGCCTTAAGAAATAATAATTTAAGAATAGCCCTTAAGACATGTTTCCTAGATCTGTCCTGACTGATGTTAATATGCACTCCATGAAAAAAGGTTTCTTCTAGAATGAATTTAGGAACTACTAGCCTAAGGTCTTAGAGTTAAATAAATCTGTATTCTAAAGGAGACTGGAAAATGTAGTCAAGGGGGTAATGAAATTCTCTTCTGCGATTAGAGGCCTAGGCTGGAGATATGTATAAATAGAATAATTTTTAAGATTTCCTGCAACCATTTCTATTTTTAAGGATCTTTATCTAAGAGTCTCTGACATTCTAACATTAATATTATTACTACTTTAAAACTGTGAGGCAGATTTCACTTATAAATAGCTCAGAAGTTGTAGAATTTTGAAAACATTCTAAATGGTCTATTTTATAAATAAGCAGAATTTGAGAAAAAAAAAACTACATCTAAAGTGTGAAGTATAAGAATAGAAATAGGAGAGGGAGGAGGTAAAAGGATGGGAGTGTGGGCTGGAGAGTGTAGAAGGCTAAGATGGAAAATATCACTGTGTTCCTGTATCTGTGTATATGAAATACATGGAATTGGTAAAAATAAATAAATAAATAAAGTGTGAAGCAGTGACTTAATACTCAAGCAGTCACCTACTGTTAGGGAGACATATGATAAGGGTCAGTCAGATTTAGGAGCCTTGGCTTTGGGTTTGAATCTCAGTGGCCCTTAGGATCAGGAGAGCAGTGAGGCACTCTGAAACCATACTTAAGCATCTAACCTGCTGCAGGATTAGATGTTCTAGTGTATTAAAGTGACTAGCACAGAGCAGTGACATTATTTAAAGGCAGTATTACTCTTCCATTATCATTCTCATTTGCGTTTTGTTTTCATTTTTGCTGAAATATAAAATACTAATGTGTGGCTGGGTTACTTTTTATCTTTATTTGGAAGCTGGAATAAATTTTTCTGCTTCTTGCAGAAATTAGTTTTTTTCAGGTCAGAGAATGTCTTCTCAGTGCAAAGTCATTGGCTGCCAAATACAGTGTTGCCATTTCATGCAGTTTTCCCTGATTTGCTGCTTACAGGATGATGCCATCAGTATAGAAAGTGGTACAAACACTGAACGCCCTGATACACCCACAAATACACCAAATGCACCTGGAAGGAAAAGTTGGGGAAAAGGAAAATGGAAATCAAAGAAATGCAAATATTCTTTCAAATGTGTAAATAGTCTCAAGGTATGTACAGTAGGATGGATCTTGTGGGCTGAACACAAGACTTCATGATTATTCCAAAGTGGTAAACATTTTATTCTCAAGATGCTCTGTCAAGTTTAAGATATTTCAGTGTATAGTGTTTGAAGGTTTTGTGTGTGTGTGTGTGTGTGTGTGTGTGCTTGTGTATTATCCCTCCTGTGTTTAATTTTTTTGGTTTTATTTTTTAGTTGTTTTAATTTACATGTATAAAACCAAAACTTGCAGGCTGGTTTTGCTTTATTGTTTGTATTCAAATAAAGGATTTTGGGAAATATTACTTTTCATTATTTGGTAGAAGTTAAAAAACATGAGCCACTTCTGGCAGCATTATTAAAAAGAAACCAGTGTGACCGTTTCAATATAAATTGAAACAGATGTCTACAGTTTTTAAAATTTTAACGTTTGGCCGGCGCCGTGGCTCAACAGGCTAATCCTCCGCCTTGCGGCGCTGGCACACCGGGTTCTAGTCCCGGTCGGGGCCCGGATTCTGTCCCGGTTGCCCCTCTTCCAGGCCAGCCCTCTGCTGTGGCCCAGGAGTGCAGTGGAGGATGGCCCAAGTGCTTGGGCCCTGCACCCCATGGGAGACCAGGATAAGCACCTAGCACCTGGCTCCTGCCATCGGATGAGCGCGGTGCGCCGGCCACAGCGCGCTGTCTGCGGCAGCCATTGGAGGGTGAACCAACGGCAAAGGAAGACCTTTCTCTCTGTCTCTCTCTCTCACTGTCCACTCTGCCTGTCAAAAAAAAAAAAAAATTGAAAATTGAAATAAAATTTTAACTTTTGTCTTTTATTTGTAACTGTTTTCAAGAGAAGAAGTACATACTTTAAAAATTTGAATATTCAATATTTAGGGAAATCAAGGCTCAATTGAGTTATCTCAATTATTTCATCCTCAAAAGTATTTTTATTTATTCTATGAAAAGAATTACTGATGTTTACTTAAAATGTTATATTTTTGTGTACTTTGATTTCAATTTGCATTTATTTTTCCTGAGGAAAATATACATTATTTTGTTTTACACATATGTAAATTAAAGCTTTTTAAAATATATGTGTATACTTTTAGGTAAAGTCTTGAGGAAGCATAAGAAGGTATGGTTTGTGATATTTTCCTGGCTGTAGCAGAATTTCAGTGTTCAGTATGTCAAATTATACCGCCATGAAAGGAAATTAATCTCATCATTAAAAATGGCAATGTCTACTATACATGCATGTTGTTGTTTACTTTTTAACCTATTTTAGCCACCATATCCAGAAGATTTTTTTTTTTTTTTTTTTTTTTAATTTTTGACAGGCAGAGTGGACAGTGAGAGAGAGAGACAGAGAGAAAGGTCTTCCTTTGCCATTGGTTCACCCTCCAATGGCTGCCGCGGACAGAGCACCGTGGCCGGCGCACCGCACTCATCCGATGGCAGGAGCCAGGTGCTAGGTGCTTCTCCTGGTCTCCCATGGGGTGCAGGGCCCAAGCACTTGGGCCATCCTCCACTGCACTCCTGGGCCACAGCAGAGGGCTGGCCTGGAAGAGGGGCAACCGGGACAGAATCCGGCGCCCCGACCGGGACTAGAACCCGGTGTGCCGGCGCCGCAAGGCGGAGGATTAGCCTGTTGAGCCACGGACCCGGCCCAGAAGATGTTTTTAACTGCCTCTTAAATATTTGCAAAGTCTGAAGCTATGGGTTTTCAAATGATAAGAAAGTGAAAGTTGTTACAAAAAATAGTAAAAACAGTAACTTTAGGTGAACATGAAAATTAGTGTTTAGTGTTCAATGCCAGGAGATTGACAGTAAAATCCTAAAGCAGAGAGCAGGCATTTAGTACATAGTTAAGATGCCTGCATCCCACACAATGTGCCTGGGTTTGATTCGCAGCTCCAGCTCTTGACTGTAGCTTTCTGCCAATTCTGACCCTTGGAGGCATTGGTGATGGCTCAGGTAATTGGTTTCCTGCCACCCATGTGGGAGACCTGGATTGTGTTCTAAATCTCTATCTCTTTCCCTCTCTCCATCCATCCATCTATCCATCTATGCTTCCTATGTATCCTGGTAACTGTGAGGTTATAGATCATTCCCTACTTTGTATCTGCTATTGAAGTATTATAAAGTTTCTTGACATATTTTTCTTTTAAAATCCAGACTCAAGATTTCATAGAAAGTAATTTGAGCTGAGTACATATGCTTCATTTTACAAGAGAAAAAACTAAGCCTACTAAAACCTACTAAAATTCAGCAAATGTCAAAGAGGCCGCATTGCCTCTTTAAGGCTATTTGTTAATTTCCTATTTCCAAAATATAAACTGTCCTCATGGCCTATGAGGTTAAATGTGTCTACCAAAATTATCCAGTTCATTGTGATTCAGAAAAATGTGGTTGAGTTTAAGAAAATAAAAGGCAAATATCAAAATGTTTTCATAGAGAAATAGTTGTTACCTAACCTGTGATTTAAGTCATTACTTCTTCTAAAACTTCATCAATATTTTAAAATATAAAAACTAGACTAGCAGATATCTTTTAATTTTAGTGTCAAAAGTCAGTTTATGCATGCATAATACACAAAAGGGATTGGAATTGGAAAAGGGGGCAAAGTTAGTTAACATCATCTTTTGGTTTCTAATACATTAAATTTTCTTATTTCCTGGTTATTTTATAGGAAGATCATAATCAACCATTGTTTGGAGTTCAGTTTAACTGGCACAGTAAAGAAGGAGATCCATTAGTGTTCGCAACTGTGGGAAGCAACAGAGTGAGTGTTGAGGAGTCTCTGGTATTTGGCTTGATGATTGGTTTTAATGTTAAAATAACACTAAAATAGAATGATTTTGAAGTAAATTTTGTGTAGTTGGTTTAACAATATGACTATAATGTAAGAGAGAAGATTTCAAAAAATTGTTAGATTAAAACTAACATTCATTCCTGGAAAACACATCTTTATTTTAAAATATTCCTCCCAGTTGTTTATAAAACAAGTTTTGTAGTTGAAATAATTGACTTCTTTTTTTGAAGTGGTTAACATCCAGGTAGGATATGTATCTGATTTTTTTAAATAACAGAATTAGTGGTGTTCAAATGAAAGCATAAACCCAGCCAATTTAATTATTTGCAGTAAACATTTGTTTGAGTTTGCTTCCCTAAAGGAAGCCAGAATTATTTTGAACTGAGAGAAATGGCATGGAGAAAACCACGATTGCATGTTTTCATATAAGCCATTATTTAACTTAACAGTTAAACCAGGGGATGAATAGATGGGTTGCAAAAACTTATTTATTCATCCCATTCATTTCTAAATGAGTAGACAACAAAAACAGGAAAGTCTTCAGGAGTTTTCTGTGGAAGTTGAAATCACCTCAGGAAAAAAATTGTCCTATCAGGTCTTTCTTTATTTGCCAACATTCTGGTTATCCATTACTACTTTACTAGCAAATGAGAGGAATAGCATAGAAACAGGATGAAGTACTCAGAAAAGAAAATGGGGAAATGGACTGGGTATAAGTTATTGACAGAATTAATTGGATATGAGTTGTTGACAAATAAAAGTCACTACCTAGTGAGTTTCACAGATGCTCTGTAAGGTACTTTAATTGAGTAAAATGAAATTTGTGCTTTATTGTGTTAAAATTCTTAGAGGGGCCTGCATTAAGATGCAGTGGATTAAGTCGCCCTCCATGACAGCAGCATCTTCTGTGAGCACCCGTTTCAGTCCTGGCTATACCACTTCAAATTGGGCTCCCTGCAAATGTGCCTGGGAAAGCAGCAGAAGATGTCCCAAGTGCTTGGGCCTTTGCCACCCACATGGGACACCCATATGGAGTTGCAAGTTCCTGGCTTTGGCCTACCCCATCCCCAGCCATTGTGACCAATTTGGAAAGTGAACCAGTGGATAGTAGATCTCTTTCTCTCTCTCTCTCTCTCTCTCTCTCTGTAACTCTGCCTTTAAAATAAATAAATATTTTTAAAAGAGTCTTAGAAAAATAAAGGGACATGATTACTTGTTTCCTATATTTGTTTCTGTTTTGTAGTCTATATATTCTAGTCTCAATCAAAACTAACTTGATAATGGGGAGGAAAAGTTGAGGAAATGTTTTCCATTTTGGGAATGTAACCCATTGATCAGTAGTTCATTATAAACCTAAGACTGTAATAGTTTATCAACTTGGCCATGGTTGTGGCTAGAACTGATGTAATTTGTGTTTCAGTAGGTTTATTGGCAGTGTTAGGCTTTCTAACCAAAAGGATACCTGTTCTCATTTAAAATGACATTGAAAGGTGTTATATGATTTTTTGAATTATAAAAAAGTCCTGCTATTAGGATTTCTTTAAAAGGAAAAATGAAAAACTATCTTGTAAGACATAAGCCATTATGTTTAGTTAGCATCCATATAGAGCATTTTTTAAAAATGTTTATTTATTTATAAAGAGTTTATTTATATATTTGAGAGGTAGAGTTACAGAGAGAGAGAGTGTTCTTCCTTGCATTGGTTCACTCCCTAGATGGCTGCAACGGATGGAGCCGGAGCCAAGTGCTTTTACCCGGTGTCCCTTGTGGATGCCAGGGCCCAAGCACTTGGGCCATCTTCTACTGCTTTCCTAGGCCACAGCAGAGAGCTGGATTGAAAGAGGGGCAGCCAGGACTAGAACTGGTGCCCATATGGGATGCCAGCGCTGTAGGCAGAGGATTAACCTACTGTGCCACAGCACTGGCCCCTAGAATGTTTATGTAGAGATTATTTATGAATTTAGTAGATAGTGATAATACTATACAAGATAATCAGTTTTTATATACTATAATTATTAAAATTTTATAGGTTTTTTTCATAATGGGACTATAAGCTATGAGGGAAAAAATGGAAAGAAATTTAGTATTACTAAATTAGCTCTAAAACTTTTTTTAAGCTTTTTTTTATTTGAAAGACTGAGTGACAGAGACCCTACATCCTGTGGTTCGCTCCCCAAATACCTGTAATAGGTAGGGTTGGGCCAAGCCAAAGCCAGCAGGCTGGAACTCCATTTGGGTCTCCCACATGGGTGGCAGAGATCCAGATAAGTGGGCATCAGTTACCTAGGTGCATTAGTGTCCAGCTGTACAACATCTGTGCCTCCCCACCAAGACCTTTTTATTGTGAATTTAATTAAATGATGATAAAACTTAATTGTTTTTGAGCTTTTAACATTTATTGTTGAAATAAATATTTTAAAGATTAGAAACTATTGCTATAGTATTTAATGCACTATAAATATAGTATAAAACATTAAGCTTTATAAAGGCTTTCTAATGTTTAAAGAAGCTGTGTTAAGGGAATAGTTTCTATGCTATCTTTAAGTTGATAACTGTAACTAAAATATGTGTAAAAGTTAAACGATGTGTTTGAGATGAAACTTACTATGTTTATTTTTTCATTAGGTTACCTTATATGAATGTCACTCACAAGGAGAAATCCGGTTATTGCAGTCTTATGTGGATGCTGATGTATCCTTTCCTGGACTTTTTATTTCTTTGGTCAAAGATTTATTTTCAATAAGTACACCATAATTTTCCTAAATTTATTTAAAATGTATCCTCTGTTAATTTTATGAGTGCTAGTCCTTCACTGTTGGCATCATTGGAAGAATCCTGGTATCTAGTTTTCCTGATCCTTAAAGTGCATTGTTGGGTAGCTGTGAGGGTGAACTCAGATGGCTGGAGATGGGAACATTGGAAATCCAGAAACAGAAAATGTTAGTAGAGAGACTAGCTAAAATTTGTGCTTCTGATTTTACCTAAAATTTTGTCATTTCATTGTTTTAGTGATGAAGTTCAGTTGACTGGAGGCCATGACTAACAGTCATCCCAAGTATTAGATCACAAGAGCCTAGAGGGAAAAAAATAGATTATCTATTTAGAAAATAAAATATTGCAAAACATGGGTTCATAAAAGAAAATGAAAAATGTAAAAAGCTGCAGAGTTACAGCATTAAAACTAGGTGATGGGACATTTCTCCCATATCCATTTGAAAACTTGAGGATATAAGACAAGGCAGGAACGTGTCTTCTGACCTGTTGCCATCTGGGGAGGTTCTCACATAGAAAAGGGCAGAAAATGGATTTTAAAAAAAAATCTAGAGAAATAGAGGAGGTCAGCTGTAGGCTAGCCACGTGTTTTGTAAATAAAAATATTAAGTATTGTAATTTTATAATTAAATGTTACTAAATAAAGTATTATTAAAACCATGCTCATTTGTTTACATATTTTCTGGGGCTGTTTTTGACAATACAGTGACCCAGAAGAGTTGTAAAAATAGGTAAATAATGAAATGGAGTGGAGGGACTGTGGTTTCGTTTGATCATTTGGTATGAGTTTTAGACCCATAATCACCATTAAGTAAAATTGCTTGTACAAAGAAAAATGAGAGCTTTCCTGTGAAAAAGTTTAGTAGATCTTTGAAGGATTCCATTGTAATCGTTAGCATGTTTCTTTTTCAAAAACAAATTACATTTCTTAACTGTGGCATTTCTTAGGCTGATGAAAACTTTTACACTTGTGCGTGGACCTATGATAGCAATACAAGCCATCCTCTTTTAGCAGTTGCTGGATCTAGAGGCATAATTAGGATAATTAATCCCATAACAATGCAGTGTATAAAGGTGGGTTTTCTGGTTAAATTCTGCTTCTTTTAAAGGCACACCTGGAAAGCTTGTCCTGTTGTGTTTAAAACTAATGGAACCAGTGACTAAAATTTCTGATTTGCTATTTGCCTATTACTTTCTTTTAAAAAGTCTTTTGAGACCTTTGTCACATTTGAGTAATACAAGTTAAGGAGTAAAAGGGGAAATGTTAATATTTGCAGTGTTTCCTTTTTAAATCATTTTCCTCTTTTGACTTGCCTTGCTTTGAGAAGTTTAAAACAATGACTGAAGTTGAGTCCACTTTTCAGGACATTCAAAATGGGGGCTGTGGAGTCAAGAGCAACTCAAAATGAATATGAGAGCCGTTTTGAAAAGTCACTTTAATGGGATCCTTTTAATCTTAAGGCACACTTTCAGTCACCTGAGGATTTTATAAACACCACCCATACCTGAACCCCTGCTGATGTAACCCAATCAGAATGTCTGCACTCCAGGCTTAAGCATCTTTGTTTTTTCTCCCTTCATGTTTGTTGGGTGATGGTAATATGTAACTAAGACTGAGAACCATTACTTTAAGTGAAACTATTTCATTCTTTTGTAATCTCTGAAAGAATTTATTGATTCTGAATTATGAGATTTAAAATGTTTTAAATTTATTGTAGCATTATGTTGGCCATGGGAATGCTATCAATGAGCTGAAATTCCACCCGAGAGATCCAAATCTTCTCCTATCAGTAAGTAAAGGTAAGAGCAACAAATATTTCTTTTCTATTTATTTGGGAACATACATACATACATATATATATGTATATATATATTCTAAGGGAGAAATAAAAGTGATATTGTAAGGGGGGAAAACCAATTAAAATAATTTTTATAATAAAATTTAGTAGAAAAATCTTTGGCACCTCCAGATCAAGAATTGAGGAAAGGGACCAAGAAATGCACTGAGGTTGATTAAATTAGATGTTTGAATAGCTGGTGCTCGGGGCCGGTGCTGGGTAGTAGGTAAAGTCATTGCCTACAGTGCCAGCATTCCACATGGGCACTGGTTCAAGTCCTGGCCGCTCTTACTTCCGATCCAGCTCTCTGCTATGGCCATGGAAAGCGATAGAGGATGGCCTAAGTCCTTGGGCCCCTGTGTGGGAGACCCGGAGGAAGCTCCTAGCTCCTGGCTTTAGATCGGTGCAGCTCCAGCCATTGCAGCCATCTAAGGAGTGAGTGAACCAACGGATGGAAGACCTCTCTCTGTCTTTGCTTCTGCCTCTGCCTCTCTGCAACACTGCCTTTCAAATAAATAAATAAATCTTTTAAAAAATAAAATAACTGGTACTCAGGATTACCTTCCTTATTTACTCTGTTGTATTGTGGTGGTTCTAGAACTTTACCCTCAATTTAGTAATTATATTGTTTCATCAATTTAAGTGGTATATTGCCAAGTTTATGACAGTTTGAAAAGTTTTTCTTTTTTCTTTCTTTTTTGTTTTATTTGACAGGTAGAGATATAGATAGTGAGAGAGAGAGACAGAGAGAAAGGTCTTCCTTCCGTTGGTTCACTCCCCAAATGGCCGTTATGGCTGGTGCTGCGCCGATCCAAAGCCAGGAGCCAGGTTCCTCTTTCTAGTCTCCCATGCGGGTGCAGGAGCCTAAGCACTTATAAATGCCACCTTCCACTGCCCTCCCGGGCTGCAGCAGAGAGCTGGACTGGAAGAGGAGCAACCAGGACTAGAACCCGGCGCCCATATGGGATGCTGGCACCACAGGCAGGGAAGATTAACCAAGTAAGCCATGGCACCGGCCCCAGTTTGAAAAGTTTTAAAGATAGTTTTGCAAATTACCTTAGCAGTCACCATCATTCTATCTAGTCATGTTCCCCATAAAATATGGATTGTTCCTTTTGCCTATACTGTCATTATAAATGTATTCTAGGTTTACACAGGCCTCTTAATTATTTCTTAGCTCTCTGAAGTGAGTTAGGTGGTCATTTCTACGTTCTGTTCTTGACTGTCTTTTCTCCTTGAATTTCTGCTATATTCTAGTTAAGTTTGTCTTTTTCTTAGGCTTGTTAAACCTATAACCCCTCCTGTAATCTACTGAGATTGAAGGATATCCTCAAATCAAAACTCATGAAAAAGTTTCATTGCCGTTTTTCTGTAACTTACCAAGGCTTAAATTTTAAGATCATCACCTCTGTAAAGAGCTGATTAGTTTTTCTTGTCTCTTAATAAAAGTAGGCCATTTGTGTCAGTTGGCACAAGGTTTTTTGTTTGTTTAAAGATTTATTTATGTGAAAGGCTGAGTGACAAAGAAAAGGAGAAACAGATCTTTGTCTGCTGGTTTACTCCTCAAATGACCACAGTAGTCAGGTCTGCACCAGGCCAAAGCAAGGAATCAGGAACTCCATCCTGGTCTCCCATGTGGGTGGCTAAGGCCCAAGTACTTGAGCCATCATTCTGTGCCTCCCAGGTACACTAGCAGAAAGCTGGATCAGAAGTGGAGCAGCTAGGATTCAGAACAGCAGTCCAATATGGGATGCTAGCATTACAAGCTACAGCTGAACTTACTTTGCCACAACTCTGGCCTCACTTGACACAACTTTTTTTTTTTTTGTAAAGATTGATTGGTCTGAAAGTGTTTCAGAGAAGGAGAGTCAGAGATACTCCATCCACTGGTTCACTCTCCAAGTGGCCGCAATAGCCAGAGCTGAGTCAATCCAAGCCAGGAGCCAGGGACTTCTTTAGGACTCCTACATGGGTGCAGGGCCCAAGCAGTTGGGCCATCTTCCACTGCTTTCCCAGGCACATTAGCAGGGAGCTGGATCGAGAGTGGAGCAGCCGGGACTCAACTGGCACCCATATGGGATGCGGGCATAGCAGGCAGCTTTACCTGCTAACCCACAGTGCTGGCCACACTTGACACAACTTTTAACAAAGTTGATCTTCCCCATTATATAGATTGTTATTTATTTATTATTTAAAGATTTACTTATTTGAAAAAGTTAGAAAGACATCTTCCATCCACTTGTTCACTTCCCAAATGGCCACAATGGCCAGGGCAGGGCCAGGCTGAAGCCAGGAACCAGCAGCTTCATCAGGGTCTCCCCCGTGGGTGCAGAGGCTCAAGCACTTGGGTCATATTATTTGCAGGGAGTTGAATTAGAAGTGGAGCAGCCAGGACTTGAACTGGCACCTATATAGGATGCCAGTGCTGTAGAGGGAGGCTCAACCCACTGAGCAACAGCGCCAGTTCCTAGAAGTTTTTTGTTTTGTTTTTTTTTTGTTTGACAGGCACAGTGGACAGTGAGAGAGAGAGACAGAGAGAAAGGTCTTCCTTTTGCCGTTGGTTCACCCTCCAATGGCCGCCGTGGCCGGTGCGCTTCAGCCGGCACACCGTGCTGCTCCGAAGGCAGGAGCCAGGTGCTATACCCTGGTCTCCCATGGGGTGAAGGGCCCAAGCACTTGGGCCATTCCCCACTGCCTTCCCGGCCCACAGCAGAGAGCTGGACCGGAAGAGGGGCAACCTGGACAGAATCTGGGGCCCTGACTGGGACTAGAACCCAGTGTGCGGCGCTGCAGGCGAAGGATTAGCCTAGTGAGCCGCCGTGCCGGCCTAGAAGTGTTTTTTTAACTCAAACAGCTTTAGAGTGAATAGAAATTTTACTTAAAAATGATAGCATCAAGAATGAAAAAAGATAATGTACAGAACAGGAGAAAATGTAAGTCATTTCTCTAACACTAAAAATTCTTACCAACAGCAGAAAGACAATACAACTTACAAAAAGTTCTCAATAGAGAATTCTCCAGAGAACATATACAAATGGCCAATAAGCACATGAGAAATGGTCAACATCATTAGTCATTAGGGAAATGTAAATGAAAACTACAGTGAGATACTTCACACCTACTTAAGATAGTTATAATGAAAATGTCAGATACTAAGAAGTGTTGCCTGGAATGTAGAGAAATTGGAATACTCTCAAACTTTGCTAGTGGAAATGTAGAATGTAACTGCTTTGAAAAAAAATTTTGGGGGGCCGGTGCCATGGCACTGTAGGTTAATCCTGCGCCTCCAGCGCCGGCATCCCATATGGGCGCCAGTTCTATTCCTGGCTGCTCCTCTTCCGATCCAGCTATCTGCAGTGGCCTGGGAAAGCAGTAGAAGATGGCCCAAGTCCTTGGGGCCCTGCACCGGCATGGGAGACCGAGAGAAAGCACCTGGCTCCTGGTTTTGGATGGGCACAACTACAGCTGTTGCAGCCATTTGGAAAGTGAATCAACGGATGGAAGACCTTTCTCTCTCTCTCCCTCTCACTGTCTGTAACTCTACCTCTCAAATAAATAAAATCTTTAAAAAAAAAAGAAAAAAATTTTGGGGATTCCTCAAAATATTAAACATAGGGTCCCCAGTCCTAGGGAAGTATCTCTAATTTTCCAAGAGAAATGAAAACATGTCCACAAAAAAATTTGTACACACTGGAATCAAGAAATCTTTAAAGCAGTATTAATTTCTACTATTGATACAATATATTCCAATTGGCATTATTTATGTAATGTGCTAATGTTACATAGTTTAGACAGTTATATTTAAATCTCCTGTGTTACATCTCTTGCTGTGCAGTTTTTGCTGATGTTTGATTAAAAAAAGTGCCCAAATTACAGCTATGTAATTTAAAGGAGGACTATCATTAAGTTGTCACAATGTATGTAGTTTTCAATCATATTTTAGTGTTACTGTAGAAATCTTATGAATCTATTTAGTCCTCTTCAATATGTTAATGTGAATGTGGTGAAAGGAAAGGATAATATCTTGTATGGCAAAATAAAAAATTACTTGTTGGGGCTGTTGCTGTGGCTCAGCAGGTTAAAGCCCCAGCCTGCTGCATTGACATCCCATATGGGTGCTCCTCTTCCGATCAAGCTCCCTGCTAATACACCTGGGAATCCAGCAGCAGAGAATGGCCCAAGTCCTTAGGCCTCTGCACCCACGTGGGAGTCCTGAAGAAGCTCCTGGCTCCTGGCTTCAGATTGGCTCACGTCTGGCCGTTGCAGCCATTTGGGGAATGAACCAGCAAATGGTGGACCTACTTTCTCTGTTCTGTTTAAAGAAAAATTACTTGAAGTAATTAGGCTTAAAATATTTAAGATCACATAAATACTTAAATTTACATTTCATGTAAATACTTTCAAATCTACTTTTCATGTAAATATTTTATTTTTTAATATGAATTCTGTTCCTAGTCATTTCTATGCCAGACTTCAAATTTTTTAAATTTTTGTTAGTTTGAGGACATGTTGAAAGTTCACAGTAACTGGGGCTCTGATGTGCAAGCAGCTGTAAGTTCAAGTTCAGAGTAATTAATGATAAAGGTTTATCCTAACGTTATGTACTTTCATCCTAGATCATGCTTTACGATTATGGAATATCCAGACGGACACTCTTGTGGCAATATTTGGTGGCGTAGAAGGGCACAGAGATGAAGTTCTAAGTGCTGTAAGTTGAAAGTTTCAGGAAAGTGACCTGCAAATTTACAAAGCTCTAAACAGTCCCTATGGAGCTCTGTCCTTACAAGAAAGCATGTGTTTCTTTCACATAACCTACCAAGCAGTCATTTTACTGTTTTACATACAAGATTTTAGTCTTACAGGTGAAGAAGTAAATCAAACCAGAAGCTTGATTTTGCTTTTGTTTAAAATTGCCTGCTCTTTGATTTATATCAATACCTGGATTCTCTTGAAAGGACAGTGTGAACTTATTTCTTTCCTTTTAATATAAACTCACCAAGTTAACATTTTACTGCTTCTCTTAGCCACTAGAAAATTCATCTTTTCTATAAAGTTGAAATATAAATTACTTCCCTTTAAGATTTAATTATTTATTTGAAAGAATTATATAGAGAGAAGGAGAGACAGATCTTCCGTCCACTGCTTCACTCCCCAGATGACTGCAACAGCCAGGGCTGGGCCAGGCTGAAGCTAGGAGCTTTATCCAGGTCTTCCATGTGGGTGGCAGAGGCCCAAACACTTGGGCCATCTTCTGCTGCTTTTCCCAGGTCATTAGCAGGGAGCTGGATTGAAAATGGAGCAGCTAGGACATGAACTGTCACCCATATGGGATGCCAGAGTCACAGATGGCAGCTTTATCCACCACATCCCCAAGTTACCCACTTTTAAGAAATTTTTGTTGTGCTCATCGTGTTTCCACCCCTTTACATAGCCTAGTGTTACACAAGACCAACAGTTGATTACATTGAAAGATAACTGTTAGCTTTATATTAATGTATTATAATCCATTGATGTGTTATAATACAAGTGTTTTTAGTCACATTTCAGACTTTTATATTTTGGCTTTATTGTGTTCCATGTATAGCTCATTAGATTCATTTCAATTTTTTTAAAAGTAAAAATTAATAAATAAAAAAATTAAAAATAGATTTATTTATTTGAAAGAGTTACAGAGCAGGTGGGAGGAGGTTTTCCATTTGTTCATTCATTCCCCAAATGGCCACAACAGCAAGGGCTAGGCCAGGCCTAAGCCAGTAGCCTGGGATGCAGAAGCCCAAGGACTTGGTCCATTTTCCCCTGCTTTCCCAAGTGCATTAGCAGGGAGCTAGATTGGAAGTGGAGCAGCCAGGACTCAAACCTGGCACCTATATGGGATACCAGTATTGCAGGTAGTTGCCTAATTTGCTGAACCATAATGCTGGCCCCCAAACTGGAGGTACTAAAATATTCCTCTGGCTGGAGTTTGTGATACTTACACCTACATTAGAATACTGTCTACTTGCATTTTCTAAACGTTGAAGTAAGATCCAAGTGTACTTACCTTTATTAAGAGCTCTAACTTAGAGCTACTGCCTCTAAGGTTGTCTTGTTGCTATTGATGGTAGTAGAAGCATCAGTGACCAGATTTGTGAACTCAAACACCAAACCTAAAATCTCTTAGGCACCTATAAAACAGCAATACTTAGAATTACTTTGAGGTTGGAGTATTACAAAATAAATTAGTAAGAATAAGTATTCTCCCATAGAACTCTGTTATTATTTGTTGAAGTTAGAGCAGGAAACAATATGTATCTCTGTAATGAAGGAGTATACTGCTAGAAGGATAAATGTGTGAGATTTTCATTAACTCATTATGTGCCTTGTACTAAATTAAGTGGCATTTCTGGGCTTCAGTGTCTAACTCTGCAATAGGGCTGTTAAAATAGATGACCTGTTAGATGTCTTATTAAATATTAGTAAAAAGTAAATGAAAAAGTTAAATTCTGTTTGCATTTTAAATTTCTTTTTTATTTAAAAAGTGAATTGTAAAACCAGTGTTAACATTAATACATTTTGACTTAAAGGCTGTTTAAGGATTCCTGATGTCTCATATACATATGTCGGTTTCATTGCTTTGTTAGGATTGATTAAGAAAAGTAATATGACTATTCATCTCTTTGTGTCATACAATAATTTTACTTCAGCATGCAATTTACCTTCAAAATAAATCAACAGAAATGTGTAAATATATTAAATAAATTCAAAGTAAATTTAAGTAATTTACTTTTTTGTCTTCCATATTCAAAACTCATAAACTCTGATGGTGACAAACCACTTAAAACAGTAGTCAACTCTGTGATTGTTTTTCTTCTTTCTTAATTTGAGGGGCAGAGGGAGTTTACCCTCCTTATGCCTATAACAGCCAGAACTAGGCCAGGCAGAAACTAGGGCCAGAACTCAATCCAGACCTCCCTTGTGGGTGGTAGGGATCTAAGTACTTAAACCAGCATCACCTGCCACTTCCCAGGGTGCACATTAATAGGAAACTGACAGCAGGAGCGGAGCCGAGACTCAAAATCCAGGCACATATGGGATGTGGGCATCCCAAGAGGCATCTTTACTGCTAGGCCAAATGTCCACTCTAACTCTCACTTTTGGCCTACATGGATGAAACCCAAAATACTGTTAGTATTGTGATTTGAAATACAATTTTCACTAGATAACAGGTGAAAATTGGATACATATAATTTGGGACTATAATTTATATACTTAAACTTTTTCTGTTTTACATATAGGATTATGATCTTTTGGGTGAAAAAATAATGTCCTGTGGTATGGATCACTCTCTTAAACTTTGGAGGATCAATTCAAAGAGAATGATGAATGCAATTAAAGAATCTTATGATTATAATCCAAATAAAACTAACAGGTAACAGTTGTGATATTTAAAGACAATTTGCCTTGTGGTACTGTTAACAGACGTGCTTTACTTTTTCCCAAAATTGTTATAGAAGCTCATGAAAAATTAAAAAGTTAATGTGAATTTTCCATTAACTTTTTGACACTCCTTTGGATAAGTATCCAGCATTCAGTTTAGATGTCCCATTTTCAGAAACTTAATTACTTTTTATTTGAGAGGCAGAAAGAGAGAAACAGATAGCTCCCATCTGTTGGTTCACTCCCCAGATGCCCACAAGGCCAGGGCTGGGTAGGGGCCAGAGTCAGGAACTGAGAAAGCAGTTCAAGTCTCCCACCTGAGTGACAGCAGCTCAGTTACTTTTGTCATCACCACTGCCTCTTAAAGCCGGCATTATTAGGAAGCTGGAGACAGGATCAGTCAAGAATTTGAACCCAGGCACTCTGATATATGTGGTGGACATCTTAACTGCTAAGCTAAATGGCTGCTCCCTTAATGAGTTTAAGGTATAATTTACATGCCATAAAATTAATCTGTTTTAAATGGGAGCCATTATTTTTAATGTTTGTGGCTCAGTTTCCCCATTCCCCCTTAAATTTTGTTTTCATTTTAACAAATCAGCTTATTTCACTTACTTTTATTTAGGTTTGTATATACTTGGCCTTTTAAGTTATAAATGTACACATTTAAATCACTCCAAAGTTTCTGTGGAATACAGAGAATAAGGGATACCTTTTCACAAATTCTAATTCAAAGCAGTAAACTAATCTTTTAAAATAGGATTCTTAGTTTCAATTCATAATATGCTTTCCTCTGAGTGAGACTCACTTAATTGGAGAAAATTCAAGCACAGGAGCCTTTCTCTATGCTACTATGGGATGAGGAATTTTTCAGCTTTTTAAGTAATTTTTTGAAATGCTTCAATTCTTAATGCAGTTAACTGTCTAGAATTTAAGAATTAGTCCAACTTTCAGATTCCTACTTTAAAATGCTAGGAATTAGTAAAATATAGATTCATATTTTAGGTTATTTTCTATATGTAAAATAAATACAAATTATATTTAACAGCTTACAGAAAATAACAGAGTTAATGCTGGTCTTTTCTGAGAAAGTTCAGCCATAAGATTGTATTATTGTGTGCTTGACTAAATGTTATTAACATAATTACAGCAGAGTTTAAGAACTTAGATCATTAATAATTTTAATGTTTTAGCAAACAAAAGATCCCAAAATTTGACATGGAAGAATGTTTTTGATGAGGTGCTTTAGACATATGAGAGAGGAAAAGGTAAAGAGAGGACATGTGAATTGCTTACAATAACTAATTCATGGCACACCATATTCTACAGTTATTTCATTATAAAAGCTGAATCACTCAGTGGATTAGAAATGTTAGATGTGTTGTTAACTTAACAATTGGTAGTAGCTTGTCTTGTTTGTCTTCTCACTAATGCCTTTCAGATTGTTTACTTATATTTCTTTGAGAGACAGAGGGAGGGAGATCTTCCATCTGCTGGTTCATTCTCCAAATCCCTGCAACAGCTGGGGGTGGGCCAGAGTGAAACCAGGTGTCTGGAACTTCATCTCACATGAGTGGTAGTGACTTAAGTATGTAGGCCATACTTGCTGCATCCAAGAGTCAAATCAGCAAGAAGCTGGAATTGGATATGGAGCCAGAATTCAAAACCAGGCACATGGATGTGGGATGTGGGCTTCCCAAGGGTCATCTTGACTGTTGAGCCAAACACTAACTCCTCCCCAAAAGAATCTTTAAATTTAAAAAATGGCTCCACATCTTCATTTTTGGAAAGCTCTTTATGTCAGGTCTTTAGAATGTTGCTTATTCCTGGAAAGATGACTATCTTTTGAAATATCCTAGGTATGTTGACTTGCTGAACCATTAGTGCTTAATTTTAAATGATTGAGTAGGTAATCTAATATTTTTCTGTGAGAAACTTTCACTTCTGCTGTCACATCTCTTTCATCATTGGTTGGGACAGCAAGAATTAAAGTAATTAATTTGGGGACTATAAGTGGTAACAAGCATGATGATGCCATTTCTCTAAATATCATGGGACAAAAAATTGAATTTGAAAGCTTACAGTGGAAGGAAACAAAGAAACAAAAGGTGGAGACTTTAGCTTTCAATAAACAGATAAGTTATTCAGTTATCTGGGATCAGAGGAATTAATAATTTTAATTTGTTTTTCAAAGTTTTATTAATATAAAACTGAAAGTTAGTATGACTGTGCTGTATGTTTTTTCTTTTAACTTTTTAAATTTTCATTCTTCCTTTAGGCCATTTATTTCGCAGAAAATCCATTTCCCTGACTTTTCTACCAGAGACATACACAGGAATTATGTTGATTGTGTGCGATGGTTAGGCGATTTGATACTTTCAAAGGTATGGTAACTGGTTAAGCTGCACTTCCACTTATTACATGTGTGTTGGAATTTTGCAGGAACTACACACAGTTTCTTATGTCGTTATAATAATGAATGGTAGGTGGAAAATTGGTTTTTTTATAAAGCCTCATTTTCATAGATTTGGAAATTTGTTTTAGGTATAAAACATTCCAGTGAGTTATAATTCTTTGTGTTCAGGTAAGATGAGAATTGTCGCTTATAAAGTGGTGGTGTTCTCTGATATGCAGTGTTACTACAAAATAGTGAAAAACAGCAGGTGTTTTGTTTTCATATATTTGCATCCATCACAATAAAATTTTATTTGCAAAGGCTGGTGTTGGCTCACAGGCTGTAGTTTACCAGGCCCTGCCCTGGCGTATATTTGGAGAGAGAGATGTGTAGTTGGCTGTTTGTATCCGTGGGTTCCATATCCATGGATTCAACTAACATGGATTAAAAGTATTCAGGAAAAAGAAAATCGTATCTATAGTGAATACATACAGACTTTTTTGTCATTAGTCTCTTAACAATTCAGTATAGCAACTATTCACATAGCATTTACATTGTAATAGGTGTTGTGAGTAATGTAGAGATTTTTTTAAAGTATGAAGGAGGATTTGTTTAGATTATATGCAATAATTCCATTTTATGTAAGGGACATGAAAATCTGGATTTTGGTATATGGGTAGGGAGGAGTCTTAGAACTAATCCCACATGGACATCAAGGGATTCCTATATATATGTATGTATATACAGGTACTATAAAAGTTTATGGGAAATGGAATTGAAAGATAAATTTTGGTGTAAAATTTTTTTTTAAAATTCATGTATTTGAGAGGGGTCTTAAAAACTCATGGAAGATTTATGCATGAATTTCAAATGTTTTTTTAATAAAATGAATTTTTTTAAAAATTTCATTTCCTGTGAACTTTTTAAAGTATTCACACAGTGTGTGTGTGTGTGTGTGTGTGTGTGTGTGTATAATTTAAAGAAGTTACTGGTGATACTACCTGAATATGTGAGATTATCAGATTTTGAGAAATTGCCTTCCAGTTTCTTTTCTTGATGTGGATTTCAGGGTATTTCATATTTTCTTCAACAGAACCTGATTTGTATTTTTCTTGGCCTTATAGGTATAATTTTACGGTTTTTTTCCCTTAAACTAGAATCACAGGAAGCTTCAGAGATTTTATCTTCTGTAATACAGTGTCACCTCCAGGAAATTGACATTGTGTCAGTTTCATTGTGTGTATATTTCTGTCATTTTATCATGTGAATTTTTTATCATTTCAAAAATATTTTAGTTTATAATCTTCCTGCATAATGCCCTTGAGATGTATCCAAGTTTTTCCTGTATTAGTAGTTCTCCGTTTTTGTTGTTGAGTAGTAGTCAGTGATATGGCTATCTTTCCACAGTTTATTTAATCATCTATTATAGGTCTTTTGGTTGTTTCCAGTTTGGGGCTATTACAAATAAAGCTACTACTGAACAGTTGTCCACATGTTTTTGTGTGGACTTAAGTTTTCATTTTTCTGGGATAAATGTCTAGGAGGGCAGTTGCTGGGTCATGGTTGAGTTTGTTTAGTTTTTTTAAGAAACTGCCAAACTATTTTCCAGAGTGGCTGTACCATTTTACATTCCCACCAGCGAAGTATGAGAGATCCAGTATCTCCGAATCTTCGCCAGCATTTGGTATTGTCATTATTTTTTATTTTAGCTGTTCTGATAGGAGTGTAGTGATACCTCATCCTGGTCTTAATTTGCATTTTCCTGATGGCTAGTGATATTGAACATCTTTCTCATTTGCTTAGTTCCCATCCATGTATCCTTTTGAGTGCTGTCTCTTCATAACTCTTGCTCATTTTCTATTGGATTATTTTTTAGTTTTAAACTGTTGAGTTTTGAATTCTTAATATATTCTAAATTTGAATCTTGTGTCAGATACATAGTTTGCAAATAGTTCTTCTGATCTTTAGCTTGTCTTTTTCATCCTCTTAACAGGATCTTTCATGGATAAAATGTTTATAACTTTTATGAAATATAATTTATTGACTTAAAAAATTATTTTAAGGATCATGATTTACATGTTTTGTAAGTTTTGAGGCTTAGATTGAAGTTCATATTTTTTTCTATAGATATGCAGTTTTTCCAGTGTTTTAAAGAATATACTTTCTCCATTGAATTACTTTTGTACCTTTATTAAAAATTAGTTACTTTGTCTTTCCATAAATTTCAGAATAATCTTGTCCTCATTTACAAAAAATCTTGTTGAGATTTTGATTTTTATCATTCATGTGTTATAGTTTTTGACATACAAGTCTTTTCCTTTGTTAATATTACATCTAAGAATTTCTTCTTTTCTTAGTGGTTATAAATGGATTTTTGGTTTCCATTTGAATATGTTAGCTAGTATGAAGTTAGACAGTTATTTGCATATTGATCTTTAATCCTACAAGTTAGATAAAATGCTTATTCTCAAAGGATTTTTTGGGTAATTCATTGGGATTTTCTGTATAGACCATCATATTATCTGCAATTAGAGACAGTTTTATTTCTTCATCTCTGATCTTATGCCTTTCATTTCCTTTTCTTGCCTTCTCACATTGGCAAAACGTCAGTCTTTGTGGAATAACAGTGTTAACAGCAGGCATATTTGTGTTGTAATTCAGCCTTTCACATTGTAGTAGACACTCTCTAATTAGGAGTTTTCTCCCTAAGTATTTGCGACTTTATTCATGAATGGGTACTTTTTGTCAATTGATTTTTCATCAGTTGATATAATCATGTGGTTTTCTTCTTTAGCCTATTAATACAGTATATTGTATTGATTGATTTTTTAAAAATATTGATTTGGCTTGTTTATCCCAGGAATAAATCTGTCCTGATCATTCTTATTCTTTTCATATTTTGTTGAATTCTATTTGCTAGTTTTTAGTATTTATGTGGTTGTGTTCATGAAATTGTGTTATTAGTCTGAAACTTTTTTTTTTTGGTACTGTTTTTTGTCTTGGTATTATTGGTAAACAGGCTTTATAAAATAATTGGTAAGTATCCTGTCTCCTGTTTTTTTTTTTTTTTTTAACAGATAGGAATCTGAAATATAAGCTTTATTAAGACTTTATTTCTTCCAGGGAGTGCCACGTAATGCAGGGGGCCCAAGCACATGGTCCATCCTCTGCTGCTTTCCCATGAGCATTAGCAGGGAGCTGGATTGCTCCTGGAGTAGCCACAGTGCTAGCCCCAAGCTTTTACATTTTTAATCTATAAATATTGTATATTTGTATAAGCTTCTTTTAGGTGACATAAAAGAATAATTTAAAAAGTTCATAGAAGGGCTGGTGCTGTGGCATAGTCAGCTAAGCCTCCCCTTGTGGCACCAGCATCCCATATGGGCTCAAGTTCTAGTCCCAGCTGCTCCTCTTTCAATCCAGCTCCCTTCTAATGGCCTAAGAAAGCGATGGAAGGTACTCAAGTGGTTGGGCCCCTGCACTCACATCTTCTGTCATTTTATCATGTGAATTTTTTATCATTTCAAAAATATTTTAGTTTATAATCTTTTAATACTGTTTTTTTCCTCTCTCTTCCTGCATAATGCCCTTGAGATGTATCCAAGTTTTTCCTGTATTAGTAGATCCGGAAGAAGCTCCTAGCTTTGGATGGGCCCAGCTCCTTCTTTGCAGCCATTTGGGGAATAAACCAGCAGATGGAAGACCTTCCTCTCTCTCTCTCTGTAACTCTACCTCTCAAATAAAATAAATAAATCTTTTTTAAAAATTTCATGGAAAATGGAATTAACAGATAAGTTTATTTTGGTGCAGAAAATGTTGAAATCACATGCATAGTTTTTCCATAATATACATTTTTCATGAACTTTTTAAGACCCCTGTATACATGGATGTAAAAAATTGTTTTTGCACCAAAGTAAACTTAATTCTATGATAGGTTGGTTAATTTTTTTTAAAGTACTCTGCTAATCCAAGTTGATACATTAATCCTTAACTTAAACTACATTGACTGCCATTATATTTTTAATTTCTCACTTTTTTCCCTTCTTGTCTTGCTGTAAGTTACATGAGCATCTTTTTTTACATTCCTTTTTATGTGTTTGCAATGTCTTTGAATGTATTTCTTTGTGTAGCTGTTATGGTAGTTGCTTTAGAGCTTATAGTGTGTGTGTGTGTGTGTGTGTGTGTGTGTGTGTAGTTTCTCACAGTCTACTCTGGGCATTTTACCAATTCAAGTAAAGTACAGAACTCTTGCTTTATATCACTTTTTCTTTTCTATTTACAATATAATTGTTATAAATATTTACTTTGTATTTAACTACATAGTATCACATCACAGCTTTATAATTTTTTTTAAAAGATTTATTTATTTATTTATTTGAAAGGCAGAGTTACAGAGAGGCAGAGGCAGAGAGAGAAGTCTTCCATTTGCTGGTTCACTCACTCCCTAGATGGCCACAGTGGCTGGAGCTGGGCCAGTCTGGAGCCAGGAGCTTCTTTCATATCTCCCACATGAGTGCAGGGGCCCAAGGACTGGGGCCATCTTCTGCTGCTTTCTCAGTCCATAGCAGAGAGGTGGATGGGAAGTGAAGCAGCCGGGACTCGAACCGACACCCATGTGGGATGCCGGCACTGCAGGTGGCAGCTTTACCCACCACACCACAGTGCCAGCCCCAGTATTATAATTTTTTATAAAAGATTTATTTATAAGGAGATCTTCCATCTGCTGGCTCACTGTCTAAATGGCTGAAACAGCCAGGGCTGGGCCTAGCTGAAACCAGAAGCCAGGCTTCATCCCAGTATCCCATGTGGGTGGCAGGGACCCAAGCACTTGGGCCATCCTCTGCTGTCCTCCTAGGCACATTAAGTAAGCAGTTAGTTTAGAAGTGGAACAGCTGAGACTGGAACTGGCACTCATATGGGATGCTGCTGTTGTTAATGCTATGTGCTGTAACACTGGCCCCAATATTACAATTTTTGCTTCAACCAACCATCAGATATAATTTTAAAGACTGAAGAGGAAAATGAAAGTTTGTATTTATTCATCTTGATTTTTCTGTTATTTTTCCTTACTGATAATTCCAAGATTTCTTCTTAAATCATGTCCTTTCTGCTTAGGAAAATTCCTGTAGCCATTATTTTTTAGGGTAAGTCTGTTGGTGACAGATTTTCTCTTAGTTTTTCTTCATCTGAGAGTAGTCTCCTTTCTCCTTCATTCCTGAAAGCTAAAGTCACTTGAATATAGGATTCTGGCTTCATAGTTATTTTCTTTCAATACTTGTAAAATGTTTTCCCTCCTCTCAGGCCTCCATAGTTGCTGAGAAGAAATTTAGTAGCATTAGGTTTTTTTCCCCCTTATTGTTAAGGGGTTCATTTTTGCAACTTTCAGGGCTTTTTATCTTTAAGCTTTTAGATTGAAAATGAGTATATTTTAGTTTGAGGTTTGAGTGTTGTGTAATTTGGTATGGATTACTTGTTTGGGGAGTTTGACCTTTTAGAATTCCATGGCAGGTTTTAAGTGTTAGAGACATTTTGTCCCAGATCTGGAAACTGCTATTATTTCAGTTCTTTTTGGACTTTACTCTTCCTTCATTTTGAGACTGTGATGATGTTAGATCTTTTGTTTGGTCCCTGCAACTTTTATTGATTTATTTATTTTTAAGAAAGTCTTTATCTTTGTTCAGGTTAGATAATTTCTGTTGTTCATTTTAATTTTATTGACTCTTCAATTTTATTTTGTTATTAGCCAATAGATTGTTATTTTTATTTTGGTTATAATAATATATAATTCAGTTCTGAAATTCCCATTGGATTCTTAGTTGAGATTTGTTCAGGTAGGTTTGTGCTTAGTAAAGAATTATGATGTCTACTTAAATCATAAATTTTTGAAATGTTATTTTAGTGTTGGCATCTATTGTTTGTTTATGTATTTGAAGGTTAGAATTACAGTTAGGGGGAGGGAGAGAGAGAGCGAGCGAGCGTGCCAAAGCCAGGAGCTTCTTCTGGGTCTCCTATATGGTTGGCAGCAGACCAAGGATTTGGTTGTCTTCTTTTCCCAGACCGTTAGCAGGGAGCTGGATCAGAAATGGAATACCCAGGACTTTAACCAGCACCCATATGGGATGGTAGCATTGCAGGTGACAGCTTTACCTGCTGCACCACAGTGCCAGCCCCTATTAATTGTTCTTCTAACTTGACATTTTTCTGATTCTTGGTATGAGCGATGTTTGATTGAGACCTAGATTTTTTTGGCTACTGAGACTCTGGATCTTTAGATCTGTTATGGCACGCTGCTTCTGATATATTTTCATTTGGGAAAGGGAACCATTGCCTTGTGATTTCCATGTGGGGTCAAGTCCAGGTTAACCACTTAGTTGAGTTGGTGATGATGATTCATTACTGCTAGGTGGGGTTGGGAGTTCACGCTTTCCACTAGGCCTCAGCTGATACCACCCTAGCTTGGTGGGATTGGAATGCTTCATTACTGCCCCCTACTCGTGGTCTTCACTGGCACTGAGTTACTGGGGGCTTTAACCACTAGGGACTTGTGAATGTCCCGACTGCTAGTCCTTCTCTGATTCCAACAGCTAGAGAGGAGGAGGAGGAAGAGCAGGAGGAGAATCATCTCATTATTGCAGGGCTGGGGAGAATCAGAGGGTATGTACTTGAGTTGTTTAGTTATGAAATAAGAACAGTTCTTCACTGGCCCCACTGCTGGTTCAGATGATGATGGGCTCCAAAGATTTTTTTTTTTTTTTGGTATCATTTAGCTGAAGTAGAACATTTATTGTGTGAAATGTTTTTGTGTTAGGCTGTTACTTATTTAGTCCTTTAGCTAGAAAGAGCATTTTTGTCTTATTCTATTAGCATTTCTGAATTGATTTCTTCTTTTGGAACCAGGCAGAAGATAGCCCAGGAAACTTGGCACTGTATAGTTCATGTTTCAAGGTTCCTAATTCTATGCCTTCACTCTCCTTTTCAGAGTCTTATGTTTGGTTTATATATGAAGTTTAGACTTTTAAGTTATACTTAGTGAGCTAAATAGGGAAAAGTATGTCTACTTTGTTATTTTGGTAGCAGAAGTAAAAAAAAAAAAACAATTTAAGACTACAGGAAGGGATTTTGAAATTTTGGGTGAGATGTTGAACTAAATTGTTCTGCATGAAAATCACTAAAAGGATATGAAAAAAAGTTTCCTAAACCTTGCTCCCTGAGATTCTAAATCTGGCATTAGAACTAACCAGAGAATGTGTGCATTGTAAAAGCTCTCTAGATGATTTTGAACTCTAGTTTTCATTAGCTCTGGCAAATTCTTTTACCTCTCTCTGCTTTAGTTTTCCACAAGTTAGACTGTAATAATTAAGAATCTTACCAGTGCAGTCTGTAAGGAGCACTTGAAGAGCTATTTTGCAATTCTTCTATTTTTTTACTCCTTCTTGGAGATTCTGATTCAGTAGGATTGGGACCAAGACTATCAATTCAACTGTGCACTTAATCCAAGTGTAAATCAGGTAATCTCTAAAATACTTAGCAGTTAAGAACTTATCAGGTAATACACAGCACTAGGATTTCCAAATCTTAAAAAGGTAGAGAAGAAAAATTATGTTTCCCCTCCTCTTAATATTCTTTTGGCCTTGTTGTTAAACTGTTAAAATGCTGGTAACTTCTACAGGGCTGCCACCTGTGACTATATAGGCTATCCTATAAGCTCCAGGGGGAACCTACACCAGGGTTTCTCAATTCTGGTGCTATGGAGATTGGGCTGCAATTATTTTTTTTTTTTTGGTGGGGGACTGTCCCATGCATCGTGAAGTGTTATTAGCATATCTGACCGCTTTCCATTGGAGGCCACATACATTGTCAGAAGTCCCTTACTGGACCAACCACTGCCCTATAGGGTAATACGAATGCTGCCCACAGTTATCAGTTGCTGCTAAAGCAGAAGTGTGTGAAGTGTGTACACAAAGATTTCATGTTATAAGTTAGGGAAAGTGTAACTTTGTGGTATGTTTTGGTCCTGTCCCCATAACAATGTCTTGATATTAAGCCACCACTCTTATTGCCATCTGTTATCCTATTTATAACCTTATCTCAGTAAGTTCATTAATTTTCTTGAGACATCTATTGAACACCTATTATGTGGCACAGACATTGTGTATGGATGAAGGATTAACAGTTTAAGTTGGAAATGGAATAGGAAATTGATAAGGAAAAATGAAACTAAAGAACTCTGTATCCAGATTTTGAAGAGCCCTGTATTCTCAAACTCCATGTTTGTAATGATAATTGTACAATAAAATACTTCAAGTCACTGGGTACCAAAGTGTCTAACACTGAACTTGATTGATTTGGAAGAGAAATTGTAACTTTCAGAATAAATATTCCATGCAATGTAATTCTTTTATGTGATTTTGTTGAAATTTCTTATCTTCAAGTGTGGACTTTGAAAAATCTAATAAATGTTCTAAGATCTGTCAATTCTAAAATGATAGTAAAGAGAAAATCGTTGCTTTAAGTTTTTAAATTTACATTCCACAATTAATACTTCTTTTTCTCATTTCTATTTTAGTCTTGTGAAAATGCCATTGTATGCTGGAAACCTGGCAAAATGGAAGATGATATAGATAAAATTAAACCTAGTGAGTCTAATGTGACTATTCTTGGGCGATTTGATTACAGCCAATGTGACATTTGGTACATGAGGTTTTCTATGGATTTCTGGCAAAAGGTAGCAACATATTATTATATTTTGAAATTATTTGACTTATGAAAGACCTTTGTAGTTAGTGCTTTTTCTGTTGTGTCCATGTTCTTTTTCTCCTAAGAATCTACCTTGATGTTTTCTATTGGTTATTTTGCCCTTTGATGTTACCCATTCTACCTTTGTGGCTCAGCACACCCTCTGCAGTGCATATAAATGAAATTTGTAGTGAGGTATCAATAGGAAAGTTAGGTGTGTATGTTGGGTAACACCTGATCCTAAGATTTAATGTTTTAGTGGTTAGAGTGTTCATAATCTTCACATAAAGCTTTATTCCATAAAGAGAGAGAGAGAGAGAGAGAGAGAGAGAGAGAGAGAGAAATGAGCATGGAAGACAGAGACAAAATACCAGTGACCTCAAAGTTTTAAAGAAATATGTTGTTAGGGTTTTGTGGTAACATTAACTGGATATTTATTTCTGTAAGAAAGCTTTGGAAATGCTTTTCACAGTGTTTGTTAGAATTCTTTAAGGCAGAAGAAAGAGTAACATGGCAACTAACAATGTAAATTGTAAAGTCCTTCACAGATTTGCAAAAGTGCCTTATTTCTGAAGACACACTGTAAAGTAATAATTACTCTTCTACTTACTTCTATTTGCAAATCAGAAATAGCAGTTCCAAAGAAGAGCGCAGTCAGAGGCTAGAACTGAGATTTTTCTGAAATAAAATGGTTTGAGATTGTTTGATTTAGAGCTTCGAGATTTTATTAATTTTCTGTTTTTAAAAATATGTTTGTACAGATGCTTGCATTGGGCAATCAGGTTGGCAAACTTTATGTTTGGGACTTAGAAGTAGAAGATCCTCATAAAGCCAAGTAAGTATTTGGAAATTTCTGTGCAGAAATTCTGCTTTTTACTCCAAAGTTTTAAGCTAATACAGAGGAAACAATTGACATGTGATACTATCCTTAAATCATTTTTAACATTTACGAGTCTCAAAATTAAAGTATTTGTTTTTCATTTCAGTATTGTTTTTCTTGAGTATCTTGGCCACAAGTTATTTATCTTGTATATAAATTATATACATTTCAAATATACCAATATAATTTCAAATATTCCTAAGATTTTATGAAAGTTGAGGTTGAATTCCTTCTGGTTTTCAGTGCTTTTTATATGCTCATTTTCTCATTCACTATTTTAAGCATACTAACAAAATTAGTACATATGGTATTTAGCCTGTTCTCATGTTTTTTGTTTTTCCCTAGATGTACAACACTGACTCATCATAAATGTGGTGCTGCTATTCGACAAACCAGTTTTAGCAGGGATAGCAGCATTCTTATAGCTGTGTGTGATGATGCCAGTATTTGGCGCTGGGATCGACTTCGGTGAAACTCTTCTTTCTAATTAAAGTTAGAATGTGTTGTCTGTGTAAAGTAGAATTAATGTATCTTGCTAGTAAGGGCACATAGAGCATTTAGAATTGTATTTCAGCATTTCAATCAGGCTGAGCTGAATGTAGTAATGTTTACATTGTTTACATTCTTTGTACTGTCTTCCTGCTCAGACTCTACTGCTTTTAATAAAAATTTATTTTTGTAAAGCTGTGTGTTATTTTAGTTATTTTCAGTGTGATGAAAAAAAGTAGTAATAAAATTAGGCCTTATCTTTTTGTAGTGATTATCTTTTATAGTTTACTTAACTGGAGAAAGCCATACACAGTAAACTGGAACTAACCTGAATTTAAATATTGGCTTTGCCACTAACTGTGACCTTGGATAATTAACATAGCATTCCTGTGCCTAAGATTCCTCATGTGTAAAATGAGTAATATCTACCTCAATCTTATTGTGAGGATCAAATGATTTAATACATGCAAGGCAATTAGAGCAGTACTTGACAGATAATAAGACCTAAATATATTTTTAAGTTTTTTGTAATTGTTGCAAATTGTATTTTCTCTGATTTCTTATAAAGGATCTTCAAAAAGTTTATGGAGATACATATATGAAAAACTGCATTGGCTTTCAAAGTGCTTTGCACCAAAATAAACTTTTAATTTCATTTTTCCAGATTTTCTGAAATACTATCATTTTAAATGACTATTTCCATAATAGTTTCATAATAGGTAGTTTAAAATTCTATAAAGTCAGAACATGTAATAGTATTACTTTAATCTTTTACAAATTAAAAATATACATAATTACCATTAGATTTGCAACTAGACCATTAGTAACCTTGGTGGAAATGTTATTAGAGCTAAAGAGGTGAGGACATAACTTAAATGCAGTAGGTCAAATAATGAAAGAAATGAGGATTATGGATTCAAAAAGTTGAAAGGGCTCATATGTTTTTCAAAATAGAATGAATTTTATTCTACAAAACCAAGGGAAAATGTTTTTAAAGATTTATTTGTTTGAAAGGTAGAGTCAGAGAGATTTTCAATCTGCTGGTTCACTCACCAGATGCCCTCAACAGCCTGTATTCGACAGGCTGGGTCAGGCTGAAACCAGAAGCTGGAAACTCCATCTAAAAATCATGGAGAGGGGAGGTGTTTGGCACAACAGTTAAGTTGCTGCTTGGGATGCCACATTCCGTATCAGTGTCCTTGGGTTTGTGTCCTGGCTCTGCTTCCAATTCCAGCTTCTTGCTAATGTGCATTCTGGGAGGCAGCATGTAATGACTCAAGTGCTTGGAACTCTGCCACCCATGTGGGATACTCAGATTGACTTCCAGGCCACTGGCTTCCATGTGCCCAGTCTTGGCTGTTACAGGCATTTGGGGGAATATACCAGTAGATGAAACATAACTGTCTCTGCCATTTAAATAAATTAATTGAAATTAGAAAAATCATGAAATGTCAGTTCTTATAAATAGAACAGTTCAAAACCCAGAGTCAGAAATTTTAATCTTTTTCACTGGGTACTGATAGAGTATCAAGGTTAAAGCTAATGCAAATAATGAAAAGTCCAGGAGGGAGAACTTCTAGGCCAGTTATCAGCCACATTCTTAAGGCTGTATTTCTGACTTCATTTCTCTGAAATGCTGAGAGAATAACTTTTTCAGTTGGAAATTGATAACGTTACTGTGTTAAAGTATTTTGGTTTCAAGAAATTGTGAATAGGATTTTTGGAAAAAACCAGTGAGAGGAAAGCCAGCTGATAATTCAGAGAGAACTGATAATTCAAAAGAGAAGTTGCTGTTGACCCGTGACAAGAAAACAAGGCCATTGAATTCATTGTGAGCTTTGGAAATCTGAAAAAATATGTTCCAACTAAGATACCAAATACAGTCAGAATTCCAGTAGTTAAAGTACTTGGAGTAATAAAAGTTGAAACTGTAGTTGAAAGACCCTAATGATGGATGGATAGGCATGAGAAATAGCACCCAACACTATAAAGGTTAACGGTTTAACAAAAGAAAGAGCTGTTCATCTCAGTTGATTGGAGACTCCTTTAGATAGTGCTGCTGTGATGTTTCTACTCTCTGCACTTGACACCACATGTGAGTATTTCCCATACTCACAACCACTTAGTTCTCTGACTCTTGAGCGTCAGCCAGCTGTCCAGCAAGTCAGTTCAACTTTGTTTGACTCATGTTTTACTTTGTTTTTCTTCTATTTATTTCTGGCACTATCCAAAGGTGGCTTAAGACCCGCAGATTCAGAACTCTGTCCTGCAAGACTGCCTGTACTTGAGATGGCAAGCACAAGTCTAGGCCTCCTGTGTATCTCACCTGCTGTGAGCTCAGGTTCAGTAATTTGCTAGAATGGTTCACAGAACTCAAACAACTTAATATTACTGATTGTTTATAAATTTACAAAGGATGCAATGCACAGCCAGATAAAGAAGATACAATTTGCAAATGACAGAATTTTTAAAAGCTGAAAGCAATTCTGTTATGTATAAATACCACATTTAAAAAAATCAATCTTTTGGTATCTTTTAAAAACATCTAAATTTGAATTCTTTTGGCTATATACCTGCAAGTAGGATTGCTGGACTATATTTCTATTTTTAGATTTTTGAGAAATCTCCATACTGTTTTCTATAAGGGCCATACAAATTTATAATACCGGCAATGTGCAAGGGTTACTCCTTATCCTTATTCTTGCATCTTTTGAAAGTAGACCATTCTAACAGATGTGAGGTGATACTTCCTTGTGTATCTAATTTGCATTTCCCTAATGAGTGATGCAGTGCTTTTTTTCATATACCTATTGGCAATTTATAGGTCATCTCTCAAGAAGTGTCTGATTCCTTTGCCCCCCTTTTTTTTTTTTTTTGTGACAGGCAGAGTGGACAGTGAGAGAGAGAGACAGAGAGAAAGGTCTTCCTTTGCCGTTGGTTCACCCTCCAATGGCTGCTGTGGCCGGCGCACTGCGCTCATCCGATGGCAGGAGCCAGGTGCTAGGTGCTTTTCCTGGTCTCCCATGGGGTGCAGGGCCCAAGCACTTGGGCCATCCTCCACTGCACTCCTGGGCCACAGCAGAGGGCTGGCCTGGAAGAGGGGCAACCGGGACAGAATCCGGCGCCCCGACCGGGACTAGAACCCGGTGTGCCGGCGCCGCAAGGCGGAGGATTAGCCTGTTGAGCCACGGCGCCGGCCCCTTTGCCCATTTTTTAATAGGGTTATTTTTGAATGTTTTTCTTTATATGAGTACATTTTGAATATGATTCCCTTATCTGAGGAATAATTTGCAAATATTTTCTCCCAATTCACTGCATTGTTTCTTCCTCTGTGCAGAAGCTTTTTTAGTTTGATGCAGTCCTTTTTGTCAAGCTTTTGTTACTTGTGCTTTTGGTGTCATAACCAGAGAATTATTTCCCAACAAGGTTATGTGGTTTCCCCCATATATTTTCTTCTAGTAGTTTTAGTTTTAAGTCTTACATGTAGGTCTTTAATCCAGTTTTAGTTGGTTCTGGTGTAAGGGCTGAGGTAAGGGTCCAGTTTCATTCTTATGCATGTTAATAGTCAGTTTTCGCAGCACCATTTGTTGAAGATACTCTCCTTTCTCCATTATGTGTTCTTGGTACCTTTGTTGAAAGTGAATTGATTGTAGATGTGTTGAGTTTTTTTGTGAGCTTTTTTCCTATGCCATTGGTCAATGTGTCTGTTTTTATGTGATTACCATGCTGTTTTATTACTGATAACTTCGTAAATGTATTTTAGCATCAAGCAACCTACAGCTTTCAAGATTATTTTGAGTATTTTGGGTCTTTGATGACTCCATACAAATTTTAGGATTGATTATTCTCTGAGGAATGGCAGAAATTTGTAAAGGACTGCACTGAAGCTGTAGGTCGCTTTGTTTAGCATGGACGTTTTAACAATGTTAATTCTTCCAGTCCATAAGTAGATATCTTTTCATTTATTTACATCATCTTTTTAAGCTTATTTGAAAGACATTGTGACAGGGAGGGAAGGAGGAGGAGAGAGAGGTCTTCCATCCATTCATTCAATTCCCAAATGCCCCAAACAGCCAGGACTGCACCACGCCAAAAGCAGGAGCCAGAAACTCCCATTTGTGTTTCCCACATATGTGGCAGAGACCCAAGTACTTGGGCCATCATCTACTGCCTTCTCCGGTACATTATCAGAAAGTTGGGTGGGAACCAGAGGGTCTGGAACGCTAATGGATACTTTGGGATGTGAGCATCCCAAGTGGTGGCTTACAATGCAAACCCCTCCTCATCTTCAATGTTTTTCATCAGTGTTTTATAGTTTTCAATATACACCTTCTTGGTGTATATTAACCTCCTTGGTTAAAGTTACTCCTAGGGTTTATTTTGTTTTGTTTTTGCTACTCTTATAAATGGGATTGCTTCTTGGGTTTCTTTTTCAGATAATTCACTGCTAATGTGTAGCAATATTACTAATTACATTGATTTTATAACTGGAAAATTTGCTAAATTTGTCATTTTTCATTTATTTTGGTGGAGTCATTAGGGTTTTTTCTGTATAAAATCATGTCAGCAATTGGAGACAGTTTCACTTTTCTTACTTAGATGTTTTCAATTTCTGCTTCTTGCCTAACTACTCTGGCTAAGACTTCCAATAATATGGGTATTTTTGTTTTGTTTTTAATTTACTTGAAAGAGAAGGATAGAGAGATCTCATCCTGTTCACTCCCCAAATGCTCACAATAGCCAAGTACAAACCAGAAACCTGGAATTCATTTTAGGTTTCCCACCTCCTTAAGCCATCTACTGCCTCCAAACGTGCATTTATTTGTATGATGTTGGATCAAAAGCAGAACTGGGACTCGAACCCAGAGACTCCAATGTGGGATGTTGTCCCAAGTGGCATCCTAACTACTGCACCAAACACCCACCCCTCCAAACTATGTTGTGTAGAAGATTGAGGGTAGGCATCCTTGACTTGTTTCTCAACCTAGAGAAAAAGCCTTCAACTTTTCACACTGAGTGATATTAGCTATGGTCTTATATACAGCCTTTATTTTATTGATGAACATTACACATATTTTATGGAGAGTTTTCATCATGAAAAGATGTTGAATTTTGTGAAATGCTTTTTTTTACATCTATTGAAATGATCATATGTTTTTCTCCATTTTTCTGTTAATAGGATGAATCATGTTTATTGATTTGCATATACTGAATCATTCTTTTATCGTAGGTGTTAAATCTCACTTGCTTACTCTTTTTTTTTTTAAGATTTATTTATTTAGGGCCGGCACCATGGCTCACTTGGCTAATCCTCGCCTGTGGCACTGGCACCCCAGGTTCTAGTCCCGGTTGGGGCGCCAGATTCTGTCCTCATTGCTCCTCTTCTAGTCCAGCTCTCTGCCGTGGCCCGGGAGGGCAGTGGAGGATGGCCCAGGTCCTTGGGCCCTGCACCCGCATGGGAGACTGGGAGGAAGCACCTGGCTCCTGGCTTCGGATCGGTGCAGTGCTAGCCATGGTGGCCATTTGGGGAGTGAACCAGCAGAAGGAAGACCTTTATCTCTGTCTCTCTCACTGTCTAACTCTGCCTGTCAACAAATATAAAAATATAAAAAATATTTATTTATTTATAAGACAGGCAGAGAAAGAGAGAGGTCTTTACCCACTAGTTCACTCCCCAAATAGCAGCAACAGCTGGAGCTGGGCCGATCCAAAGCCAGGAGCCTCTTTCAGGTCTCCCACGTGGGTTCAGGAGCCCAAGCAGGCCATCAGCAGGGAGCTAGATAGGTAGTGGAACAGCCAGGACTTGAACTGGTGCTTATGTGTCATGCCAGCACTACAGGCAACGGCTTTATCTGCTACGCCACAGCGCTTGCCCCATTTGTTCAGTTTTAGTAAACTGTTGAATATGGTTGACTAGTACTAGTTGAGGATTTTTTTGCATCTGTCTTCATCAGAAATGTTCGCCTGTAATTGTCTTGGAGTGTCCTTTGGCTTTGATATCAGGGTAATGCTGCTCTTCTAAGATGGGTTTTGAAGTATTTCCTCTTTTTTTTAAGTGTGAGAAGGACTGATATTCTTTATTTTTTTATTTTGTCTAAGGTATGCAAACTTCATATATTTCATATCTACAGGTTCAGGAAAGGACTAGTATTCTTTAAAAGCTTGGTAAAATTCAGCAGTGAAGCCATCTACTTCTGGGCTTTTCTTTGATGGGAGACTGATTATTATATCATTAGTATGTTCAGATTTTCAGTTTCTTCGTGATTCAGTCTTGGTAAGTTACACATTTTAATTCATCCATTTCTTCTAGGTTATCCAATTTATTGGAATATAATTATTAATAACAGCCTCTTTTGATCCTTTGAATTTCTGTGAAATCAGTTGGGATTTCTGATTATTTTTACTTTAATAGAATTATTATTTTTATTTTTGTTTTATTTTAGTTTTCTGTTTTTTTTATTTTTTGTTCTTTTGTGTTTCTTTTTGAATTATTATTATTTTGTCTTTATTTTCATCTACTTGAAAGGCACAGTGACTGAATGAGACAGAAAGTGTGAGAGATCTTCCATTTGCTGGTAGACTCCCAACCAGCAATAGTCAGGGCTGGGTCAGGCCACAGCCAGAAGCTTAGAAATCCATTTGTGTCTCCCACTTCGGTAGCAGGGACACTTGAGCCATCACCTCCCAGGATGCATGAGTAGGAAGCTGGATTGGAAACAGAGTAGCTGGGACTTGACAGACACCCTGATAGAGAATGTGAGTGCTCCCAAGTGGTGGCTTAACCCACTGTTCCACAATGCCTGCCCCAAAATCACACGTAGTTTGTGAAGAAGTATAAAGAAAAACGTTAAAACTAACTTTAATTTTACTATCTAGAAATAACTGCTTTTAGTGATGGGATGTATTTTGTGTGCATAATTTCAAGGAATTACAATATTAAAAAGTCACCTTATTAGTCACCTTATTTCAGATTATAATTTTCCTACCTTTCTGCATTCATTCTCCCTTTTCTTATCCTTCACTTCAGTTATCATTTACTATACTGTATAATTTACTCACTTGGTTTATTGTATTTCTCTTTCCAGTATACTGTTGGCTGGCTATATGAGGGAGTGTTTTATTTCACTGGTACAACCCCAGCAGCTAGAATAATGCCTTACACATAATAGGAGATCAACTATTATGTGTTGAATTAAATAGAGAAAAGGTATAATCACAAAAATGAGTGAACAGAGATTATGAAGATGGATCAGGTAGATTTGTAAAATAGCAGAGAGAAAAATATATTTTTTGAAGTAAAAGCTCAGTGGATAGTAGATTAAAAACAGTTGAATAGAGATTGGTGATTTTATGAGATTACCTAGAACGTGGCACAGAGAATCAAGAATGGAGAATATGAGAAGTTAGGGAATCTAGAGGATAAAGGGTGGGTGTCATGGTTTAGGGGAAATTAGGCTTAAGTAGGCCTTTACCAAGAGGAATGGGAGCAGGATCCCAATTGTCAGGAATACAAGTGTTAGTGAAACATGCTAATTAAGGACAGACAGTGACTCCAGCACTATAAAGTTTGTAGCTTGTACTTTTAGGTATCACCCCTAGGTTTTCCATGTTGTGACTGGTAGAAAATGCTGTTTTGGAGTAGAGCTGGTAGATTTCTATAGTGAGTCTTGGTAGTTTGTGATTATTTTCTGATACACAGCAAGACTTCAGGTGACTGAAAGCAGATTTATTTCACCTTTCTTGCTTTAGTTAGCCCTGCTGATATGGAACAAAAAAAGTTGGGTGATTTCTATTACATTTCTGTATAATGAGTGAAGGAGTGTGTGTGTAAATTTTGTAGTGTCCTAAGATTATTGGTTATAAGAAATAACTTAGTACTGAATTGATATCCTGCACTGTATGGGCCAGTATTTGATTTTTTTTACTCATTGCAAAATCACCTTTAAACTGAAAATTTAGCATAAAAAGCATTTTTTTTTTTTCTTAGTCTGGTTGCAAGGGAAGGCTTACTAATCCCTGTTCTGGGTAGACACTTTGGCACAGTAGTTAAGACAGGCCCTGGAACACTGGCATCCCATATTGGAGTGTTTGGTTTGAGTCCTGGCTCCTCTGCTTCTAATTTAGCTTCTTGCTGGTGCACACCCTGATTGGCAGCAGTGATGGGTCAAATACTTGGTTCTCTGCCACCCACAAGGAGACTGAGTGGAGTCTTGGATTCCTGGCTTCTGCCTGGCCCAGCCCTGGCTCTTGCTGATATTTGGGGAGTGAATTGGCAGATGGAAAATCTCTTAGCCTCTCTGATTTTCAAGTAAAATGAAAATAAATTTTAAAAAATTCTAGCTCTGCCAATTTCCCTCAATCCCTGAACAAATCTGGATGAAATAGACCATTTATGACTCTTATAGGTCAAAACTCTCTGTGAAAGTCCTTTCAAAATAATATTTTCTTATCTGCCTTAAAATGTGAACTACTCATAGGAAGAATCATTTATTCATACATGTACTTGGCCAGGTATGCAAAACATTGCATTACTTAGGCCTCTGTATAAATCTGTGTCAGGCAACAGTTCCTAAATGTGGAATAAGAGGAAAAAAATAAATTTTAAAAATAAACAAATGTGGAATGAAAGAATGCATCAGAATCATTTAATAAAGATACTTTTGATGGATGTGAGTCCCCAACCTGAGAGACTAGATTAAGTATTTTTATAAAGGTCCTTTAGATGACTTTGATACAGATACTGAAACTACTGCTCTTTTGTAACTTACTACAAATAAATTATCCTAGTCAAAACATCTTCTTCCCTTAGTATATTTCAATACTCAAGGGTCAAACATTTTACTGAATTACAATTTTATATGGCTGAATATAATACACAAAAAGAGCACAAAGTAGGCCTAATTATATCAAGTTTATCTGAGGAGGAAGTGTTGGCCTAGCAGTTAAAATGCCCACATCTACTACTAAGAGCGTCTGGGTTCAAGTCCCAGCTTTGGCTCTTGATTTCCCTCATTTTGCCGGTGCAGCAGGTGAAGGCTCAAGTACTTGGATCACTGTCACTCACAAGGGAGATCTGGATTGAGTTTCTGGGTTCACCCTGGGCCAGCCCCCCACTGTTATAAGCACTGGAAGTCATGAGAGCTCTTTGTCTTTATCTTTTTTTTAATTTTAATTTTTTTATTATTTAAAAAATTATTTTATTTATTTGAAAGTCAGAGTTACACAGAGAGAGGAGAGGCAGAGAGAGAGAGAGCGAGGTCTTCCATCTGTTTGTTCACTCCCCAGATGGCTGCAACAACCAGAGCTGCGCCGATCTGAAGCCAGGAACCAGGAGCTTCCTCTAGGTCTCCCACGAGGGTGCAGAGGCCCAAGGACTTGGGCCATCTTCTACAGCTATCCCAGGCCACAGCAGAGAGTTGGATCGAAAGAGGAGCAGCCGGGACTAGAACCGACGCCCATGTTGGCGCTTCGGGCCAGGGCTTTAACCCACTGCACCACAGCGTCAGCCCTAATGTCTTTATCTTCCTCTTGCAAAATTAAGTAAATAAAGTTTATCTGAGCTCAGTGCAGCCTCGCATAATTTTTCACAGTCAATTTGAAATTTTCACTGTTGTTAATGTCTCCCAAACCCATGTGCACGACTAGTGATGAGAGTGAGAGAGTGTTAATAGCTCTGTCATCTATTGGATTACTTCTGTGGATAAAATTGACCAGATTCTATCTCAGATTGTGCCTGACTTAACTTCCTGTCAGGATTGTTCTTTGTGGCTGTGCTCTCTGGTCCACAGCCAAGACCAGGACCTCAAGAAACCAGCTATGTATTCAATGAGACTCGATAAGGCCCCTCCCTGGTGATGCCTGTCTTGTTCCTTCTGGTGGTCTTGCCAGGTTTAGACTTAGCACCTGCCAGGCTGCCTCTCTGGTAGTAGAGGCTTTCCAGGCTGCTTTCTGCCTGTACGTTGTGGGGCTGCACTATTTATTAAACAGATGTTTGTCCTTTGAAAGTACTCTGCCTTTCTGAGTTACTGCTGCTCTTTCCTTAATAATATCCGTGGTTGAACATGATCATTTTAGTATCGCTGGAATGCATGCACCCTTGTGATTTCCTATGTTGTTTAGTCAGTACCAGATTAAGAACTCTTAAATAAGAGCCTTTTAAATTTTAATTTCCTGATTCTTAACACACTGTATGGGTCATAGTAGGCATTCAATCATTGAATGCATGATATACAAACTAAGAATTCTACTTAAATTGATTTCTGATGAATTTGAGGCAGTATGGAAGACATGCTTGAATGGCACTATGCTCATTCCCAAATGTAAAACTGTCTGAGGATGAGGAGGGAAATACTGGTATTTATTGGTTCCAATACTTTCAGCCCCTTGCACATATAGAACCTTGCCTTTTGTAGGTTTGTTGCACATTTTAGCATGCATTGGAGCTTCTAGGAGGGCTTATTTAAGTCACAGATTGCTGTGCCCCATCTTAGAGTTGCTGATTCAGGTTGGGAAAGAGGCCCAAGAAATTGCATTTTTAATAAGTTTCTAGATCTATTGTTGTTGGCCCAGGGACCACATTTTGAGAAGTACTGTATTTTTTTAAAGATTTATTTTTTTGTTTATTAAATATTTATTTATTTTACTCAAAAGGCTGTTAAGGAGAGAGAAAAAGAAAGATGGTCCATCTGTTGATTCCATCAAGGGCTGAGACTTGGGCCAGGCTGAAGCCGGGAGCCAGGAACTCTACCCAGGTCTACCACATGGGTGCAGGAGCCCTAGCACTCAGGCCATTCTCCACTGCCTTCCTAAGTGTATAAACAGAGAGCCGGGTCAGAAGTGGAGCAGGCGAGAATTGAGCCACTGCTCCTATGTGATGCTGGTGTCGTAGGTGGTAGCTTAACCTGCTGGGCCACAATGCTATCCCAGGAATTAGTTATTTGAAAAGCAGAGCATCAGAAGTCAGAGACAGACACAGAAAACAAGCTTCCAACTGCCGCTTAACTCCCCAAATGACCACAACAGCCAGATCTGGGCCAGACTGAAGTTAGGAGTCAGACATTCCATCTGAGTCTCCCTTATGCGTGCAGGGTCCAAGTACTTGGACCATCTTCTGCTGCCTTCTTAGGCACATTAGCAGGAAACTTGATCAGAAGCAGACTAACCAGGACTCAAAATGACACTGGTGTGGAATACTAGCATGGCAAGCAGTACCATAAATTGTTGCACTACAACACTGGCCCCAGAACTGTTTTCAACAGTAGTAGCTTTACTATTAGTTGAATACTGACCAGTTTGATTATTACCATACATTGTGGTTAAGTTCCTTACACATGTTATTTATTTCTTTTTTTTTTTTACAGGCAGAGTTAGACAGTGAGAGAGAGAGACAGAGAGAAAGGTCTTCCTTTTCCGTTGGTTCACCCCCTAAATGGCCACTACGGCTGGCACACTGCACCTATCTGAAGCCTGGAGCCAGGTGCTTTTCCTGGTCTCCATGTGGGTGCAGGGCCCAAGCACTTGGGCCATCCTCCACTGCATTCCCTGGCCACAGCAGAGAGCTGGCCTGGAAGAGGGGCAACTGGGACAGAATCCAGCACCCCGACCGGGATTAGAACCCGGTGTGCCGGCGCCGCAAGGCAGAGGATTAGCCTAGTGAGCAGTGGCACTGGCCTACACACGTTATTTCAAATACTTGAAGTAAATACCTGAACATAGGCAGTCCGATGACTCCGTAGATGATTACCCAATTATATCTTCCCTCCAGCAACTGTTGACTAGCGAGGTAGACATTGGCCTTTGTGTGTGAGAAGGGTTGTAGAACAAAAATGAGACATTTTTGTGCAGTTGAATGAGGAAACAAATGTGGAAGCACACCTTGGAAGCAGACAAGCGTCTGTACTTCAAAAGTCTTGCCCTTGTTGGAAACCTTGTTAAGTGGGTCCCAGCTCTCTCCCAGTGGGCAGCTTAGTGGAATCTTCTCTGCCTTTCACCACTGCAGCTGATAACAACACATGCTGATAATGTCCTGGAAGGAGTTTCACGAACTCAATGCCCAGAAAGCCCTCTGCTCTCCAATGTCCCAGAAGAGGGAGGGAGGGACGAGAAATAGTGGGCCATAGACCTATCTATAAAAACTTCAGTCTGAACACAGACTGGGCTCTTGGTTCTTTGCTGAGATGCCCACCTGTCCCCCTGGGGTATTTTCTTCATTAAATTTGGCTAGAATGCTTACTGCTAACCTCTGTCTCATATCTGAAATTCAGTTCTTGTGCAAAGAGAAGAATCTGTGACATAGCCACTTCTGGTAACACAACCAGTAACTGTCAAAACTGAGAGCAAAAGTGGTGGTCTTCCTTGTTCCTTGCTAGAAAAAGTTTACACATGGTACACAAGAAATAAATGCAGAAAAATTAAGGTATATTTAATGTATCTATTTTAGGCCAAAATCCCTTTTGGGAATGAAGCAAATACATGTCCATACATAGACTGAGTGCACAGAATTTGAGTTAGATTGACAGGTATTTCACTCCGGCTCATGACCTCTGATTTAGCAAGGCCCTTACATGTATGAAACTATATAGGCTAGCTTTTCTTGACCAGTGGCATCAACATCACCTACCATATTTAACAAATGAAATACAAGACTTGACCTCACTCACATGAGATGCCAGCATCACAGCTGAGCCACAATGCTGACCCCAGGGCTGGTTGTTTCAGGAGCACAAGACCCAAGTTATATTCATCTCATTGCTCTGCCTTCTTGATTGTGCAGGCCTTCTCAGGTTATTCTCTTTAAGGTTTCAAGATGGTTACTACAATTCCAGGTGTCATCTTCAGATATGTCAAGGCACAGAGGGAGAGTGAGCATCTCTTTGTTTGACATTCTTTAGACCAAGAAACTCCTTAGAAGCTCCCAGCAAGCTTCCTCTCAGGTTTTTGGATTGACGGAATCAGTCACAACAGAGGGAACAGAAAGTCATCGATTAGATTAAGCAGGGTCTTCTCCCAGGGCTCCTGACTTACATAGAGGAAAGGTAGATGCCTGAATAAAATTACATTTCTGTTAACAAGAAAGAAGAAGGTGAAGAGTGGAGGTAAAAGATAACTAGTAGTATTTGCTATAGGAAAGGGAATAAATAAAAATTATAGATTGTGAAGAAACTATGTAGTACTTAGCTTTAATAAATTTCACAACAAAATAGCTAAAAATAACTATTTCAACTGAAGCTTTTATTTGGGTTGAGCTCAGCTGGTCTTTACAGGATTCATTTAAGTGTCTCAAGTCAGTGGCAAGTCAACACCTAGCATCTGACTGGCCTCGGTTCTTGGCCTCGGAAGTGGGGCCAGCTGTCTTTCATTATTCATCAGGCTCTTGTTGGCTTACTCTTTTAATGGACTGGTGAAGTTCCAAGAACCAGAACAAAATCTTGCAAGTATTTTTGAGGCTTAAACAAGGAATGGTATATCATCACTTCCACTGCATTATTTTGATCAAATCAAGTAAGAAAGCCAAGAGAAGGAGCAAATAGGATCTCTCTCTCTTTAAAAGATTGATTTATTTGAAAGGCTGAGTTATTGGGGCTGGCATTGTGACATAGCAGGTTAAGCCTCCATCTGCAGTGTCAGCATCCCATATGGGCACCAGTTCAGGAGTTGGCTGCTCCACTTCTGATCCAGCTCCCTGCTAATGCAACTGAGAAAGCAGCAGAAGATGACCCAAGGGCTTTGGTCTCTGCACCCGTTTTGGAGATTCAGAAGAAGCTCCTGGCTTTAGCCTGTTACAGCCCTGGCTGTTGCAGCCATTTGAGGAGTGAACTAGTGGATAAAAGGTTCTCTCTCTCTCTCTCTCTTTCTCTGACTCTTTCAAATAAATAAAATAAATGTTAAAAAAAGAAAGAAAAGAAAAAGAAAGGTTGAATTATAGAGACAGAGAGAAAGAGAGATTTTTCCATCTGCTGGTTCACTCCTCAAATGGCCACAATGACCAGGAATGGGCTAGGCTGAAGCCAGGAGCTTCATCCAGGTCTCCAACATGGGTGGTTGAGAACCGAGAAATTGGGCCTGGGCCAGCATTGTGGTGTAGTAGGTTAAGATGCCTCCTGCGATGCTGGAATCCCATAATTGGTGCTGACTTGAATCCTGGCTGCTCCATTTCCAATCCAGCTCCCTTCTAATGGTCTGGGAAAGCAGCAGAGGATGGCCAAAGTGCTTGGGCCTCTGCACTGATGTGGGAGACCTGGAAGAAGCTCCTGGCTCCTGGCTTCTGCCTGGCCTAGCCTTGTCCATTGAGGCTATCTGGGGAATGAATCAGTGGATGGAAGACATCTCTCTCTCTCTCTCTAACTCTTTCAAATAAATAAATAAATTTTAAAAAAAAGAAAAGAAAGAATTTAGGCTATCTTCCACTGCCTTCCCTGGATAATACCAGGGAGCTGTATTGAAAGCAGAGCAGCCAGGACTCAGTCAGGACTTGAACTGATTGTCCCATGGGATGGCAGCATCACAGGCAGCAGCCCAACCGGCTGTACAATAACACTACCCCTAGAGAAAGCTGTCATTTAGAAAGTTCCAAATCACCAGTATCACCAACTTGTCTACTCTGAGCTGAAGTTCTTAAATTAGTATGATTGTTATGGATGATTTGATGATAGCGTTTGCTCCAGGCAGCAAAAGGTTGGAGGCTGTGATGCTGTCATTTAAAACAGCAATATTGAAGAAGCATGAAATATTTAAATATCCTGGAATATTTACTGCAGGGAATTCTAGAGATGATGTAGTCCAGTTCCTTAACATTAGAACTTTTATAAAATTAACTTCTCTTATTGGTTTAAAAAATCAAACAGTAAAAAAAAAAAAAAAGCTTTGAAATAAAAAAAAGGTCATTTTCTGCTCATGTTCTATTCCTCAGAAGCAACTTTTAACATGTTAAGCTGTTTCTTCTTGTATTTCATATCATAATTCTGGGTAATTCATAGGTAATGTGCACCTGATATTCTTTTGATTCATTACTTTTGACATATCCTATATTAGGAGAGGATTTTAGCTATTTTAATTACTCCTCATCTTTCATGTCTTCTCTCATGTCCTCTTCTCTCATGTCTCATGTCTTACTTGACCCACATTTGGGGTTTTTATGAAGATTTTTGTAGTAGGCTAATGTCTCCCCCAAGTAGTCATGTACTAATGCCCTGAACCCAGAAATATTACTTTATTTGGCAAATGAGACCTTATAGATATGATGAGGTTAAGGACCTTGAGATCTAGAGATCACTATAAAGGTTATATATTTCTATAAAAAAGGGAGGCAGAGTGAGATGCGACACAACGAAGGCAATGTGAAGACTGAAGTAGGCTCTGCTGTAGTATATGCTCATAAATGGTAAAGATGGTTGAATAATGAAACAAACCTTGGGCTCATCATGCTGTATCTCCTCATTTCTCTCTGCTCCCTGTCCCTTTCCTCTTTCCCTAAGCAACCACCAACCTACTTTCTGCCTCTTTTATTGATTTATTTGAAAGGCAGAGTTACGAGAGGGAGAGGGAGAGGGAGAGGAGGCGAGAGAGGAAAGAGAGGGAGAGAGAGAGGCAGAGAGGGGGAGAGAGAGAGAAAGAGAGAGGGAGAAAGGAAGAGAGAGAGAGAAACTCTTCCATCTGCTGGTTCACTCCCTAAATGACATAACAGCCGGGGCTGGGCCAGAATGAAGCCAGGAGTCTAGAACTCCATCTGGATCTCCACATTAGCAGGGAGCTGGACAGAAAGTACAGCAGCTGGGATTTGAACTGGTACTAGATACAGGCATTGCAGACAGTGGTTTAACGCCCTGTGCCACAAAGCCAGTCCCTACTTTCTACCTTTATGGATTCCCCTAGTCTGTACATCTCATATGGATGAAATCATATGTGTTGTCTTATGTGGCCTCTTTCGTTTATCACACTTTTTAAAGGTACATCCATATTATAGCGTGAATCAATACTTCTTTTTTATGGCTGAATTATTTCATGTTCATAGATCACATTTTATGCTCCCATTCACCTGTTCACGGACATTGAGTTGTATCCACCTTTTGGCTATTACTAACAATGCTGCTTTAAACATTCATGTACAAGCTTCTGTGTTTCTCCTTTTTTTTTTTTTTTTTTTGCATTTCTTCTGTATACCTAGAAGAATTATCACTGCATTCCCTGATATCTGCAATTCCTAAGCTTATCTGATAGTTCCTGGAGTTTGATTTTCCTCTGCTCTGCCAGGTAATTTGCCTTTCTTTTACTTTTCCTTACTTTCCATTAAATCTGTGATTTGTACTTGCAGATAACCTCTAGTTCAAAGAAGACGGCATTTGTGTCTATTTCGTATTCTCCTTGTTTTAGAAAGGAATATTTTCCAGACATATTTTTACTCTATTCAGTTCTAGAAGTGGAGGAAATTTAATATCTAAAAAGATGAAATAAATGATCTTATCACTCTAAGTTAACAAACAAGTGAAACCCAGAATTCCTGATCCCCTGGGCAAAATGAAAGTTTCTACCCAGAATGCTCTAATTATTGGAAAGATGTTATCAATGAAACATGTTTTCTTCACTTTCACATGTTGTATCTAGTTCTGTCCATAGATGTTACAAAGAACAGAAGGCTGGCTTTCATAGTCTGGAAAAAGGACACTAACTCACTGCCTGTGATTCTTTGTATAGCCTGTAATTAACAGTTTACCAACAGAATGGAAAAAAACCTCAAATCCTTCATAACAAAGATTGGGCCAATTAATAAACAATCACCGTAGCGTATAAAAACAGTTTCTCAGCTAGGCAGTTAAGATTAAATAAGACTGCCGTGTTGGAGAAGGAATGATTATCATATGAGTCATGGAAAGATTCCTGAAGAAAAGTGGGAGGAGGTAAGAAATTATCAAGTGACTATTATGGGCAGATAAAGCAAGTTACCCAGCAAAATGGAGAAAAAGCTCAAATCTCTCATTACAAAGACTGGGACTCTTTCAAATACATCTTTAAGAAATATATATATATATATATATATATATATAGGCCACTATGATTATTTAGTACTTCATGTGTAAGAAACCTTTTGAAGTAGATATGGTTGCTGTCCCATTTTAAAGATGAGGAGAAGGAGGCATAGGAATTTGAGATTAATCAACATTAGATAGCTAATAAATGGCAGAGATGTGTTCTGAACCCAGAGACTGTGCCTCCCTCTTATTAAGAAGTCTCATCATGAATGGCCTTTTTATTCTGAAGGTTCTGGGACTTGTAAGGTAGAAAGATATTTCCTCTTCATCCTTGGCTCATCCATCTCAAGGCAGGATTTGAGATGAGATAGGTGGTCAGAGTTTATGGAGCTACCGTGGAGGCTGGAGGACTGTACCAAACTCTGATACTCCACATATAACCTCGGGTTGGAAAGTCAGATTTGCTTATTACAGGCGGCCTAAGCACAAAAATTTCAAGTTGGTCAGAGTCACCTCTCATCCCACCGAAGAGGAAAGGGAATTGAAACTAAAAACGGGAGAATGAGTATTGGTGGCAATGAGTATTACATGCTAGATATTTTGGCTATTGTTCTATGCTTCCCATGAACCTTGATTGAAAATGTATATGAAAAAATAGACATTCCACAATGAAACTCTCACTAATCAAGTGTTGGCAGGCACTCACTCATTTAATTCTCACGTTAACCCTTGGAAATAGTTATTATTCTTATTTTTCAAATAGGGACACGGAAGCACAAAGATGATACACAACTTGCCTAGCTGTACAGCAAATTAATGGGAGAACTAAGTAAAGCTAGAAAGAACTACAATATCGTATACAAGTACAAAACAATTAGTTAAATGTGAGTACTCCTGACACTGTAGCAGAAAGAACCCCACATTTGGATCAGGAATTGAATTCAGGTTGCAATAATTACTGCGGTTTTCAGACTTGGGGCCGGTCATTCTGCAGCTCAATTTCCTCTTCCATGAAACAGATATCATGTTACCTCATAGGGTTTTCCAAGGATCTAGTAGTGATGACTGTAAAGCGTACTCAACTGTTAAGACAAACGTCAGAAACACTTCGCGCAGCATTGTACTTGCAAATTTGGGATCCGGACTATCAGCCGCCAACAAGCGGCTAATTCCCCTCCCAGAAACCGGCGCACGACCCTCTGGGACTCGTAGTTTTACACCGCATTGTCCCGCCTTTCCCGCCCCACCTCGCAAGCGGAAGTGGCCGGAAGTCCCGGAAGTAGTAGTCGCCGTAGCGGCATGCTGGGTAGGGAGGGAGGGTCAGAGGTCGTGGGGGCAGACGGCGTTCTTGCCGCTGGCCCAGTCGCTATGTAGTGGAGAGGCAGGCTCCCTCCTGCAAGTTCTGGAAGGTTCTTGGGCTCGATTAGGGCAGAATCTCCAGGACTCTTAGTCGTCGGCATCAAGACCTTGCCGGCTGAGCAGTGCCGCCGCCGCCATGTTTGGCTGCCTGGTGGCGGGGAGGCTGGTGAGGATGGGGCTGGGTGGTGTCAAGAAGAGGTCAGGAGGGTGAGGGCGAAGCCTAGGGCCGGGAGATGGGGTTGCGGAGTGCGTCGCTGCTAGGGAGGCGGTGAAACCAGTCGCGGTCTACTTTTTTGGCTGTGTACGGATGGAGAACAGGACTCTGGGATGCTCTCATTTACCCAACTCTGTGCAGATTGAGTAGTAGCATTATTAGCTGCCATTTATTGAGTATGCATTTTGTAACGACTGCTGGGCCTAGTGCCATGCATGCCTGTCTTCAGTTGTTTTAGTAATTTGTGTAGCTCTTGACATCTCAGATTTAACCCTCATAACCTGTGAGAAGGTCTTTATCGTTCCCATTTTGCAATTGAGGAACTTCGGCTCAGTTGGCAGTATATAAATGCTCTTCAGGTCCTTAACGTGAGTTGTTTGTGAACCTGGGAATCGAATCTAGGCTATACTCAAAGTTTCAAGGTTTTCGGGCGATGTGTATTTTAAAGTCCCTTTGGAAGGACCTTAGTAGCACTGCGCTTAATGTAATTTGAAGTTAGCTTGGGGAAATACCCGAAACTTAGGTGTGAGTCGTATCTGAGATGCCCAGAGAATGATGCCAGCAAAATGGTTTGTAATTGGTCAGAAGAGATAACCAGCCTTGCTGGATTGTTAGAATTCAATGAGATCAGCACCTGGAATTGTTTAGCAACAAACTGGAACCAGAGTCTGGAGAGTGAATCCTGTTTCCTTAGAAACTACTCAGGCATAGTTTTCCACACCTGACTCCTTTCTCCTAGAATTCTGTCTCTTTTTAAAATTTTCTTGCTTTATTAAACGTTGTAGGCTTTTTTTTTTTTAATTTGTCTTTATCAGCTTTTGATTACCTGTTGTATCCTGCACAGGATTCTAAGAAATTGAAAGGAAAGTAGACAACTAGATTTAGAAAGTGTGTCTCTTGAATGACTGGGAGACCCAGGTGGGGATGGTGGTAGTTGCTAATCCTGGTGAGATCATTTTGGATTGCCTTTGCTCATGATAGAGAAAAATGAAAGAGCCAACCTGGGGTGATTATGGTACTCAGATGAGTGCCATTAATGAATGATGTTATCAGTAGTATGTATTTATAAGAATAAAAGGCTATGTGCAATTCGTGCATCTCATGTCAACTAATTTGGAAAGAAATTTAGTTATAGCAACACCTATGGCTTTTTACCCAGCACCTGATTTCTATGATGTATAACTAGTAGAAGTTTCTTCAAGCCAGGACTCCTTGGAGGGTTTGGTTCTTTATTTTTGTATGTTAGAATGCATTAATAAAAATGAAGGACAAATAGTTTTAGCAACATCTCAAAATTTAACTATTATTTTTTTCAAGTAAAATCCACGTTTGAAGTTATGAACCTAGTTTTCACTTGGAAGTTTTTCTTAAGTAGGGAGGTCCTTTTTTTCCTTAATGTCAAGGATTAGAATGTCATAATACAGAATTACAGATTGTTTGAAGCCTTGTACAGAGTTGACACTTAAAAATATTTATTTGCCCTGATTATTTCAAGACTCATAAACTACATAGTTTTTCATGCTTTATGAAGTTATATGTATGCTAAATGGTGGTAAAATTGAATTTAATATTAATAGCAGTTTGGCTAATTGTGTTCTTTCTTTGTTTTATTCTTTATACTTAAATTGGAGGGTTTTAAACGGGTCAGAAAACTTCAGAAGAAAGAATGAGAACTTTTAAGAACACTCAACTTCAGTGTGGGATTTAATTCAGAGCAGTTGATAGTACTTTATAACTAGTTATGAAGTTATGTTGCACTACATTTTTTCTTAAGCTTCTTTATATTAGTTGACAGTCTATTATAAAGGAAACAAGTAAATATTTTAGTAACAATCAGCAAATAATAAGAGCAGAAATAGCAGCAGAAAATAAGTTGGAGTCTAGGTAATAGTAATTGACCATTTAGTCTTAAAAAATAAAAATGGTGGGTTCAGCACTGTAGTGCAGTGGGTTAACGCCCTGGCCTTAAGCGCCAGAGTCCCATATGGCCACAGGTTCTAGTCCCAGCTCCTCCTCTTCTAATCCAGCTCTCTGCTAGGCTTAGGGAAGCAGTAGAAGATGGCTCAAGTCCTTGGGCCTCTGTACCCACGTAGGAGACCCGGAAGAAGCTCCTGGCTCCTGGCTTTGGATTGGTGCAGCTCCAACCATTGCGGCCAGTTCAGTGAACCAGCAGATGGAAGACCTCTCTCTGTATCTACCTCTCTAACTCTTTCAAATAAATAAATAATCTTTTTTTTAAAAAAATATTCCCTTTATAAAAAAATGATAATGGTAATTCAGATTTGGTGTTTTGGTGATGAGAGTGATAATAGCAATTAATAAACAAAAGAGAAAAGATATAATTTTTATAGAATTATGTAATTCAGAATTAATACTTTTTTAAAGATTTATTTTATTTTATTTTTATTTATTTTTTTGACAGGCAGAGTGGACAGTGAGAGAGAGACAGAGAGAAATGTCTTCCCTTTCTGTTGGTTCACCCCCCAATGGCTGCCACGGCTGGCGTGCTGTGGCTGGCGTGCTGTGGCCGGCGCGCTGCGCTGGTCTGAAGCCAGGAGCCAGGTGCTTCTGGTCTCCCATGTGGGTGCAGGGCCCAAGCCTTGGGTCATCCTCCACTGCACTCCCAGGCCACAGCAGAGAGCTGGCCTGGAAGATGAGCAACCGGGACAGAGTCCAGCGCCCCGACCGGGACTAGAACTTGGTGTGCTGATGCCGGAGGCGGAGGATTAACCTAGTGAGCTGCGGCACCAGCAAGATTTATTTTATTCGAAAGAGTTACACAGAGAGAAGGAGAGGCAGAGAGAGAGAGGTCTTCGATCTGCTGGTTCACTTCCCTGATGGCCGCAACAGCTGGAGCTGTGCCGATCCGAAACCAGGAGCCAGGAGCTTCCTCCAGGTCTTCCCATGTGGGTACAGGGGGCAAAGCATTTGGGTCATCTTCTACTGCTTTCCCAGGCCATAGCAGAGAGCTGGATCAGAAATGGAGCAGCTGGGTCTCGAACCAGCACCATATGGGAAGCTGGCACTGCAGACGCAGGCCTTACCCACTAGGCCACAGCGCAGGCCCCAGTACTTTTTGCTAATGGATGAAAATATCAGTTTTCAGTAATTTTCTAAAAGTATACAGATTTTTTCCTTGAAAGTAAATTTTCTTAAACATCAAAATAATACGGTTTTATTTTATAAACTGTTTAATGCTAGAGCAGAAAATTAGTTTTTTGAAATGAATCAAGAAGAAACTTTAGAAGTTCCCACATACCAAGTTCAAGGTAGAATTTTTACATTTAATCAATTTAAAATTTTTCTTAGATAAAATCAATTCTCATTCTTCCCAGTAGTTATGTTCTATAAAGAAGGTTTCTGTGACCACTAAAGTCACAGTTATATATTCTGTCTATGAATGTGTGTGGGTGTGTATGTATGAATGGTCACAGTTATTGTCTCTACACACACATACACACACACACATAGTTTTCTATATAGTTATCATTGCCTCAATTGGGACTTCAGGGTTAGATTCCTACAGGCCTCTAGTTACAGCATTTTCAGTCAGCCTATAACAACTTTGTTTTAGGTGTGTTTCTATTTAGATACTTTAACATGTATTTGTGATTCATTAATATTCATGTTATGGCCATCAGAGTTAAACTCATACCTGAATAAAACATATCCAACACACTTATTTTCTCTGAAAGGCATTTATTAGCATTAGTTGGCTTAGGAATACAGACAGCATTTTAGCTTGGCCTTTTTGAACATCAAAATCACCAACAAAAACCAAAAAATGCCAGCAGACACGCTTAATTGAGTAAGAAAAGGACCTCGTTCATAACTGTAAGAACTGAAACAAAGCAGAGCATAGCCACCTTCCACCTCAGCTGGGAATGCTAATCAGGCAACTCACATTTTTTGCTGCTTTGTCCTGCAGAGTAGTTGTTGAGTGGCCACAGAAGTGAAACAAACATTGGTTTGGGGTTACAAATAAACTTTTGTGAATAGGTAAATTCATAAATACAGAATCTGAGGATAAAGAGGATTGACTAATTGCTTCCAGATTGCTTACCCATTGTAATGACCCAAGATTCTCTACTTTGAGACTGAAGGAGAAAAGTTTGGTATTTTGAATCTTTCATTTTTCAACATTCTAAATTTGAGTAAAATCTTTTCAGGGCGTGTCAGAAATAGCATATTTTTGTAAAAATTGCATTAATAAGATCACTTAAGGCTAAATATATCCTTTTAACTCCCCATTTACAAAATGCTTAGTAGCAAAATATTAAGAAATATTTGGATGATTATTTCAGGACTCATCAACACCATAATTTTTCATGCTTTATGAAGTTGTATGCGTATAACATTTTACTTGGTATAATGACCATAGTCTAGTATACTGGAAACACAACTTACAGTAATATTTTAAGAGTTACAGGAACTCATTGAACTATTCAGCTAAAGCGAGTTTCTTATTTTCTAGGTGCAAACAGCTGCACAGCAAGTAGCAGAGGATAAATTTGTTTTTGACCTGCCTGATTATGAAAATATCAACCATGTTGTTGTTTTTATGCTTGGAACAATCCCATTTCCTGAAGGAATGGGAGGGTCTGTCTACTTTTCCTATCCTGATTCAAATGGAATACCAGTATGGCAACTTCTAGGATTTGTCACAAATGGGAAACCAAGTGCCATCTTCAAAATTTCAGGACTTAAATCTGGTAAGAATAATATATTGAAATAGTTTTATAATTAAACTTTTTCTTAAATAGCATTATATGGAACATGGCTTTTTAAACTTCCCATTTTTTTATTGCTGAGGTAACATGCCTTTTTTTTTTTCAAAATTAAAAGATACAGAAACAATTGAAAAATAGTGAAATGTTTTTCATGGCTCCTCACTCTTGCCCTCTGTTGATGGAGAGAGCCACTCATGTCTGTATGGTATTAACCTGTATAAAGAGATTATTTTATTAGTGTATGTTTTCATAAATAATGAGAAGAATCTTATAATTTATAATATACATCTATGTTTTAAATGCAGAGATGAACCAGGTGGACTTACATGGGGAATAGATTGCAAGTGCTTCTTTTCTTCTATTAAGATTTTTGAATTCTTAGAGTTGAATACTGTAATGTTTTTCCTTTGGTTCTGTTGAAATAGCAGGCACATATCCTTACTTTCATACTTTTTTGTGAAGAAATAGAGGGGATGAAAGCAAGATAAGGTGCCATTTACTTCCATTAAATCTCTGATTCCCTTGAAAACCTAGATGAAGACAGACATGAAAATTCTTAAGATATGCATTCTGCTAGAAATCGTCTATGAAGTCCAAGGAAAAATTTTATATAGGCAGCATGTATATAGCATGTTTATATATCATGGTTAACAAACATTTGGGTGTCAACTGTGAGGATTTAAAGATAATGGTGGCTGGCGCTGTGGCTCAACAGGCTAATCCTCTACCTAGCGGCGCCGGCACACCGGGTTCTAGTCCTGGTCAGGGCACCGGATTCTGTCCCAGTTGCCCCTCTTCCAGGCCAGCTCTCTGCTGTGGCCAGGGAGTGCAGTGGAAGATGGCCCAAGTGCTTGGGCCCTGCACCCCATGAGAAGCACCTGGCTCCTGCCTTCAGATCAGCGCGGTGCACCGGCCGCAGCGGCCATTGGAGAGTGAACCAACAGCAAAGGAAGACCTTTCTCTCTGTCTCTCTCTCTCTCTCACTGTCCACTCTGCCTGTCAAAAAAAAATAAATAAATAAAATAAAGATAATGGTTAAGTTCTTGCTTGAGCTGACTTACATTCTTATAGAAGATAGTTCTGTGGACTAGTGTTTAGAAGAGTGAAAAGTAATGGTGCATGTACAAAGTGCTGAGAGAATAGAAAAGGAAGCAATTAATCCTTAAGTCGGTTGGGGAAGGTTTCTTGGAGGAGATGACATTGTAGCTCTTGGGAAGTCAAATAAGAGTTTGTCAGGACTGTGAGAGCTACTGTGCATTCTTCTCTAAGTAGGTAATAGGGGTATTAGGCAGGAGTTTGAAAGCATGATGTGCTCAGAATGGCACAAGACGCAGAGTGTGTATGGGAAGGACAGATGTGGATCTGTAATGTTTTATGCACCACACTGATTCAATTGATATTTAATAGGTCACTGATTTAAAAAAAATTAATTTGAGTGACACAGAGAGAGAGGCACATGCATACATACACAGACAGGGAGATCCCATCCTCTGGATCACTCCCCAAATATCTGTAATGCCCAGGCCTGGGCCAGGCCAAAAGCAGGAACCAGGAATTCAATTCAGGTCTCCTGTGTGGGTAACAGGAACAAAATTACTTGAGCCATTACCTGCCTCTCCCAGGATGCACACCAGAAAGAAACTGGAATCGGCAGCAGAGCTAGGATTTGAACCTAGGCACTCTGTTTTGGATGTAGGTGTCTTAAGTGGCTTATTAACCATCAAGCCGAAGGACTGGCCAATTCAATAATTTTTAACATGCTTAGATCACAGACCTGTCTGATAGTATTATGAAAAAAAATTAACATAATGTAAATGCTGAAAATTTATTTCTACTCTGATGCCCATTCACGTATCCTTCCCCCAAAAGAACTTTACTACAGTAGGTATACAGGAGCTAGTGAATAATAATTGATTTTTAGACTGAGGACTCTATGAATAATGAACTAGAATAATTCTGTCTGGATGGTAGACTGTTTTATTTGGAGTCCTACAAGAAAATATCAGAGATAACAACAGTTAAAGTTAAGAGTTAGAGTTGTTTAGAATTGATTTAAAATGCCAATCTCCAGATTTGAGGGGCAGGATAAGTCCCTATAGTCTTTCTTAGTGGGAGTTCCGTGAGATAATTATTCTTTACTCTAAGGTAGTGGGTCTTAAAGCCTGGTTCCCTGATCAGTATCAGCATGGCCTGGGATCTTACTAGAAATTCAGATTACTGGAAGGATCCTAGACCTACTAAAACAGAAGTTGACTGTGGAATCTAGCAGTCTGTATTTGGTTTTAGGTATCTGTGTTGCTTGATAAAATTTGAGAGCCTCTTCTGAACACTGTCCATAGTATATAATGAATTAGTGCCTTTTATGCATAATATCATCATGTTATGTAATGAATTAGTGCCTTTGATACATAATATCATCATCTTAGTTCTGAATAGCCTTTGGGACAACTAAGTAATCACTCCCACATCACTTTTTCTCTGTGTCTGTACCTAAAGATGGACAATCTGTAAGTAGAAAAGATATGAATAAATAATTCCATTTATCTAATGAAATTACTGAACAGTAAATATAGAGAAAGTAACAGAACAGCCAGTGAAAAAATGTCATTTATAGCTGAGTAGCATTTTAATTAGGTTAGCAGACTTATCAAGAGCATTAATAGAGGCCAGAAAACAATAGGTTAGTATCTTCAGAGTGCCAACTAAAAATAAAAACTGAAAATTGTCATTCTGAAATGAAGGAAGATTAATTTATATTTTCAGAGACTTACTGAAAGAACTTCTGAAGAAAAGTTATACTTTAGAGAGGAAAATGAACCTAGAATGATGAAAAGGATACAAGATACAAAGTTATTAAAGGCGTTAGTAAACAAGTAGACAAATCTGGACAACCTGATTGTATGAAACAGCACAATTAAAGAACTTAAAATACAGCCAAGAATTAAATACTGTTCTAGAAAATACAAGGCAAGAGGAGTAGTGATCTGAGTTAAAGTTTTCTGTGGGGGCCAGTGTTGTGGCATAGTGGGTTTAGCCACCATCTGCGACATTGGCATCCCATATGGGTGCTGTTTCGAGTCCCTGCTGTTCCACTTCAAATCTAGCTCTCTGCTAATGTGCCTGGGAAAGCCATGGAAGATGGCCCAAGTCCTGGGGCTCCTGCCACCCACTTGGGAGACCCAGATGGAATTCCAGGCCCCTGGTTTTGGCCTGGCCCAGCTTTGGCCATTGTGGCCATTTGGGGCATAAACCTGTGGATATAAGAGCTCTCTAACTCTGTCTCTCCCTTTCTTTCTGCCTTTCAAATAAATAAATCTTTTTAAAAAAAGTTTTCTGAAGTCTAGATTCTTCACCCAGTTTCTGAAAGTTTTCAGAGAATGAGAATATTGATTTTGCTTTCAAGTAATCCTGCTAAAAATTTTAAGAAAATAAGATTTACATCTTTTAATACTTAGAGTAAGTTAGAGGAAAGGTGATAGAGAAAGTAGTACATTAGAATACAGAATAGGAAGGAAAAGGGGAAAAGTAAAGGGAAAAACAGTGCTACAAATGAAAAACAATAGGATGGTAGAAATAATTTCAACTTTATCTGATATGAAAATAAATGTACACAGACCAAGCATATAAGAAAAACAGGGAGACTTCAAGAGAGATTTTTTTTTTTGACAAGCAGAGTTAGAGAGACAGAGAGAAAGTTCTTCCTTCTGTTGGTTCACCCCCAAATGGCCACTATGGCCGGCGCGCTGCGCCAATCCAAAGCCAGGAGCCAGGTGTTTCTTCCTGGTCTCCCATGCGGGTGCAGGGCCCAAGCACTTGGGCCATTGTGCGGTGAACCAATGGAAAAAGGAAGACATTCCTCTCTCTCTCTCACTGTCCACTCTGCCTGTCCAAAAAAAAAAAAGACAGGAGAGGTCTTCCATCCACTGGTTCACTCCCCAGTTGGCTGTAATGGCTGGAGCTGTGGCGATCGAAGCTAAGAGCCAGGAGCTTCTGAGTCTCCCATGTGGGTGCAGGGGCCCAATGACTTGGGCCATCTTCTACTGCTTTCCCAGGCCATAGCAGAGAGCTGGATCAGAAGTGGATCAGCCAGGACTAGAACTGGTGCCTATATGGGCTGCAGACACTTCAGGCCAAGGCGTTAACCCTCTGCTCCACAGCGCCAGTCCCAAGATGAGATTTTTTTTTAAAGCAGTGAATGAAATGATTATATTACTTTCTATGAGTAATATATCTGAAACATTCTAACACAAGGAAGCAAAACTGGCAAAATATTTTAAGAAAAATTAGATGAAAGCAAAAATATTATCAAGGATAAAGAGATTCATTTATAAGCAATGAGATAATTCAGTAGGAAGATTCAATTATTTGCAGGAAAAAAGAAATGTCACAGATTTGTGTGTAATATAACATACCTTCAAGATAAAATTACATTCATATTATTGACAACCTTTTGATTAATATTTTAAGATCTGTCTTAATACATTAAACAGATAAAAACATTACTGAAATATGAAAATTTCAGTTCATGAACATTTCTTGAACCTTGCAAATAATAGTTAGGTCATACACATTTTTTAAGTACACAGAAAACTCATAAAATTTGACTGCCTACCAGGTCACCAATGAGGTTGCTGCAAAAGGTAGCTAATATGCAGTCTATAATACAATATTACAGATCAAAAGATAAAACATGTTTGGAGGGACTAGTGTTATGGTATAGGATGTAGAGCTGCTGCCTGTAATGCTGGCATCCCAGCTCCTTCACTTCCCATCCAGCTCCCTGCTAATGGCCTGTGAAAAGCAGTGGAGGATGGTCCAAGTGTTTGGGTCCCTGCAACCCATGGGGGAGACCTGGAAAAGAAAGACTCTTTGCTCCTGGCTTCCCTTGCCTGAGGCTGGCTAATGCAGCCCTCTGAGGAGTAAACTAGTGGATGGAAGATCTCTCTGTGTTTCTCCCTCTCCCTCTGTAACTCTGACTTTCAAAATAAATAAATCTTTAAAAAAATTTGGAAATTAAAAAAAAGTTTAATTCCTGGGCAAGAAAAAAAGAATTATTGAAATTAAAAAAACATCAAATATCAAATCTTTTACAGTTAAGGTGGTACTCAGGAGATTAATTCATTGACAAAAATGTACATAAGTGAAAAGAGAGGTTGAAATGAATACTCTTAAGTGTTTAACTTAAGTTACCCAAAGAAGAAGAAATAAAATGATAATGATAAAATTCGAAGTTAATGACAGTCTGGTGCTGTGGTGTAGCAAGTAAGGTCACTGCCTGTAGTGCTGGCATCCCTTATGGGTGCCAGTTTGAATCCTGGCTGCTCCACTTCCGATCCAGCTCTCTGCTATGACCTGGGAAAGCAGTAGAAGATGGCCCAGGTCCTTGGGCCCCTGCCCCCGCATGGGAGACCCAGAAGATCCTGACTCCTGGCTTCGGATCAGCCCAGCTCTGGCCATTGGTGCCATTTAGGGAGTGAACCAGCAATGGAAAATCTCTCTCTTTGCATCTGCCTCTCTGTAACTCTGCCTTTCAAATAAATAAATAAATCTTAAAAAAAAAATGACAGGAAACAATAGAGTCTCAATTAAATCAAAATCTGATCTTTAAAAAGACTAATAAAAAGGTGAGCCACTATTGAGGACCACGAAGACAAATAATAGTATTAAAAATGTGAAAATGAAGCCATGACTACAAGTACTATAGCTGTTTAAGGAAAATTTATGAATTATGCCATACATTTGAAATGACAGAGGAACAAATGAAACTGGCTTTTTTTTTTTTTTTTAAAGATTTATTTATTTATTTGAAACAAGGTTACACAGAGAGAGAGAGAGAGAGAGAGAGAGAGAGAGAGGTCCTCCATCCGCTGGTTCACTCCCCAAGTGGCCGAAATGGCCAGAGCTGTGCCGATCTGAAGCCAGGAGCCAGGAGAGTCTTCTGGGTCTCCCAAGCGGGTGCAGGGGCCATCTTCTACTGCTTTCCCAGGCCACAGCAGAGAGCTGGATTGGAAGTGGAGCAGCCAGGTCTTGAACCGGCACCCATATGGGATGCCGGCACTGCAGGCGGCGGCTTTACCCGCTATGCTACAGCGCCAGCCCCGAAACTGGCTTTTTTTCTAGAAAAATATACTAAAGAAAACTGATTGAGGAGTAAATTGAAATCCTAAACCTGTAGAATACCAGCAAGGAGATTTAATTAGAATTTTTATATCTATATCAGAAAATAGTTACAAGGTAAATTAAAGATATCTTATTTTTAAAAGCTTTCCTTTTTTTTCGACAGGTAGAGTTATAGACAGTGAGAGAGAGACAGGGAGAAAGGTCTTCCTTCCTTTGGTTCACTCCCCTAATGGCCGCTACGGCTGGCGCTCTGCACCGATCCGAAGCCAGGAGCCAGGTGCTTCTTCCCGGTCTCCCATGTGGGTTCAGGGACCCAAGCACTTGGGCCATCCTCCACTGCCCTCCTGGGCCACAGCAGAGAGCTGGACTGGAAGAGGAGCAACCGGGACTATTTTCCGGCGCCCCAACCGGGACTAGAACCTAGGGTGCCGACGCTGCAGGCAGAGGATTAGCCAAGTGGCCACAGTGCCAGCCAAAAGCTTTTCATCATAGAAAAAACAGGAGTGGACTGTGGAATATTCCATTCCACTTAGCACCCAGCTTCAAAAATGACTAACTTGTGGATAGTGATGATTCATGTAGATTCTCATTCACTTGTCCTTTTTCATATTATTTGGAACCAAGTTCCAGAATGACAACATATAATCTGTAAATATATTAGTGTATACCTTTAATAGCAAAATCTTTTTCAAAAAAACATGACACTGTGTTGAATAATCCTATCTGAGGATCAAAAACATATCCCCCCCCACCTCAGGTTTTGGGATATTTGCATTGGCTTCCCAGCTAAAGATCAATAATTTGAGAATTTGAAATCTGAAATTCTCCAAAATCTCAAGTTGATGTTCAAAAGTTTGGGTTAGGAATGCTCAATCTGTTATCATACCTGAAATCAGGTAGTAATTATTCAATATTAAATAGTATATCTATGATTACTATTCAAATTTCCAGTGGTCTTAAAGTTTTATGTTTATTTGAAGTTCTAAAATACTTGAATCAATATCCTTGTAAGATCCCTTTATTGCAATTGATAATTCTCTCAAGTATCTTTTAGAAAAGTTAAAAGCTTAATTGTAATCTCTTCTGTTTCCAAGATGGATTTACAGATTTGATCAGTTTGTTGATATTAAATTTTTTTGGTGTGTCATATAGAAGGTGGTATGTTCTTCCATTAGGAAGCACATATTTGGGTATCTCTTTCAAACCCAGCAGCCATTTATATATAGTGTCTAGATCAGTTAATTCATTAGAGGTTCAAAACGATGGTATTCTAATTTTGTTATTTTGTTTATTGTAAGGAGAAACCTGCTTTGGTTTTTCAGGGGTATAATCATTATAAGAAAGATGGGATAAATGTGTGATTCTTTATGAGGATTAAAAAATGAATTGATTCTATTGCAGCTTTCAAACATAATTGATTTTTAAAAGGAATTATGAAGTCATGCATATATGCTTGTATATATGTGATTGATGTCTGATGTGCTTTAACCATTATTATACAGTCAAAACCCATTGAATCCAATATTTTTCATTTTCTGTTTTAAGCAGACTGATATTTCATGGTTTTTGTCTTAAGAAATCTGGTTATGAGTAGATTTTAATAGCTTTATGTAGAGGTAAGTGATACACAATAAATTGCACATATTTAAGTGTACAGTCTAAGTTTTGATACGTGTACACATTTGTGAAATTGTCATCACAATCAAGATAGTGAATGTGTGTCTCAGCACTGAAAGTTTCCTGGTACTCCTTTGTAACCATCTCTCTCATTTCCTTCCCCACTGTTGGGAAACAGTGATCTGCTTTCTGTCACTGTGAAATAGTTGGCTTTTCCTAGAGTTTTGTATAAAAGAAATCATACAGTATGTGTTTATTACTTGGTTTCTTTCATTCAGCATGACTGTTTTTAGAGTGATCCAATAAGCTCATTTCTTTTTTGCTGCTGAGTAGTATTCCATTTAATAGGAGTGAAAGTACTTAGTTGTATCATGTGGTACTTAAATGTTTTCAAGAAACTGCCAGACTGTCTTCTGCCTTGGTTGATGTGTTTTACATTTCAGTCAACAGTGTCTGAAAGTTCCAGTCCTTTTCCATCCTTGCCTAGTTGAGAACAAAGAATTATAAGGATTAAAATCAGCGAGGCAAAAAATTCAAGCAGTCTTATTTTTCAAGATTGATTTATTTAAAAGGCAGAGTTACAGGGGCAGAGAGAGAGAGAGAGAGAGAGAGATCTTCCATCCACTGGTTCACTCCCCAAATGGCTGCAGTGGCAGGGACTGGGTTGGGCTGGAGCCAGGAGCCAAGAGCTTCTACCAGGTCTTCCATGTGGTTGCAGGGGACCAAGCATTTGGACTGTCTTCTGCTGCTTTCCCAGACACATGAGCAGGGAGCAGGTTAGAAAGTGGAGCAACGAGAACTCGAATGGGCACTCATATGGGATGTCAGCAGTGCAAGCAGTAGCATAACCTGCTATGCTATAAGGCTAGCCCCTGGGCATATTTTCAAGTATTTATTTGCTGTCTGTCTTCCTTGGTGAATGTTCAAATCTTTTGCCTTTTTTTTTTTTTTTTAACTGAGTTGTTTTCTTACAAAGTTTTGAGAGTTCTCTAGGTATTCTCTGTACAAGTTCTCTATCACATATGAAACTTGGAAATATTTTTTCCCTGTCTCAGTCTACTCCATTAATGATCTTTTGTAGAAGTTTTTATGGTGAAGAAGTCCAATTTTTTATTTTTCTTTTCTGTTTTTTTTTAAAGATTTATTTATTTATTTGAAAGGTGGAGTTACACAAAGAGACAAAGAGCGAGGTCTTCTTCCATCCACTGGTTCACTTCCCAAATGGCTGCACTGGAAACCAGGAACTCCATCTGGGTCTCTCATGGGGTTGACAGAACTTGGGCCGTCACCTGCTGCTTTCCCAGGGACCTCAGCAGAGAGCTGGATCAGAAATGAAGCAGCCAGGAGTCAAACCAGTGCCCATGTGGGATGCTGACATTGTAGGTGGTAGCACCTTAACCTGCTGCACAACATTGCCGGCCCCCCAAATTTTCTTTTCTGGATTGTGCTTTTGATGTTATGACTAAGAAATTTTGCCTAGCTCGAGGTTGCAAAGATTTACCCTTAGACGTTTTAGCATTTTAGATTTTACATATGTTTCTAGGATCCAATTTGAATTAAATTTTGAATTTGGTATAAGGTATGAATCAAAATTCTCTTTTTCTCTTGACCAATGAATATCCAGTGTTTTCAGTACTATTGAAAAGATAGGGGCCGGCTCTGTGGAATAGTGGGTTAAAGCCCTGGCCTGAAGCGCCGGCATCCTGTATGGGCGCTGGTTCTAGTCCCGGCTGCTCCTCTTCTGATCCAGCTCTCTGCTGTGGCCTGGGAAGGCAGTAGAAGATGTCTCAACTCCTTGGGCCTCTGCACCCACGTGGGAGACCCGGAAGAAGCTCCTGGCTCCTGGCTTTAGATAGGCACAGGCCCGACCATTGTAGCCATCTGAAGAGTGAACCAGCAGATGGAAGACTTCTCTCTCTCTGTCTCTACCTCTCTCTGTAATTCTGTCTTTCAAATAAATAAAATAAATCTTAAAAAAAAAAAAGACAAAATCATGAACACATTTTTGTGTATCTGTATTCAAATACCTTTATTTTATATTCTATTGGAAGCTCTCAGACTGCTTTAAGGTAAAATATAAACACATATAAATCATTATTTATGTATTAGAAAAGAAATATTTGGAAGTAGATACTTTTATATAGTTTTTAAAGAGTAAACCACTAAGTGGTAAATATTTGATAATCAGCAATATAGGAAAAGGAGCAACTAATATAGAAGAGAAAAAGATGCTGTTTTTTAGAAGCCTGTAGGACATGATAACAGTGCCTCAAGTATAAAGTGGTTTGGTTTTATTTGACACAAATCGGCTGTTGACCTTATACATAATTGGGAAGTATAGAATTCAGGATTATTTTGTACCTACACTCATGCATTGATTATAGTAACTATTGAAATATTTCATACCAGTCAATAAATCAGGAGACATTGGTTGTTTCTGAAGACATAACTGTTAAATTACCTACTTAATTGTACCCATTTTACCCTTTTTGCCACAGCTTTGCCCACATTTTGAATTGCAATTGGGGCACAGCATTCCTTTTCATTTGTGATGAACACTATATTCCATGCAGTAGGTACTTTGAGAAGGGTGAACTGTCTCCTCTCTTTTTGGCACTGCCTTTGTCTGCGTTCCATTTTTTTCTTGTGGTACCTAAGAGATTGGGGAAGCACTTTAATATCATACAAACTTGGACCATTTCCTTATTGTGTTATTTCATTTAATCTGGAGAAAAGCCAACAATCAGAAATGAGTTAATTATATCAATATTAATGGTGTTTTTCACAGGACTAGAAAAAACATTTTAAAATTCATGTTCACAAATTCACAAAATATCATTAGTAATGAAGGCAATGCAGAACAAAAAGAACCATGCAGGAAGCATTATGCTACCTGACCACAAAGTAAAGTACAAAGCCATTGTAATCAAAACGGCACAATATCAGCTTAAAAATGAATACATAGACCAGTGGAAGAAAATAGAGAGCCTAAATGTGAACCTACAAATCCATAGCCAACTGATGTTTGACAAAGGTGCTAAGTGCACCCATTGGAGAAAGGACCATCTCTTCGATAAATGATGCTGGGAAAATTAGATATCAATGTACAGAGGAATGAAACTGGACCCCTATCCGTTACTGTATATAAAAGTCAACTGAAAATGGGTTACAGACTCAAATGTAAGATTGGAAATTATGAAACTACTAGAAGAAAACAGTGCATTGGAATAGGCAAGGATTTTTTAGATAAGACTCCAGAAACACAGGAGGCAAAAACAAAAGGAAGACAAATGGGATTTTATCAAGCTAAGAAGCTTCTGTACAGGAAAGGAAGTAGTCAACAGAATGAGGAGACAGTCTACAGGATGGGAGAAAATATTTGCAAACTGAATTGAGATCCAGAATATATAAGGAACCCAATAGCAAAAAAACAAAACAAAAAAACCCAAAAACCAAAATACAGGTAATAAACTTAAATAGACATTTCTTGAAAGAAAACATAAAAATGGCCAACAGGTATATGAAAAATGCTTTATCTCTAAACAGAGAAATACACAATTAAGATCACAGTAAAGGCTGGCAAGGACATGGAGAAAAGGCAACCCTAATACACTTCTGGTGGGAATGTAAATTATTACAGCCATTATAGAAAACAGTATAGTGGATTCTTAAAAAATGAACAGAACTGCTATGTGGTTCTGGTAATCCAACTGGTTATGTATCCAAAACAAAAGTCAGTGTGTGTCAAAAACACATCTGCACTCTGATGTTTGTTACAGCACTATTGATAGTAGCCAAGATGATGATTGGCTAACAAAAATTTGGTATACACACACAGGGAATGCCATAAAAGGATGAAATTGTCATTTATAGCAATCTGGATGGAACTGACATGTAACATGAGTCAGGCACAAAAAGATGTATATCACACGTGTAGAATCTTAAAGTTGATTTCTTGGAAATTGGTAGCACGATAATTGTTACTAGAAGCTAGGGAGGGTATACAGAAGGGAGGAGTGGGGGAAGAATCACATAGTAGTTAGTTACCAAGTTACAGTTAAATAGGAGAAATAAATTCTGGTATTCTGTTGCACAGTGGTGACGCTTACATACTGATATATTTTGAGAAAGCTAGAAGTATTGTGAATATTTTAACCATAAAAGAAATGGTGAGGAAACAGATACACTTACCCTGATTTGAATAGTACACAGTGTTCACTTGTTTTGAAACATCACATCTACCCCATAAAAATGTAAAATTTTTCTGCCAATTAAACGAGTTAATTCATTTACTATAACCAAAACTTGAATAAAAATTTTTCATTAAGATGTACTTTCTGTTGTAGAGCAGATAAAAAATATAAAACCAACCCCAGAATAATTCCTGATCCAATATGGTAAAATGGGTTTATTTCTGTTATATTAAAAAGGCTAGTTCTTTTCATTCTTCTGAATTTTTTTTTTTTTATTTGAAGGAGTTACACAGAGAGGAGAAGCAGAGGGAGAGAGAGAGAGAGAGGTCTTCCATCTGCTGGTTCACTCCCCAGTTGGGTGCAACAGCTGGAGTTGCACCGATCTGAAGCCAGGAGCTTCTTCTGGGCCTCCCCACGTGGGTGCAGGGGGCCAAGGAGTTGGGCCATCTTCTACTGCCTTTCCAGGCCATAGCAGAGAGCTGGATCAGAAGTGGAGCAGCCGGGTCCCAAACCGGCATCACAGCATCAGCTCCAGCATTCTTTTGATTTTTAAAAAATAATTGCTTCTTATTTACATGATAACATGGTGACTGATAGTTTTATCTGTGAAAAGAAATTTTTTTAAAGAATTATTTATTTGAAAGTTACAGAGAGAGGTAGAGACAGAGAGAGGTCGGTCTTCCGCTGGTTCACTCCCCAGATGGCCACAATGGCTGGAGCTGCACTGAAGTTAGGAGCCTAGAGCTTCTTCTGGGTCTTCCACAGGGGTTCAGGGGCCCAAGGACCTGGGCTGTCTTCCACTGCATTCCCAGGCCATAGCAGAGAGCTGGATCAGAAGAGGAGCAGCCGGGACTAGAACCAGCGCCCATATGGGATGCCGGAGCTTCAGTCCAGGGCTTTAACCTGCTGCGCTGCAGACCAGCCCCGAAAACAGATTTTCAAGGCAGTATTTGTGATCATGAAACAATGCTTTATTAGAGAAAAAGCTTAAAATATTAATATTAAACATGGTAAAATCTGTTAAAATAGATGATTTTTTTCTACTAAGTTTGGAACAATTCCTTTTGAATATTTGAAGAGTTAAAATTATTTTTTAAAAGATTGTATTTACTTGAGAGTTACAGATAGAGGGAGAGGGAGAGAGAGAGAGAGAGAGGTCTTCTATCCCCTAGTTCAATTCCCAGATGGCTGCAGTGTCCAGAGCTGGACTGGGTCTGAAACCAGGAGCTTCTTTCACGTGGGTATAAGGGCCCAAGGATTTGGGCCAGCTTCCACGGCTTTCCCAGGCCATTAGCTGGGAGCTGATCAGAAGTGGAGCAGCCAGGACTAAAGCCAGCACCCATATGGGATGCTGGCATTGCAGGCAGAGACTTAACCTACTGTTAATCACTGGCCCCAAATTTCTTAATTTATATATATAAAAGAATAGACTTAGTATTTAAAAGTTGCATATATCATGAAAAGAATAGGTGGATATGTAATGAATTGATCTTTTATAATCTTTGAGGTGCTGTTTCGATCCTAGGGGTTTAGGTTTGATCATATTGGGCAAAACTTGCTAACTAGCACTTCAGAGTTGAGGAGAAATTCATGAACATTTTGAAGACCCATTATTTGGTTGGATTTCAAAATATTTTTGCACCAAAATAAACTGTCTTTTAATTTCATTGTTCATGAACATTTTTTAAGTAGACTCATGTACCTTTGCATTAGTTTTTAAGTGATTTCTACAATATGAGATGCACATCAAATACAGATTTGCTGTGAAACTAGATTTGATAAGTTTTATAGGATCTCCAGGTTTTCTTGTTAGTCCACTTAAAGTTTGAATAGAATTGTTGTAGGCAGACATATAGGATAAAATTGATTAGGTTTGTGAGCTGGAAGGCTGTGCCTTCACTATTCCCCCGTGTGACCTCATGCCCTACCTGACCTCACCTGTGTGCCCACTGGCCAATCAAGCTAATTAACTACTCCCCTTTGGAAGTGGTTTAAAGGCCTGGGACACGGTGGGCCCAGGGACACGGTGGGCCCAGCCCTTTTTTAGTTCCCCTGACCTTTTGCCATTGTGGGCCCTTGCTGCCCTGCGTCTCCAAGGTGCATGGCCTTTGGGCCACCCATTCCATGCTTCCTGGTCTACATGCTCCTCTACGTGGCTGGCTCCTGGTACTCAGTATGAATCCAGATTTCTCTCTTAGATAGGGCCTTCACTCTCCTATGTATTTCTCTCACTGAATAAAAAGCTTAAAAACTTATCATGCTGCCTTGTTCATTTATGCCTGTATTCAGAATTCTCTGAATATTAGGCAGGAACCCACATAGGCTTATTAATATTTGGAATTTATTAGTAAGCACTTGGTGATATCATAAATGGCACCCCATATTCCGATATCAGAATGACAGAAGTTTTAGGGCAGAGTCACATTTTTGGTGCTTTATTTTGAATTAGGATGTTTATCTCTGTTTTTATCTTCATACGAAAGTTTAACATCACAACTCTTGATAGCATGTGAGAGTACCAAAAGTTCTATTACTCATGGATATTCTGTATGTATTTCCCTAGGGTTTCTAATTTCCATTTCCTTCAGGGTTGAGTAGTTGAGGCAAAAAGAATTATTTATTCACTTTTGTTTTAACTCAGTGTGACCCAGAGAAACATTTCATAATCAGGTCCAGGTTGTCCTAAGCATTTTCCCGTTGAACTTCATCTTTGCTTTTTTCAATGAAGTCCTTTTACTAGCTATAACTGCTTCTCTAATGTGTCCATATCATTAATGCAAATGATACCTGTTAATTAGAATTAGGAATCTTTTCCACATGTAACTAAGTATTTTTTCTAAGTTTATATGAAAACTTTGGTGTTTCTTGATTTCTTTTTTTAAAAAAAAATAAGTTCTGAAATTGGTATGTAGCTTTAGGAGTATCATTAAATTGTAGATGGAAAAGAAAATTGTGATTGTCCTTTCAGGATTCAGTTAGAGGGTTGACAGAACACTGATTTCCTGTGATAATGGCTTAAGTATCTGTTAAACACCTGTAACACTATGAATAATGAGATTGCCAGGTAATAATAACTTTAAGAAGTTTTGGTTTAGGATATATCAGAAACATGAGTATAGTACCTTTTAAATTAAAATTTAAAAATTTGTTTCTGAATTTGGAAGGGGAAAGTATTTTCTCTTACCAAATATAAATAACTAAAAAATTTATGTGTATTTATGCACATTTATATGCATTTAAAAGTTTATAAAAATAATATTTGTAGAGTTCATATACTATGAAGAGTTTGTTTAAACCACATCCACATAGTCTTTCATACAAAACCTTCCTTTTCTCTGTAGGTTAACTATTTGTAAAGTGTTGCAAGAGACAAAGAGGAAATGGCTCAATGCCTCAGGCAGGGAGAATTCCAGTGACATCTACAGTGGAGAATTATATGGAGAATGGGAAACAGAAGAGGCCAAGATTGGAAGAGCAGGTGGGGGAGTAGGACATTAGGTCAGATACAATAAAAACATGTTGAGCTTTACAAATATTTCTTAATGTTTCTATAGCACTTTCCTTATATGATTGTACAATAGAAGAATAAGTAGTAGTTGCTCAAATCGCATAAGAAGGAGGGAGTATATGTTTATGTGAATGAGTATTGTGATAGTTTTATTGAATATCCTTGTTAGGAGAAAAGGCTAATGCCTTTAGAGCAACTTGGGCACCTGATTATTTTTTTTAACCTTATTTTTTTTAACCAGTGTTCTATGAGATGGAGTGAAATTAAAAATTATTTTAGGGATTTAAGTGAACTTTATTTAAAAAAATTTAAATGAGAGGAGAATTAGAAGAATAGTATAAAGAATTCTATACATTCTTTCTCATATTCATCAGTTTTTGCTACATTTTATTTATCATTTTCTGGAGAAATTTTCTTTTAAAGATTTATTTATTTGAAAGGCAGAGTGAGAGGAGGAGAGAGAAAGAAAGATATCTTTCATCTGCTGGATCCCTCTCCAGATGTACACAACAGCCAGGACTGGGCTGTGCTGACGCTAGTAGCCTGGAGCTCCATTTGAGGCTCCCATATGAGTTGTGGAGGGGCCCAAGCACTAGGTACATTAACAGGGGGCTGGGCTGGAAGTAGAGCAGCTGGAAGTTGAACTGCTACTCATGTGGGATGTCGTTGTCACAGATAATGGCTTAACCATCTGTGCCACAATTCAGACCCCTGATATTTTTGAGAATAAGTTATAGATGTCATGCCCTTTTATCCCTTAACATATTACTGTATACTTGTATATCCTAGTGCAATAATATTCTTTGTTACATAACTAGTTTAATGATCAAGTTCAGCACATTTAACATAAATATAATACTCTTGTCTAATATATACAGTCTACAGTAAAGTTTTGCTAATTGTCCTAGTAATGCCCTTTATCACAATTCTCTTTCCATCTAGGATCTAATCAAGATCATACATTGCATTTAATTTTATACTTTTACTTTTGAACTATCATAATTGCTTAGCTTTTGTCTTTCATGACAGTAACATTATTAAAAAAAAAAAACCTGCATGAATAAAGGCTTAGCACAAAAGAACTTTTAAAGAATGTTAAAATGAGCATTTCCCCCCAAAGAAACCATTTTTTGAATGAGTACAAATTTCATAAGTACAACTTTAGGAATATAGTGATTCCTCCCGTCATACTCGCACTCCCACCTCATCCTCTCCTCCTCCCTCCTGTTCCCAGTCCCATTCTCCATTAAGAAAAAAAAAAGGAAAAAACTGTTCCTTGACAGTCAAGACAAGGGCTGTTCAAGTCAGTGCTTCTCAAAGTGTCAATTTCACTTCTACAGATTTCCTTTTAGGTACTAAAATAAACATTTTTATAAACCAACATTTAAAATTTGTTATAACTCTGTTCTTTTTGGGCTGTCTACCATGTTTTAGTGTTATCACTTTTAGCTTTCACTTTGTGTGCCATTTATGGTTTCATTTCATCCACTGTTGCCAGGAAGAAGCTGTTAAATTAATTCTAGTTTTGTTTTAAAATAGATTAAAAAAATCAATGGGGTAGAAAGGACAGTAAAAGCTTAAGATATTACTGTTAGTCTATTGTTATGAAGTAGAGTTAGTGAGCCAGAAAGAGAATCCCCTGCTTTCTGACATTTCTTAACTTGCTTTCTTGAGTGGCTCAATTATAAAGTAAGAAATGAATGAAAATCAATTATGGATTCAGCCATAGAATTTCATGTAAACAGGTAGGACAATGAATTGGAATGAGCATCAACTTTGGAACTAAATCTGTTTTGAATAATAGTCATACATGTTATTGGATCTATAATATTACCCAAGATACACTACCTTATAGGAAAATTCAGGTAAAAAGGAGGTCATAATAATACCCACATTAAAAGTGTTTCTATTAAGCATTAGACATAATATATGTGAAATGCCTAATAGTACCTGGCACATTGTTGGTGCTCAACAAATCCTAGTTGTGTTTTTATGAAATCATAGAATATCAGGACAGGAAGGGATATTAGAAATCACTGGGATAATGAATCCAATTCAGAATAGTTAAGTGACTAACTGCTAACTGCCTCCATTAGAGTGTAAGATTCTTGAGACCCATGTAAGGACTGTTTTTGTCTTTTACTTTGTGCCGTACAGAGAACAATCATGGACTTAATATACTTCTTTCAGTACAGTTCAGACATTGCAATGTCAGATGTTAAATATTTTTAAAAATTTTTTTAAAGATTTATTTGAAAGTAAGAGTTACACAGAGAGAGGAGAGGGAAGAGAGAAAAAAAATCTTCCATCCACTGGCCCACTCCCCAATGGCTGCAGCGGCTAAGGCTGCACCAGTCCAAAACTAGGAGCTTCTTCTGGTTCTCCCATGCAGGTGCATGGGTGAAAGGCCTTGGGCCATGCTCTGCTGCTTTCCCAGGCCCTAGCAGAGAGCTGATCAGAAGTGGAGCAGCCAGAACTTGAACTGGCACCCATATGGGATGCCGGCACTGCAGGCGGTGGCTTTACCTACTATGCCACAGCGCCGGTCCCAGGTGTTATTTTTATCTGGTTTAAGATATTTATTGCTGGCCGGCGCCGTGGCTCAACAGGCTAATCCTCCGCCTTGCGGCGCCGGCACACCGGGTTCTAGTCCCGGTTGGGGCACCGGATTCTGTCCCGGTTGCCCCTCTTCCAGGCCAGCCCTCTGCTGTGGCCCGGGAGTGCAGTGGAGGATGGCCCAGGTGCTTGGGCCCTGCACCCCATGGGGAGACCAGGAAAAGCACCTAGCACCTGGCTCCTGCCATCGGACGAGCGCGGTGCGCCGGCCGCAGCGCGCCGACCGCGGCGGCCATTGGAGGGTGAACCAACGGCAAAAGGAAGACCTTTCTCTCTGTCTCTCTCTCTCACTGTCCACTCTGCCTGTAAAAAAAAAAAAAAAAAAAAAAGATATTTATTGCTGATGAATTTTGATGAGTCACATTACTTTTAGAATATGCATTATTGAAAAATGTAATTTCGGGGTTGTTAGGTTCATATAGAAATGGAACAAAGGGGTTTTAGAAATCTATCTTTGGTTTTTATATTTAATACTAAGCATGCTCTTAAGCAGGCAAAATTAATCTGTTTTTATATATCTTTTTGGCATATGTCATCATTCCAGTGACACTGCATAATAAGTTACTTTCATGTGTTTTTTGTGGTCTTTATCCCTTTGCTGCCTCACATACCTACCCTATCTTAATCAGTTGATTTTTTTTTTTTGTATTTTGAGCACATCTAACTATTAAAAGGATTGACATTTCACGAGTTTTGCTCTTTTTAGAAATCTTACAAAGAACACAGAGAACATGTACTTATATTTTTAACAGAATAAAATTCATTTTATCTTATAATTACCATATGAATCCACTGAACCATTTTATAATTTTTTAAATAAAGATTTATTATTTGAAAGGCAGAGTTACAGAGAGACAGAGGCAGAGAGAAAGAAAGTCTTCCATCCACAGGTTCACTCCCCAAATGGCTGCAATGGCTGGAGCTGGGCTGATCCAAAGCCAGGATCCTAGATCTTCCAGGTTTCCCAGGTGGGTACAGGGGCCCAAGGACGTGGGCCATCTTCTACTGCTTTCCCAGGCCATGGCAGAGAGCTGGATTGGAAGTGGAGCAGCTGGGACACATATCGGCACCCATAGGGAAAACTGGCACTGTGGATGGTGCCTTTACCTGCTAGGCCACAGCACCGGCCCCACCATTTTATAATTCTAAGATGCATCTGGGGATATTAATGAACTTATTTTTGCTGTCTGTTGAAACATTTTGATATTTTATCCAGGAAATTATTTCAGTATTATCAGTTATACTCAACTGTGCTAAAAATAAAAAAGGCACAAATAATAAGAAGAATGATGAAATTGCCATAGAGCAGAGAATGTCAGACTTTTTTGTGAAGAGCCAGATAGTAAATATTTTAATAGGCCACAAATGTCTCAGTGGTATGTTATTCTCCTTCTGAACAACTCTTAAAATGATTCTTCAATCCCAGGTCATACACAAATTGGTGTGGGCCACATTCGGCCTGTGGACCTCTGTCCTTTACCTATAATTTTCGTATTACATTAGTCAAAGCATTATGCCATCATTCAAGAAAAATAAAGGGAGACTAGAGTGCTATCTTAGTGGCCTTTTTTAAATTACTGCTAAACACAATGTGGAATTCATATTTTTCATGCTTATAATGGCAAAGAAAATAATTGATGTAGGAGGATGTTTTATAATTTTTGGGCAAATCAAGCAATACAAAGAGGTACATACATTCTAGATAGGGATGATGGTGAAGTTGATCATGTAAGCAAAATCTCAAGACTGAATATTTAGATGATGATAACCAGAATTTTCTCAACTAAATTGTTGATTATTTCCAAGAACTGGAAGAAAATATGATATTCTGCTTATATAAGAGAAGGAATTTAGGGCTGGCACTCTGGTGTTGTGGGTAAAGCTGCTGCCTGCGGTGCCGACATCCCATATGGGCGCCAGTTCGTGTCCCGGCAGCTCCGCTTCTGATCCAGCTCTATTCTATGGCCTGGGAAAACAGTGGAAGATGACCCTAGTCCTTGGGCCCCTGCACCCATGTGGGAGACCTGGAAGGAGCTCCTGGCTTCAGATCGGTGCAGCTCCAGCCATTGCAGCCATTTGGGGAGTGAACCAGCAGATGGAAGACTCCCCCTTTCTCTCTTTCTCTCTCTGTTCCTCCTTCTATCTCTGTCTAACTCTAACTTTCAAATAAATAAATCTTAAAAAAAAAGAATTTATCCCACAGTATTTTGTGACATTTTGGACATATAAAAGGATGTTTGCTGGTATTCTCTATCTTTTAAATTTATGTTCCAAATTTTACTGAGTATGGTTTGTAAAAGGACAAATGCTGAATGAAAGTGGGTGTTTATACAAAGGTAATTAAGGGGAGTTAAGTATAGAAATATTGATAATTCTAAATGTTTGTTAATCTAAGCATAGGAATATTTTGCAAGTTACGGATCAGAGATGATGACCATCTTTCAGTAAATTATGAGCCATTAAAGGTTTTGAACTTTCTATTGCATTTTGATAATGCATATACCAGAAAAGCATGAGAAGTAACCATAGACCAGAGTCTTAGTGATTGTAAAAGGCATATGAGTTGGATATGTTCCATGTTCATCCATGATTGTTGATGAGCAGTTGTATTCAGAGGACATAGCCTGTTTTGGCAACGTCATATAATTTAAATGACTGAGTTTGCAGTAGTTAGATGCTTTTAAAAAAGTCTAATAAATTGTTTTCAGGGCAGATGTTTGGTGTAGTTGTTAAAACACCAGTTAGGATAACTACATCTCGAATCAGAATGCCTGGGTTCAAGACCTAAGTACATTCCAAATTCTAGCTTCTGCCAGTTCACACACTAGAAGGCAGCAGGTGTGGCTCAAGGAGTTGGATCCCAGCCATGTGGGGGACCTGAATTGACTTCCCATCTCCCAGTTTAGGCCTGGCACAATCCTGACTGTTACAGGCATCTGGGAAGTAAACCAGCAGATAAGAGCACATATGCTCACTCTCCCTATCCATCCAAATAATTTTTTAAAATTTATTTTCTACTATCTTTAGTCTGAACATTCTGTGTCAATTGTCTGTCAATGTCTTGGGTTCCCTACCTACCTACCTTCTTACCTACCTACCTAAGGTTCCATTAAAATCAGCTAACAAATGGTAAGGACAGCTTTTTCTTGGGTACTAAAAATCAAGAACTAGCCTCTTCAGGTAGGTTTTCTTTCTCTGAGTTATGCTGATTTACAAGTAGGAGAGGTACCTTGAGAAACAGTCTTTAAAATCTTTTACTGCATGTGCCAGCAGAATGTTGTTGAGAACTTGATCTAATGTATTTTTAAGACCATGTCAGATGTTTACTTATTCTACTGTTTTTGTTTTGATGACACTAAATGAAACTGATCGTGTTTTCCTTTTTTACATATCCAAAATTAAATATTTGTTGTAAATCTAATATTTCTTCCTGTTATTTTATTTTGCAGTTTATAAGAAATAACCTTTGTATTAGGATGGTATAAAAAACTGTCAGGTCAATTTGAGAAGACAAAGGGAATGATTTAGTTATATAATGGATATATTTGAATATTTGAATATGTAGATTAAAGGTTGCTGAAGACCTTGAGTCTTTTTAAATTTTCCCCTTATGTTGTTGTGATAATGGAGAACATTTTTTTTTAAAAGATTTATTTACTTGAAAGAGTTACGCAGAGAGAGAAGGGGGGGGGATCTTTCATCCACTGGTTTACTCCCCAATTGGCCGCAACGGCCGGAGCTGCGCTGATCAGGAGCCAGGAGCCAGGAGCTTCTTCTGGGTCTCCCACATGCGTGCAGGGGCCCAAGGACTTGAGCCATCTTCTGCTTTCCCAGGCCATAGAATAGAGCTGGATTGGAAGTTGAGCAGCTAGGACTTGAACCGGTGCCCATATGGGATGCCAGCACTGAAGGCAATGGTTTTACCTGTTATAACACAGCACTGGCCCCAGTAGAGAACTTTTAAATGAAGAAAATGTCGTAATATTTTCTTTTCTTTTTTTTTTTAAGATTTTATTTATTTATTTGACAGAGTTACAGACAGTGAGAGAGAGAGAGAGAGAAAGGTGTTCCTTCTGTTGGTTCCGAAGCCAGGAACCAGGAGCCTCCTCCTGGTCTCCGTGGGTGCAGGGGCCCAAGCACCTGGGCCATCCTCCACTACTTTCCCAGGCCATAGCAGAGAGCAGGACAGAAGAGGAGCAACTGGGACTAGAACCAGAGCCCATATGGGATGCCAGCGCTGCAGGCGGAGGATTAACCTAGTGCACCATGGCTCTGGCCCCATAATGTTTTCTTAATTCCATGTCTTAGGATTGGCCTTAGCCAATTTTAGTTCGTGGTTCAACTCATCTGCTAAGAGCTTGTGTATGACAAAAATTCAAGTCAGTGATGAAGGCTTTCTACATGTGCAGATCACTTCTCTGGTAGTAGAATGAAGACAATTGAAACTCTTCCATGAATTGAGATCACTGGATCCAGTCAGGCAAATAGCAGTGCATTTTCTGGACTAGCATAATTTGAGGTTGAAATAGAATAGTGGAATAAATAATTAAAAATGTATCCCTTCATAAAAGTAATAACAAAACATTTAAAACCTATCAAAATCAACTGTCAAAACTATCAGCCAACTAAACACTTGTGGTAGCCAGAGCAGCAGTTTAAGGAAGAAAAATCACAGAACTGTGGCTTTGTGGTATTCTATTTATTCATTTTTAAAGATTTATTTGTTTGAAAGGCAGAAATAGAAAAGGAGAGAGAGAGAGCTTCCATCTGTTGGTTCACTCCCCAAATGGCCACAACAGCTGGGGCTGAGCAGGCCAAAGCCAGGAGCCAGTAGCTTCATCCAGGTGTCCCATGTGGGCGCAGGGGCCCAAGTATTTTGGCCATCTTCTGCTGCTTTCCCAGGTGCATTAGCAGGGGGCTGGATTGAAGTGGAGCAGCCAGGACTTGAACCTTCATCCGTATGGAATGCAGTACTTGAATGCAGAGGCCTAACCTACATTACAAAGAGTGCCAACCCCTCTTTGTGGGATTTTAACTTACCTTGGTTCTATCCCCCTGCTCCTGAGTTCAGTGGTAATCTGGAAATTAACTGTCTCCATTCTTGGTACTTGTGCAGGGTACCTCATTCACAAAGAATTGTAATTAACTTCTTTTATCTATCTTGTGACTACCCAGAAGACTAGTAAAAAGATTGCCTTTATCTTAGGAACTCTCAATGTTGAAGTGACTTCTTTAGGGGTATTTTCAGAAATTACTTAGAAACATACAAAGGTACATCAAAAAGATTCTGGAAAGTGGAATTAAAAATATTTTTATTTTGGTGCAAAACATTTTTTAAATCCATGCACATAAGGAATCTTTTGAAAGTTCTGAGAAAATGCATTTAATAAAAAAGTATGCATTGATTTAAAAAAAAAAATTTGGTACCTAAATTAGTTTCATCTTTCCATAAACTTTTTGAAGTACCCTGATACATACTAATCACTGTTGATTGAGGCAAAGGACAACAGTTGGGGAGAAAACAATAGACTAACTAACTTGCAAGGGAAGTCTGGAGGTGACATACTTTGAGGAATAAGGGCTTTGAGTTTTCTGACCTATTTCTGGGATTCTGGAAAAGCATATGCACCAGAGATCTGCACATGCTTAAGGAGAGGCCTAGGAATGTCCTAAGCACTTCCCTATGTTTGACTTTAATGCTCTATACAGGAAGGAGGGAAAGCTTTGATGGCTGAGTGTTGAAGATATGTCCCAACCCAGAAAGCCCATCTGCAAAGTCTGGGAGACTCTTCTGGTTGCTGATGTGGTGATCTCTTCAATTACTAACTGATCGCTAAACTCACAGAACAAAGTTTTCAGTGGCCCACATAGCAAAGAATGAATTTTACAGAATTAATTCAGAAAAGTCATTAAGGAAACAACTACAAAAAGGCCATTAACAAAAACTGAGAAGCAGGAACCTTTTGATTTCTATAGTTTCCACATTATAAAATTCAAAATCTCCAGTTTTCTATAAAAAATGAGACAGAGCTGGCGCTGCGGCTCAATAGGCTAATCCTCCGCCTTGTGGTGCCGGCACACTGGGTTCTAGTCCAGGTTGGGGTGCCGGATTCTGTCCCGGTTGCCCCTCTTCCAGTCCAGCTCTCTGCTGTGGACCGGGAGTGCAGTGGAGGATGGCCCAGGTGCTTGGGCCCTGCACCCCATGGGAGACCAGGAGAAGCACCTGGCTCCTGCCTTCGGATCAGTGTGGTGCCCCAGCCGTGGCGGCCATTGGAGGGTGAACCAAAGACCTTTCTCTCTGTCTTTCTCTCTCACTGTCCACTCTGCCTGTTAAAAAAAAAAATGAGACAGAGAGAAACCAAGTAAGGCCCATACACAGAAGTATTTAAACTATCCCCAAGGAGCCACAAACATTAGACTTACTAAACAAAGACATTAAGTAAACTGTTTTAAATATGCTCAAAGAGCTAAAGGAAACCAAAGAATGATATATCGTCAAATAGAGAATATCAATATAGAAGTTATTAAATAGGAAAAAACATTCTGGATCTGGAAAATGCAGTAACTGAAATGAAAGGTTGTTAACTAGTGGGTTTCACTGTCAGATCCAATGAGGCAGAATAAATAATTAGTGAACTCGAATATAAGTTAATTGAAATATCATTTGGGAGGAAAAAAGAATGAAGAAAAATGAAAACACAGAAACCTGAGAGACACCATCATACACAGCGTACATCATACACAGACACAGCATACACAGTATAAAGTCAGAGAGGACCAAGAGAAGAAGGGTAAAGAATATTCTCTGTAGCTTGAATATTTGTATCTTCCCTAAAATTTTTATGTTAGGAGATGCAGCTTTAATGACTAGTCATAAGGAAGAGCACTTGTAAATGAGATTAGTGCCTTTTCATAAAAGCATGAGATCCCTTGCTCTTATTACAGCAAGAGGGTGCTGTCTGTGAACCAGAACATAAATCCTCATCAGACACCAAATCTGCCAGTGTCATGATCTTGGACTTCAAAGCCTCCAACCTGAGAAATAAATTTCTAGTGTTAATAAACCACCCATTTTTTGGTATTTTATTACAGCAGCCCTACAATTATAAGACATTTAAAAAACCAATGCCTAGAAACTCCCCAAATTTAATGCAAAAAACTCAATCTGCATATTTAAGAAGCTCGGCATCTTCTAAGTAGGATAAACTTCACATCAGGATATAATCAGATCACTAAAGAGAGAAACTTGAAAGCATCAAGAGAAGTAACACATGGCAAAAAAAGGATAATTTTGTTGTTATTTTGACCTCAGATTATAGAGCCTAGAAATCTAAGTATATTCAAAGTTCTGAAAGAAAAAAAAAACTCTGAACCAAGACTTCCATATCCAACAAAACTATTTTTCAGAAATTAAAATACTCCCAGATAGACAAAAACTGGCAGATCTGCCCTATAGGAAATGCTAAAGGGAGTCCTTCAGATTGAAAAGAGAATAAGAGAGAGTAAGTAAGAAGAAATAATACCACAGTGATAAATATATTAGTAAATATAAAAATTTTTTAATATACATTTTTGTAGCTTCTTTTATTCCATCCTAAAAGTTTCATAAGACATTTTAAATCTATATGGATGGGTACAGTGTGTAAAGATGAAATTTGTGATTAACAAGGAGAAGTTATGTAAGAACAGAGTTTTTGTATACCATTGAAATTTGAACCATATTGGTTCAAACTGGACTTGTATAAGTTGTTAAATGTTATTCTCAGTGCAATACTAGCAAAATAATAAATAATGAGGGGCCAGCGATGTGGCATAGCGGGTAAAGCCCCCACCTGCAGTGCCGGCATCCCATATGGGCGCCGGTTTGAGTCCTGGCTGCTCTGCTTTGGATCCAGCTCTCTGCTATGGCCTGGGAAAGCAATGGAAGATGGCCCAAGTCCTTGGACTTCTGCACCCATATGAGAAACTCGGAAGAAACTCCTGGCTTTGGATCGGCGCAGCTCTGACCGTTGTGGCCAATTGGGGAGTGAACCAGCAGATTGAAGACTCCTCTCCTCTTCTCTCTCTTCTCTCCTCTCTCCTCTCAACTCTCTCCCCTCTCCCCTCTCCCCTCTCCCCTCTCCCCTCTCCCCTCTCCCCTCTCCCCTCTCCCCTCTCCCCTCTCCCCTCTCCCCTCTCCCCTCTCCCCTCTCCCCTCTCCCCTCTCCCCTCTCCCCTCCCCTCCCCTCCCCTCCCCTCCCCTCCCCTCCCCTCCCCTCTCCTCTCCTCTCCTCTCCTCTCCTCTCCTCTCCTCTCCTCTCTCTCTCTGCCTCTCCTCTCTCTGTGTAAATCTGACTTTCAAATAAATAAATAAATCTTTAAATAAATAAATAATGAAAAGAAATGACAAGGCATTTAAATGGTTTACTAGCAAATGTCTTTAACAGAAAAATTAAACTCCATTTACAGTGCATTGATTGACAGGATATATTAAAAATATGATCCAACTATATGCTCTTACAAGATTCACAGATATGTATTTTTATATATATGTATATATGTATGTATATATATTTTGTGTGTATGAAAGTAATCAAAAGAGAACTGGAGTGGCTAGTCTTAACAGTGGCTATATTAAAGCCAACCAAAATAGACTAAAGGCAAAAATTAAGAGTCCCAAGATGGGCATTATATAATGTTCAAAAGATCAATCTGTCAAGAAAGATAACTTACACACATTTTTGTGCCTAAAAGCAGAACCTTAAAATATGTGACACACGAACTGACAGAATTGGTGGGGAGAAATGCAGAGTTTCAATTCTCTATTTTCAATAAATGGATAGACTGACTAGATACAATATCATCAAGGAAATAGCAGGTTTGAACAATACTTAAGCAACTAGATTTAGCAGATGTGTATAGAATATTTCACTCAGTAGTTATAGAATACATATGTTTTCCTAAAGAGACTGTATATAAATGAGTGTCTATATTTAAAATGATTGAAATGACACAAAATATGATTAAATTAGGAGTATCAGAAGGAAAGTGGAAGAACGTGGAGATTAAAATAATTTTAAAATATTGAAAGCTAAATTGTTTAATAAGGGATATGTATGAGTTTGTTTAAAAAAGTTTTTTAGATTCATTTACTTATTTGAAAGAGTGTCAGATAGAAAGGGAGAGAGACCTTCCTTCTGCTGTTTCACTCCATGAATGGCTGCTACAGCTAGGGCTGAGCCAGGAACTCCAACCTGCTTTCCCACGTTGGTGGGAGAGGCGCAAGCACTTGGGCTGTCATCCACTGCTGACTTCTAAGATGCATTAATCTGAAGCTGGATGGGAAATAGGGCCACCAGACCCACAGTGTTATCCCTATCTGTGTTTTTTCTTTAAAGATTTATTAATTTATTTGAAAGAGTTACACAGAGAGAGAAGGAGAGGCAGAGATAGTGGTCTTTCATCCACTGGTTCACTCCCCATTTGGCCACGATGGCTGGAGCCACTCCAGTCCACAGCCAGAAGCCAGGAGCTTCTTTCAGGTCTCCCATGCCAATGCAGGGGCCCAAGGACTTGGGCCATCTTCTACTGCTTTCCTAGGCTATAGCAGAGAGCTGGATTGGAGGTGGAGCAGCTGGGACTTGAACTGGCATCCATATGGGATGCTGGCACTGCAGGTGACAGCTTTACCCATTATGCCACACTGCTGGCTCCTATATGTATATTTTTAAGGCATAGCAAAAACATTTATTTTTGTTAATATACTTCAGAATTTTAAAAATATTTTGATACTTGCAGTGAACGTTGTTAGTAGGAATCTGTATTGTCCCAGAGTTTTGTTTATTGGTATTTGATTAAATGTTTTATTATCAGAACAGATAATACAAAAATCTATTCATCATAATTTTTTCCATCATCAGTATTATTAGTAAAACTATTAGTAAAACTGACCTATATTTCCCATGTATAATTTCCCATGTATAATTTAGTAGTAGCCTAGGTCTATGCTTAATAGACTTCTGTATAAAAGGTAAAGGTTATTAAATTTTTTCATGAATAAGCTGTGAACTGATTTTTAAAATTTTTATTATTTTTTAATTTGAAAAGTAGAGAAAGTGCTCCTCTGTCAACTAGTCTACTCCACAGAGGCTTGCAAAGGGAGATCTGTGGGCTGAAGCTAAATGCCAGGAACACAGTCCAGGTCTTCCAAGTGGGTGACAGGAACACAATTAGTTGAGCCATTACTACTTCCTCCCAAGGTCTGAATTAACAGGAAGTTGAAGTTAGGAGCTAGAAGTGGGTATTGAGCCTATACATTCTGATAATGGGCATATGCATATTAACCACTAGTCTATACCCATCCCCAGTCTCAGATTTCTATGTTGCCTGTTTGATAATGGATTATCAGGTGTTGAAAGATCATTGACAGTAAAATATGCCATGTTACTTATGGTAATCATGGGAATGTAATGATCTTTCTTTAGTAATCAATGTTAAAGCTAATTCTGAAGATCTTAAAGTATCCTTCAGAGTTAGCTGTGGAGTCTTATGTAATTCTCATTCTGTTGCTGACTGTAGCTAGCTGTAGGTCATTTTTAATAAATTTTAAGAAAGTAAAACCTAGTTCTTTTTTTAACATGCTTAAAAATTTGCATTTATCTGAAAAGTTGCACATACTAAAACTTCTTAGTATATGTGTGAGTGTGTAGATCAGAAATTCTTCACATATTTAGAAAGGAATTTGTAAGAATGCAAGTTAAAATATGGCATGGACTAATTTCTTTCAGGAGAAGGAAGCCAGCACCCCTTTGGAACCATGAATATTGTCCGGACTCCATCTGTTGCTCAGATTGGAATTTCAGTGGAACTGTTGGACAGTTTGGCTCAGCAGACTCCAGTAGGCAATGCTGCTGTATCCTCAGTTGACTCATTCACTCAGGTAATATAATACACATTTCATTTTTGTCTCCTCTCAGCCCACTGAATGAAAGTATAATTGACAAAATTGTATATTTGGGGTGAGCACCATTTGGTATAGTGGTAAGATGCCTCCTGAGATCCCTGTATCCCATGTCGGAGTGCCTTGTTTTGAGTCCCAGCTCCACTCTGAATTTCAGCTTCAGTAGTAGCTCAGATGATTGGGTCCCTCCTTCCCATCTGGGAGATGATTAGGTTCCTGACTACCAGCTTGGTATGCCACTGTGGTAGGCATTTGGGGACTGAGCCAGTGGATAAAGATTTCTCTCTTCCTGTCTCTCTGAAATGAATAAATTTTAAGAATTGTGTGCTTTATGGTATACAAAAATACTATTTTGATATGTTGACATTGTGGTACAAGTATATTGTGCTAATATCTATCACCTCACCATATATTTTTTGTGGTGGGAACATTTTATACCTAATCTCTTAGTAGATTTTAAATGTACAATAAATTAGTTATTAACTGTAGTTGCTGTACTGTACAATAGATCTCCAAAATTTTACTCATTTCTTCTAATTGAAACCTTGTACCCTTGGACTAACATCTGTTCATTTCCCTCCTTTGTACTCCCTAATCCCGGGCAACACCATTCTGTTCTCTGCTTCTGTGAGTGCCACTTTTTTTTCCTAAAGATTTATTTATTTATTTAGTTTTTTTTTTTTTTGACAGAGTGGACAGAGAGACAGAGAGAAAGTTCTTTTCCGTTGGTTCACCCCCCCCAATGGCTGCTGCAGCTGGCGCACTGCACTGATCTGAAGCCCTGGAGCCAGGTGCTTCTCCTGGTCTCCCATGTGGGTACAGGGCCCAAGGACTTGGGCCATCCTCCACTGCACTCCCGGGCCACAGCAGAGAGCTGGACTGGAAGAGGAGCGACTGGGACAGAATCCGGTACCCTGACCGGCACTAGAACCCAGGGTGCCGGCGCCGCAGGCGGAGCATTAGCCAATTGAATTGGCGGCACTGGCCTTAGTTATTTTTTATTTGAAAGGCAGAGCAGAGAGAGGAGGAGGAGAGGCACACACACCGAAGACAGATCTTCCATCTGCCTGGTTCACTCCCCAAATGGCTGCAACAGCTGGGGCTGGGCCATGCCAAAACCAGAGGCCAGCCCTTCTTCCCCTGCATGTAGGTACAGGGACCCAAGCGCTTGCATCATCTGCTGCTGCTTTACCCAGGCACATTAGCAGGGCGCTGGATCAGAAGTGGAGCAAGCTGGTCTCAAACCATCACCCATATGGGATACTGGTATTGCAGGTGGAAGCTTAACCTGCTACACCACACTGCCAGCTCTGAGTTCTACTTCTTTTTATTGCACATGTAAATGAGGTCATTCGGTATTTTTCTTTGCTTAGTTTACTTCACTTAGCATAATTAAGAGGAAAATTTTTGATGATGCAGGAGAGCAAGGAGAATTGCCAAAGCAGCATATTTGAGTAGAGATCAGGAGCACATATGGAGAGGTTCACGTTAGATGGAGTGATGGTATGTTGATACAGGTATAGGAGGTTGGTAGATGGGGTGATGAGAAATCTGTGTAGGTCCTCTCTTGATTCCTTCTCTTTGCTCAGTGAAATAGCATGGAAGGGGAAAGAGGTATTTTAAATCTAAAGAAAAAGCACTGTAAGTCCTCAAGGAGAGGCAGAGGGTGAATGGACAAGGGAAGCGTATAAAAATGCTGAAGAGCACCAGAGGCATGCTTTCGAAAGTTGTGGTCATGAATTTACAGGCGAATCTGTCACATGATCTCTTGAGAATGGATTAAGAAGACAAAGTCATATCTCACAGATATTTTTCTAGTAATTTTTAAAATAAACTGTACTGAAAAAACAAGCAAACTATAAAACAATACTCCAAAGAGACAGAATTTTGTGGAAAGTATACCCCAGTGTTAAATTCTCCCTGGAAAAGGGGAAGAAGACTTTTTAGTCTGTGTGTGTATGTGTTTATATACATTTTGTGTGTGTGTGTGTGTGTGTGTGATGAACTGAACTTTATGGTAAAGCATTTTTTTAAATCAATAGATCTTTCATTGCATTATTAAAATATCACACATTATAATCTGGGCTCTTGTTTCTGTAGCCAGATGACTTTTAGATCTTAGTCATCAACCTTCTGAACTGTTTCTTGTTCAGAGACTAAGATAACCATCCAAAAGTTTTCTGTTATCTTTTTTTAAACTCTTATGGCCTGATACCATCCAGAAAGTTTTCTTATATTTGAATTTGAAACAAGTTCACTGTCATTTCCTTCAAAGACTAAGTCATGTTTGTGGGCTTGAGATTTTTTTTTTTTTTTGACAGAGTTAGAGAGACAGAAGGGTCTTCCTTCTGTTGGTTCACCCCCTAAATGGCTGCTACGGCCAGTGCGCCGCACTGATCCAAAGCCAGGAGCCAGGTGCTTCCTCCTGGTCTCCCATGCGGGTCCAGGGACCCAAGCACTTGGGCCATCCTATGCTGCCTTCCTGGGCCACAGCAGAGAGCTGGACTGGAAGAGTAGCAACCGGGACTAGAACCCAGTGCCCCAGCCGGGACTAGAACCCGGGGTACTGGCACCATAGGTGGAGGATTAGCCTCGTGAGCCACGCTGCTGACTGGGTTCGAGATTCTAAACAAGCAATACCTGGTTTCATGCAAATCCTTCAGACATAACTTTTCACCCTAGAAATTTCAGATTCAACAAGAGACCCATTTTCCTGAATAGCAACATTGATGGGGAAGTGAACACACACAGACTTCATCTTGTAACGGAAGCCTAGTGTAACTGCCTTCATCATAGTCTGTACATCATTACAGATAGTGCAAATTGTTGCCAATTCCTTTTTATTCCACACCATTTGTGAACTTGGAGTGATGACTTTTTTTTTCCTGAGGAGGCTGAATTCTACATTGATGTGATTGAAGTTCCTCCAGAAAGTTCCTCTGAGACTCTTCACAATAACTGTGCTGCTTGGCCGGTGCCATGGCTCACTTGGCTAATCCTCCACCTGTGGCGCCAGCACCCCGGGTTCTTGTCCTGGTTGGGGCACCAGTTCTGTTCAGGTTGCCCCTCTTCCAGTCCAGTTCTCTGCTCTGGCCCGGGAGTGCAGTGGAAGATGGCCCAAGTCCTTGGGCCCTGCACCCACATGGGAGATTAGGAGGAAGCACCTAGCTCCTGGCTTTGGATCAGCACAGCGCACTGGCTGTAGCAGCCATTTGGGAGGTGAACCAACGGAAGGAAGACCTTTGTCTCTCTCTCTCACTATCTAACTCTGCCTGTCAAAAAAACAAAAACAAAAACAAAAACAAAAGCAAAAACAAAAAAAAAAAACCTGTGCTGTTCCTATTCTGGAATATGGACAGTGTGATTGCTGAGAAAGTTTTCATTCTCTTGGTAGATGCAGCAAGGCTAAAGTATATGTGTTTTTATTAGATGCTTTATTATGAAATACTTTTTTCCCCAGACACCTTTTATTTAAGGAATACAAACTCATGCATTTCATAAGTACAACTTTGTGCCTCTGGAATTTTTCACAAGATCTGTTTGCCTATGACAGTGTCTTGCAGGGCTTCCCCAAAGTTCTCTAATAATTTGATAGTATCAGTCATAGATGTAGGTCTTCAATCCATTTTGAGTGGATTTTTGTGTCAGGTGTAAGGTAGGGGTCTTTTATTTCTGTATGTAGAGATCCAGCTTTCTCAGCACCATTGGGTTGAAGAGACTGTCCTTGCTCCAAGGATTGATTTTAGCTCCTTTGTCTAAGATAAATTGGTTGTAGATGCATGGGTTGATTTCTGGCATTTATTTGGTTCCTTTGGTCTATCCATCTATTTTACCAGGCTGTTTTGATTATTACTGCCCTTCAGTATATCTTGAGATGCCTCTGGCATTGTTTTTGTTATATGATATTGCTTTAGCTATGTGAGGCCTCCTATGTTTCCATATGAACTTAAGCATCATTTTTTTCTATATCTAAGGAGAATGCCCTTGGTATTTTGATTGATATTTCATTGAATCTGTAAATTGCTTTCAGTAGTATGGGCATTTTGGTGTTATTGATTGTTCTAGTAAATGAACGTGGAAGATTTTTCCATTTTTTTGGTATCTCTTCTATTTCTTTAATGTTTTGTAACTCTCATCGTAGATATATTTAACATTCTTAGTTAAATTTATTCCAGAGTATTTTTTTTTTGTAGCTATTGTGAATGAGATTGATCTTAAAAGTTCTTTCTCAGCCACGGCGTTGTCTGTGTACTCAAAGGCTATTGATTTTTGTGTGTTGATTTTATATTCTGCTACTTTACCAAACTCTTCTATGAGTTCTAATAGTTTCTTAGTGGAATCTTTTGGATCACCTACATATAGAATCATGTCATATGCAAATAGAGATAGTTTGACTTCCTCCTTCCCAATTTGTATCCCTTTGATTTTTTTTTCTTGCCTAATTACTCTGGCTAAACTTCCAGGACTATATTGAATAACAATGATGAGAGTGGGCATCCTTGTCTGGGTCCGGATCTCCATGGGAATACTCCAACTTTCCCACATTCAATAGGATGCTGGCTATGGGTTTGTCATAAATTGCCTGGATTTGTTGAGGAATGTTCCTTCTATTCCCAATTAAAGTTTTCATCATGAAAGGGTGTTGTGTTTTATCAAATGCTTTCTTTGTATCTATTGAGATAACCATATGCTTTTTGTTCTTCAGTTAATGCCATGTATCTCACTGATTTGCAAATGTTTAATTCTACCCACATACCAGGGATAAATTTCACTTGGTTCGGGTGAATGATCTTTCTGATGTGTTATTGGGTTCCTTTGGCTAGTATTTTGTTGAGGCTTTCTACATCTGTGTTCATCAGAGATAATGATCTGTAGTTCTCTGTTTTATCTTTTTCAGGTTTAGGATTCAAGGTGATGCTGGTTTCATAAAAGGAGTTTGGGAGGATTCCCTCCCTTTCAGTTGTTTTATTGTCATCTTCATTCATTTCCAGAAATGTTTTGATTTCTTGAGTGATCCCCTGTCCACTTAAGAGCATGTTGTTCAGTCTCCATGTATTTGCATATGTTCTAGAGATTCTTGAGTTGTTGATTTCCAGCTTCATTCCATTGTGGTCAGAGAAGATGCATGGTATGATTTTTTTTTTTTTTTTTAATTTGCTGAGACTTAGTTGAGACTAGTGATGAATGTGTTTCTGTGTGTAGTACATCCTTAAGCATCTTTTGTAAGGCTGGATGAGTGGTGACAAATCATTTCAATTTCTGTTTGTTATGGAAGGTCTTTTTTTTCACCTTTGTTCCTAAATGAGAGCTTTGCAGGGTACAATTATCTGGATTGACAGTCTTTTTGTCTTAAGAGTTGCAGTATATTTTGCCCTTCTCTTAGCCTGTAGGGTTTCTGATAAGAAGTCAGCTGTGAATCTAATTGGAGATCCTCTGAAAGTAATCTGGCATTTCTCTCATGCATACTTTAGAATCTCTTCTTTATGTTTTACTGTGTAGAGTTTGACTACAATGTGTCATGGTGAAGATCTTTTCTGGTTATGTCTATTAGGAGTTTTGTGTGCTTCCTGTACTTGGATGTCCCTTTCTTTCTTCAAATTAGGGAAGTTTTCTGTATTTCACTAAATAGGCTTTCTAATCCATTTTCTCTTTCCACACCTTCAGAAACTCCTAAGATCTGTATGTTGGGTAGTTTGATAGTACCCCATAAATTTCCAACACTTTTTTAGTTTCTAATTTCTTTTTTTTTCTTTTTGGTCTGACTGTAACATTTCCAGAGATTTATCTTCTAAATTGGATAGTCATTGAGTCTGTTGTTAAAGCTTTCCACTACATTTTTTTTATTTAATTCTTCATTTCCAATATTTCATTTTGGTTTCTCTTTAAAATCTCAATTTCATGGGAAAAAATTTCATTCATGTCATGTATGGATTTCTTTGGTTTGTGGATTTGTTTCTGATTACTTCTGAGTAATCCTATGATCAATTTTTTGAATTCCGTATATGGCATTTCTTCAATTTCTTTATCTTTACATTCTGGTGTTGAAGTGCTGTTGTGTTCTTTTGAGGGCATCATGTTGTCTTCCTTATTCTTATTTCTTTAATTGCTGTATTTATTATTAGGCATTTGTTTAGATACTTGTTTTTTTTTCCCCCAGTGATGGCTTTTATCTTTGGACTATGCCTCTGTGGCTTAGTGGAATGTCTACTTTTTCAGTGAGTATCCAGAGATTTATGCTGAGTGCGGTCAGGGAGCTCTGTTCAGTGCTCCAGTTTGAGAGTCTCATGTTCACTTCCTCTCTTCAAAGGAGATTAATGCCTTTGCACTGGCCTCAGTGGTTTCAGTGTTCGTCCGTGCTTCCATAAGAACTACACAATGGATCCGTGCAGTCCTCGGTGTGATCATGGATCCCACAGTAATGGCTCTCACCAGGGAATCAGGGAGCCCCAGTTGTGTGGAGCCACCCACAGTGACTGCCCAAAGACCCAGCCATACCCTGTACCCTCCCATGCAGCCAGTTTTCATAGTCCCAACACACAAGGCTCCCACATTCATGAGCACTCAGCACACTTTCAGTACTCCCAGCCAGACTCAGGCGTCTCCTCTTGACTAGTTGCTGCGTGCATGGACACAGCTGGCACAGCTGTTAGGTATGTCTAAATTGGCACTCACCCTCTCTTGGCTAGTTACAGAATATCAGTGCCAGGTGTTCAGGGAGAGAGATATGTGCCTCATTTTTTTCCCTTTAGCTTGAGCTCCAAGCCAGACTCACATTAGGCTCTTCCTGCAGCTTTTTGACCAGTGGCTTGGGCTGCTGCAGTCTGGTCTCACCTCACTCTCCAAAGCTGATGCTGAGGCTCTCAGCTGCTGGGGTCCTGAGTTGTATCTGTCCACACTGTCCATGTAGGTCCGTGGTGTCCCTCTACTTTGTGTGGCATTTCTTCTATGAGATTGCTCTCTCCACTTTTTTTTTTTAATCCTTCCTTTCTTCTTTCTTTCCTTCCTTCCTCTCTCTCTCTCTCTCTCTCTCTGTTTCTTTCTTTCTTTCTTTCTTTCTTTCTTTCTTTCTTTCTTTCTTTCTTTCTTCCTTCCTTCCTTCCTTCCTTCCTTCCTTCCTTCCTTTCTTTCTTTCTTTCTTTCTTTCTTTCTTTCTTTCTTTCTTTCTTTCTTTCTTTCTTTCTTTCTTTCTTTCTCTCTCTCTCTCTCTCTCTGTTTCTCTCTCTTTTTCTTTCTCTCTTTTCTTTCTTTCTGTCTTTCTGTCTTTCTTTCTGTCTTTCTTGACAGGCAGAGTGGACAGTGAGAGACAGAGAGAAAAGTCTTCCTTTTCCATTGGTTCACCCCTCAGTGGCCGCTGTGGCCAGCGCACCACGCTGATCTGAAGCCAGGTGCCTCTCCCGGTCTCCCATGGGGTGCAGGGCCCAAGGACTTGGGCCATCTTCCACTGCACTCCCGGGCCAGAGCAGAGAGCTGGACTGGAAGAGGAGCGACTGGGACAGAATCCGGCACCCCAACCGGGACCAGAACCCAGGGTGCCGGCTCCGCAGACGGAGGACTAGCCTATTGAGCCGGAGCGCAGGCCATACTTTTTTTTTTTTAACTATCTTCCCTAGACTAGAATAATAAGCTGTCTCCCTATTCTGCCGTCTTGTAGTACTGAAATATGTAAGAGTTGTATTGATTTACTTGAAAGGCAGAGAGTGGGAGCAAGAGGGAAGGACAGAGAGTGAGAGATCTTCTATTTGCCTGTTTGTTCTCTAAATGGCTGCACAGCTGGGGCTGGGCCAAATCAAAACCCAGGGACCAGGAACTTCATCCTTGTCTCCCACATAGGTGGCAAGGGCCCATGTAATTAAACCATCTTCTGCCGCCTTCCTAGGTACAGCACCAGGCTGGATTGGAAGTAGATTATAGCCAGGACTTGAACTGGTGCTCTGATTTGGGATGCTGGTGTCACAAGCAGTGGCTTAACCCACTTTACAACAATGTTGGCCCCATTTGAAATATTTTAAATAAAAAGAAAGTACAGAGAATTATTTGTATACTACACAAATATTTTTGTATGCTTGTGATGGTGTGTTTGAAGCACAAGTAGATATAGATAGGTAGACAAAGTAATACTAGGTGTTACTATACAGAGCTCTCTTATAGTGGGGTATATACACTAAGACTTTCTAGTGTCTTCCACCTTGATTTTTTTTAATATTTTGTTTATTGTTGAATAAAGATCTGTTCTTTTTTTTAAAGATGTATTTATTTATTTGAAAGTCAGAGAGAGAAGGAGAGGCAGAGAAAGAGAGAGAAAGAGAGAGGTCTTCCATCCACTGGTTCACCCCCGAATTGGCCGCAATGGCTGGAGCTGTGCCCATCTGAAGCCAGGAACCAGGAGACTTTTCTGGGTCTCCCATGTGAGTGCACAGGCCCAAGGACTTGGACCATCTTCTACTGCTATCCCAGGCCATAGCAGAGAGCTGGATCGGAAATGGAGCAGCCGGGACTCGAACTGGCACCCATGTGGGATGCCAGCACTGCAAGCACCACAGCACCTACTCCCTTCCACCTTGATTTAACTGTTACATCATGTTTGCTACCAGTTTGTTTTTCAAAAAGAAATAAAGCATTATAGCCTATCACTGCCACTTCTATCCTTTATTTTCTGGGCCACTCTTTTTCTAACTTTATGTTTCTTTCCTATCCATATTTATCATTCAAAAAAAATTTTCGTTTGTTTCCAGAAGATATGTGTAGTACTAGTTGTGTGTGTGTGTTTGTGTCTTTGTATATTGTTTCTAACTTAATAATTTTTTGCGAATTGATGAGTGAAAGCTAGTATATCATATTTAGTTTGTATTTCTTGATTACAGGTGATAATGACCATCTTTTCCCAGGCTGTTGATAGGCAGCTGAATTGGAAGCAGAGCAGCCAGGACTCAAACTGGCACCCATATGGGTTGCCAGCATTGCAGGCAGCAGATTAACTCGCTGTGCCACAACACTGGCCCCAAAGATGTTCCTCTGTAGTTCATAAAGCCATAGGTTTTACTTTTGAATTATGTTTGTGTATAGTTGGGAAGGACCTTAAATGAGTTTTTCTCCTTATGGAAAGCTGTTTGTCCTAGTCCCATTAATTAGGTTGTTAATCCCATTTTCTTTTCTTGATTAATGACGTCTTTGTTATATATCATCATGTAGTCATATCTCGTTATGTTTGTTTCTGGATGTCTCTTTTATTCCTGTAAGTTTATTTGTGTTCCCTTTGCCAGTAAGTTATAGTATGCATTAAGCCAGGTTTCTCCTCCTGCTCTTCAAAATAGGTGTGGGTATTCATCCTAAGAATTTCATCAGTTTGCCAATTTCCATGAGAAAACTTGATGGGATTTCTTTTTCTGTTACCTTACTGAATATGAAACATGATTTCAAGTCATTAGATTTGGAATTCTGTTGTAAATAGATAAGGAGAGAATGTGCTACCTTTACACATTGTCTTTCTATTTGTGACTTAGTCTTTTCATTGAACATGGCATACTGGTTGTTTCCTTTCTCTAAGTACAGTCTTAAAATATTTTCTACAAAAGTTTTTGTTGTTGTTGTTATTGCCAGGCAGAGTTAGACAGTGAGAGAGAGAGAGAGTTATAGACAGAGAGAGAGAGAGAGAGAGAGAGAGAGAGAGAGAAAGGTCTTCCTTCCGTTGGTTCACTCCCGTAATGGCCACTACAACCAGCGCTGCACCAATCTGAAGCCAGGAGCTGGGTACTTCCTCCCGGTCTCCCATGCGGGTGCAGGGACCCAAGCACTAGCACTTGGGCCATCCTCCGGGCCACAGCAGAGAGCTGGACTGGAAGTTTTATCAGCATGCTTTAGCACTTTTCATTGTTATTGGAAGGACTTTATATTCTGAATTGAATTTTTTTAAAGTTAGATGAGGATACTTCAAAAATTTCTGGAAAAATTGAAAGAAAAGATAAGTTTATTTGGTTCAAGTAACCTTGTATTTAAAAAGTATTGTTACTGGAAGACAAGGTGCCGTTGATTTTTTTTTAACTTGATAATGATTTTTAAACTAGTGACCTTATTGAATTCTGATACTAATTCAAGTTCCTTAATGCTAACAGAGTCTCTTGGTTTAATACTGCTTTCATATAATTAAACAAATAAAAAAACTAATAAGACAATTCCTCTCATGTATAGAAGAGACAGAGAAGCCTTCATGTCTGGTTTTGTATTTTTGAGAAAGTGATGCGGGAAGATTATTTTTTAGTGAGTAGAATTAGCAATTATTTACTTTTATGTTTAGTGCTTAAACTCATTGGTTCTCATGAAATACAAATCAGTTTATTTGTAATTTCTACCAAGGAGATTTGGATAATGTTAATTATTTTGGATCATTTAGAATTAACGAGAAGTAACCATTTTTTTTTTTAAATTAGAGTTAAGCCTTTATCTTTCTGTCAAGAAAAATGATTTCTGGTTACTTTTTATTTGAGAAAATAGGTTGATTTGAGGTGAAAGGTGCTTGAGGAAGGGGACATAGTGACTACAGACATGGAGATGAAAGAAAGTAAGGAAGAAAATATCTTTTTTTAAAAAAGTACCATATAACCACTAAGTCATTGTATGGGCACACTCAATTTTTATCATTATCCTGCCTTAGAACTTACTCTTCAAAACCAGGTTAGTACAAGAACATTTTTAATTAAAAATATTGAGGCCTAAATGGAGTCTTTAGTATTTGCTAATCTACTAATTGTTAACTTTACAGTTCACACAAAAAATGTTGGACAACTTCTACAATTTTGCTTCATCATTTGCTGTCTCTCAGGCCCAGATGACACCAAGTCCATCTGAAATGTTCATTCCGGCAAATGTGGTTCTGAAATGGTATGAAGCTTTTTCTATTTATTTTTTTAAAAAAATATTTAATTAATTTATTTGAGAGAGTTACAGACAGTGAGAGGGAGACATAGAGAAAGGTCTTCCTTCCATTGGTTCACTCCCCAAATGGCTGCAATGGCTAAGAGCTGCGCCGATCTGAAGCCAGGAGCCAGGTGCTGCTTCTTCATCTCCCTTGCGGGTGCAGGGACTCAAACAGGGGCCCAAAGACTTGGGCCATCTTCTGCTTTCCCAGGCCACAACAGAGAGCTGGATTGGAACAGGAGCAGCTGGGACTAGAACTGGCATCCATATGGGGTGCCAGCACTGCAGGCAGAGGATTAACCCACTGCGCCACAGTGCCGGCCCTATTTCTAAAGCTTTTAGTAACTGTGTGTATGTATATATATTGACATTTAAACATATTCTTTTGTTGTGGACATCAGACTTCATTAATGTTTTTATGCCTTTAAGTATGTCTTATAAAATACAGATCAGAAATGGTCCTTACCCTATGTATTCTGTTATACAGTAGCTACTGTGAACTCATAAAGATAGGAAAATATAATTACCTTTGTTTTAGGGACCACTATTAAAGACCATAAATTTTTTTTTATGTTTTGAATTAGAAGTTCTATATATGGGAATTAAAATATCAGACAAAGCTTTTTTTTTTTTTTGTCTAGGAAGTCAGTCTTGATTTAAAGTAAACATGTGTAGGGTATCAACGTGGTTTACACTGCATCCTGAATGTGATCAATTAATGTGTCTGTTTTCCCTACTTGCCATATCTTTGTTTTATGGATATTTCTTTTCACTTTGGATATCCCAGTAGCGGAGTGGAGGGAGGATCCTTAGGAAGATGTTTGAGACTTGGTACCTTGGTGTAGCGAGGGAGAGCACTGGATATACTAGGTTTGAGTTTTGTCACAATGCAACTATGTGACTCTGTAAATTACTCTCATTGCTTATCTGAAATGAGGGAGGAGTTGTTCAGTTTGATTATTTTCTAGACCCTTTCTTGCTGTCACATTTGCAGAAGGTAAATGATTATTAAAATTTATTATGATTTGTGCTCTCTGATAAAATCAAAGCTGCTTCCTTACTTGAATCACTATGCTTGCTATCTGTTTATAAGAATTAAGCTTCCAGATTATCTTTTTAGCATAGCTTTTCAGAAATTGACATGTAAAATTGTTTTTGATAAATTTGTAGATTATGACATATTTCAGTTTCCTTGTAAATATAAATACATTTTTTTGCTTTCTAGGTATGAGAACTTTCAAAGGCGACTAACACAGAATCCTCTCTTTTGGAAAACATAATTTGAATAAAAAACTATATGATGGATCCTGAAATTTGTCATGTTTGGAAGATGACTCCATTTGAAAGCACGAAGACAAGAGAATCATGAAGCCTAAGTGTAATAACTGCTTAGTGACTGTGAAACTTAATTAAAAATCTTTGTAAAAAATTAAAAACATTAAAAAATAAGAATACCTTCATCATTAATGAATTTTTTTCCCTTAAGCTTAGAATTTTACTCAAAGGCAAAAGTTTGCTTTGGCCATCATTCATTGTTTACTTAAAAAAAAAAGCCCATTCAACCCAGTAGAGTGCTAAATGCCATTGCACATATAATGATACTTTTATTTTTACAGTGGTTTGCTGGAGTAGTTAACTTCAAATCAATCATCTCAAAATTAGGAGACCTTTGAAAAACACCAAATATACATTTTTAGATATGGAAAAATTATTTTCCAGGACTATTTAAGGTTGCAATTTTTGTCAGGACAGGCTAGCTGTCAGTTTTTATATTTGCAGTTTCATACATTTCTATTTGTTTAATGAAATTGGCATGGTTAAAACTAATGAATTTTAATACTGATAATGTTACTAGGCATTTTTATATAAAATATTGGGTTCATTACTTCTGAATATGGAGATAAAACCTTTGTGTCTCATTTAAAAGGTAGTTTTTTGACTGATTTGTATTGGTGAAGCCCATTGGCCAAAGACCAACAGGATTTCACTTGTAATCAAAGCTAGGTTTATTAGCCCGCTGCTGAACCAAGGGAGAGTGTACACCAGAGGAACAATGAAGTATCCCCAAAGGGAAGGGTACATGCAAGTATAGGAGTTTGGGGCCTGTAGTTAGTTTTAGATTGCCTCAGTAGATACTGGTGAAAATTTGGGAACTAGAGGTTGCTGGTGCAGTGCTTTTAGAACACATAAGCCTGTGCAGAGTTACTTGTTAAGTCAGTTAGTGGTCTTGCTTTGAAACATATGGATCTAGTTGAGCTAGTGTTGAGAGTTTGAGCTTAGGTAGTTTCTTGGATTGTCAAAGTTTGGTTAGATTTAAGCATTTTGCAGGTTGTGCTCAGTCCTTTTCTTGTCAAAGGATAGATCGTTATCTTCTGGAATTGTGATTAATCCAGATTTGTATTGCTATTTACTAGATTATGATTGTGTGTCAGTTTTTCAATGGTAGTGATTAGCTTCAGGTCTTCTTAATGGATGATCATTGTTGAATTATGTGACTTGACAGTGACTACACAACATCTAATACTCTTGATAGAAAGCATCAACCAGGGCTGTTGTGGTGCAGCAGGTTGAGCCACTGCCTGTGGTGCTGGCATCCCTTTTGGGTGCCACTTTGTGTTGTCCTGGCCAATTCCTCTGCTTCCGATCCAGCTCCCTGCTAATGTGCCTGGAAAAGCAGTGAAGCCTCTGCACACACATGGTTGACCCGGAAGAAACTCCTGGCTCCTGACTTCTGCCTGGTCCCACGCCCCGTGTTGTAGCCCTTTGGGGAAGTGAACCAGTCGATAGAAGATCTCTCTTTCTCTTCCTCTCTGTAATTCTACCTTTCAAATAAATAAATAAATCTTTAAAAATTAAAAAGAAAGCATCAACCAATTGTATTATAATTACCAGAATTAAAGTATTTTTGTATTAAAACTTATACCCAGGAGTCCAGATTGCCAAACCCATGCCCCAAATACATGTCTCAAAATCCAGGTGGGTCTATTCTACAGAGTTAGGTAACCTCTTCTTTTAGCCAAGTCTGAATCTGTTCTACCTGTCCAGTGATTTTTATAGAGGAATAATAGTGTTAATGTAAAGCACCTCTTGACTTGCTAAGGGGAAGCAAACACTGTGTGTTCATGACAACCCGGGAGAGTGAATTTAAACCTGTCTAATGGGTTTCTAAAACAGATAAGTCAAGCTTTGGATCACCTTTTCTAGTTGTACTATTTTTGCTGTTGGAATAGTATCATGCATATTATATATAAAGAGCTAGCTATGGCTAGCTCTCCTGCATAGCCTATCCCTGCCTCATTTTGGAAGTCTGGTTATCCTTCTCAGAGAAGTGTACACTGAAAAGGAAAGGGGTTTTAAATACCCGAAAAAACATTTCTTAAACTTACTCTATATACACAGGCTAATTGTATAGGAGGCAGGTGAAAGCTAAGTGTTGAGATGGGTATAGTGTATTGTAGAAAATACTGGAAATATCATTTGCTGTGCTGCAAACTATGGTACTTATTACAGTAGCTCAAACTCAGACAAAACCTAAGAGAAATAAGGCATATACAAAACCACAAAAAATTGTACATGAATGTTTATATCATTATTCATAATCATCAAAGAAAATGGAAACCGCCCAAAGGTCCATCAACTGATGCGTAGATAATAGTCGTGTAATCATACTAATATCAGCAATAGAAAGGGATGAAGTACTGATTCATGCTATGACATAGATGAATCTTGAAAATGTTATGCTAAGTGAAAGAAGCCAATTACAAAAGACCACACATTTTCATGATTCTATTTGTATAAATATCCCAAATAGGCAAATGGCAGAGACTAAACTAGATTAATGGATGCTTAATGCTTGTGAGGATTGGAAGGTAGAGATTATCTACTAATGGGTCTAAGGCTTCTTTCAGGGAGGATGAAAATGTTCTGAAATTAGATTGTAATGATGCACAACACTGAGTAAACATTGTACACTTCAAATGGGCAAATTGTATGCGACTTAGTTTTTTAAATAAAATGGAAAGATGCTGAAAGCAGATGTGTGAACAAAAGTAATGGAAAAACTGTGCAGAAATGAAAAATTCCTTGTTCATTTAACTGGTGATTTTAAGTCTGAGATGGAAATGTTTTACAACTATGGAGTTAAGAGGATACCTCCTCTCAACAGGATAAACTGTCAGTTCTTCAAGTATTTCAATATATGAAGTCATAGGTAAAATAATTTTCAATTCAAGTATTGCATTTTTATGGTAAAGTACAAGAAAAACCAGAATGTAATGGTGAATAGAACCTATTAAAGATGTATTTGAAATCTGGAGCTAGTGTTTTCAAGTTGGATATGTTCCAGGTCAAAGCATTTCTGCTGATGAGTAATTACATTAAGAAGATACCATGTGTTGTAGCTGGGGAGCCCACAACCCATATGGAAATACAGGTTTGGGTCCAGGTATTTCAGCCACTTTTAATTCAGTTTCTGCTAATGCATCCTGGGAAGCAGCAGGTGATGGCTCAAGTACTTGGGTCTCTGCCACCCACATGTGACACTCAAATGGAGTTCCTGGCTTCTGGCTTCAGCCTGGCTCAGCCCTGGCTTTTGTGAATCTTGGGCAAGTGAACCAGGGGATGGAAGATTCTCTCTCAGCCCCTCAAATAAATAAGACAACGCCATGTTGGTTACAGATATAAAACTAAAAACTAATGTAATTGCCAAAAGTGACTTAGAAGCATTTTTAAAGAGCGGACCCATTGGGCACAAATGGTAAATGGTGTTGACTATTTTTCCTAGTATGCCAAATGCAGATACTGACCAAGATTAATTCTTGGAAGTTTTGATTTATGCTCATATCTTCTCTGACAGCTCTTTGTGATTTTGCTTTTCCAAAATTCAGGCATAATAAGACTTAAGATGTCATCTGTGCCTGAGTTCTTTTGCATTCTCTAGATTTTAGTTCATCCAAAATTATTGTAAGGGATTTTTTTTTTAAATCAAACTTAGAAGAAAAAAGACAAGAGTTGAGCCTTCCTAGCTCAAATTTTACATAAATGAAATTTGTAAACAAAAGCCAGACATCTGTAGGAATAGAGACTGGTGTCATTAGGTGTAATTAGATTTTGTGCCTGGAAATGGGCACAGCTCTCTTTCTACTAGACTTTGAGTATGGGTTCAGCAGTAGGGCTGGGCTTCATATTCAGGTTCAGTTTCACCAAACCACTGGCTTAAAGTCTCCCTAGTGATACATTGTACTTGGGGTGGAGGCTGACTTGCTAACTTCTATGGTTGCTTCACCTTCACTTTTGAATTTCTCCTCAGGTTGCAACTCAGACCCATGCTAGCTGGCAGTGGAGTTAGGGGATACTCCTTATTAAGCCTCAGTTTTAGGATGTCACCATGTCCCTGGGTTTTGGAGATGTGGCCTTCTCACCTCTCCCCATCTTGTTCTGAGCCCAGCGCCTATTTCTGCATCTGCTAAAGGTACAGATTGGGGTTAGATTGAGATGGAATTTTTTTCTCTTCCTCTGGCTCCAATGGGTTTTCACCAGTGAATGCCTTATTTTTTATTTTAGTTTTTGTACAGGCAGAGAGAGAGAAAGGTCTTCCTTTTTCTGTTGGCTCCCCCCCCCCCCCCAAGTGGCTGCTACGGTCAGCGCGTTGCGGTGGGCATGCTGCACCTGAAGCCAGGAGCCAGGTGCTTCTCCTGGTCTCTCATGGGGTGCAGGGCACAAGCACTTGGGCCATCCTCCACTGCACTCCCGGGCCACAGCAGAGAGCTGGACTGGAAAAGGAGCAACCAGGACAGAACCAGCGCCCCGACTGGGACTAGAACCCGGGTGCCGGTGCCGCAGGCGGAGGATTAGCCTAGAGAGCCGCAGCGCTGGCCCAGTGAATGCCTTAAGATAGTTTTTGTCTGCCAGAGACTAGGGCTTTTGTTCTTAAGGCAGGTAAGACTGAGAAATCCTGACAAAGTATTGACTACCTCCAACCATGGCTACTGCTCCCTACCCCCAGTCTGCAAAGTCAGAGACATTCCCAGAACAACCCATTGGTGTGTGCAGACTCCCCTGTAGTTGCAGCCACAGAAGCTTCACCCTTTCTGTGTTGGAACCCTAGCTGAACTATTCTTATCTTTTCTGGGTAACCAAATGACACATCTCTCCCTGCTGGTTGCCCTGTGACCTCAGCACTGGAATGGATTCAAGACAGTTGTGAATTTCCTGTTTTCCTATTTAAAAAAAAATACATACTAGAATATTGGCAGAGTCTCTGTCCCGCTCTCTATATCCCTAAATGGAAACCAGACCTCTTAAAAAACCCCCTTATACCTATCTCAGGTTCATCTATGCTCTAAAGCCCATCCTGATTAACTCCTTAGAGATCTTTTTCTGTATTTCCTTTCTCTTGTACATTTTGGCTCCTTCTCACATTTGAATAAGCTTAGTTTCTCTTAAGCAAAATACCCCACCCCCCATGATGCATCCCTGCCTTCTCTTGGACTGCTGTCATTTCATAGATTTCTCAGTGGAGGTATTCATTTCCTTATAGCTCAATGACTCTGAAGTCTTGTGCAATATGATTTTATTCTGCACACTTAATTGAAGCTACTCCACAAAAAAACTCTTGGCTTCCTTGAATACTTCAGTCTCTTTTTTTAGCATTGCATATTCAGTCATGTACTTCTTGAAATGATTGATCTTTGTCTTGACTGCCATAATACCTATAATACTACTTCTCTGTCTCTCTTCAAGGACTAGTTTACCTATGGCATGCCATGGAAACCCATCGAATGTTATCCTAGTTCTGTGTTTTCTCACTGTATACTTCTAAAGCAGCATTTTTTTAATAGAAGTAGAATGTTAGCCATGCATATGGTTTACAATTGTCTCATAGTTTAAAACGTTTTAAAAAGCTGAATTTAATTTTAATACATTTTAACCCAACATATGGGTAATATTATTGCAACATGTAATCAGTGATAGAATCAATGAAACATTCTACATTTTTTGAAAAGTCTTGAAAATCTGTATCTTATTTTTTTAAAAAAACTTTATTTATTTATTTGAAAGGCAAAATTATAGAGAGAAAACAAGAGATAGCAAGAGAGCTCTTCCATCCACTGATTCACTTACCAAATGGCTGCAACAGCCTGCACTGGGCCAGGCGGAAACCAGGAGCCTGAAGCCTAATCTGCGTCTCCCATGTAGGGACGGGGGCCCAAGCACTTGAGCCATTTTCTGTTGCTTTCCCAGGCGAATTACCACAGAGCTGAATCAGCAGTGGGACAACCAGGATCCAAACTGGAACCTATATAGGATGCTGATATTATAGGTGATGGCTTAACCCACTGCACTACAACACTGGGCCTTATGTGTATCTTATACTTAGAGCACACCTCAATTTGGATACCAAATTTTCAAACATTAAAATGAAATGCATGGGAACTCTACTGTGGCATAGTGGGTAAAGCCTCTGCCTTCAGTGCCAGCATCCCATATGGGCGCTGCTTGGAGTCTCGGCTGCTCCACTTCTGATCCAGCTCTTTGGTATGGCCTGGGAAAGCAGTAGAAGATGGCCCCAGTCCTTGGGCCCCTGCACCCACATGAGAGACCAGGAAGAACCTCCTGGCTCCTGGCTTCAGATGGGCATAGCTCCAGCCGTTGCAGCCAACTGGGGAGTGAACCAACGGATGGAAGCCCTCTCTCTCTGCCTCTGTCTCTCTCTAACTCTGCCTTTCAAATAAATCTTTTAAAAAAATGAAATGCAGTAAGACAACAATGGAAAAATACTGCATATTACTTTAAATGTAGGTGACTTAAAGAATTTAGTACCTCAGTTGCAGTAATTCTATTTCATGTCCTCAATAACCACATGAGACCAGAGGCTACCATTCTGGGAAGTGCAGTTTAGAGTGATCTAATCCCGCACATTTTAATGACTCCAGATCTCTTTCTTGAACTCATGAGTCGTAGTAGCAGTGGTGCCCTAGAAAGCCTCATGTCTAAAGGAACTTGAAAATCACTGTATACAAAAATGGACTCAGCTCTTTCATTGCGTCCCTGCTCTCCATGTCCATTACTTTAGGCAATGACATGTTTCCTGTCAGGCTAGTTGCTCAAAGCTTGAGTTCTCCCTTTCCCCCAGCCTAATCCCATCAATGACTATGCTAAATACTAATAAGGTTCCTCAAAATATATTTTTGAAAACCCATTCACCTCTCTATTTTTGCATCTATGCATTTTAGGGTAATGCTTTTCAAACTCTATGGTACCAGTGACTCATCTGGGGACCTCATAAATTTAGATTCTAATTCAGAAGTTCTAGCAGGAGTATGAGCTCTTCATTTCCAGCCGACTTCCAGGTGCTGCTGCTGCTGCCTGTTAACCACCTAAACAGAAAGGGTTTGGCCCATCCTTAAAGTCTCTTAGTTTTTCTGCTACTTAAAAAAATATTTATTTTATAGATTTTATTTGAGAGGTAGGGTTACAGAGAGGTAGAGACAGAAAGGTCTTTCATCTTCTGGTTCACCCCCCAGATGGCTGCAATGGCCGGAGCTGGGCCAGTTAGAAGCCAGGAGCCAGGAGCTTTTTCCAGGTCTCCCACAGGGGTGCAGGGGCCCAAGCACTTGGGCCATCTTTTACTGCTTTCCCAGGCCATATCAGAGAGCTGGATTGGAAGAGGAGCAGCCGGGACTTGAACCAGCACACATATGGGATTCTGGTGCCCCAAGCAAGGGCTTAGCCCACTATGCCACAGCACCAGCCCCTATTTATTTTAAAGGCAGAGTGGGGGGAGGGGGGAGAGGGAGAGATCTTCCAGCCACTCATTCACTCCCCAAATGCTCACAGTCAGGGCTGAGCCAGGCTGAAACCAGAGCCAGGACCTCCATACTGGTCTCCCACATGAATGACAGGTGCCCAAGCATTTGGACCATCATCCACTGCCCTGGCAGGCGCATTAGCAGGGAGCTGGATTGGAAACAGAGGAGCTGGGTCTCAAACTGGTGCTCTGATAAAGGACGCCAGTTTTCAAAGTGACAGCTTAACTTGCTGTGCCACAGCTTCTGCCCTCTGCTACTTTTAATACTTCCTTCCTCTAATCCATTTGCTACTCTGCGGCCAGAGTGGTCTTTATAATGTGTCAATCTGATCATTGTAATATTTTGTTTGATAGCCATCAGTAATTACTCTTTGGTTTCAGAATGAATCTTCGTGGATCCTCCTTACCTCTCTAGCTTTACCTCCTAACACTCAAGCTCTCTCTACCCCATCTTGCTTATGTTCTGCGTGTGGATGGCTAGAAGATCCTTTTTACATGCTGTCTGCTCTGCTTAGTATTCTCTCCCATTCCCTTTGCTCTGGTAATTAATTCTTAGGTATCAGCTGAGATTTTATACCCTGCTGGAAAACTCGTTCTGATTCCCAAGATAGGATAGTCTCTGTTTTTCCTATAACATTCTGCTGTCCTTAATCACACTGCTTTGTAATCCTTTATTTTTAAATAAGATTTATTTTATTTATTTGAAATATAGATTTACAGAGAGAGGTAGAGACACAGAGAGGTCTTCCATCTGCTGGTTCACTCCCCAGATGGCTGCAATGGCTGGAGCTGCGCCGATCTGAAGCCAGAAGCCAGGAGGTTTTTCCAGGTCTCCCACTTGGGTGCAGGGGCCCAAGCACTTGGGCCATTCTCCGCTGCTTACCCAGGCACATTAGCAGGGAGCTGGATCAGAAGTGGAGCATCAGGGACTTGAACCGACCCCCATATGGGGTGCCGGCACTACGGGCAGTGGCTTTACCCACACTACGCCACAGTGCTGACCCCTATAATAGTCTATTTATTTGTCTTTTTTTCCTGATAGATGCTAGACTTTTTAAGAACAAGAACTCTCTCTTTTTCTAAATTTGAGAATCAGAAAGACATAGACCAATAGGCGGAAGAACTTCTGTCTGCTGGTTCACTCCCTAAGTGCCAGCAACAGCTGGGGCTAGGCCAGGCCAACGCCAGGAGCCAGGAACTCACTCCAGGTCTCCCATGTGGGTGACTGAGACCCAAGTACTTTGGCTGTCATCACTGCCTCAGAGGGTCGACATTAGCAGGAAGTAGGAATCAGGAGCCAGAGCTAGGTATCAAATCCGGGTACTTTGATGTGGAACATGAGTGTCTTAATTGTCATTTTAACTGCTAGGCTAACTCTTTTTTTAATTGTTGAAAAACAATAGATTCTCAATAGATATTTTTGAAAGACTGAACGAGATACAAGGGCAATATGCTTTGCAGAGAAGTAACTGCTTCCTCAAATAAAATGAAATAAAATGGCCTTATATTCTAGGGCCTCTTGCTTGAGTATTTCCGAATGATTTACAAAAGTATAGGTTAAAGTATGAGAGATGGGTTGGGGCCTTGTTTTCATTATGGAAGGATATTTTCCAAGACCTTAATTAATTCCTGGTTTCTTTAATTTAATATACACACAGAAGATGGTATTTTTCAAAATGCATTTTTTGTTTTTTTTTTTTCTTTTTAGAATTTATTTGACAGGTACAATTATATTCAGTGAGAGAGAGAGAGAGAGAGAGAGAGAGACAGAGAGAAAGATCTTCCTCCCATTGGTTCACTCCCCAGTGGCCGCTACAGCTGGCACTGCGCCAACCTGAAGCCAGGAGCCAGGTGCTTCCTCCTGGTCTCCCATGCGGGTGCAGGTGCCCAAGCACTTGGGCCATCCACTGCACTCCGGGGCCACAGCAGAGAGCTGGCCTGGAAGAGGAGCAACCGGGACTAGAACCCGGTATCCAAATGGGATGCCGATGCCGCAGGTGGAGGATTAACCAAGTGAGCCATGGCGTCAGCCCCCCAAATTGCACTTTTTGAAACACTAGTTCTGTCAGATACTCTATGGAAAAAGTCTTCCATGACCATATAGCTTAGGAATCACAGTATGATCTTCCCATCTGTTAAAATTAGTAGACCCAGATTATGTTCTTAAGCCATGGCTTCATCCTGGCTCTTGCAGGCATTTGGGGAATGACCTGACAGCAGAGATCTCAGTTTGTCTCTCTGCTCTTTAAATAATAAAAATTTTAATTATTCAAAAAAATCCATCATGCAACTTATTTACATCCCAAAGACTGAAACATCCTTACTGAAAATCTATTTAAATGTGCTTAACTTGTTTTTTAGTTTGTTTGATTATAGAATTCCATTTTAATTCCGAGTGAAAAGTTTAGTGATATAAGAGAAATTGACTCTTCCAGGCACTAAATTTAATATGGAATAAAAGTCGTTTCTGTATTTCAAGATCTGTTATTTTTTCCCATTTAGAGCATGAGGTAGTCTAATATGTATCAGATATCTGAGACATCACTAAATTGAACATTTTTTATTTAAATGTTCAAAAATAATTATTTTCTAACCAAGAACCAGAGTTTTCTTATATATAATCAGCACTAGTACTTGGCTTCACTTTCCTAAAGAGTCAGTGTGAGGTTTTGTTGGCAGTGACGCACAGAGGACAATAAAACTGTGTTATTGTGTGTGGTTAAGGTTACATCCTCTAGAGGCAGGTCGCTTGGGTTCAAAACCTGACTGACTCTACCATTTACTGGTATGATCGTATCAAATTAATCTGACTCTCTCTCTTTGTTTCTTCATCTGTAAAATGAAGTGATCACAATATCTACCTTAGAAGCTTGTTGTAAGTTATAAATTTACATAAGACTCTTAGACTAGACCCTGATACACCCTAGGTGCATGTTAAGAATTAGGAATAGGGGCCAGCGCTTTGGCATGGTGGGTTAAGGCCCTGACCTGCAGCGCCAGATCCCATATGGGCACCAATTCAAGTCCTGGCTGCTTCACTTCTGATCCAGCTTTTTACTATGACCTGGGAAAGCAGTAGAAGATGGCCCAAGTTCTTAGGCCCCTGTACCTAGAAGGCCCCTAGACCTGGAAGAAGTTCCTGGTTCCTGGCTCTTGGCTCTGGATCAGCTCAGCTCTGGCTGTTGCAGTCATTTGGGGAGTGAACCAGTGGATGGAAAACCTCTCTCTCTCTCTCTCTGGCTCTACCTTTTTCTGTAACTCTGTCTTTCAGATAAAATAAATCTTTTTTTTAAAAATAAATCTTTTTAAAAAATCTTTTTAAAAATTAAATATGAGATTTGATATCAAAGAATTAAAAATAAATACCAGATTTGATATAAACCAAGGACATTCATTGTCCAAGTGACCTACTAGCACATACCTTTGAAGCACAGTTTCAAAGACCTATTCAAACCGTCATATATCTTTGAGGCTTCTTGGGCAGGATGAAATGACTGGTGGGTAACTATACTAAGTATGCATTATATATATTTTAACATTTGTTTGTTTATTTGAGAGGTAGATACAGCACTCAAAAAGATGCTCCACATCATATATCATTGCAAAGTGCAAATTAAAACTGTAAGGAGATACCACTCACACACCCACTGGAACATTGTAATCTAGAATACTCCCAACATCTGGTGCCAGTGAGGATGTGCAGCAGTAGGAACTCTCATTGCTTGCTATTAGGAATGCAAAATGGTACAACTACTTTGGAAGACAGTGTCAGTTTCTCACAAAAATTAAACAGATACTACAATGGAATAGTTTTCAGCACTTAAAAAAAAAGGAGCTATCCAGCCATTGCTCCAATGCATAGTACAAAGTGAAAGAAACTGATCAAAAAGGCTACTTACTGTATAAGTCCAACTATATGACATTCTAGAAAACTATGGAGAGAGTGAAAAGATCATTAATTGCCAGGGCTTAAAGGGAAGAAGGATAAACAGGCAGAAAACAAAGGGTTTTAGGTCAGCAAAATTACTCCACATGGAACTATAATGATAGGTACATATTGTATTTGTTGCATCCATTTCTACATCAAACTAGGAGCTTTTTGAGGGAGGGAATTATGTGTTAGTTATCTTTCTACCTTTGTATTGGTATCACCTTACATCACTCATCAAGAGTGAACCCAAATGTCAACTCTGGGCTTTGCGTCATAATTATGAGTATAGGTTCACTGATTTATAAGAACAAACAAAACCCCATACAGCACTGTGGTGTGGGATGTTGATAGTGAGGAGAGTTGTGAGTGTCTTGGCAGGGCAGTAGGTATAGGAGAACTCTGTACTTTCTGCTCAGTTTTTCTGTGAACCTAAAACTACGCTTAAAAAGTAGTCTGAGCAAAGCAAAATAGAGCAAAAGGATGACCATGGTGGTGAAGATTGTGAAGCCTTGGGCTAAGTTATTGGATTTTTCCAGCCATGTGAAGATAGGTTAGTATGCACTGATGATGAGTTGATGAATGAAATGTGGTATAAACATATCATGGGATTCTTATCATATAAAAAGGAGGGATTTCTGAAACATGCTATAATTGTAGGTGAACCTTCAGGACATTATGCTGAGTGAAATAAAAGTTACAAAAAGACAATTACTGTATGATTTCACTTATATGAGGTATCTAGAGTAGTCAAATTTATAGAAATAGGAAGTAGAATGGTGATTGTCAGAGACTGTGAGAGGGAGAAATGGAGGCAGAGTTGTTTAATACATGTAGTGTTTCAATTTCATAAGATGAAAAAAGAGTTCTGGAGATTGGTTGCACAATACTGTAATATACTTAATGCTCCTGAATTATACACTTAAAAATGGTTAAAATGGTAAATTTTGTGTTATGTGTATTTGTCACAATTGAAAATAAAGGCTTGCAGCAAAAGTCACCGTAAGTTTCAAAAGTTTACTTTTGTTTTGTATTCTAGCCTTATTTTTTGTTGTAATTGTGTTAATTTGTGTATCTGATTCATTCTTTTGCTTTTACTGATCTTTAGCTAGCAACACAATGAAAGACTACAAAATTATCTAAGCAGCTGTTCATGGTTAGGTTGTACTTGGAGAGCTCTGGTGTTGGGAAAAGGCCCAGCTGGAAAAAGGGAGATAATAGCTTTTCCATGTGCAATTTGTGAAAATTTGCTGATAAAATATTGGTTTTCTAAGCCATTCTTGTATTGTGCCAATAGCAGTAGTGATGGCTTTTGTAAGTGAAAAAAGGGGGAGAGAGAGAGAGAGGGAGGGAGGGAGAGGGAGAGAGAGAGAGAAAGAGAAACAGAAAGGAGGGAGGGAGAGAGAAGGGTATATCAGCCTTGGCAAAAGAATACCAAATGTAAAATTCTCCTTTAGAGATTTGAATTTAGAGAACCATTTTAAAGCAATCCTGCCAATATTATAAATTAGACACATTTGTGTGTAGCAGCAAACGATATTGATAAGGGGTTTCCTAGGAAGAAACTAACCACTTAAATTTGCATGTGGTGGCTGTGAAACAAGCCCTGGAAATGTGATTAGCAGCCTCTGATAAAGCCTTTGAAAGGATTATAGCAAGAATTCAAATTCTTGGGTGACACTTACTTTTACATGACATGAGAGCATGTCCATCACATTTCATCAGGGAAGAACAGTAAGTCAACACAGATTATGTTTTATGTGCCAGACACTGTGTAAGGTGATGTGGACACGAAGACTAAAAGATGAGTATGACATCATTCCCTCCTTAGAGAACCTCCTGGTCTGCTATAGAAACAGACACTGATGCAGTGTGATGTGGGAAGTGCAGTGAAGGAAGAATGACCAAGGTCCTTTGGGATCACAGGGAACATATTGCTAATCAGGATCTGGCATATGGAAGGTTGTCCATGGTGTAATACCTTTTAAAGTTTTATTTCTGAAGGCTGGCCAAAACGTGTTAGACAAGGAGATATTTGATCTGACCTGAGAGAATGGTGAAAGTTTCATCAGGCAAGGAAGATATATTTAGGAGAAAGAAGACAGAAATATGAACTTGTTTGAGGAGTTGATGACTTCAGTTTAAATATATCGAGTTTGGGGATCATTTATCTTGGCTTTATAAAACTTAAAGTGTTAAATTTGAGAAATCATGATGTACTCATATAGTAAGATAAAATCTTAAAAATTATAAGGGCATCATACTATTTTTCATTAATGTTTTTCCTAGAGTACTTGGTAGAACTTTGATTTTTTATTGACTTTTATATTAATTTCACCAAAATCCAAAAACCTTTTTAGCATTTGAATTGTGAAATACAATTATGTGTATATTTAAAAGCAATGTAGCATTTTATAATTTAAAAATATTGTTACTCTGTTTTATGCCTGTGCTTTTATCATTTTCTCAAATGGTTTGCTTATCTATGTGTATTCTCCTTAAAAATGATAACCCAGACTCAGCTGATCATCTTGTCAAAGCCTGAGCTAGAGGATCCATGAACAAATTTAGTTCTTCAAGCCTACAGTAACGGAAGCAGTTGCTAAAGCAATGGACTGAGCACCAGGAAGACCATGTGGACGTGTCCTGTTTATTTTCAAGGTCGGTTCTCACAGTGTCTGTCTTTCTGGGAAGGGGGTCACCCAGGGAATCAGCCCGACAATCTCTACAGCTCACGGGTTCGACTCCTCTGTGTGAGAAGGGAGGCAGTCAGCAGCCATGGAGGGCTGTTCTGCCTCCTAGTTCTGAGTAGGATCTTTTCCCTGAGTGCAGACGAGACCTTCAGTGAACGTTAAGCTGATCCTGTCAGGCCAGGAGAGTGTTCCCATCACTCGGAGCCCACAGGAGAGAGCAGGCTTGTCCTGCTCTGCCTCTGTCTAGTCTCTCCTCCCACCTTCCCAAGAGCAGAGGGACCCTCACCACGTGAGCCATCCGATGACACACGTCTCATGAGTGATTCTCCATGTTTTCTTTTCTTTTAGAAAGCCACCATTTTGTCCACAGAATAGTTTCAGTTCCTAGTTTCTTTTGTGTCTCATACACTCTCATACATTATCTTGTTTGGTATTCCCACTGGTCTTATACATGTTCTGCGTTTTGCCTCCATTTGGCTCTATAAAGAGGGGAGGGGAGGGGAGGGGAGGGGAGGGGAGGGGAGGGGAGGGGAGGGCAGCAGGAGGGAATCGAGTGCTCCCCAGCTGCAGCTGCTCTTCTGCTAATGTACCACAAATCCGTGTGCCATCATGAGGATTAATTTCCATTCCAGGACTCTCATCTACATTAGCAATGTCTAACCTTCCTGTACACTTATCCTCTTTCCCCCTCTGGTTTTCATTTCAAAGGCCCCTGCACATGGTTCTGCTTCAGCCATCTGACTGATTAAAGCTAAGATTTAAATGTCTCTAATCCTCAGGCTTATTCCCTGATAATGGGATGGAAACCTGTATAGCTTCCTTTCATGCCACTACACTAGTCTGATGTTTGGTTGTTTCACAAACTCGTAAGCAGACAAGGGCATGGATATTGACTTGGGCTAATTTAGGCACAGGAGTCATTGGAGGACTATTGGGAAAAAGTGATGGGAGCCAGGAGATTCAGGTTTGGAAATGAGCGGGATTCAAGTGGGGCTGTGAAGGAGTGGGCAGTAGAAACACTGGCAGTTTCCTCTCTCCAGGAGGGAGGAGTGCAGGTCATTGCAAGGTGTCTGGCACATAATAAATCTTCCCAGGCAGATGAATCAATTAATTCACAGGCTTTTATTGGGGTTCCGCTCCCGGGCGAGGTTCCCCGGTCCCAACAGAGCAACAGAGCGGGGCCCGAGGAAGTCACATGTCAGAGATTGGGAGGGCTCCTTTTATAGATTCAGGCCATGGAGGTTAAAGGTTGAGGCAGGTCTGATCCTCATTGGTTGACCTTTAGGCACCCGCAGGGACCTTGACAAGGACTTTTCTTCCCTGTAAGTACAGGTAGGAACTCTCCATTCCCAGAAGTGTAGGCCTTCCCTCCTTTCGGATCCCAAAGCTACCAGTCATCCCTGCCTGAGTATACCCCACATTTTCCTGCTGCATGTGTGTCCCCCCACCCCCATCAGTCTGAGACACACAAAGAGCATCTGAGAACTGAGCACAGGTTCAGCCCCTGGTCCTGCTGAGTGAAGGAGGGCGAGGGTCTGTTTCCTGCAGCATCAGTGATGGAATGTGGCCACGAGGAATTACTGCTCACCAAGATTACGAAATTTCCCTTTGTAAATTCCAAAAGGAAGTGTGCATGGTCTTAGCGCATTCCAAGCAAAATAAAATGCGAGCCAGGGCTGTGTTTTCAATGGAGCAGTTGAAATGGAGGAGAACGGGACGTCTTTTAGACAAGCCACCCTTTAGCACACAGAATAAAGGTCAACTCCTAGTTTCTTTTTAAGAATGGGAGGAAATGGGAAGGAGGTCAAAAGAAAATGGGAATGGGAAAAATTGTTTTTCAGCAGTTGATACATCAACATACGAGCCATTTTGGCTTTTTTCTCTAGCATGACATTTAAAAAAAATTTGTACATATCTCATAAATACAACATTAGAAACAAAGTAATTCTACCCACTATATCTGCCTTCTCACCCACTCTCCCCCACCGCTTCCTCCTCCCTCTCCTGTTCAGTCCAAGAAAGAAAAAGAAAGAAAAAAAGAAAGAATGGATTAATAATAATAATAATAATAATAAAAACTAAGAGAACTGTTCCCCAATAGTCTAGACACGGGCTGTTCTATGTTATTGCTTCTTGGTGATTTCGCTTTTTTCCCCCCCTTCCTCTTTCCCTTCCTTCCTTCCCCTTCTTTCCTTTTAGAAACTTAATTGTCTTTAAAGAAGAACCCAAGAATGATACATCTTTTTCGGACTCTTAGAGATAACTAACTTATGAGACATCATAATATCTTCCACTTAATACACTAAAAGCAAGTGATTCTTGAGAACAAGCTTTAATATTAAGTCTCATGATACAATTCTTTGGGGACAGAGGTCCTGCATGGGAAGTTAGTGCACAGTGACTCTTGTTGTTTATTTATTTATTTTAAAGATGTATTTATTTATTTGAAAGGCAGAGTTACAGAGAGGCAGAGGCAGAAGCAGAGAGAGAGAGAGAGAGAGAGTCTTCCATCTGCTGGTTCATTCCCCCAAATGGTGGCAATGGCCAGAGTCAGGCCAATCCGAAGCTGGGAACCAGGAGCTGCTTCACTCCCATGCGGGTGCAGGGGCCCAAGGACTTGGGCCATCTTCTACTGCTTTCCCAGGTCATAGCAGGGACCTGGATTGGAAGTGGAGGAGCTGGAACTCAAACCAGTGCCCATATGGGATGCCAGCTCCACTACACCACAGCACTGACCCCTCTTGTTGTTTATTTAACAAATAACACTGTTATGTATGACGTCAGTGATCACCCAAGGCTTTTTTTTTTTTTTTGACAGATAGAGTTATAGACAGAGAGAGACAGAGAGAAAGGTCTTCCTTCTGTTGGTTTACTCCTCTAATGGCCGCTATGGCTGGCGCTGTGCTGATCCAAAGCCAGGAGCCAGGTGCTTCCTCCTGGTCTCCCATGCAGGTGCAGGGAACCAAGCACTTGGGCCATCCTCCACTGCCCTCCCGGGTCACAGCAGAGAGCTGGACTGGAAGAGGAGCAACCGGGACTAGAACCTGATGCCCCAACTGGGACTAGAACCTGGGTTGCTGGCACTGCAGGCGGAGGATTAGTCAAGTGAGCCATGGCACCGGCCCACCCAAGGCTCTTGACATGAGTTGCCTCAGCTATGGAAGCCTTTTGGATCTACTAGCTCGACAAGTGTAAATTCTCTCCTCCCACAGTTGGTCATATATGTAGGATATTTTTTGCCATAGTGCTTCTATGCCTGATGTGCTCCCCCGGGGCTTTTCAGCCAGACTGGAATGCCTTGAGGGCTGATTCTGAGGTCAGAGTGCTACTTAAAGCAGTTGTCATTCTATGAGTCTGTTGTATGGACTGCTTCCCATGTTGGAGGCTTCACTCCATTTGAATTCTGTCTATTATTGTTTCCAAACACTTAGTCCTATTTACATGATCAATGTAACACTTGATCCTATCTGTATGGTCACTTTAGCACTTAATCCTATCCATTTGATCTTTCTAACACTTAAGCTGCTATTTTTACCAGCCAGCTTAAGGGAATAGGGGGTCCTATGTCAAGTTGTTAAGCTGTACCCTTAGAAATCCATAGGAATGTATGCAGAACTATTACTGCTTTGCAGCTACAAACTTCATACATTTTCACAATTCAACTTTAGGACCTTGGTAATTCTTCCCACCATGCCTGCCCTCCCACCCACACTCCCACCTCTTTTCCTCTTCCCTTTCTTATTCTCACTCTTGTTCTTTACTAAGATATATTTTCAATTAAATTTATACATATACGGTTAACTCTATGTGTAGCCTGAACTTAAAGGCTCTCTGAGAGCACAGGGGTATGGAAGCATGTTGCTATGGTGTCGATGTGGTTTGTTCTCCAAAGGTTCATGTATTGGGAGCTTGATTCCCAGTGTGATGGTATTGAGATGTGGGAGAATATTCAAAAAAATGAAAAGAAAAAAGGGGTGGGACCTAGTAGAAGAGGTGAGAACAGTGGGGGCATCACCCTTGGAAGGGATTAGGTAGTTCTCACAGGACCCTTTGCTAGTCTCTGGCTTCCTCTCTTGCCATGTGATTTTTTTCCGCTCAAACATGCTCCTGTCATTGTGACACCATCTGCCGTGAAGTGCCACAGAAAGGAAATCCCTTGCCTTTCTGAATAAGCCTCTTTCTTTTTAAAAGATTTATTTACTTATTTATTTGAAAGGAGAGAGAGAGAGAGAAAGAGAGAGAGAGAGGGAAAGAATCTCTTCCATCTGCTGGTTCACTTCCCAAATGCCCATAACAGCTGGAGCTGGGCCAGGCCAAAGACAGGAGACAGGAGCTCCATCTGGACCTCCCAGTTTTTGTTGCAGGGACCTAAATATTTGAGTCTTCATCCACTGCCTTCCCAGGTGCATTAGCAGGAGACTGGATGGGAAGTGGAGTAGCAAGTTCTCAAATTGGCACTCTGATATGGGTTGCAGGCATCCCAGGCAGTGGCTTAACCCACTGTGCCATGACACTGGCCCCAACCGACTTCTTTTCTTTATAAAGCACCCAGACTCAGATATTTCATTACAGCAATGGAAAACACACAAAGATCCACATCTTGGTGATCTAGATGTAGCGTTACTCTCTTTTACCACCAGATGGTGCTTTATGTACAGCTAGTGTAACAGGGATCTTGGGGGAGTTCTTAAACACCCGCAGGATTAAAAGCTCATTTGCTTAACAATGATTAAATAAATATTGAGGAAATGAGGGCGAAGATGAGGGACCCTTAACCTCTACATCTGTACAAATAGGGTGGGAAAGGTTTCCTAACAACAGCTGAGACTTGGGTTCAGGGACAAGCTAGCAATTGGGAGAGGGATTCCAGTTTAAGAATCTCTGTAAGTAGTCTTGAGAAAACACAATGCCTTCTAGAAGAGCAAATGGTGCATTGGGAATGGAGAGAAGCAGAGTGCCCCCGGTAGAGGAAACAGGATGAATAAAGGTGTGTAAAATGTGTGCATAGATTTAGATAAAATGGTGGCTACTTAATTGTCTAGCTTTTTACTGAGATTGTCTAAATTTTGTACCCTATGACCTGACCTTGTAGAAGCAGATCATCTCTTTTGAATAACTACCTTGTTTCTGCCCCTCAGAATCCTCCCTGCTTCCTTTAGACAGTCTTTGTTCTCCAGCCTCCCCATTTTCTTGTTCTCTGTACTAGAATATGGAAGCACAAGAAAAACTTCAACTCTTAAGGATTGATGCATGCATTCTGTTTGTATCCTATCTCATTACTTAAGCAATCATTATGTATTGGGTCCTTATGATATGTCAGATACTGTGTTATCACTTTATAAATGTCATTTAATCCATATACAACCTGGAATTATCATGATTCTCATTTTAAGGACAGTAAAACTGGAACACAAAAATAAAACTGCTTGTCCCAGGGTTTCAGAATAGAAAACGAAAAGCCTAGGATTTAGTATTCCTCTAAAGAGTCTCTTCTTTGTATCATTCAGGTCTCTGCTCAGATGTAATCTCAGAGAAGCCTACACTGACCTATCTAAAGTAGCCATCTGACTCTGCAACCAATTGTCCTGTCTTATTTTACTTTGCAGCAGCATTACCTTGTTTATATTTTTATTGTCTGTATCCCTACCAGACTGTGATTGCTGTAAGAGCAGGCTCTTGGTGTGTTTGATACTTTTACACCACTACTAGGTTAGAGTTTGGCACATCATAGGTAGCTCAACAAATTTTTGTTGAACGGTCAACTCTCAGACCCAAACTGTTAGCCTCTGTGCTATATTTTGTCTCTATAGAGGGTTAGGAAGGTTTAAATTTTCAGTGCCCTGATATGAAAGAGTAGCCTGCCCAAAAGTTTGGCATGCAATTTGCCAAACTATGTACATTGGTGGTCTATACTTTTAAAATTAAAGGCAGGATTTGGCACAGCAGTTAAGAAGCCCATGTTCCATATTAGTGTGAGATCCAACTTTGTTTCTGATCCAGCTTCCTGCTAATGCACACCTTGGGAAGGCAGCAGATGATAAGTCAGGTACTTGGGTCCCTGCTACCCACATGGGAGATCAGCATTCAGTTCCTTGCTCCTGATTTTGGTCTGGTCCAGCCCTGGCTATTGTGTGAGCATTTAGGGGAGTCAACTAGCAGGTGAAAGATCTCTGGTTCATCTCTGTATCCCTACCTTTCATATAAAATGATATATAAAATTAAAAAAATAAGAGTTTAAAATAGGAAGATAAAGAAATCTTAAGTATGTATGCATTTTAAATAATATATACCCTTGTGTGAGACTACCATCCAAAATATAAAGCATTTTTTTAGCCTCCAAGGAAGTTCTCTTGTGTTACCTTCTAGTAGATACTTAACTGCCCCTACCTGAGAATGCTGATTTCTGTGAGGAATAAAGCTGCTATAAATATTCTTCAAGGTTTTATAGATACACTTGGTATGTTACTGGGGGAGAGGATATACTGATCAATAGAACTGCATCATAGGGTAGGTTAATGGTCCCCTTCCTTTCTTGAGTAGTTCCCATTTGAGGGTTCTGCCCATTTATAAAACATTCTTATTATTATGTAGACTTCCTTCTATATTTAAATACAAGCCTTTATTGGATGTATCTGCTTGTACTGTAGATGTATTCTCCCGGTTTGGTTCGTGATTGCTTATTCAATTCCCTTCTAATGTGTTTTGATAGTAAAAATTCTTAATTTTAATGAAGTTAAATTATAAATTTTTTCTTTTAAGATTAGTGATTTTTCTGCCATGTTTAAGAAGTCACTGTCTATGGCAAAGTTGTAAAGTTATTTTTCTGTTTTCTTATAGAACTTTCATATTTAAGTCTTTTGGAACCTTCATATTAGGTTTATGATCTACCTTCAATTAATTTTGGGGTTTGGTATAAGGTAGGGCTTATTGCTTTTCCTGTACAGATGTATAATTGCTGAAGTACCACTTAATGAAAAGACTATCATTTACCTGTGAAATTCAGTGAAGTGACTCGTTTGTCAAAAATCAAGTTTAGAGGGTATTTCTGGACTGCTTTGTTACATTGTTCTCTTTGTCTTTCCACCAGCACCACAGTGTCTTTTTTTTTTTTTTTTTGACAGGCACAGTGGATAGTGAGAGAGAGAGAGAGAAAGAGAGAGAGAAAGGTCTTCCTTTGCCATTGGTTCACCCTCCAATGGGGCACTGAGGCCTGCGCACTGTGCTGATCCGAAGCCAGGAGCCACATGCTTATCCTGGTCTCCCATGGGGTGCAGGACCCAAACACTTGGGCCATCCTCCACTGCACTCCCGGGCCACAGCAGAGAGCTGGCCTGGAAGAGAGGCAACTGGGACAGAATCCAGTGCCCTGACTGGGACTAGAACCCGGTGTGCTGGCGCTGCAAGGCGGAGGATTAGCCTATTGAGCCACGCTGCCGCTGGCCCACACTGTCTTAATTACAGTAGATTTAGAGTCATTCTTGTACTCTAACAGTGAAGTTCTCCAACTTTATTCTTCTTTAAGATTGTTCTTGGTTATTAGGTTCCTTGCATTTCTGTCTAAATTTAAGAATCAGCCTGTGAATTTCTGCCAAATACTTCTGTGGATTTTAGTAGATTGGTTTTGCTTTTAATCTGTGAATCACATTATGGGAAATTGACATGTTATCAACATCCAGAATTTTTATTCATGTGCATCAGATGGCTTTTCATTTACTTAGGCCATATTTAATTTCTCTCAGTAATATTTTGGGATTTTATATTTGCTTTATGGAATTCTTCTTAAATTTGTTCCTAGAAATTAGACTTTTTGATGCTACTCTAAAGGATACTTTGTTTTATATTTTTAAAAATTTTATTTATATAAGGTAGACAAATTTTATGTATCTCACACATGCAGATTTAAAAGTATAATGATACTTCCTACCAAATCTTGCCTCCTGATCATGCTCCCACCCTCTCTCCTCCTTCCATTTAATTTTTACAATGACATACTTTGTTTATTTTGTAATCACAAACTTAACCATCCACCAAATATGAAGTTCAACAAGTAGTAAGTAGAAAAGCCACTGTTCCTCAAGAGTACAGACAAGGGCTGTAAACAATAATCAAATCTCAAAATGTCAGTTTCATTCATATACATTACATTTTTTTGTGCTCTATATAGTAATTAACACAAATCAGGGAAAACATAGGATATTTGTCTTTTTGGGACTGGCTTATTTCCCTAAGTATTATGGTTTGTTTAACATTAAAAAATAGTTTTCGGGGCCTGGTGCTGTGACACAGCAGGTTAAAGCCCTGGCCTGAAGCGCCAGTAGCCCATATGGGCACCGGTTCTAGTCCTGGCTGCTCCACTTCCAGTTCAACTCTCTGCTATGGCCTGGGAAAGTAGTGGAGGGTGGCCCAAGTCCTTGGGCCCCTACACCCACGTGGGAGACCCAGAAGCTCCTGGCTCAGCTCTGGCCATTGTGGCCATCTGGGGAATGAACCAGCGATTGGAAGACCTTTATCTCTGTCTCTACCTCTCTTTGTAACTCTGTTTCAAATAAATACACAACTCTTTAAAAATTAGTTTTTGTGAGTACTGACTTCTAGTTTGGCAGGTTTTTATTTTTCAGCACTTTGAAGTTAGAATGTTGTCTTTTGCTTCATTGTTTTTACAGCAAAGTCACTGGTATTTCCGATGATTGTCTTTTTCATCGTTAGTTCAACCAGTTTGATTGTGAGGTACTTAAATGTGGTTTCCTTTATATCTGCTCTATTTAGAACTTGCCAATCTTTCTGATGCTGTGGCTAATGTCTTTCACTGGTTTAGGGAATTCTCAGCTATTGTTTCTCTAATGATTACTTCTTTTTTTCTTCTCTTTTGAGAACTTCATGTTTTACATTCTTAATATGTTAGATTAATTTAACCTTTTTTCCTTTTTGAGGCTCAAGTTAGATAATTTCTTTGACTTAATTAAACTTAACGTGTTATTTTTCAGTCTCCTGTTAAATTTCTCCAATTATTTTTTACTTCTAAAAAACTTTTTAAAAAATATTTTATTTTATTTATTTGACAGGTAAAGTTATATACATGAGAGGGAAAGACAGAGAGAAAGGTCTTCCATCCCCTGGTTCACTCCCCAAATGGCAGGTTCGGCCAGAGCTGTGCCGTTCTGAAGCCAGGAGCCAGGAGCTTCTTCCTGGTCTCCCACATGGGTGCAGGGACCCAAGGACTTGGGCCATCTTCCACTGCTTTCCCAGGCTATAGCAGAGAGCTGGATTGGAAGTGGAGCAGCCTAGACTTGAACTGGCACCCATATGGGATGCCGGCATGCAGGTGGCAGCTTTACCCACTATACCACAGCACCAGCCCCAAACTGTACTCATTTAATGTATGCACTTTGGGCAGACATTATGGCAGGGCAGGTTGAGGCACCACTTGGGGTGCCATCATCCCATATGGGAGTGCTGGTTCTAGTCATAGCTACTCTACTTCAGATCTAATTTCCTACTGATGCATCCTAGGATACAGCTGGTGATGGCTTAGTGCTTGGGCTCCTCGCACCTACTTGGGATACCCAGATGAAGTTCAGAGCTTGTAGTTTCCATCTGGCTCAGTCTGGCTGTTGTGGGCATTTGGGGGAGTAGGATGGCACATGGAAGGTATCTTTCTCTCTTTCTGTCGCTATGCCTTTGACAATTGTATCTAGCTGTGAAACCACAACCTCATTTGAAATACAGAATATGCCCATCACCTCCAAAATATTTCTCATACCACTTTGCAGTTATTTGTCTTGATTCTGACCCCCAGCCAACAACTTGTTCTCTTGATGCACTAAATTAATTTTTATTTTTAAGAATTTTTACAAATGAAATCACACAGTATATACTCTGTGTCCTGTTCCTATCAGTCAGCATAATGATTTTGAGGCTCATCCATGTTGTTGTATCAGTTCATTCCATTCTGTTACCCAATAGTGTTACTTTTATGGATATCCTATTAACTGCTACCTATCAACTTAGCATTTATGGACATATAGGTTCTTTTACCTCTTTGGCTAGTGTGATAAAACTTCTGTGAATATTTGCATTTGATAGTTTGCATGGTTATATTTTTCTCTAGCTTGAATGTTTAAAGATTGATTTATTTATTTGAAAATCATTGTTATACACACACATACAAACACATACAGAGACACACACACATACAGAGAGAGAGAAAGAGAGAGAGAGAGAAAGAGATCTTCCATCTGCTTGTTCACTCCCCCCAAATGGCTGCAACAGCTAGGGCTGGGCCAGGCTGAGGCCAGGAACCAGGAGTTTCATCCAGGTCTTCTACATGGCTGAAGTGGCCCAAGTATTTGGGCCACCATCTGCTGCTTTCCCAGGTACATTAATAGGGAGCTGTATTAGAGGTGGAACAGAAACTGGCACTGTGGCTTAAGGTGCTAAGCCTCTGCCTGCGGCACTGGCATCGCACATGGGTGCCAGTTCGTGTCCCAGCTCCTCCTCTTCTGACCTAGCTCTCTGCTAATGGCCTGGGAAAGCAGTGGAAAATGACCCAAGTTCTTGGGCTCCTGCACCCATCTGGGAGACCTGGAAGAAGTTCCTGTCTCCTGGCTTCAGAACTGCTCAGCTCTGGCAGTTGCAGCCATTTGAGGAGTGAAACAATGGATAAAAGATCATTCTCTTGTCTCTCCCTCTCTTGGTCTGTAACTCTACTTCTTAAATAAATAAAATATTTTTAAAAAATATTTGTTTGTTTGAAAGGCAGAGAGTTACAAAGAGTCAGAAGCAGAGAGAGAGAGAGAGAGAGAGAGAGAGAAATTCTTCCATCCATAGGTTCACTCCCCAGATGGCCGCAATGGCCAGAGCTGGGTTGATCCAAAGCTAGGAGCCAGGAGCTTCTTCTGGGTCTCCCACGCAGGTGCAGGGGCCCATGAAGTTGGGCCATCTTCTTCTTTTTTTTTCTTTTTCTTTTTGTTTATTTATTTATTTATTATTTAGTAAATATAAATTTCCAAAGTACAGTTTATGGGTTACAATGGCTCCCCCCCCATAATTTCCCTCCCACTCGCACCCCTCCCATCTCCTGCTCCCTCTCCCATTCCATTCACATCAAGATTCATTTTCAATTCTCTTTATATACAGAAGGTTGATTTAGTATATATTAAGTAAAGATTTCATCAGTTTGCACCCACACAGAAACACACAAAGTGTAAAATACTGTTTCAGTACTAGTTATAGCATTCCTTCACATTGGACAACATTAAGGACAGATCCACATGAGAAGTAAGTACACAGTGACTCCTGTTGTTGACTTAACAATTTGACACTCTTGTTTATGGCGTCAGTAATCTCCCTAGGCTCTAGTCATGAGTTGCCAAGGCTATGGAAGCCTTTTGAGTTCGCCAGCTTTGATCTTATTCCAACAGGGTCATAGTCAAAGTGGAAGTTCTCTCCTCCCTTCAGAGAAAGGTACCTCCTTTTTTGATGGCCAGTTCTTTCCACTGGGATCTCACTCACAGAGACCTTTCATTTAGGTCTTCTTTTTTTTTGTCCAGAGTGTCTTGGCTTTCCATGCCTCAAATACTCTCATGGGCTCTTGAGCTAGATTCGAATGCCTTAAGGGCTGATTCTGAGGCCAGAGTGCTATTTAGAAATCTGCCATTCTATGAGTCTGCTGTGTATCCCGCTTCCCATGATGGATCGTTCTCTCCCTTTTTGATTCTATCAGTTAGTATTAGCAGACACTAGTCTTGTTTGTGTGATCCCTTTGACTCTTAGACCTATCAGTGTGATCAATTGTGAACTGAAATTGATCACTTGGACTAGTGAGATGGCATTGGTACATGCCACCTTGATGGGATTGTATTGCAATCCCCTGGCATGATTCTAACTCCACCATTTGGGGCAAGTTTGATTGAGCATGTTTGGGCCACCTTCTACTGCTTTTCCAGGCCATCAGCAGAGAGCTGGGTTAGAAGTGGAGCAGCCGGGACTTGAACTGGTGGCTATATGGGATGCTGGCATTGCAGGCAGAAACTTTAAATGCTACACCACAGCACCAGCCCTTTTAGGTTGAATGTTTGGAAATGGAAGGGCTAGTCATACACTAGGTGTATGTTTAATTTTATAAGAGACTGCCAGATTTTTTTAAAAGATTTATTTGTTTGTTTGAAAGGCAGAGTTACAGAGAGGCAGAGAGGCAGAGAGGCAGAGAGGCAGTGAGAGAGAGAGAGAGAGAGAGAGAGAGAGAGGTCTTCCATCCTCTGGTTTACTCCCCAGATGGCCGCAACAGCTCGAGCTGGGCAGATCTGAAGCTGGAAGCCAGAAGCTTCTTTCAGGTCTCCCAGGGGGGTGCAGAGGCCCAAGGACTTGGGCCATCTTCTACTGCTTTCTCAGGCCATAGCAGAGAGCTGGATTGGAAGTGAAGCAGCCGGGAGTTGAACCAGCAGCCATATGGGATGGTGGCACTGCAGGTGGTGGCTTTACTTGCCACGCCATAGCGCCAGCCCTCAGATTTTTAAAGTGCATTAAATCACTTGATATTCTTATCTGCAGAATCTAATCTCCAACTACTTCATATCTTCATCAACATTTGGTATTACCCATCTTTTTAATTGTTGCCATCCTAATGTTTTAGAAGTATTTCACTATAGTTTTAATGTTTCCTACTGACCAATGATACTGATGATCTTTTCATGTCCTTGTTTACTATTTGTACATCTGCTTTTGTAAAATATATGTTCAAATATTTTGCTCACTAAAAATATTGAGTTGTTGAGTTGTGTGAGATTTAAAAATATGTTCTGTGGGCTGGTGTTGTGATGTGGTGAGTTGGGCCACTGCCTGCAATGCCGGCATCCCAAGTGTTTGCAGTTCATATGCCAGCTTACCACTTCCAATCCAGCTCTCTCCTAATGTGCCTGGGAAGGCAGAGGAGGACAGCCTAAGTCCCATCCACTTTGGGAGACCTGGAGGAAGCTCCTGGCTCCTGGCTTTGATCTGGAGGATCTCTCTCTGAGTCTCTTCCTCTGTCTGTGACTCTGCCCTTCAAAAAATGAATTAAAAAAATGAAAAATGTATTCTATATACCAGTTGTCAATATGAGTTTTGAATATTTTCCTGTGTTGTGGTTCTCCTTTTATTTTCTTACTGGTGATGTTGAAGAGTAAAGTTTTTAATTCTGATGAAATTCAACTTATCTAATTAACTTTTATGATTCGTGTTTTTTGTCTTAAAATATTTGCTTAAGTGCAAGATCACAACATTTTTCTCATATTTATTCTAGACATTTTATAGGTTTAGTTTTAAATTTGGGTTGGTGATCCATTTTAAGTGAATTTATTTGGTATGAAATAAGTTGGCTAACTTCTCACAGATTGCCAATAGTCACTGTCATTACAATTACTTTAGAATATATGTATTTATCAGTAGTCTCTGTTCAAAAATAGTCAAGTTATTCCTTTGTTTATAGAATATACATTTAGTTTTGCCTTTGTTGTGTGGTATAATCTAATGGGGAAATGGAGCAAGTAATTGTAGGTTTAGAACTTTTGAAAGTTAAAAAGTCTTCTTTCTCATTTTTACTTTTATCATTATTTTTTAAATAGATGAGGATTTCCTCTATTAACACTTATTGTAATTATTTCTATTTTAGCATAAAATTAAGACTCAGAAATGTTAATATTTTGTTCAGTCATACAGCTACATTAAATTGATACCAGGTTTGAACTTAGTTTTTCAAATGTCAAATTTTCACTTAACCTTGTGTGACATGGAAGAAAGGTACAAAATATTTACAAGATGGGCAGGTAAGATAACATGGCTTAAATATTAACATTCCCTTTTATTCAGAATAGATAATGTTACATATGGGAGTATCACTATTGTATTTATCATTTATTGAGGCCACATCTATTAAACATAGAAAAGTCTTATTATATATTATATGACTTTTATCCTGCTTGGAGTCCAGGACAGAATGGTTGACAGTGTGTTACCTCTCACTTGAAATAATCTGTTTTTAAACAATCTGACTGGATGAATGTTCCTATACTTCTCTGGGAGCTCATTCATAGCCTGTTCTCAAGGTAATATAATTTATATCAGTAGTTAATTTACCTTTTTTCAATTGTGTTGCAGGAAAAATGAATGCTTTTTTTTTTTTTTTTTTTTGCAGTTTCAACCATTGAAAGTTTCTAAACAGCTGTCACTCTGCCATATTAATCCTTCTGTGGCCAGCTGTTAACCTTTCAGTTATTTATTTGGTAGATTTCTTCCATCTCTCAGAGATTCCTTTGGTTGCCTTCTGACATTTGGATTCTTTATAACATGTGATGAAATTTAAACTCCCTTTTCTGAATATTTTATTTATTTATTTATTTGAGAGGGAGAGGGAGAGGGAGAGACTGTCAAGAGAACAGTCAGAAAAGAGTTTGTCCATTGCTTATGCTGAGCCATCCATTACTATTCTCTGCTTATTTCCCCAAAGGATTTGAGATAGGCTACTCTGCAAGTACAAGTGCTTCAAGACCAAACACTATCAACAGTCTAAATGACAAGAGTGGCTGAAAAAGGGAGGAAATTATTTCCCAAGAAATCAGTTTAAGAAAGGTTCAAAACTTAGTTTTAAGTGTCTTAGTATTGGAAGTAGGGAGAGTTATAGAGTTGATATTTTATTTTTTTAAAGATTTTATTTGAGAGGTAGAGTTACAGACAGAGAGAGGAGGAGACAAAGAAAAAGGTCTTCCATCTACTGGTTCACTCCCCAAATGCCACCCCCACCTCCTCAGCTGGAGCTGGGTCAATCTGAAGCCAGGAGCCAGGAGATTCTTCCAGCTCTCCCATGTGGGTGCAGGAGCCCAAGTGCTTTGACCATTTTCCACTGCTTTCCCAGACCAGAAGCAGAGAACTGGATAGGAAGAGGAGCAGCTGGGTTACAAACCAGCACCTATATGGGATGCTGGCGCTGCAGGTGGAGGCTTAGACTACTGCACCAGAGTGCCAGCCACAAGTTTGCTATTTTATAACACAGAGATTCTTAGTCCCATTAGACACAATGCTTCTTTTTATATAAACATTTCACAATGCCTTGTTATGCTGAAATGAGGTTTATAGATAGCACATTTTATCTATTCATACCATTTAAAATGAACGTAAACACATAACTGTGGCATAATACAGAAATTAAAGATAAATAATGTGAGGTGAAATAGTATGCACAAGGCCTTCAGAAGGTTCATGAAAAATGTGTTATCAGAAAACTGTGCATGTATTTCAAATATTTTTGTATCAAAAGAAGCATGCTTTTAACTACATTTTCCTTAAAATTTTTGAAATACCCCTATAACTTCAACATACATCCAAGTATGACTGTACTGGAAGACATAATATCTTTACAAACTATATCTTTAGGAATAATAACTAAAATACAACATCTTACAAATATAGCCTAGCTCAGGGATGTTGGCTAATCAACTTCCAGCATCCTCATTAATTGTGATGATACAATTTTTTAAAATGATGAACAATTATTCCTAAACAGTGACCAAGAATCATCTTCTCCCAATTTACTTGTATTTTGAATTCTGAAAAAATTAAGAGATATTGAAATTGGACAAAAACTTTGTATTTCCTGTAAATTGGAATTTCCCCCCAAAGCTAGAATGCAGCTTTTTTTTGTTGTTGTTTTGTTTTTCCTTTCATGGAAGTCTGATGGGATATTTCAAAATGGTAGAGAATATGAAACAATCTTTCTTGTGTAGGACTCTCTTGCACATTGCTGACAGTGTACTGTCCTTGGTCTCTGTCCACACTGTGTCCATAGTTCCTCCCACTTGCTGCTGTTGCTAGCGATCAACTAGGCAGTATCTATTATGATTGATCACAGACATTTCTCAGGAATCACCATTCAGCTCCTACTTACAACTAACTATAATCAGCAATGAGTATGTACATATATCCATCAAAGGTTTTGCATGAGCAGCATTATTGCTAATAACCTCAAATGGAAGACTCAAAAGTTACTCAACACTGGAATGAATAAATATACTGTACACCATTCATGCAAGGGAAAAATTAGCAGCAGTAAAAAACAAATTTCTACCACAGAAACCATGGAAGAGTATCACAAACACAATGTGAGTGACAAAGTCAGCCAGAAATGAATACATACTGTATGATTTCAAAAGTTCAAACACAGGAGAAGCCAATGTATAGTATTTGTTGGGATCATGCCTGGAGGGGAAATGAGGTACATTTTTGTGGCACTGATAGCATTCTATCTCTAGACCGAATGGGGTTTCCCTGGGTGATGATCTTGGATAATTAGGGGCAGAGGGGAGAGTCTGCAAGATGAGATTGAGATGTGTATGTCATTTTCCAGTCAACAGACACCTCCGCTGTTCTTCAGTCCTCCGTTTTCTAGGAGGGGAGCCCAGGAGAAACCAAACCCAAGAACAAATGCAGTTCAAATCCAAACCTTCAAATAGATCTAGAAATGCAACTGTCCATCCCTCCGCGCGAAAGGCGTTCCCAGATTTGTCCAACGTAAATACAAATTAGTGACCGCCTGAACTGCCAAGTCTCTTTCCTGCCCCAGGTTAAGAGGGGAATGAAAACACAGTTAACAATAAAAAGTTACTTCCCAACACCGTTGCCTTGGGTTTCCGAGTCATCTGTCACCCGGACAACCTGGGGGCTAACCTACCTTAGTGGGCGGGGCTGAGTTCCAGCTTTGACGCCCTAGCAACCGAGAAAGCCTTTGTCGCGTCCTAGCAACGCGCGCCTCTCTCGGCTCCGCCGGGTCTTTTACTCTCCCTGGGGTCCCTCTCCTCCTCCGGGCTCCCGCCAAAACCTCTCACCCGCGTTTCTCACTGCTCGTGGGGAGGCCTGATCTTCACACTCAGCCTCAACGCGGGCCGACTCTCGGGTTTCTGTCGTGGGAGCCGCCGGAGAGACAGAATTTGGGGGACAAACAGCAAGAAAGAACACTTAAGTTTATTTAAGAAAGAAAAATAATTTAAAGAAACTCAAGATTTTGGTTATTTTTATTGTCAGGTCACATTCAAAGCCCCTAGAAGAAGGGGGTGGAGAGTGGCAAAAACCACTTTTGTATAAACTGCATATAAGAAAGGAAGAGACAAGACCTGTTGAGGACCCAGTACAGGGTCGACCGGGCACCCAAGATGTTGGACACCATCGTCCCTGCCCTGCAGGACCTGGGCAGGCAGGTGCTGCCCACGCTGCCGTCGCTGAGCCAGGAGGGTAAGCGGCATGGGGATGGGGTCCTGAGGGCTGGATCTTCATCTACTTACTGCTAAGGCTGAACACTTTTTCCCTGGCTTGGCTTGGAGTAGCTAGGTTGCATTGGCCACCAGCTGGTAATCACATCAGATCTATGCTGCTGGATCCCAGAGTTTCTTTACTAGCTCTCCTAATCAGGACAAGGAGCCAACTGGGGGTTTTAATGAACTGAGATGATGCACGTAGAGTGCTTAACCTGGGAACTAGCAGGAAGTAAGTGCTAGCTAAAAACAGCCACTCCCACTTCACTCACTGGTGCAGGTGGCAACCCTTTGCCTATCGAGAACACTTGTTATTCAGGGACCCTAAATAGTTCCTTTTCAGAATTCATGGGAACACATCAGTGCTTTTCTTGTCCTTGACATGTCCTAGTTTTATTAAGAAAATGAGAAGACCATAAAAAGATACTGGGTAGGCCGGAGCCGGGGCTCACTTAGCTAATCCTCCGCGCGTGGCGCCGGCAAACCGAGTTCTAGTCCCAGTCGGGGCACCGGATTCTGTACCGGTTGCTCCTCTTCCATTCCAGCTCTGTGCTGTGGCCCAAGTGCTTGGGCCCTGCAGGCTCTTGGGATACCAGGAGAAGCACCTGGCTCCTGGTTTCTGATTGGCGCAGTGCGCCAGCCGTAGTGACCATTTGGGTTGTGAACCAACGACAAAAGGAAGACCTTTCTCTCTGTCTCTCTCTCACTGTCTAACTCTGCCTGTCAAAAAAAAAAAAAAGAAGAAGATACTGAAAAGATACTGGGTGGAGGTTCGGAAGGGGACCTGGAGGTATCTCATAGAAAATTTCACTAGGCTTGGCTGGTAGCAAGACAAAAATCTGTTTTTAGCACATTCACCCTAAAGTGACATTGATATTTGCATGTGATAGGGGCCCTTCAGAAGAAAGGTGTTCCAGAAGTGGAAGCTATTGTTGTTCTCTAGTTACTAACTTTGAAATGTTGCCTATGTTTTATCTAAAAGACTTCAGCAGAGAAAACAAATGGGAATGGATACCTCTTCTTTCTCCTCCTCTGCATCACTCTGAATTTTTCCCATCAAAACAATTCCCAAAAAAGCATTAAAGATGATGGTTTTATGGTTTTCAAAAATATTTCCCATATTCATTTGTATATGTTTATCCATGTAGTTTTGAATCCTACTATATGCTGAGCACTGGAGATTTGATGGCAAAATATTTAGAATTCAGTTTAGTGGGGGAAAATATACATGAATCAAATAATCATACATAAAAATATAAATTTATAACTGAGTCAAGTGCTATGAAGGAGGAGGCAAATGCTGTATGTAATAAGAACATTTTCCCCAAAATACTACTTTAAAAGAGTGGTTTACAGTTCACAGCAAAATTAAGAGAAAGAGACAAATAAATAGTCTGGTGCATTATCCACATCAGTGTGGTTCATTTGTTAAGTGATGAGCTTACACTGACACCTCACAGTGATCTAAGGTATGCAATTTACAGTAAGGTTCATTCTCGCTATTATATATTCTGTGCCATGTGTATAATGGACAAATGTACAATGTTATGTATCATCATTATGTTATACAGAGGACTTTTCACTGCCCTAGAAGTCCCCAGTTTCTTCCAACTCATCTCTACCCCCAACACAGCCCTTGGCAACCACTGATCTTTTACTATCTCTATAGTTTTACCCTTTCCAGAATGTCATATAGTTGAAAATATAGTATGTTAACTTTTAAGACTGGATTCTTTGATTTAAATTTCCTCCATAGCTTTTCATGGCTTGATAGCTCATTTCTTTTCAGTGCTGAATAGTATTCCAGTACCAGATGGGCTAGTTTATTTACCCATTTGCTTTTCAAAGGATAACTGAGTTGCTTTCAAGTTTGAACAAAGCTGCTATAAACACTTGTGTGGAGGTGTTTGTGTGGACATAGCTTTAATTTAGGTTAATACTAAAGAGAATGATTGCTAGATTGTATGGTAAGAGGATGTTTAGTTTTGTAAAAAAAACTACCAAACTACTTCCAAGGGTCTGTGCCATGTAGCATTCTCAACAAGAAATTAAAAGTTCCTGTTTTGCCACATCATCACCAGCCTTTGGTGGTGTTAGTATTCTATATTTTAGCCATTCTAATGGGCAGTGTGGTGGTCATTGTTTTAATTTCTTGTTGAGATCAATGATTTTGAGTTGGCTTTTGTGAAGGGTGTAATTTATGTGTCTAGATTACTTTTTTTCTTTCTTTTTTCTTTTTGCACGTGGATTGTTCTGGTACCTTTTGTTGAAAAGACTATTTTTGCTCCATTGTATTGCCTGCTACTTTGTCAAAGATCATTTGACTATTATTTCGTAGGTCTGATTCTGGACTCTCTAACCTGTTTTACTAATTTATTTGCCTATTCTTTTACCAAGACCACACTGTCTTGATCAGTGCAGCTTTATGGTAAGTCTTGAAGTTGGATAGTCTTAGCTCTCTCACTTTGTTCTTCTCTTCAATATTTCATTGGCTATTCTGTGTCTTCTGCCTATCTCATATAAATTTTAGAATTAGTTTGTTGATATGCACAAAATAACCTGCTGAATTTTTTAAGAGATTGATCATAATGATAGGATTAAGAGTCAAAGGGATCACATAAACAAGACTAGTGTCTGCTAATACTAACTGATAGAATTAAGAAGGAGAGAACGATCCAACATGGGAAGTGGGATACACAGCAGACTCATAGAACGGCAGATGTCTTAAACAGCACTCTGGCCTCAGAATTAGTCCTTAAGGCATTCGGATCTGGCTGAAGAGCCCATGAGATTATTTTAGGCATGGAAAGCCAAGACACTCTGGAAAAAAAAAAAAAAAAAACACCAAAAAAAAAAAAAAAACCCACCTAAATGAAAGATCTCTGTGAGTGAGATCCCAGTGGAAAAAACTGGCCATCAAAAAAGGAGGTACCTTTCTCTGAAGGGAGGAGAGAACTTCCACTTTGACTATGACCCTGTTGGAATAAGATCAAAGCTGGCGAACTCAAAATGCTTCCATAGCCTTGGCAACTCATGACAAGAGCCTAGGGTGATTACTGATGCCATAAACAAGAGTGTCAACTTGTTAAATCAACAACAGGAGTCACTGTGCACTTACTCCTCATGTAGGATCTCTGTCCTTAATGTGTTGTACAATGTGAACTAACTAGTACTCAAACAGTTTTTTACACTTTGTGTTTCGGTGTGGGTGCAAACTGTTGAAATCTTTACTTAATACATACTAAATTGATCTGTATATAAGGAGAATTGAAAATGAATGTTGATGCAAGTGGAATGGGAGAGACAGCAAGAGATGGGAAGGTTGCGGGTGGGAGGGAAGTTATGGGGGAGAAAAAGCCATTGTAATCCATAAATTGTACTTTGGAAATTTATATTTATTAAATAAAAGTTTAAAAATAAAGAGATGTCTTCCATCTACTGGTTCACTCTCCAAATAGTTGCAATGCCAGGACTGGGCAAGGCTGAAGCTAGGAGCCAGGAGTTTCATCTGGGTCTCCTACATGGGTGCAGGGACCCAAGGTCATCCTCCACTGCTTTCCAAGGCATATTAGCAGGGAGCTGGATTAGAAATGGAACATCCTTAGGCTGGTGCAACGGCTCAATAGGCTAATCCTTTACCTTGCAGCACCAGCACACCGGGTTCTAGTCCTGGTTGGGGCGCTGGATTCTGTCCCGGTTGCCCCTCTTCCAGGCCAGCTCTCTGCTGTGGCCAGGGAGTGCAGTGGAGGATGGCCCAAGTGCTTGGGCCCTGCACCCCATGCGAGACCAGGAGAAGCACCTGGCTCCTGCCTTCAGATCAGCGTGGTGCGCCGGCTGCGGCAGCCATTGGAGGGTGAACCAACAGCAAAGGAAGACCTTTCTCTCTGTCTCTCTCTCTCTGTCCACTCTGCCTGTCAAAAAAAAAAAAAAAAAAAGAAAAAAGAAAGAAAGAAAGAAAGTAACTTCAGTGGCTCTATAGATCAATTTGGGGAAATTTTTTTTAAAGATTTATTTATTTTATTTGAAAGTCAGTTACACAGAGAGAGAAGGAGAGAGAGAGCGAGAGCGAGAGAGAGATCTTCCATCCGCTGGCTCACTCCCCAATTGGCTGCAACAGCCAAAGCTTAGCCAATCTGAAGCCAGCAGCTAGGAACTTCCTCTGGGTCTCCCACACAGGTGCAGAGGCCCAAGGACTTGGCCATCATTTACTGCTTTCCCAGGCCATAGCAGAGAGCTGGATTGGAAGTGGAGCAGCTGGGTCTGGAACCAGTGCCCACGTGGGACACTGGCACTGCGGCTGGTGGCTTTACCCACAATGCCACAGCACTGGCCCCTATTAATTAACTTTCGCAAATGATTCATCGTAAAGGGAACAGGGATAAGTTCTACACCTCAGCAAAACACATAAATTGCCTTTCATCACTGTATGTGTTCATTTTATGTTCCTGCTGCTACTGTATGTTTTGCCAATGTTTAATATTATGTAGCTACAGTGTTTAGAAGGACCTGTCATTGTTTCCCAGATGTGAACAGGGTTGAATCCATGGCGGCAGGAAGGTTGCAGGTCTTACACACATAGCACGTTGCTCTTTTTGTTGCCCTAGGCTCTGGTAGCGTTTCTTTGTTCCAACCACCCTTTAACATTCTTCCTTGTATATCAGAATTTTAACTTTAGGAGATACCTTTTATAACGTCTTCGGACTTATCTTTTATTTTTGATATTAGTAACTATTTCAAGCATATATTACCCTAAAAGTTATGTAATAGACACTTAGTCCTTTACATTGGTCATATATAAGATTCAGTATTCTTGCTGCTCAGCACCGTTTTGAATTCACAGCATGTTTAGAATTAAAAGCCAGAGGGAGGTTTTCCTGAGAAAAACTTGTCTATGAATTAGTTCTTTATAATAGTGATTCTTATTGTTTAGTATTTGATTAAAGTAAGTAAATCTAGCTTCCCTTAAAATATAAAAGTAGTCTATTCTTTAACCTGATTTTTCAAATGGATTAAAATTACTTTTATTCTGAAATTTAATGATACATATTCTTTCACATTCTGGGAAGCAAGAAAAAAAATCAAAGTGAGAAATCTCATTCTGTAAGAATTCCAAATGTATTCTGATGGAATTTCAGGGATCTAATGCTGTGCATATTTTCCTTTTTCTTCCATGACAATTAGAAAATTTCAGAATAATTGATTCTGCTGTTATATAATTTCGTGGAGTAAAACAATATGGTAACTTGAATATATCACCCACATGAAGAAAGACTATCCTCAAATTTCCAATTAAGCTCAGTCATGCTTTTTTGCTAGGGTCTGATTTCTAACTCTACAGTTCCTCCTGGCCTTAATTAAATCATCTCCTCTTTGGTGTAGATTGTTTTTCTGAAACCTGAGCTACATATCATGAGTCTAGATAAAAGACTTTTAGAGTCATAGACCAAGAGGTTTGACGTAATAGCATTGAAAATTCTCCATGTAAATGTGGATACTGAAATTTTGCATTAATGGTGACTGAAGGACATTTTTGATCATGATGAAAATTTTAATTTGGCATATGATGGGGACTGATTGAAAAACTTTCTTATTTCTCAGCAGCAAGCAGTAGAATTTTTGGTTAGAGGGACAAGAAGTGAAGAATGCAGTAGGATGGAGGCAGAGTGGGGTCAGTGCCTGATTATGGAAACTGCACAGCCATGATTTACTGGGATTTAGCAGAATTCTGGTCCTCCCGCTCATAATGTCATGCAGTCCTAGTTTCATTGGTGAGTGAGGGCATTTCTGTCATCAAACTTGTTCCCAGACACTCGTGAGAGTAAGTGCTATTTCTCACCCACAAAACTGCCTCTCTCTTGGGCATTTACAAAAAATATTGGTAACGTTGATATAGCAGAATTAAAAGATTGCAAGCTCTCTGCTTTAGTTAGTGGTTTAAACCATGGGAAAAAAGTTTATGTCACTCAAACAAGCAGTTTAGCAAATAGGTAAAGAATTGATTGGCCTTTTGTCACCAATTTGTATCTATGTCCTGAAGTGGCCACCTGATAAATGTCACTGTTCTTGATCTTTTATTTTGAGATTTATAACCTAATACTCTTGATTTGCAGAGTTACTAATTAGAAAACATCTTTAATAGATATATGATTAGGTTTGAAATCAATATGTCAACACAGGCATACTTTTACAGATTTATAACTATTAATCATAATTTATAATTTTTATTGCATATTAGCACTTTTTTTTTTTTGACAGGCAGAGTGGACAGTGAGAGAGAGAGACAGAGAGAAAGGTCTTCCGTTGCCGTTGGTTCACCCTCCAATGGCCGCCGCGGACAGCGTGCTGCGGCCGGCGCACCGCGCTCGTCCGATGGCAGGAGCCAGGAGCCAGGTGCTTTTCCTGGTCTCCCCATGGGGTGCAGGGCCCAAGCACCTGGGCCATCCTCCACTGCACTGCAGGGCCATAGCAGAGGGCTGGCCTGGAAGAGGGGCAACCGGGACAGAATCCGGTGCCCCGACCGGGACTAGAACCCGGTGTGCCGGCGCCGCAAGGCGGAGGATTAGCCTGCATATTAGCACTTTAGTAATTGTCACCTACTTATTTTTCTACCATGGTATTTTAGAATACAGTTCAGAAAAACAAAGCAAGCACAAAAGATCTCCTTCTGATCAAAGTAGATAATACAAAGTCTATTCATTAATTCAAAGTAAAGACCCTGGGGCCCATATGCAAAGATATGTTTGTAAAAATTATTATTTTAGCCATATTGGTAGCATATTTGTCATTTCCAGAACATAGCAGACCAGAAACCGGGAATTAGAACTGGGTAGAGAGCCTGCGGAACACTAGCAGCAGAGAGAAGTAACAGCTGGTAGTCTAATAGTGAAAAGCAGGTTTGACAATTGAACTAAAGCAGAAGTGTAGGACAGTTTGTGTATAGACCAGAATCTTTCATGTCTTATGCCCACTCCTGTGTTATAATGATGTAAGAATAAATGTTTGTGCTGTCATTTGAATATAAATTATCCCTTGAACCTCATATAGCAGTTCAACACCCAAAGTCTTTTTTTATATTTTAGGTAGCTTTTATTTAATAAATACAAATTTCATAGGTACAGCTTTAGGAATATAGTGGTTCTTCCCCCCATACCTGCCCTCCCGTCCCATATCCTACTCCTTCTCCCACCCCATTCTTCACTAAGATTCATTTTAAATTATCTTTATATACAGAAGACCAACTCTATACTAAGTAAAGGTTTCAACAGTTTGCACCCACACAGACACACAAAGTATAAAGTACTGTTTGAAAACAAGTTTTACTGTTAATTCTCATAGTACAACTCTTTAAAGACAGAGGTTCTACATGGGGAGCATGTGCACAATGACTCCTGTTGTTGATTTAACAATTGGCACTCTTATTTATGACGTCAGTAATCACCCAAGGCTCTTGTCATGAGCTGCCAAGGTTATGGAAGCCTTCTGAGTCCACAAACTCCATCAGTATTTAGACAGGGCCATAAGCAAAGTGGAAGTTTTCTCTGCCCTAAGATTGAATCGGGTGGCTTTATGAGGAGAGAAAGAGATATCACATAGAGGTACACACATGCACTCTGCCATGATGTGGTGCAGCCAATGTGGCCCTCACAAGGGCCTGTGAAATGCTACTTGTACCTTCCATCTCCACTGCTTTCCTCTTTATAAAGGAGTTTCCACAAGTATTTTGTAGCAAGAAAAAGACTGATACAGTCAGTTAATTAACTGACTGATTCAGTCAGTTAATCACATGGCACAAAACAAACACTTGGCAAATAGTAGCTGAATGAATCAAGAAAAAAAGTTAGATTATAATTGGTTAGCTATTTATAGGATAAAGGGAAATGTATGAAAGAATTCCTTTTATTCTAGAAAGGTTTTCTTCAAAAAGTATTAAAATCACATCTTTGACACTTAATGGGGTAAGCTTTTTTTTTAAAAGATTTATTTATTTACTGGAGAGTCAGAGTTACACAGAGGCAGAGAGAGAGAGAGGTCTTCCATTTGCTGGTTCACTCCCCAATTGGCTGCAATGGCCAGAGCTGCACTGATCTGAAGCCAGGAGCCAGGAGCTTCTTCCAGGTTTTTCATGTGGGTGTAGGGGCCCAAGGACTTGCACCACCTTGTACTGCTTTTACAGGCCAAAGCAGAGAGCTGGATCAGAAGTGGAGCAGCTGGAACTCAAACTGGTGCCCATATGGGATGCTGGCACTGCAGGCAGCAGCTTTACTCGCTGTGCCACAATGCCAACCCCATGGTGTAAGCTTTAGTAAGAAAATTAACATGGGAAATGATCTTATTTCCTGTTAATCCTAAATTAATTGAGAATTTCATGTTACATCTAATTTCATTTAACTAATTCCATTTTACATCTCATATTTACATTTCTATAAGTACTGAGATAGTATCACATAAGTGCTCAAAACAAATTATTTGGTTTCCTTTGAATTGCAGAAGTCTCTCTTATTTGGGGCAATGTTTCAGAATTTGTGGAACGACAGTTAACCCTTCACAAGGTAGGACTTACACTTTTATTTTAATGTAGGCATCAAAAAGATATTTCCTTTATAGTCTTGGATAATTTTTCTGGTATCAGGGCAGTAGACTATAGAGCCATTGGTTTTACTTATTAGTCCTATGACTTACAATCCCCATACTGGATTTGTGGGTAATAGGTTTAACAAATGGGGGCCTTATCCTTAAGTAATGAATTTATAAGTTTTGCCCTTCTAGAGATACCAGGCTGTAATAACTACTGTTTTACTCTACACTTCTATCAGTTCAACTTTTTAGCTTCCACGTGTGAATAAGAATGTGCAATATTTGTCTATCTATGCCTGACTTAGTTCATTGAACAAAAAGTCCTCCGGTAGGAAATGGATTTTGATTGAAATATAAGACGACAGTGAGGAACTAAACTCACCTTGCCAAAAATAAGAAACTTTTCCCAGGGTTGGATTATTTTCTCCTGTTAAGTCTTGGACTTGATGCCACAGAACTGGACAGAAATTTTGGGAGGAGCACAAGGGAGCTGGATGTGGTAGAGGATTTATACTCTGCTTAGGAGTCACATTGAGAATCCTTAGGCTGAATTCACCCTTCAGAATTATTATTTTTAAAAACATTTGTTTATTTATTTGAAAGGCAGAGTTAGAGAGAGAGAGAGAGAGAGAGAGAGGTAGAGACAGAGAGAGATAAAGATAGAAATATCTCCCACCTCTCGTTCACTTCCTAAGTGGCCACAACAGCCAGGGCTGGGCTAGGCCAAAGCCAGGAACCAGGAACTCCATTTGGAGCTCCCACCTGGGTGGCAGGGGCCCAAGTACTTGGGCCACCTTCTGCTGCTTTCCCAGACATGTTAATGGGGGGAACTTATCAGAAGTAGAGCAGTCTGGATTTGAACTGGTGCTCATATGGGATCCTGGTGTTTCTGTCTCACAAGGATGGCCCCCTTCAAATTTACTTTAAGAATTTGAATTAGTTACCACTCCTTAAAATTAGGAGAGTTTATTTAAATTTTTGGAATGTTCTCCATTTTCTTGAAAACTCTGCTAATATAGTAATACCAGTTTTCTATTCCTGCATGGTGACACTTGGTTGGAATCCAGTTTTTAAATGGATTTGTATTCTAGCAATCACATACTCTGGCTGACTACCTTCATACCCTTGCATTCTTTTTTGGCTCCTATAAGCATTTGCTTTTGTAACTCTTGGAGAGTTATATCACCAGGGAGTCAGAGACCCAATTTGAGAGCCAAAACCATTTGCTTCTCCCCATCAGCCAAGGTTCTACATTGTAGCATATACCTTGGATGCTGGACTGCCTGATTTTAGTGGGAGACATAAAATATAGAATAGGAATGAAAAAGCAAAGCTTCTCATGACCCCTTACATTCTTCTAATAGTGAATGATGAAAACTTAAAATGTCACAGAATTTAGGACAAGCGTAATCTTAGACATAGGTTAAAAGCACATTTTCTTAGTCCTTGGAGGATGAGGAATCTGGTATCTGTAAAGCATAATGGCTCAGTATTGTACTTTATACTGAACTTATTTGGAAAATTAGAGTCATATGGTGCTACAGCTCTAAAGGATCATAGAGATCATGGAATTTTTAAGGCCTTAGGCTGATTCTCTTTGTTTGTTTTAGATAATAGTCACAAGAATGACTTTTCTTCACCTCTTCAATAAACTATACTTATTGCTCTGCTTGTCCTTCTTTTTCCTTCCAGGGTGTTCAGATTCCAGGATTTGGGACATTCACTTTCATGAGACAAAAGCTTGAGATTGGAAACAACAAGTTTATTCTAATCCAGAGGCCCATATTCATCATGGCAGAGAAGTTAGTCCAGACCCATGGACTCAAACAAAACAAAATATATACTCCTGGTAAATCTTTTTACTATTTAAGATTTTTCCAGAAGGCTACTGGCTTGTGGCTAAAAAGGAAAGGGCAAAGCTTGGCCAGTGCTGCTTTATTAGTTTCTGATTGGACAGGCTCACTTTTCCCATATTAACTTTGGCAGAGGGTCCAAGGTGGGAAAATAATAGAGCCTCCTTGCAGGTCATTTAAAACCCCAGTAACTTAAAAGGTAGACATAGGAAGGCTTAATGGGACAGCTCCAGAGTTGTACAGACCTTTATTCATATTTCGTATCCTAAGAAACTAAAAGTGATACTAAGTAAGAAGAAGTTAATAGGGGCTCTGGTTGGGAGAATTACAGTCAATATAGTTGTGAAAAAAATGACAATGTATATCTATGTATCTTCATACATTTTATATTTGAGTATTTATAATAAATCAGAAGTTGCATAATTCCATGATGACTTAATACATACCCTCCTCATATCCTAAAACCTCCTTCCCCATTTCTCCCTGCCTGCCTGCCTTCACAACATTTACTGAGGGCCAGCAACGTGTCAGGTCTAGTTCCAAGCATTTGAGATACAGTGGTAAGCAAAACAGACATACTCCCTGCCATAGGATGCTTGCATCCAACTTTAATGTGTGGGCCTCCCGATGTCTACCTTGGTTGCTTAGTGGCCTTTGGGACTTCCTTCCTGATGGCTAGTTTTGACCTTCCTTATTGTCTCCTCTGTTCTAGCAACAGACTCATCCTTGCACAGAGACAGTCTACTCTCAATAGCAGCAAATGAAAATATTGTAATTTTCCTTTCCTGAAAATTTTCAGAGTAAATTTCTACTAAAAATGAGATATTAGAAAAGCAAATAGAGTGTACTTTCCACCTTAAGTCTTGTGGTATGATCTCAGAAAAGTCTGCAATTAATTTTTTAAATTAATATAAAGAAAATAGATTTCATGTAGTTCACACATAGGATTCTAAGAATATAATGAGGGCCAGCACTGTGGCGTAGTGGGTAAAGCCACCGCCTGCAGTGCCAGCATCCCATATGGGCATTGGTTCAAGTCCCCGCTGTTCTACTTCTGATCCAGCTCTTTGCTATGGTTGGGAAAGCAGTAGAAGATGGCTCAAGTGCTTGGGCCCCTGCACCCACGTGGGAGACCGGGAAGAAGCTCCTGGCTCCTGGCTCTTGGCTTCGAATCGGCGGTAGCTCTGGCCATTGCAACCAATTGGGGAGTGAACCAGCAGATGGAAGACCACCACCCTCCCACCTCTCCTCTCTCTATGTAACTCTGACTTTCAAATAAATAAATAAATAAATAAATCTTTAAAAAAAAAAGAATGGCTCTAAAAAATAATATGATACTTATTCCTCTTCTCCCTCCTTCCTTCTTTTCTTTTTTAAAATTTTTGTGATAACATTTTTATTAAAAATTATTTATTTATTTGAGAGGCAAGTGCTTAACCTACTACACCACAATTCTGTCCCCATAAGTGACTGTTTAGAGTATTCTTATCTTCTCTCTGTCCTCTTCCTCTATCAGTTGACTTTCTTATTTTTTTTGTTTGTTTGTTTTATTGTTTTTTGGCTTTATCATCTTGAGCCTCTCTATTTTTTCTTTTCTGACTTGTGGACCTTGTGTGGCCCCACATCTGTTCTAGTCGAATAGATCATGTGCTTTTTCTTTTCTTTTTTAAAAAAGATTTATTCATTTAATTGAAAGGCAGAGTTACAGAGAGGCAGAGGCAGAGGCAGAGGGAGAGAGAGAAAGAGAAAGAGAGAGAGGGCTTCCATTTGCTGGTTCACTCCCTAAACGGCCAAAATGGCCAGAGCTGTGCTGATCTGCAGCCAGGAGCCAGAAGCTTCTTCTGGGTCTCCCTTGCGAGTGCAGGGGCCCAAGTATTTGGATCATTTTCTACTGCTTTCCCAGGCCATAGCAGAGAGCTGGATTGGAAGAGGCACAGCTGGGACTTGAACCGATGCCCACATGGGATGCCGACATTGCAGGCATTGTCTTTATCGGCTGTTCCACAGCCCCAGCCCAATCATGTTCTTCTTCCAAATTAGATATAATGTTACTTATTTGCAATGTCATTTTTGGGCTCATTAGACAGGAAAAGCTTTCTGTAAGTCATCCAGCCTGACATCTTTGTATAAGATCCAGTTTCATTTGAATAACTTCTAGGGACAATGACTGTCTTTTTCAAAACATTTGAAATTTGTAAAGATTTTTAATAATTTAGAAATGGTAACTGAAGGGCTTAGACAAATATTGCTGCAGCTTGGTCTGAAAGATAATGGGGCTTCCCACCCTCTGGAGAAGCAGTTAGTTATTACCGTGTCTTCTAGGGGAAACTGGAAGCTTGTCTAAAGTTTGTCTCGAAAGCTAATTGCTCTTATTTTGAGCATAAAACAAGCTTTTAGAGACAGTTTTACTAATCTATAGGTGTGAATGAGTTGTTGTTTAATCTGCAGTCAAAAACTTCACATGGCCAATTCAAATTTCTGAGTATTAAGTGAGAGTCAGATAATTTGTGAGTGTATACGATAGGTTCTTATTGTAATTTCCAGTTAATTACCCCCATTCTAACCATCTTTTTCTTCTCTAGGTGATATTCCAATTGTTCCACTGAACTTTGTCATGATATCCCTGGACGGCCCATTTAACAGGGACACTGTGGAAGGATGTGTGAAGGAGACGTTGCTTTACTTATCGCGATCCATTTCCATCAAACAGAACGTGGAGTTTACATTCAAAGGAATTGGGGTTCTTGTGATCAGGGACAGCAAAGTGAAGATGAAATTTTATAAGGACTTCCTCTGTACCGTGGATGGAAGTGGGACTCTGATGAAAGTCCTAGCAAATGTAAATTGTTTGCCTTCTCCTAACCCGATTCCCAGTCGTAGCTCTGAGTCATCTATATGTGTGATGTCATTAAGAAGAACTCAGCTTGGTGTATTTTACATGACGGTTACTACAAGTTGACAGAAGCACTTGGTTATAGTTGATTAACTTTTTCACAAGAAAGATTATAAAGTCTTAAGAACTTTAAGCTGTTAGCAGTTAATGCTGATGAAAAACATAAATTCTGAATATTTTAAAAGCCTTTTGTAGTTAAAAATGTTCTTCCACATGTCTTTTTTCATTTGAGTGTCAAGCATTATAAAATCAGTTTCCCTTCTTATTATCAAGTGAAAATGGGGGTTCAGAGAAGTTGTGTGGGAAGCCTGAGATTGGGGTGCCAATAAGTACAGGAACTTGGGTTCAAGCCCAGCCTTCTTAATCATTCAGTTTTTGCTGGTTCTGCTTTATTTTAATGAAAGTTTATGACAAAATCTAATTCAGATCATGGAAGTATATGAATATACTTCAAGAATTCATGGAAAGTGGAATTAAAAGATGAGTTTCCTTTGATGTCAAGCATTTGAAATGGATGAATAAAAATGGTCTTCAAAAAGTTAATGGAAAATATGTATTATGAAACACCCACATGGATTTCAATATTTTGAACTAAAATAAGTTTATATTTTAATTCCACTTCTATGACTTTTTTTTAGGACTCTTGAATCTTTGGCTTTTAGTGCCATGTTGTAGAAGTTTCATAATTGGCATAGTTGGCCATCATTGTTAGCCTTTAAGTAACCTGTCTAGACATATTCCATTGTTAACCACTAAGTAGCAGGTGTGACCTTCATGCTAAGTTGTTCATAGCACAGCAAGGTAGCAATGAAGAAGTCAATCAGTAGGATTTGTTGAATAATTAATGTGCCTTAAGCACACCTATAGGAACTAACAAAGTTGATATGAATTTTCACAGCATGTTATATCATCCTATATTCCATAAAGCAAAAGCCTGATTTTTAAATGAAAGGACTATGAATGTTATCTAATTCTACTGATGTCTCCTTTCATGGAGATCTGGGATGGGCATAGAGGTGATGGAGATGTGCATAATGAGGCTCTTGGTGTTTTCTGCACAATCTGCTTTCATGCAGGATGACTAAGAGGGGTGCCAGCCTTGTGTGTGGAAAGTAGAAGCACACAGAGCAAAGCGGCAAGCTCATCTCTAAGTCTCAGAGATTCCACTGAACTTTGTGGTTTCAGTATGGGTTTAAAAGAGAAGGGGCATTATGCCTGACCTGCTGAACTCAAGGAGCATTTCCCACAATAAGCAGTCCTGAGAGATATTTTATGAAAAAAGAGGACAAAGCAGATTGAGAACTGTTGATTGTGTCAGTCACCCTCTGGGACAGAAGCACAAAGCACACCAAGATGTTAATGCAGCTGAGAAGTATGGCTGTAAAGCAGCTGGTTTAACTGCCCAAGCGTATTTGATCATGAACTCTAGGTCAACCCAGTACTCATGAATATCTCTAACTCTATAAAGCATATTTTGGGAAACTGCTATAAAGTGTCAGGAGTGATGGGTTTATTCTCAAATGTCCAATAGTTTAGTTTAAACCTGAGTATTGTTATGTAGAATCATCTTGGGAAGTTGTGTGCTTATTTCAGTAATGCTGCTTTTTAAAATGAAACACTTCTAGGAGCTTTGATTGAGAATTTTCTTCAAAGTCTTTTGTAAGCTATAGCATTCATCCCAAACAAAAAATTCGTTTTTCTAAACATAACATAATAATGTGGTTATTACATAATAATTACAATAGATATTTGTTGAGTGATTAGTATGTGCTAGCAACTGACATAGTATACCTCAGAAAAGTCCTAGGAATTAGATCTTATTATGATTCCCACAAACCTAGGGTCCAAGGCCACATATTGGAAGTATCGTGGGGATTTGAATGTGAGCCCATCAAACTCTACAACCTTTCTGTTAAGTGCTTAACTAGAGAGTCATTTGGGTCAAGAGAGGCATTTTTCTGCTCATTTTTCTGATAGTTTGAAGGAGTCTGCTCTCCTCTTAAAAAGTGTATCAGAAAATGTAAAGGCAATTTCTAAAGAAAAAATGATTTGAGAGAAGGCAGCCTGAATGGAATTGCTATGCAGCTACCCAGGGTGGCTATTTTCATGAATTGGGATTATTTCTCACTGGATCTTAAGTTCTGGATTTCTGCGCTGAAAGAACATAACAGTATGAGGTATCATGGTAGCTTTGCCTTTGAGACAGACTGCAGTTCCTGATTTGTCTGCATCCTGGACCACAGCCAAGGTGTAACCTTCCTTTGTCTCTGTTCCCCAGAGGCCTGGCACTATGGACTCAGTGTTGTCCAGCAGAGAGGCTGTTGGGAAGCGGCCCAGCAGTGCACTTGCGTTTCCAAGGTGAGTGCTTTCTTTTGTGCATTCTTCCAGGCACCAGCTCCCCCGTGCTGATCTGTTGATCTGATTGGGCAGTGTTTATCCATCTTTTATAGTTCATTCTCCTTTTAGTGCATACTCTGTCTCTCTCTCAATGCAAAGAAGAGTTTATTGCATCCACATTCTGTAGTTAAATGACAGTGGGCATTTAGAATATTCCTTCCTTCCTTCCCTCCCTCTCTCCTTCCTTCCTTCCCTCCTTCTTTCCTTCTTTCCTTACCTCCCTCCCTCCTTCCTTTCTTTTTTTTATTTTAAAGATTTATTCATTTGTTTGAAAGTCAGTTACACAGAGGAGGGGCAGAGAGAGAGAGAGAGAGAGAGAGAGAGAGAGAGAGAGGTCTTCCATCTGCTGTTCACTCCCCAGTTGGCCACAAGGGCTGGAGCTACACTGATCCGAAGCCAGGAGCCTGGAGCTTCTTCCAGGTCTCCCACGTGGGTGCAGGGGCCTGAGGACTTAGGCCATCTTCTACTGCTTTCTCAGGCCATAGCAGAGAGCTGGATCGGAAGTGGAGCAGCTGGGACTTGAAGCAGCGCCCATATGGGATGCTGGCACTGCAGGTGGCGCTTTTACTGGCTATGCCACAGCGCCAGCCCCTCTCCCTCTTTCTTTCTTTCTCTTTCTTTCTTTCTTTCTTTCTTTCTTTCTTTCTTTCTTTCTTTCTTTCTTTCTTTCTTTCTTTCTTTCTTTCTTTCTTTCTTTCTTTCTTTCTTTCTTTCTTTCTTTCTTCCTGTTTTTAAGGATTTATTTATTTGAAAGGCAGAGTTATAGAGAGAGAGAAAGAGATCTTCTATCTGCTGGCTCACTCTCCAAATGACAGCAATGGTCAGAGCTAGGCCTTTTGAAGCCAGAAGGCAGGAGGTACTTCTGGGTCTGCCACATGGGTGCAGGGGCCCAAGCATTTGGGCCATTTTCCACTGCTCTCCCAGGCACATCAGCTGGGAGCTGGATCTGAAATAGAGCAGCAAGGACACAAACCGGCATCTATATGTGATGTCAGTGTCGCTGGCGGAGACCCTACTCAGCTCACCACAGTGCTAGCCTGGAGGATTTTTATTATTATTTTAACCTTTTTTTCACTTTATTTGAAAGAGAGATGCACTTAGGTCTCCTATCTGCTGATGTGCTCCCTAAATGCCTATAACAGCTGGGGTTGGGCCAGGCTGAAACCAGGAGCCTAGAGCTCAATCCAGGTCTCCCATATGGGCGTAGGGACTCAACCATTTGAGCAATCACCTGCTGCCTCCCGGAGTGCACGCTATCAGAAAGCTGGAATTGGGAGCAGCGCTGCGACTCAAACCCAGGCACTCTGATCTGGAATGTGGTCATCCCAAGTGATGTCTTAATCATTGCACCAAACGTCAGTCTTTATTATATTTTTTGAGTCTGGGACATCCTGTTTTGTCTGTTGATTGGGAACAAATCCCTCCTTGGAGAGCTTTATGACACATGTCTCAGACAAATCATATGAAGACCAGAATAAACCTTAAGAGAGTTAGTGCAACCCCTTCACATTGCAGACAAAATGGCTGTATGTTCATGAGTGGCAAAGCCAGAAATAGGACAATGGCTCCTGATTGTTTCCATTGAATCATGTTGCCTTACTCATTAAAAATCAGTAGATTCATAATAATTTTACTTTGATTGTTTTGGAAAGCAATTTTGGCTGTTCCCTTTGACACAGTTTGGCATAAACACTCCAGCAGAGAAATAATTGTAGTAGAACAAGCAACAGAAATAGAGGCTTCTGTCATTTCAAGAGCCTAGAAATGGATGTGAAAACTCGAATAGTCAAAACATTTGTCGTTGTTTTATTGATGTGAATTTGGTCAGTGAATTTACTGGAAACCCCTGCCTTCTCAACTCCAACTCCATACTCCATCCCTGAGGCCAAAGAAAAGATGCACCAGTCAAATACTCATCACTTCTGCCTTGAAATATGTCTGCATGTCCTTCATTTTTGCCTTTTGTGAAAGAGATTGGGGGGGGGGTGTTGGGGCGATAAAGAGGAGAGAAAGAAAAGGTTATTTCGGGTTATACTTTGTCTCTCAGGCTATGAATCCTTGCTTTCAAGCTCTGCAGTAACCACTTTTTGGTATATCACTCCCATGACTCTGGTTACAGAATTAGAAAGGACTTTGAAAAATTCAAACTGAAACCAAAACTAGAAATTTAACTTGGGGTCTTCAAAGCAGTTTCTCTATATACAAAGGATCTTTAAAAAGTTCATAGAAAATGCATATTATGAAAAAACTGTGTATAGTTTTCAAAATTATTTTATTTATTTATTTATTTTTTTACAGGCAGAGTGGACAGTGAGAGAGAGAGACAGAGAGAAAGGTCTTCCTTTGCCGTTGGTTCACCCTCCAATGGCCGCCGCGGCCAGCGCGCTGCGACCGGCGCACCGCGCTCGTCCGATGGCAGGAGCCAGGAGCCAGGTGCTTTTCCTGGTCTCCCCATGGGGTGCAGGGCCCAAGCACCTGGGCCATCCTCCACTGCACTCCTGGGCCACAGCAGAGGGCTGGCCTGGAAGAGGGGCAACCGGGACAGAATCCGGTGCCCCGACCGGGACTAGAACCCGGTGTGCCGGCGCCGCAAGGCGGAGGATTAGCCTGTTGAGCCACGGCGCCGGCCCCAAAATTATTTTGTACCAAAGTAAACTTTTTATCTATCCACAATTTTTTTTTTTAAGGTTTGTTTATTTTACTTGAAAGTCAGAGTTACACACAGAGAGAAGGAGGGGCAGAGAGAGAGAGAGGGAGAGAGGTCTTCCATCCGCTGGTTCACTGCCCAATTGGCAGCAATGGTCAGAGCTGCGCCTATCCAAAGCCATGAGCCAGGAGCTTCCTTTGGGTTTCCCATGCAGATGCAGGGGCTCAAGGACTTGGGACATCTTCCACTGCTTTCCCAGGCCATGACAGAGAACTGGATCTGAAGTGCAATAGCCGGGTCTCGAACTGACACCCCTGTGGGATACTGGCACTGCAGGCAGCAGCTTTATCAGCTACGCCACAGCGCCGGCCCCCACAATTTTTTTTTAAGTAGCCTCAATTAAGTTGCTTTTGAAACCATTGTATAGAGGAAGGAAGGTATTGTTAAGCTCCCAGACTTAGCTTCAAAAAGAATAAGTTAGCGATATGTACTTGGCAAATCAAAGCACTCACTCCCTTGAAAGAAGTGGGCTAATTTCAGAATCAATGAACTGGCTGGGTTGCTTCCCATAAATGAGAGTTCACAAGATCAACTATTAAGGTCTATTTCAGAGACAAATATCTTGGCTTGTTCTTAGGATTGAGTTCAAGGAGACAGAGAATAAACCACCTCTGGAGACGATTGCAGAAGAAGGTGGAGAAAACAGACAACGGAAGTACAAGTTGAAAGACCAGTCAGACAAAGAAGGTGCCAGAGGTAGGCCAACATTTTCTAGTTATAATCTGTCACTGTTTATTGCTTATGAACCCAGCCGTATTGCTTAGTAACTCATATAGAGTCAATAAAGTTACATGAACGATCACTGTATTCTTTTCTCTAGCAAATATCAAAATTGTTATTAGCAATAGTATTCTGGACAGAGAAATGTGATTGCGTGATGTTTCGAGGTGGTAAGTTGTCTTGTTTGGGGTCTGCTTAGAGCTAAAGTAGAGTTCATAAGGGATTTTGTATCTCACCTTAACCACTTTATGAGTTTTAGATCCTATGACCATCAGGCTCTTAAATGTCGTGTTTGATGGTTCCTCATAGTTTAAAGGGGTCAAAACTCAGAAGATAATTCAAGTAATGTGAATGGAGGAATTAGGTGGGATATGATGATAGGGAAACATGTTAGTGTAAGTAGCATTTTCAAAAGTTAATACCTGTTATATTTATTGTAATTATTATTTTATTTAAAAGGCAGAGAGAACAAGACAGAGACAGAGACATAGATAGACAAGCAGAGATCTTCCAACTGCTGTTTCACTTCTCCAGTGCCTGCAACAGTCATGGCTAGATTAGGCCTGGAACCCAGTCCGAGTCTCCCATGTGGGTGGTAGGGATTCAACCACTTGAGCCATCACTGCTGCCTCTTCGGGTGAACATCATCAGGAAGCTGGAATAATGAGCGGAGCCAGGACTCCAACGCAGGCGTGGTATGGGATCTGGCCATCTCAAGTGGTGTCTTTGTGACTGCACCAAATGCTCACCCTTAAATAACATTTTTAAAAAATGAAAAGTGAAGAGTGGCAGTTTTCCATCTGTAGAAACAGCTGGTTTCTCATATCTGTGTCTGTATTTAATCTGTTGTGATATGTTGTTTTGGCTGACACATATGAAGAAAACCCTGGATTCTGAAGACATTTCAGAGTTCTGGAAGCCTTCATTGCTTGCCAGAACGCACTTTGAAGATAGTTCCTCTGAGCAGATTGTGGCTTCATGGAAATGTGGGCCAAGTGATATCAGTCTTCTGATTTTTCAAGAGAAATAGAGATCTTGACTTTCATGTGAATCTATTGATTGTTAGATATTGACAACTAATATTCAACAAAATGTGCTGATGAGTCCAAACAAAACATACCAGTGGGTACACACTGACTTGTGGATGTTGATTTTTTGTATGTGGCCAACAGGATCACCTATAAATTTTTGGCTTAGTATTCACATACTTTTGTTTCTCCGTTCCCTATAGATTCCTTCTTTGAGCAAAACTGTCTATTCATATTCTAATAGGCTTTGTCCTTCCCTGACCTGACTTCATCCTTGTGTTCGCTCTTTTCTTCCAGCCTGGAACACCTTTTTTTTTTCAGTTAATCTCAACCCCAGACGCCTTTTAATGCCCATTTTACATTGCACTTCCTGCATGAAAACTTATCATTGACCTTTGAAATGGTTTCTGTCTTCTCTAAATGTGTTATATCCTGTTTGAGATTTAGATATTTTATCCTAGATTTCTCTTTATTTATTTATTTACTTGTTATTTATTTTATTTATTTAAAAGGCAGAGTTACAGAGAGACCGAGAGAGAGTTTCTATTTGCTGGTTCACTTCCCAAATGGCTGCAATGGCCAAGGTTGGGCCAGGCCTAATCCAGGAGTCAGGAGCTTCTTCCATGTTTCTCATATGGGTACAAGGGCCCAAGGATTTGGGCAATCTTTTTCTGCTTTCCTAGGCACCTTAGCAGGGAGCAGGAAGGAAGTGGAGCAACTGGGACTTGAACTGGCACTCATATGGGATGCTGGCATTGCAGGCACTGGCTTAACCTGTTGCTACAATGCTGGCTCCTAAATTTCTATTTATACAACATATGTAAAACATTTAACTGTAGTGTTGCATAAGACCTCTCAAATAGGAGATCTCACTTTTTTTGGTTTATATCTTATTTTTCTCTCCTCTGCTGTCTTTAAGGGTAAAGTCTTTGTATCCTCTACATGTTCGGCACAGTGCTGTCTTAATATGTTTTAGATCACAATAAATCAAGGAGCAATCATTTCAAGATAGATTATATGTTATATAGAAGTTTCCTTAGTTAAAACTATCGGAGTTTATCTGTGCTGTTGCACTATCCATTTAGTCATTTGAAAGTTGGAAGGAAACTCACTTCCATTCGTTTTTATTTCCCCACAGAGGCCTCTTTATCCAAGAGACTTCGAGATAGACAAGCTATCCCCCCTGCCAAAGCGACAAATGTCAGCTTGCTGGACAAGTCTGAGCCAAATGGAGGTGGTGGGAAGAACATAAATCCTGAAAGGTAATGCATTGACTTTTTTTTTTTCTGTTGTACTTTATAAATTTTGAGTCATTTCTTGATGTGCAGGAAATTTAAGTAATTGTTCATTCTTCTATTTATCCAATATTTCAAAGTGTTATTTATTTTTTATTTGAAGGTAGAGTGACATAGAGATAAAGATCTTCCATCCACTGGTTTATTCCCAAATATCTTTGACTATCATGATGGGACCAGGCTGGAGCCAGGAGCCAGGAATTCCACCCAAGTCTCTCATGTGGGCGACAGGGATACAAGTAGTTGAGCCACGTTTGCTGCCTCCAGAATGTTCATTAGCAGGAAGCTGGATAGGAAGAGGAAGTAAAGCTCAAACTCAGGCACTCTGATACGAGATGTTGTTGTGGTGGATTCGTTTCTGAAAGGAGGAGCGTAGTGGGGGCAAGAGGCATGGAGTCATCACACAGACCCCGGGAGTTGGGTGAAAGTAGGCCCGAGGCAAGCAGCCTGCAGACTCGTTTATTTCAGTTGCTACAACAGCTTATATAGCCAAGACAGCCAATCTGGTCAAGGGGCGGTCTGTGCCCTAACCAATCACAGCCTGTTGCCAGGCAGTTTCCAAAGCCACTCAATCACAGCCTGTTGCCAGTCAGGTTCTGTTGCCAGGCAGTTTCTGAAACCATCCAATCACAGCCTGTTGTCAGTCAGGCTCTGTTGTCATGTGGTTTCCGAAGCCTTCCAATCATGGCCTGTTGCCAGGCAGTTTCTGTTGTCAGCAGCCATCTTGGCATGACCTTCTCACCTTCTCATCTTCTCACCTTCTCATTCCACCACAAGATGTTGGCATATCAAGAGGCAGCTTAAGTCACTGTGCTATAATGCCCACCTCATTTAGCCAGTGTTCTTGAGGACATGCTATATGATAAAGTGATGGGGATAGTAGAGATGACCAAGGCTCACAATTTAGTGTGAAAGCCATATACATGCAGCATGAAAAAGAATCACTGCAATGCCGATCTGAAGCCAGGAGCCAGGAACTTCTTCTGGGTCTCCCAAGCAGGTGCGGCAGCCCAAGCCCTTGGTTCATCTTCTACTGCTTTCCCAGGCCTCAGCAGAGAGTTGGATCGGAAGTGAAACAGCTGGGACTCGAACTGGCACCCATGTGGAATGCCGGCACTGCAGGTGGTGCCTTTACCACAGTGTTGGCCCTTCCATTATTCTTAATAAACATTCTTTGGATGAATCAATTCATTATAATTTATCATGGATATGTGTTCCTCTTGTGATAGATATATGTCATAAGATCTTTTTTTAAATTTATTTTTATTTTTATTTTTTTTTTTTTGTCATAAGATCTTTTAATTTTATTCTTCTGTCTTTGATTAGGATACTTTTAAGGAGCTCATGTCAGTAAACTGCTCTCAAGTATTTATTGAGCACCTAATGACTAAAAACCTTGCACTGTGCTGTCAATTTTAATGTATTAGTGTATAATTTCTCAACTATCATTTGTATAACTTATGTATTTGTGGATAACTAAAATTTAATTGAAAACCAAACATGCTTATTTTGGATAATTTCACTGTTAAGAAATAATTGAGATTTAAGTGTCTAGTACTTTGGGACTTAATCCTATGCAGCAAACATTGAGCCACCAATGTGTGCCAGGTACTATTCTAGGCCCTGAGATACAGAACTAAATATTTATAAAGCCTAGGGTTTTGTAGGGAGATTGACATTAAAGAAATAGTGCACATGATGAAGACAACAAAAGAAAGCACAGTGGCTGAAAAGAAGAGAATAATTAATTATTGGGGGTCATTAGTGACAGTTTCCTGTAGAAGTTGACCAAACAATGTTTTCTGTTATAATGATTATTAGAATAATACATGTTTATCACAGAAAGTTTGAAAAAATAAGAAAAACAAGTGTTATTAATAAATCACTCATAATGCCACGATATACAGGAAGCTTTCTGTTAACACCATGGTGTATAGCCTTCATTTCAGTGCATATACATAAACACTTAAAGCAATCACACCTTTTAAGTAAAATTGAGATCATATTGTATGAAACTTTGTTACACTTAATGATGAGTGATAAAGAGTTTACTAAGTCTTTAAGTCTTCCAGAAAAATTAATAATTAATTAACATATAGAAAAGAAATATTTTGTGTAACTAATATCCTGTTTGGCTGTACATGGTTTCTATATATTTAATATTAAAATATGACATATAATTACACATAATTATTTGCACACATATGAATATTACATAGGATAAAACTTTGAAGTTAAATTTCATTTTTTTAAAGATTTTTAAAAAAATTTTTGACAGGCAGAGTGGACAGTGAGAGAGAGAGAAAGAGAGAAAGGTCTTCCTTTTTCCGTTGGTTCACCCCACAATGGCCGCTGTGGCCTGGGACACTGCACTGATCCGTAGCCAGGATCCAGGTGTTTCTCTTGGTCTCCCATGCGGGTTCAGGGTTTAAGCATTTGGGCCATCCTCCACTGCACTCCTGGGCCACAGCAGAGAGCTGCACAGGAAGAGGAGCAACTAGGATAGAATCCGGCGCCCCGACAGGGACTAGAACCCAGGGTGCCAGCACCGCAGGCGGAGGATTAGCCTATTGAGCTGTGGCGCCGGCCAAAGATTTATTTATTTATTTATTTGAGAGGTAGAGTTATAGACAGTGAAAGGGAGAGACAGAAAGGTCTTCCTTTCATTGGTTCACTCCCCAAATGGCAGCAATGGCCGGAGCTGCGTCGATCCGAAGCCACGTCCATCCGAAGCCAGGAGCCAGGAGCTTCTTCTGGTTCTCTTGCAGGGCCCAAGGACTTGGGCTATCCTGTACTGCTCTCCCAGGCCACAGCAGAGAGCCTGATTGGAAGAGGAGCAGCTGGGACCAGGACCAGTGCCCACATGCTGGTGCTGCAGGCGTAGGATTAACCTACTGAGTCACAGTGCTGGCCCCTGAAGTTCAATTTCAAATACCAGAGGTACATGAGGGGCAAGTGTTTGATGTGGTAATTAAGATGATGGTTGGAGTGCCTGGGTTTGAGTCACAACTCTCCTCTCATTCCGGCTTCCTGTTAATGCATATCCTGGGAGATAACAGGTGATGGCTCAAGTAGCTGGGTAACTGCCACCCACGCTGGGTGACAAGGAATGGGTTACTGGCTCCCAGTGTTGGCCTGCGCCAGACTGAACCATTGCAGGAATTTGGGGAGTGAGCAATGAATGGGAGCTCTGTCTGTCTATCTGCCTCTGTCACCCTCTGTTTCTCAAGTAAATAAGTATATATGCTAATAATTTTACAAGTAGCTTTTTAAAAAGAAGTAGATGAGTCTGTTTCTCATGCCTTTGATACACATTGCCAGTTACCCTCCCAGTAAGTAGATATATGACTGTCATCTTTTCTATAGCTTTGCTAATGCTGTACATTACATTGTAAGATATTGTTTTACTATAATAGGTGAAATGTGGTATTTCGTTGTTGTTTTAATTTTACATTTTAATTTAATTTAATTTTATATCTCTAATGATTTTTTTTTCTTTCTTTCTTTTTTTTTTTTTTGACAGGCAGAGTGGACAGTGAGAGAGAGAGAAAGAGAGAAAGGTCTTCCTTTGCCATTGGTTCACCCTCCAATGGCTGCCGCGGACGGCACAATCCGATGGCAGGAGCCAGGTGCTAGGTGCTTTTTCCTGGTCTCCCATGGGGTGCAGGGCCCAAGCACTTGGGCCATCCTCCACTGCACTCCTGGGCCACAGCAGAGGGCTGGCCTGGAAGAGGGGCAACCAGGACAGAATCCGGCGCCCTGACCAGGACTAGAACCTGGTGTGCCAGCGCCGCAAGGCGGAGGATTAGCCTGTTGAGCCACAGCGCCGGCCATGATTTTCTATTTATTTGTAACAAACCATTAGTAGCTCTTTTGAAATTTTATGTTTGAATCCTTTTTTATATTAGGTGGTTTAGTATACTTTTCATAGAAGAAAATTATATTTCTTTCAAAGAAAAGGTTATATACTTTAGATATGAATAGTTTTCTGGAGCATATATAAAATATGTTCTCAATTCACCTTTTTTTTTGGATTTTTTTCTAAGTCATTTGGTGCACGGAAGTTTAAAATGTATCTTATCTGATTTCTGAATCTGTCCAAGTCTCCAAACACTAGGATGAGGATTTCAGAACATGATTAAATTTTCATTTTGAAAAAATTTTTTCTCAGAAGAGTAAAAATGATATAGAGAGACAGGATATAGCTTTTTAGAAGAGCCATAATAAAGTGGAAAGATTCAGCACAATTTAGGAGATTAAGGCAATAGTCCAGTCATTTGTTTTCAACAAATATCCCTAATGCTCCTCAGTGGGCCTTGAGAACCAATTCACAGGATGAGACTGCTGACGTATGGATGCGACTCAGGGCTCTATCCCTTCACTCCCACTGGAGCATGTGTGCTGCTTCCTTCTTTTATATATTGTGTTCTGGTACAGTTTGTTTAAAGTAAGTGTGTGGGGGGGAGTGAGTTTCACTGCTTAACAATTGAGTACAATTGGTCCAGGGAGAGATAATAAGTGTATGGAACTGAAAACAGAGAGAAAGCTTTTAGATTAGGCTGTTTAGGAGGTGGAAACAGCAGGGCTGGGTGGTTAGTTAATTAAATATTAAGAAAAAGGAGTTGGGGCTGGCGCTGTGGTGTAGTGGGTAAAGCCACCGCCTGCAGTACTGGCATCCCATATGGGCACTGGTTCAAGTCCTGGCTGCTCCACTTCCAATCCAGGTCTCTGCTATGGTTGGGAAAGCAGTGGAAGATGGTCCAAGTCCTTGGGCCCCCATGCCCATGTGGGAGACCCAAAAGAAGCTCCTGGCTCCTGGCTTCAGATTGGCCCAGCTCCCAGTGTTGCGGTCAATTGGGGAGTGAGCCAGCAGATAGAAGACCTCTCTCTCTCTGCCTCTCCTTCTCTTTCTCTCTCTAACTCTGATTTTCAAATAAATAAATAAATAAATCTGGAAGAAAAAAAAAAGGAGTCAAGGTTGACCCTAGATTTTGGCTTGGGTCACTGGGGAAAATGGTACCATGATTAACAACAGGGACTACTGTAGGAAGTGCAAATTAAGCTAGGAATGAAGGGTACAATGGTTGTAAGCAAAATGATAATTTCCCTCCAATTTAGAAATTTTTAAAAAACATCTGGATGAATTCTCTTGGAACATTGTATCCAGAAATGTGACACATTTCTTATTACCTCCTTATGGGAGTTGCTTCTGACAGGTTTTTTTAAAAACCAAACCATGAAGATCAATCAACAGTCCCTGTACCCCTTGCTCACCCTAGGCTCTGGGGCTTAAAAGTTTATTTTAAAGATAAAGAGTTCTAGTGCTCTAAATAGTCTGAAAAGGTCCTATGGGAGTCAAATCCCAGCACGACACTTGTTTTTGTAAATAAATTTTATTGGAACACAGCCAAGTCCATTCATTTGTTTATTAACTACAACTGCTAGTTGTCTAAGAGATCACTGGACCTTCAAAAGTCAAATCTTTACTCTCTGGCCATTTATAGAAAACATTTGTCTACTTCTGCTGTAAGGGATCCTATTCTCAACCCAGGCTCCTATGACTTTTTTTTTTTTTTAAGATTTATTTATTTATTTGAAAGAGTTACAGAGAAGCAGAGGCAGAGAGAGAAAGAGAAATCTGGTTAGCTGGTTTACTCCCCAAATGGCCACAACAACCAGAGTGGGGCCAATCTGAAGCCAGGAGCCAGGAGCTTCTTCTGGGTCTCCTAGCTGGGTGCTGAGGCCCAAGGAGCTGGGCCATCTTCTATTGCTTTCCCAGGCCATAGCAGAGAGCTGGATAGGAAATGGAGCAGCCAGGACTAAAACTGGTTTCCAAATAGGATGTCAGCACTGCAGATGGTGGCTTTATCTGCTATGCCACAGTGCTGGCCCTGCCTATGAATTTTTTTTAAAAGATTTATTTATTTGAAAGTCAGAGTTACACAGAGAGAAAAGGAAGGGCAGAGAGAGAGAGAGCAGGAACCAGGAGCTTCTTCTGGGTCTCCCACATGGGGACAGGGACCCAAGAGCGTGGGCCATCTTCCCCTGCCTTCCCAGGCCATAGCAGAGAGCTATATTGGAAGCAGAACAGCTGGGATTCGAACCGGCGCCTATATGGCATGCCAGCACTCTAGAGCAGTGGCCCCACCTACTCTGCCACAGCACTGGCCCCACCCTATGACTTTTGATAGATTAAGTTGGGCCAAATATGAGGTCACAATCCAAAATTACAGGGACTATGGGAAACAAGTTACATAATGAGAGCTGTCAGAAACAAAGCATGGAAAAACTGAACTTCTGAGGATTTTGGACTTGAATGAAATAAAATATGGAATATAAGATAGTATTTTATTTCTCAACATACTGAAATAAAAGATGGAATGGAAACCGTGAACAAGGAACACAAAGTTACAAAAATGACCAGCGAAGTCAGGGTCTTCAGAGCGTTTGTTATTTTGGAATTGTAGGTTCATCCATTACTCAGTCCATTGGCTATTTAGAAGATTTTAATTTTAGGTTTCCAAATGAATGGAGATTTGAGAGGACTACTTTCTTATTTTATATCATGTCTACTTCATTTAATATTAGTTATTTGGAACTTTGTAATTTGTTGAGCCTGCCTTTGTGACTTGAATACTTATTCTAGGCCTACTTGAAGAAATTGTGTTATATTTCTTGGATAAAACTTACTATATATTTTGATATTAGCTAAACCTTATTAAGTGAATTGTTAAAAGTTTTAAAATCCTTGTTAGCTTTCCTCTGAGAGAGATGTTAAAAATCATTCCTTTGGCCGGTGCCGTGGCTCAACAGGCTAATCCTCCGCCTTGCGGCGCCGGCACACCGGGTTCTAGTCCCGGTTGGGGCACCGGATTCTGTCCCGGTTGCCCCTCTTCCAGGCCAGCTCTCTGCTGTGGCCCAGGAGTGCAGTGGAGGATGGCCCAAGTGCTTGGGCCCTGCACCCCATGGGAGACCAGGAAAAAGCACCTAGCACCTGGCTCCTGCCATCGGATAAGCGCGGTGCGCTGGCCGCAGCGCGCCGGCCACGGCGGCCATTGGAGGGTGAACCAATGGCAAAGGAAGACCTTTCTCTCTGTCTCTCTCTCTCACTGTCCACTCTGCCTGTCAAAAAAAAAAAAAAAAAAATCATTCCTTTGGTAATGTGTTTTTTTTCTGTAGTTAGGTTGATTTTTGCTTCTTGAGCAATGTATTTTATTCCACACATATCCATGATTCTTATGTTTTTTAGATTGTTCCTTTTATCATTATAAAATATCTTTTGTTTCTACTGAAAGCTTTTGCCTTGAAGTATGTTTTATCTGATTAACTATGCAGCATTTGGTTAATTTTCACCTGGAATATCCTTTTTATGCCATTTGTATTCATTTTTTGTGTGTTTTATTATTTTAATTGTGTCTCTTGTTAACAACGTGTATTTGGATGCTTTTCAATTCAATCTGGACTTTACTGTTCAATTGTAGCTTTGGTATACCCAGACCTGTCTTCACATCTGGTTTTTATTTTCTATTTATTATTCTCCTTTTTTTATTCTGTCGGATTGATCACTTTTCTTTAGCATGTTTTGAGTTACCAAACTTTCCATATTTTTGTCTAGAACTTTTGTTCAATTTGCTTGTGAGTCTATACTTTATTATATATATATATATATTATTTCATGGTCAAAAATCATTTAGGTTTACCAAAACAGTTTACCAATTTCTTTTACTCACTTTTGTTTCTTATATTCCTACCCTTTCTCCAGTATTCGTTTTCCTTCTTACTAAAGTGTATCCTATAATAACTGTTTTGGTAGAAGTTCCTGTCTTTTCAATATACTTTTTTTTGTCTTGCTTAAAAATATTCTTACTATGTTGTCACTCTTCAATGCCAGTTCTTCACTCATAGTTACTTTCCTTCAACACTTTAATGACATTCCATTTTCTTCTGGCAGTTGTCCTGATGAGAGCTTGGGTTAATCTAGTTATTAATTTTTCTTTTGTTTTTAGGGGTTTTTCTTCTTTCCTGATAGTATTATTATTATTTTACTATTCTTAGGAATCACAATGTTCTGAAAGTTCTTATCCATTATCTTCTAGATTATTATTCTGTCATTCCATTTATTACATATTTCAATCACTCCCATTAAATGTGTATTTCAGCTTCTAAATCTGTTCTCTGTTTCTCAACTTTTTTTTTTTTTTTTTTTTTTGGACAGCCAGAGTTAGACAGTGAGAGAGAGAGACAGAGAGAAAGATCTTCCTTCCGTTGGTTCACCCCCCCAAATGGCTGCCTCGGCTGGTGCACTGCGCTGATTGGAAGCCAGGAGCCAGGTGCCACCCCCTGGTCTCCCATGTGGGTGCAGGGCCCCAGGACTTGGGCCATCCTCCACTGCCTTCCCAGGCTGGACTGGAAGAATCTGGTGCCTCAACCGGGATTAGAACCCAGAGTGCCGGCACCGCGGGTGGAGGATTAGCCTAGTGAGCCACAGTGCCAGCCCTGTTTCTCAACTTGAAAAAACATTTATCTTTGAACTATGTTTTAGGTGATAGTCTCAGTTTTATTTTCAAGTGAATTTCTACCAGTTCTAGGTGGATCAGTTCACTATGTATTCCTTTTGTTCGCTTTTTAAAATTTTATATATTTCATTTTGAATATATTACATATTTTATTACTTCATAATATATTTGTTTACTTACCACATCTTTCTTTATCTCTTCAAATTTTGAATGGACTTGTTTAAAATTTTCTCCTTCCCAGGAGCTTTGCTGTTTTTGTTTCCTTGGGTGTGGATTTCCTCATTTGTTGGTCTGTTGACAGAGGTGCGTTTTTGGCTTTGGAGACAATTTTGCTTTGAGAATTCACCTTGCGTAGTTTTTCCTATGTGTACCTCTTTATCTTATGATTTTTATGATATTTCAATTGTATAGCTACAAACTCAGATCAAATATTTATATTAATATTAAAACTTCTTGCTCTGGGTCACCTTGTTTTGCTGGAAACCATATCTATACCTAGTGCGGCCTCAGTTCTTGGTCTTGGACAAGGAACCAGGACCTGTGTGCAGTCAAGAGAATGGGACTGTAAGTGTCAGGGGATTGAGGCTGGAAACATACGTCAAGTCAGAGGCATGGAGAGGAAGCAAAAGCACTTGTATCCAGTCAGAAAATTCTGTCAACTGCATCTTATGCAGCTACTTTTATCACTCTACTACTGTCACCTGCTCCAAGCCACTATCTGTTTTTCTTGATTCCGGTGAATAGTCTCCTAATTGTTATCTCTGATCCTGTCATTTTCCCTATTTAGTTTATTCTCAACACTGCAGATAAGATGTAAGTTAGATGATCTCATCCACTATTCAAGACCCTCCAATGGTTTCACATTCTCACTCAAGGTAAAGGGTCCTTACCATGGCCTGAAAGATCCTGCCAGGTCTCTGATCTCTCTCCTACTTCTCATCCCCACCTCCTCTCCTGTTAGCCACGTTAGGCACAGGCAGACCCACCTTCAGGGCTTGGCACTCTTTTGCTCACCTGGCATAACTTTTCTATCAGCTATCTATATTTTTGCTCCTTCACTTCCTTTAGGTGTTTACTTAAATGCCATTTTCTTGGTGAGAACTCCCCTAGATATTCTGTTTATTATTTAATACTTCATTCCTCCAGCATTGCGTGACACTTATTATCACGGAACATCCTAAAGAGGCCACTTACTTGTCTCATTATTGGCAGTCAATTCCCATCAGAATGTAAATTCCGTGAGGTCAGGGATTGTTTTTGCAGGTGTTTTGATCTTCACTGTGTCCCCCCTGCCTAAAACAGTACATATGCAAGCTCTCAATATATTTTTGTGAGATGTGTAAATTTTGTTCCCATTTCACAGGATAGATAACTGGAACTTTGCAAAATTATACAGCTTGTCTGATGTCAACCTCCTTGTAAGTCATAAAGATGGGATTCAAAGCCAGCTTTATCTAACATGAAGTATGGATTCTTCTCTTTTTTTTAACAGGCAGAGTGGACAGCGAGAGAGAGAGACAGAGAGAAAGGTCTTCCTTTGCCGTTGGTTCACCCTCCAATGGCTGCCGCGGAAGGCGCGCTGCGGCCAGCGCACCGCGCTCATCCGATGGCAGGAGCCAGGTGCTAGGTGCTTTTTCCTGGTCTCTCATGGGGTGCAGGGCCCAAGCACTTGGGCCATCCTCCACTGCACTCCCGGGCCACAGCAGAGGGCTGGCCTGGAAGAGGGGCAACTGGGACAGAATCCGGCGCCCCGACCGGGACTAAAACCCGGTGTGCCAGCGCCGCAAGGCGGAGGATTAGCCTGTTGAGCCACGGCGCCGGCCTGAAGTATGGATTCTTAATTTCCATACATACAGCTTTTCTGAAGAAAACTACTGAGATATTTTTGTTATCTTGAATTCATACTTGTGTTTAAAATTACCATTGCTTCAGAAATCAGACTGTGTTAAACTTTAATTACTATTGTGAACAACAGAAGTCACTGTGTACTTACTCCCCATGTAGGAACTCTGTTCTGAATGAGTTGTACTATGAGAATTAACTGCAAAATTTGTTCTCAAACTGTACTTTATATGTTGTATGTGTGTGTGTGGGTGCATACTGTTGAAATCTTTACTTAGCATAGAGTTGGTCCTCTGTATATAAACTAAAAATGAACCATAATGAAGAATGGGATAGGAGAGGGAGATAGGAGGTAGAATGGGACTCGGTGTGGGAGGGCAGGTATGGGGGAAAGAACCACTATATTCCTAAAGTTGTACCTATGAAAAATGCATTCATTAAAAAAAATTAAAAAAAAGGAAAAATAGAAAATTACTATTGCATTGTTTTTACAGTTTATCTGCTCCAGATTATCTGAAAAACGACACTGAAACAAAGCCCAGAGTATCTCCAGCTCTTGATTGCCAGGATCATAATAAGGCAGGACAGGTACTACCTTTAAACAAGTAAACCCCAGTTAGCTTCTCCTCTGACTTCTTCTTTCAAAGAACATTCTGGAAATCTCTCTTATGTATAATGTGTGAGTGTGACTCCAGTGTTCAGGGCCCCCTACAGGATGGTGCTCTCTCTACTTACTGGTCAAGATCTACCAGCTAACAGAAATAGGGTTAGGAAATCTCTTTTAATTTTCTGTTGCTATAAACACTTTTGACCAAGTGAGTATTTCATAAACTTCTGGTTACTTGTGGAATCCATTCTGTAAAGCCCATTAGGTTAATTGTCACTAATAAATTCTTTTATAATGTAAGTTTCTTGATACATTCTGCTTTTGGAGACATTGTGAAGGAAATGTGAAGGCAGGTAAGTAACATGTGAAAATTGATTGGTCCTGAAATTTGGATTTGTAGGAAATGTGCTATGTGTGTTTGCAACGAGCACAGCGAAGTTCCCAGTTGTACTCTAGTGAGGAGAGGAAGAGGAGAGAGATGCAAGATGAGCAACTCATACAGCAGTATCAAATGCTGAAAGATCAGGAGGCTATCTTCAAACACCAGGTAGTTGAATACCTCACTTAAACAGTGTTCAAGGTGGGACGGTAGAATGTGAGTATAAAACGCCATTGAAAATGTTCCACAATGTTTCTGTACTGTAACACACTTAATCATTTACTTACTGCTGGACTAAAATTTGATTGCATTCATGTTTTCACTAATAATAAGCAATACTTGGATGAATATCCATGTAGTTGAATGCTTGCACATATAGGTGATTTTTTTTCTCCATAAGGACTGAATTTTAAAGGCAGAATTGTTGGATTTATGTTGCTTAATTTTTGGTTTCTGAGAAAACATAAGGCTTTTACTCTTCAGAATCATGGCCTATCTCAAGTCCTCAAAGGCAGACTGACATTTTTCATTTTTTTATCTATATTTTTGTGGGCTCCATAAAACTCAACTGCTCTGGCCGGTGCTGCAGCTCAATAGGCTAATCCTTCACCTGTGGTGCTGGCACACTGGGTTCTAATCCTGGTAGGGGTGCCGGATTCTGTCCCGGTTGCTCCTCTTCCATTCCAGCTCTCTGCTATGGCCCGGGAGTGCAGTGGAGGATGGCCCAAGTGCTTGGGCCCTGCACCTGCAGGGGAGACCAGGAGAAACACCTGGATCCTGGCTACAGATCAGCGCACTGTGCCGGCTGCAGCAGCCATTGGGGGGTGAACCAACGGAAGGAAGACCTTTCTCTCTGTCTCTCTCTCTCATTCTGCCTGTCCAAAAAAAAAAAAAAGCAAAAAAAAAAAAAAAAAACCTCAACTGCTGTTCACTGCATATATGATGAAATCTTTCATTCCTTCTTAAGATCCCTGTAACAATAGATGCATAAAGCCAAAAACAGGAAATAACAAAATCTTCCCTAACTCACTTTTGTAAATATATGAAGACATTAGGAAGTACTAGTGTCCCCCACAGGCAAGTTTCTAACTTGGTTGGATTATTTAACATTAATAGCATCAACTTCCATTTAGTTTAATTTAAAAAATTTATTTGAAAGGTGGAGGAGAGGGAGAGAGAGAGAAAAGGAAAGAGAAAAAGGAAGAGAGGGCAAGGGTGGGGTGAGGGCTGGGGTGAAGGTGATCTCCTTTCTACTGATTTACTCTCCAAATGCTTGCAACAGTGGGGTTAGGCCAGGTGGAACCCTGGAGGTGAAAACCCAATGCAGGTGTCCCACACGAATGGCAAAGACCCAACTACTTGTGATATCACCTGCTACCTGTCAGGGAGGTATTAGCAGGAACCTGGAACTAGAAGCAGAACTGGAACTTGAGCCAGGCACTTAAACATGGCATGCAAGTGTCCCAAGTGCCATCTCAACTTCTGTGCCTAATGCCTGACCCATGGTTTTATTTTTAATTGGCATGTAATAACTGTATAATTTTATAGGGTATAATGTGATGTTTTAATACATACATCATTGTGTAATGATGAAATTGGTAATTAGCTTGGCTGGCGCCGCTGCTCAATAGGCTAATCCTCCACCTTGTGGCGCTGGCACACTGGGTTCTAGTCCTGGTCGGGGCGCCGGATTCTGTCCCGGTTGCCCCTCTTCCAGGCCAGCTCTCTGCTGTGGCCAGGGAGTGCAGTGGAGGATGGCCCAAGTGCTTGGGTCCTGCACCCCATGGGAGACCAGGAGAAGCACCTGGCTCCTGCCATCGGATGAGCGCGGTGCGCCGGCTGCAGCGTGCCGTCCGCGGCAGCCATTGGAGGGTGAACCAACGGCAAAGGAAGACCTTTCTCTCTGTCTCTCTCACTGTCTACTCTGCCTGTTAAAAAAAAAAAGAAATTTGTAATTAGCATATTCATCTTTTTTTGTGGTAAAACATTCAAAATCCTCTCTTCTAGCTATTTTGAAGTTTATATTATTACTGAGTATAGTCACCTGATGTTCAATAGAACTCCAGCACCTATTTCTTATTTTTAATTTTTAAAAAAGTTTTATTTATTTATTTGAGAGACAAAGTTACAGACAGAGAGAGGGAGAGACAGAAGGAGGGATATTCCATTTGCTGGTTCATTCCCCAGAATGCTGCCAACAGCCAGAGCTGGGCCAATCCAAAGCCAAAAGTCAGGAGTTTCTTCCAGGTCTCCTATGTGGGTGCTGGGGCCCAAGCACTTGGGCCATCCTCTGATGCTTTCCCAGGTGCGTTAGCAGGGAACTGGATCAGAAGTGGAGCAGCTTGGACTTGAACTGGCATCCATATGGGATGCTGGCACTGCAGGTGGACGCTTGACTTATTATGCCACAGCACCTGCCCCCTAACTGTAATTTTGTACCATTGACTAACATCTTCATCTCTCTACCCCTTTGCTCTCCAGCCTCTGGTATCTACTATTCAATTCTCTATTTCTGTGACATAGACTTCTTTAAATTCCACATATGAGAATTAAATTTGTAAAGGCTGTAATTCAATATGTGATTAAAAATTAAAATCTTTTTTTGTATGTATAATAGATGAAAAGTCTGGCCACTAGAGAACAGAATCAGAAAAATGCTGCCTATAATCTTGGAGTTGCTGAAGCTATTAGAAGACACAAGAATGAGAAACCTGAATTTTATGTAAGAGTCCTTTAAAGTTTGTTATTGCTGACACCTGCCTTGTCTATGGGTCTTTGGCTCCTCTACTGTGTTGCAGGTTGTACCCTTTTTAAAGTGGCAGAGTTCAAAAGTGGTTTCTACAAGTTGAAACTTTCTTCTAGGGCAGGTGCTGTCTGCTGTACAACTGCACACCACTCACTCATAACACAATAGGAATTCATCACTGCAGCTCTCATTAATTGTAATCATTCTCAATCAGGATCTGGGACAGGTGGTGGAGTTCCAGGATATAAAGAGAACCAGTAGCATCATAAACTTCTGGGATCTTTCTGGAAATGCAGAATTGAGGATCCCACCTCAGAATGGCAGAATAGGAATCTATAGCTAAATAAGATATCCAGGTGATTTAAATGTTTTTGAAAGTTTGAGAAGCTAAGCTACAGGTGGAGGTGGGCCCCCTGCTTCATGGCTTGATTTAATGTTTTTGGTCATTGTGTGCTTACTTTTATTTCTGCCTGAATCTTTCTTTTTTCATGCCCCTCATCTGGTAGAATGGACCTAAGTCTAATAAAATAGATTTTCTTTATTTATTGTCAAACATCTATTGAACTCTGGCCCAGCTATTGTATTCATGGTTAGGAATGCAATGGATAGACACTGAAAGAAACAATAATGTAGTGAAATAATGGCAGATACATTTTTGTGAAGTATATGAGAGCAGAGAGAAGAATCACTTAACCCAGCCCAGAGATCTGGGAAGACTTCCTGCATACAAGAGTTAGCTAAGAAAATGAATGAAGGAAGAGATTTCAGGCAGGGACAGCACAGCACAATCTATTTTTCTGTCTCCCAGTGTTAGTAAGAGCCATGATCAGCCACACCTCATATCAAGGAGCAATCTCAGATTCTTCTTTCTCTGTCCCTCACATCCAACCATCTGCAAGTCCAGTTTCTTTATTTCCAAAATACATACTGTCTATTTGTATCTCTTCATCTTCAGTGTTACCACCCTGGTCCAAGCTACATTGTAAGGCTCAACTTCTGTAACACCGCTCTCATTTACTCACTGCTTGCATTCCTGTGCTCCACAATCTATTCTCCACATGACAGCCAAAGTAATCTTTTAAAATCTTAACCAAAACATATTGCTATCCTGTTTAAAACCTCTAATATTCTCCCAATCAATTAAAATCAAATCTAAAATCCTCACCTTGACCTCCCTGCCTTCTTCTTTGGGCTCACCATCTTCTTTTTATCCTGCTCATTACACCTCAGCTAATAGAACAAGCCTATCTTGTGTCCATCTAGTGTCTTTTCACTTGCTGTTCCTTCTCTGTGGGACAAAGGTCCCTTGATATTTACAATGGAGGAGAATTCAGTGATCTCCATAGAAAAGCTTTCCCTAATAGCCAAGAAATTTAGGCCTGTTTTTACCCAGTCACTGCTATAGCAGGGAACTCATAGCACTTAATCATTACCTTAATGGTTCTGATGTACCATTTACTTGTTCACTGTCAGCTTTCTGCATCAGAATCTCAGCTAGGTGAGAGCAAAGATCTCTGTTTTTAGACACTGTTGGATAGCCACTGTGTAGAACGGCTGGATCCACTGCAGGTATTCAAGTCCTTCTTGTTGCCTGCTCTTTGTCCTTGCTTGTGCTTTTCAAATGCTCAGAATTTCATCTTCCTTCCGTGTGGATGTTTAAGTGATAGATTAGGACCTACTCCATGGCATCCTTGTCCATGTCTGTCTTATAAATAGGGCTGTGGTAGGCTCAGCTCAGCTTCAACCTTGAATGTGCTCATTATTTTGCGGGTTACTTCAACACTAGCTGGGGTTAATGTGTTTAGGGTCGAGCAAAAAAGAAATTAAGAAACACCTTGATTTAGTTTAGTTTCTGAATTATTACCAGTATTTTTTGGTATTCTAATGTCAATGAGTTGCTTTTCTTTCATCCTAGAAATCCTTCCTATTTGACAAACGACCACTCAGCCCTGAGCTTAATGCTGTTAGGCAAGAGGAATATTCCCAGAGTCTCCTGAAACAAATGGATAACAGACGGGAAAAGGAAATAAAGCAAAGACAAAACAGAGAGTTGATGGACCGCCTAGAACAAGTGCAACTCACAGAGGAGTGAGTCCAGCTAACTAAGATTTGAAAATTAGAGAATTTTCATGTGAAGTTATTTTCCTTATGGAACTGAATCAACTTTGGTAGTTTCACTAGCATCACGGTATCCAAATGAATAAACTAATCCAGTTAGTAGTCAGAGCCATAGCATAACGTTCCATTAGAAAACGACAGAGCCACCATTATTCTAATTATCATTGTGGCATGATTGCCAATCTTATAGATAGCTGTAATTACAAAGTAACATTTGGAATGGTTTTGCAATCACCAATACTGATAGATAGAAGAAGGGACTTGTCTTGAGCAGGCATCATTAGTAGCTATTAGATGTCTAGGTGACTTTCAGACAAAGCTGAGGTTTTATTATAAGTATAGGGGTGTTCTATGGAATCAAAAGACAGAAATGTACAGGGAATCCACAAAGGACTGGAACTGGGGACTAGACAGCCACATAAAGCAGCATTCCCTTTGCTTACACCCACAGCACTTAGTTGACATTGTCACCTCAGACTTGGACATGTCAGTCTCAACTCAAATGATCAGGAAAGAGAATCTGATTGGTCCTGATTGCATTATATGAGGCCTAGGATAGGGTTGAGACCATGGAGTTCCTAGATACCCAAGGGAGCCCACAGCTCTCCTACTGAGGTCTGGAGTGCAACTGTGGAGCCTACCCTACTGTGAGCAGAGACTCTTCAAACAGTTTCTGTGACCAGGAAGTCTACATAGCTCTCTATTTCTTTGGTTATGGTACCCCTGGTTCTGCATCCTTGAGTTCAATAAGCCGCACATCAAAGCAATTTGAAAGAATACATTTCATCTGTACTAAACATGTACAGACTTTTTTGGGTCATTATTCCCTAAGCAATAACAACTACTTACATACAATTTATATTGTATTAAGTATTAATAAGTAATTTAGAGATGGTTTAAATGTTTATAAGAGGATTAGTGTGGGTTACATGCAAACACAATACCATTTTATATAAGGGACTTGAGCATCCTCAGCTTTTGTTATTTCTGGGAGTACCAATTTCTACAGATACTGAGGGATGATGGTGTTTCTCTGAAATGTCAGTGTTTCACTGTACTCACTTTAGAGAACATATGGGTTCCCTGGAGGCTGTATATAATAAATCATAATTTCTAAAAGGATCACTGTTCTTATTAAGAATCTTAGAATGATTCAGTTTATAAAGCAAATTGTCTCTTCCTGCAAGATTGGCAGGGGTAGAGTGTTGCCTGCTGTTTTAGTAGTACATTTGTATGGTGTGATTTGTCACCTGCTGATCCCTGTTCTTTCTGTTCTGTGTTCAACACACTATTCAAGGGCCTATGTGTTTGTACTACTCTCTCTCAAAATGAAAGCTCCCAGAATGACACATCAATTTTTATTTACTAGGCTCTCATTCTCATGTTTTGATAACTGTAATCTGCATTACTAAAGACCCTAAATCTGTGTCCCCACTTTCTCCTGTTCTTAACTGCCAGACTTGCTGCGCAAAGAGCCAAATATTTAAAAGATAAGATGGAGGAAACCCAGTGTTACAAGAGGGCTTTGGATGCACAGGTAAAGGGACAGTTATTATTTTTTAAAAAAAAAACATTATGCAGTGCTTCATTAGCATCTAAAATATGTGTAAATGCTATAATGTTATGAATACCCCAGTGTTATGCCTCTGGTGGATTCTGAATCCTTTGCTCCTTCTTTCAAGGTATTGAATATTCTACTCCTTTACAGAATTCTGCTTAAAGTTTATTCCCCAGTGGAATCATAATCTGTATTATGTTTGTCTCTGTTTCAGATAAAGAACAAGCCCAGCCAGCTGCCTGTGTTTGAACCAGACTCCTCTGAGCCCATCTTTGGGAAGAATGAGCATGAATTGATGGCAGAAAAGCGAAAGCGAGAACAGAATTATATGAAACACCAGCTGGAGGCAGCTGCTAACAACAAGAGGAAAGCCATCCTACACCAGCTGGTGGATCAGAGGCGGGATTTGCAGATGCTTCAGAGGACACAGAGAGAGTAAGGAGACCTTGGCTTTTCTCCCTCCTCCTCTTCCTCTTCCTGCTACGCCACAGTGCTGGCCCTTATATTTAACTTTTTTTTAAGATTTTATTTGCTTATTTGAAAGTCAGAGTTACACAGAGAGAGGAGAGGCAGAGAGAGAGAAGAGAGAAAGAGAGAGAGAGAGAGAGAGAAAGAAATCCTCTATACGTTGGTTTACTCCCCAATTGGCCACACCAGCCAGAGCTGTGCTGATCTGAAGCCAGGAGCCAGGAGCTTCTTCCGGGTCTCCCATGTGAGTGCAGGGGCCCAAGGACCCAGGCCATCCTCCACTGCATTCCTAGGCCATAGCAGAGAGCTGGACTGGAAGTAGAGCAGCTGGGTCTTGAACCAGTGCTATTTTGGGATGCCGGTGCTTTAGGCCAGGGCATTAACCCGCTGTACCACAGCGCTGGCCCCGATATATTTAACCTTTTAAAACAAGTGCCAAAGTGCTTTCCAAAATTGTTGTACTAGTTTACATTTTAGCCAGTAGTGTATAAGAGTTCTAGTCCTCCTCATCCTTGCCAGCATTTGGTATATCAGTCTTTTGTTTAGCTGTTCTAATAGGTATGTAGAGACATCTCCTGCTTTAATTTGCATCTCTCTAGTGATTAATGATGTTGAAGTCATTTCATGCTCCTATTTGCCATCTACATGTCTTCCTAAGTTAAGTGTCTGAAGTGTCTATTTAAATCTTTCAAAAATTAAGTTGTTTTATTGCTGAGTTTTGAAATTTCTTTAAATATTTGGTACAAGCCCTTTACCAAGTGTGTATGTGTGTGTGTGTGTGTGTGTGTGTTTAATTATATATACTGCATTTATTTTTACTGTAAATTTACTTAAATGACTTCAGACCCAGCATGTCCTTAGGTTTCACCCACTCATTAAACTGCTCTGCTGTGAGATAGCCAAGTTCAACAGCAGTTTCCTTCAAGGTTGATCTGTTTTTGTGTGCTGTCTTAACAATCTTTGCTGCCTTGTCAAATCCTATATGTGGATTGAGAGCTGTCACCAATGTTCAAGACTCATTAATTAGATTGTTGTTCCTTGTGTGTTAGCCTGGATCCCCAGGACAAAATTTTCTTTGAAGAAACTGGAGCATCCCCCAGCAGTCTGGCTGAGTGTAACACATTTTTAATCATCATTGGCTTGAAACCATTCAACTCAAAATGTCCATTGCTGCCTCCAACTGTTACAGTTGATTTCCCATGACCTGGGCTGCAACCATGGTCATTGCTTCACACTGAGTAGGGTTCACCTTGCCTGGCTTGATACTGCTTCCCAGTTCATTTTCAGGCAAGATCAATTCTCCCAGGCCTGAGCGAGGGCCAGAACCCAGAAAACGAATATCATTTGCTATCTTCATCAGACTGCAAGCAGCAGTGTTCATGGCTCTACTGAGCTCAACCAGAGCATATGAGCAGCCAGGGCTTCCAATTTATTTGGAGCAGTGACAAAAGGCAAGCCTGTGAGGGTAGCCACCTTTGTAGCAACCCTTTCTGCAAAGCCACTTCTAGTATGTAAGCCAGTACCATCAGCAGTGCCTCCAGCTGCGAGCTCATAGATTCTTGGCATGGCGGCTCTTATTCTCATCACTGCATGTTTCACTTGTTGAACATAACCACTGAATTCCTGGCCAAGAGTTAGTGGAACAGCATCCTGAGTTTGAATTCACCCGATTTTGATGATCTGAGCAAACTCTCTGGTTTTTGCTTCCAGAGCATCATGCAACTTCTGACATCCTGGTAAGAGGACTTCATGAACTTCTATTGCAGCAGCAATGTGCATTGCTGTGGGGAAAGTATCATTTGAACTCTGGCTTTTATTAACATGATCATTGGTAGCACAGGTTTCTTACTGCCAAGTTCACCTCCCAAGACCTCAATCGCTCTATTGCTAATGACTTCAGTTACATTCATATTTGTCTGGGTTCCTGATCCAGTCTGCCATATCAGGAGAGGAAAATGATCACTTAATTTACCTTCAGCTACTTCATCTGCTGCCTTCATTATTGCATTGGCGATCTTTGGATCAAGACCATAATCCTGGTTTACTTCAGCAGCTGCTCGCTTCAAGATACCAAAGCTTTAATAACTGGAACTAGCATGCATTCTGTCATACCTCCAGTCTTGAAGCTCATTGTAGATCTCACAGTCTGGGCGCTGTAATACTTATCATTTGGGACCTTGAGCTCCCCAAAGGTGTCATATTCTGTCCTGAAGGAATTTTGGCTTGCCATTCGAGCGGCGTTCAGAAGCCAGACTAGGAGGACAGTAGCCCCACTTAAGCTTGTAGCTGAGGCAGAGGCTGGAGCTGGCTCTAGGCGGCCATACCGAGTGAGTTTCCGCAGTGCTCAGTACGTGGTGCAAGTGAGAGCATGGGTAGATGTCAAGTATATTTTTGAAACTCTAAACATTCCTGAGGGGAAGATGTTTTCTCCACTTTTAAAAAAAAATGTGTATTTATTTGAAAGGCAGTGTTATAGAGAGGCAGAGGCAGAGGAAGAGAGAGAGAGAGAGAGGTCTTCTCTCCGCTGGTTCACTCCCCAACTGCCAAAGCTACACTGGTCTGAAGCTAGGAGCCAGGAGCTTCTTCTGGGTCTCCCACGTGGGCATGGGGCCCAAGGACTTGGGCCATCTTCCACTGCTTTTCCAAGCCATAGCAGAGAGCTGGATTGGAAATAGAGAAGCCTGGACTTGAACAAGGGCCCATAAGGGATGCCAGCACTGCAGGCGGCAGCTTTATCCGCTATGCCACAAGTGTGCCACCCCCCGCCCCAGTTTTTTTTTTTTTTAAATAAACTTATTCCCTTGGGACAGCGTTTAGCTTCTGTTTTACAGTAGCGTTCACCTGTCACTCATTCCAAGGCTTTCTGTGTCTGCCGCCTCAGTGAGACAGATCTGGGAGCCTTTCATTTTTGTTGAGATTGTTGCAGCTGTCTCCTCGGATTCTCCTCATTAACTTCTCTAGCTCACCTCCTACACTTGGAGTTAGGAGGGTTGCACTTTATCTTTTCCAAGTTGTATGAGTTAGAGTAGGTCATAGATAGACTGCCCCAGTCTTCTTTGCTTTATAGTAAGAATAAGGATCATTTCAGTGCTCTACCTATCCTTACTGCAAGAATTAGATGAGATTGTAAGTCTGTGAGAGACTTTTGGAAGTTTTAATTCTCTGAAAAGATGCCAACTTTAACCTTTTTGTCTCTCTTGTTGGAGTTTTGGTTCTAGATCCCCTTTTCTGTATAGGTGGGATTCTTGGTTTCAATTTCTGTATCTTTTCCTAGTTATTCCACATTCACTTCTGTGTATCTTTTCCAGCTCCAAGGCCCTTCTCTTTAGTTTATCTCAAGATGTGATTTTAGATCCTCCGGTGGTGCATGAAGGTCATTTTGTTTCACAGAGGATAATTACTCAGAGTGATCCAAACATTTCTGCTAAGCTATGTATACTTCTGTCACTCTTTTTTTTTCTTTAAAATTCTCAATTCATGCTCCTGCAATAAAACAGACTTTAAAGAAAGACTTTAAAGAAAGTTAATAATCTCCCTTTCCAAGTAGCCAACATTAAGGTTAATATGTAGCATTTTATGTTTTTTCATTTACTTTAACAAGTACATTCAAACAATATACTTATATATAGTTACTTCCATTTCTGTAAATGAAAGTGCAGTCTATGAGCTCTTATACATTACTCTGCAACCTAACCTAATAATGTGCCATTAATTATATTCAGGTCAGCATGTATATACCAAGTTAATTCTTCTTTAAAAGCAGCATAATATCTATAATATGAATGTACTATAATTTAATTTTGTAGCATTGATTAACATTCACTTTGTTACCAGATATTTTGTATCAAACATAATTTTTTAAAAGATGTATTTATTTATTTGAAAGGCAGAGTTATAGAGAGAGGAAGAGAGTCGAATCTTCCATCTGCTGGGGCCCTCCGCAAATGGCCTCAATCGCCAGGCTGAAACTAGGAGCCTAGAGCTCTTCTGGGTCTCCCACATGGATGGCAGTGGCCCAGGTACTCGGGCCATCTGCTGCTTTTCTCCAGGCACATTAGCAGGGAGCCAGTTCGGAAGTAGAAGAGCCAGGACTCTAACTGACCTTCATAGGGGATACAGATATTGCAGGTGGTGGCTTAACCCACTGTGCCACAACCCTGGCCCCCTAAATATTCTTAATATATACCTTTATATTGGTTCTTCTGTTTTTATCAGATAGATTCCTAGAAGTGGGGTAGCTGAGTCAAGTGTAAAACACATTTAAAATTTTACAAGAGACTGACAGTTTAATTTCTAAAAAATGTAATAATTTGCACACCAGCAGTGTTGTGAGATTACTAGTTGCCCCCTTGCCTCATTTTCTTACTTTGTAGGCATTGAAATGAAAATGATTGCTTATCTATCCTTTAAGTAATAATGGTGGCCACAGAGCGTTTGCAAAGATCATTAGGAAAACCACAATGATTATACTGCATGCCCATTAAGGTGGCTCCTATTAAAAAACAAAAGAGAAAATAGTGAGTGTTGGTAAGGATATAGAGAAGTAGCAAATGTTATATGTTGTTGGTGGGAATGTAAAAAAAAATTACAATTAGAATTACCACATGAATTAGTACTTCTCCTTCTATGTATGTATCCAAAATAACTAAAAGCAAGAGCTGAAGAGACGTTTGCTATTGATAGCAGCACTTTTTACAAGCAACTCAAGTGTCTGTTGACAGGTGAATGGCTGAAAAAACATGGTTTGTACATGCAATGGAATTATTATTCAGCCTTAAAAATGGAAGAAAATCCAGGCACATCCTACTACACGAATGAACCTTGAGAACATTTTATACTAAGTGAAATTAGCCAGTCATGAGAGGCAAATGCTGTAGGATTCCACTTACATGAAGTACCTTGAGTAAAGTTCATGGAAACAGAAAGAAAATGGTGATTGTCAGGGGCTGTAGTAGGGAGGGATGGGGAGTTATGTCCTGGGGATTGTGTCAGTTTTGCAATGTGAGTTTGAGGGATTACACAGAATGTGTATGTACAGGCCATGAAATAACTGCATTTAGCAATGGTTAAGCTGGTTATGGAATTTTCACAAGACCTGAAAAGTAACTATGAAAAAAAAAAGCTTATAAAAATATCATCCATCACTATGTGATAGGCATTGACACTTATATGCTAGGCATTGCCACTTTCTGTGGATCATTTAATCTTCTTAATAACCACACAACAGCTGTTGAAGCAGTGCTTGTTAGATGAAAGTTGGCTATGCTGTTTTTTAAATAATTTATTTTGTTTAAGGAATATACCTTCATGATTTAATATATACAAATTGGGAACATGATGCTTCTTCTCCCCTCCCTCCCTCCCACGCATACTCCTGCCCTTTTTCTCCTCCCTCTTCCCTTCCCAGAGATCAATACTCATAAGACTAGCCCTACACCAACAGCCCTAGCCTTGACTGTAGGGGACCAACGTTTTCCTTGTTTGTACACCGTTCTAGAAGAAAGTGAACCAGCCCAGAGGATCCTACAGATTTGTATTGGAGAATCCTGACACCTAGTGGCTGTCTCTGTCTGTACCACAAAACCCTTCTAAGTGGGTTAAATCAATCATCTCTAGGGAAGCTCCTAGACTTTAATGAGAACTGATGGTACAAGTTTCACTTTGGCAAGAAATTGACACATACAGGCAATGAGAACGAGGATTAAGGTGATTTAAAATTAGTGACCATGTATTTGATGGAAAAACAGCACCTGGAACACTGAGACATGGAGCTTAGAGATACTTGCTGTCACTTTACAACACGACTCCCATTTTTCCTTGCCTTCTTCACAATGCTTGGTATTTTTCCTATTTCCTTTTATCTTGCTCAATTTGTTCCTTTCCCCCTTTCTCCATTTGTATGCCTGTCTGCTTTGTCTTACTAAGTTTCTATAGCAACCAGTAGGCAGACAGCTGAGAGGCAGGATTAAAACGAAACAAACAGCATTGGAAATGTGCTGGGGATGATTCTTCACATGAGTTAAGTAGCCACAAAGGAAATTAATGACTTTAAAGGCTGAGTTGTTAATTGGAAAAAGGTTCAGTCATGCTAATTTAAATCAGGCCTGAAGATGAAAGGTTCTAGACCCACAAATTATCTGAGAGCCAGGAGTTTCACTGTGATTTTACAGTGTTTGTGACTTTCAGAATATTTCAAAGGGTAGTGAACGACCAGAAGATTTTCTGTTTAATTTAACATAAAAGGAGCGGGACTCTCAAAGTCAGTGCATGGCCTTCCATATATTTTGAATGGAGTAAGACTGTTCTTTTCTCTCCAGGCATTTGGCAGACAGAACTGCTGAGCTGGAGCAAGTGAGCAGAATTAACCAGCGCTTGCAGGAGGACTGGGAACACAGTACCGAGATGAAGAAGCAGCGGGACCTGGAGGAGAAGGCTTTTGAGCGGTAAACCCTGATTGGAACCAGAAGTTCTTTGATTACAGAGAACGTCCCCTCTGTTCCTTGTTTGCTGTCCTTTAATCCTGGGATGGCGCTTAGATTTCAAATACCAACCCAGTTGATTAAAAGTGGCCTCCTGGACAACTCAGTGGAGAAAGCAAGTCTGTGTTCCCCGAGAAATACTACTGTGATTGATTAACAGTGTTTGTGATGGTACTGGAGAAGGTTGTGTTGTATGGTGGATGTTTACCAACCCTGCCCTAATATTTGCCCCTGTTTAGGGTGGTTTTTATTTTATTTTATTTTAATCTTGCTCAGTCACTTTTGTTCCTTTCCCCATTTCTCACCTTGTAGAGGGTGGGAATTCTCTTTGAAGATAATTAGATGGGAGCAGAGAGAGTGAGTTTCTGATCTGAACACTTCCAGAGCTTGTGGAATGATTGCTTAAGAGTCAAGGGATTGTAGATAAGACTGACAATTTAAAAAGTGAGATGTCTATTATGGAAGAACCAAGAGCATCTATCTGAAATTTATTAAATCTCTGTCCCTTTGTATTTGCAATATAAGAGTGAGGAAATCTGGGTTCTAGTCCTGGCTTTGATAATTAGCGTAACTTTGGAGAGAAAGCTAATCTTTTTTTTTAAATAAGATATATTTATTTGCTTATTTGATAGGCAGAGTGATACAAAGAGAGGGAGAGATAAATAGGTAGAGACAGATCTTCCATCTGCTGGTCTACTTCCTAAATGGCTGTAGCAGCAGGGGCTGGGCCAGGCTGAAGCCAGGATCCTGGAACTTCATCCAGGTCTCACATGTGGGAGCAGGGACCCAAGTACTTGGGACACCATCCACTGCTTTATCAGGTGCATTAGTAGGAACTGGACTGGAAGTGGAGCAGCCAGGACTCCAGTTGGTATTCTTATATGAGATATGGTGTCCCAGGCATTAGCTTAACCTGCTGTGCTACAACACTGGCCCCTTTTTATCTCTTTTGTTAAATGGGAAAGCAAACACTTGCCTTAGCAAAGTGACACAGGAGTTTTAGGAATCAAATAAAGATATGGGAAAGTATTATACTTTGAAAAAAATTAAATATGTTCCATTTATTAGGTATGATTTAACAAACCCTAAAAAATTTAATTAAACAGTCTATATATGCAAATTATTAAAATCTAAGTATACAAAAATAATAGTTTAAATTACCATTTCTTTTGCAGCATAATTTTTGTTATAATGGATCTTGGTCTGTAATCCTTTTCCTTGTAGTGTTTCTTGTATATCTTTCTCATTTGTCTTTCTTTTTAAAAATATATGTATGTTTATTCATAATTGACACACATAATTGTACAGTGTGGTATTTCAATGCATGTATACAACACGTTATGATCAGATTAATTAGCATAAAAATCACCTCAGATTAATTAGCATATCCATCACCTCAAAAATATGTCTCTTGTGGTGGGAACATGCAGAATCCTATTAGCTATTTTGAGACACTAAATTAACTGTTCTGAATCAGTGATCTCATTGTGCTGCAGATCATCACATTATTCCTCCCTCCCAACTGTACCCTTGTATCCATTGACCATGTTCCTCCCACTGTTCCCTCCTCCCCTTTCTAGCATCTGGTAACCACTATTCTACTATGAGATCAACTTTCTAAGCTATCACATGGAAGTGGGAACATATGGTAGTTTTCTTTCTCTGCTGACTTGCTTCAGTTGACATAGTGTCCTCCAGGCTCATCTGTGTTGCTGCAAATGACAGGACTGCATTCTTTTTATGGCTGAGTAGTATTCCACTGTGTATAAGTAACCACATGTTCTTTATCCATTCATCTACAAATGGAGCACCTAGATTGACTCCATACCCTGACTGTTGTGGACAGTGCTACAAAAAACATGGGAGTATAGGCATGTCTTCAACATCCTGGCTTCCTTTCTTTTGCATATGTACCCACAGTGGGATTGCTGGATTATGTGGTAGTTTTATTTCTAGATTTTTGAGGAAACTCCATACTGCTTTCCACAAGGGCTGCACTGATTTGCATTCCCATCAATGGTGTATGAGAGTTCCCCTTTCTCCAAATTCTCACCAGTATTTGCTGTCTTTTTGTTAATAGCCATTCTAGCTGGGGTGTGCTAGCATTTCATTGTGGTTTTGATTTCCCATTCCCTGATGATTTTATATACTTGTTGACCGTTTGTGTATCTTCTTTTGAGACGTGTCTACTCAGATCATTTGCCCATTTTAAAAATTGGATTATGAGGTGGGACTTGTTCGGTTGAGTTCTTTCATCATCAGCTGAACAGCTTGCAAATGCTTTCACCCATTTTATTTCTGTGAAGAATGTCATTGGTGTTGTGACATGATTGCACTGAATCTGTAGATTAATTTGAGTATTATGGACATTTAAAAATATTAGTTCTGGCTGGCGCCGTGGCTCAACAGGCTAATCCTCCGCCTTACGGCGCCGGCACACCGGGTTCTAGTCCCGGTCAGGGCGCCGGACTCTGTCCCGGATGCCCCCTTCCAGGCCAGCCCTCTGCTGTGGCCCGGGAGTGCAGTGGAGGATGGCCCAAGTGCTTGGGCCCTGCACCCCATGGGAGACCAGGAAAAGCACCTGGCACCTGGCTCCTGCCGTTGGATGAGCGCAACGTGCCGTCCGCGGCGGCCATTGGAGGGTGAACCAACGGCAAAGGAAGACCTTTCTCTCTGTCTCTCTCTCACTGTCCACTCTGCCTGTCAAAAAAAAAAAAAATTAGTTCTTCAAATACATGACCATGGGATAACTTTCTACTTTTTAGTCATCTCTTCAATCTCTTACACCTCCTTGTTTCAATTTATTCTGTGGTATTTTCCAGTTGTTATTGTAAATGGGACCTTTTTTTTTTTTTTTTTTGACAAGCAGAGTGGACAGTGAGAGAGAGAGAGACAGAGATAAAGGTCTTCCTTTTCCTTTGATTCATCCCCCAGTGGCCACTGTGGCCGGTGCCCTGTGGCCGGCACACTGTGCTGATCCGAAGCCAGGAGCCAGGTACCTCTCCTGGTCTCCCATGTGGGTGCAGGGCCCAAGCGCTTGGGCCATCCTCCACTGCACTCCCTGGCCACAGCAGAGAGCTGGACTGGAAGAGGGGCAACAGACAGAATCCAACCCCCCTACTGAGACTAGAACCCGGTGTGCCGGCACCGCAGGCGGAGGATTAGCCTAGTGAGCTGCGGTGCCAGCCGGGACTGTTTTCTTGGTTTGTTTTCCATCTGATTTGTTACTAGGGTATTGAAATCCTCCTGATTTTTGCAAGCTGACCTTGGATTCTACATTTTTGCTGAATTCATTTATCAGTTCTCTTATAATTTGGAATAGTTTGAGAAGAATTGGAGTTAGTTCTCTTTAAAATGTCTGGCAGAATTCAGCAGTGAAGCTCTCCAGTCCTGGGCATTTCCTTTTGGGAGGGTTTTTGTTACTGATTCGAGTTTTGTCTTGGTTATTGGTCTGTTTAGGTTTTCTGTCTTTGTGGTTCAATTTAGGTAGGTTGTGTGTGTCTAGGAATGCATCTATTTCTTCTAAGTTTCCCAGTTTGTTGGCATACAGCTCTTTGCAGTAATTTCTGATGATTCTTTTTATTTCTGTGGTGTCACTAAATTTCCTTTTTCATTGTTAGTTTTTTTTATTTTGAGTCTTCTCCCTCTTTTTTTTGGTTAGTCTGACCAATGGTTTGTCAACTTTGTTTATTTTTTTTGCAAAAAAATAGCTTCCGTTTTGCTGATCTTTTGTATTTTTTGTTTCAGTTTTGTTTACTTTTTCTCTAATTTTAATTATTTTTTACTCCAACTAGTTTTGAGTTTGGTTTGCTGTTGTTTTTCTAGGTTCTTGAGATGCATTGATAGCTCATTTATATGGTACCTTTCCAATTTCTTGATGTAGGTAACAACTGCTATAAGCTTTCTTCATAACACTGCTTTTGCTATATCTCATAAGTTTTGATATTTGTATTGTCATCTTCATTCATTTCCAGAAATTTTTTGGTTTCTCTTTGATTTCTTCATTGATCCACTGTTCATTTAGGAGCATGTTTTTCAGTCTCCATGTGTTTGCATATGTTCTAGAGATTGTAGAAAATAGGTTTCAGAGAAGTGGGGTCACTGGGCCGGAAGAAGAGGAGGTGGGGATTTCAAGCCATTTGTCCAATGTTGTAGGAAGGCAAGTAAAAGGCAGTGAGAGTAATACCAGGGAGATTTGTTGTCTTTAGTAGGAATGCTTAGCCAACATGGTGATAACAGGTAGGAGAGACACAGGAAATAATCTTGAAGAGCAGGCTAGCAAATCTGCTCTAGGAACTTGCAGAGAAGACCTGTCACCCGGTGTCCCAGGCCAGGTTGTCATCAGGGATTCAAGCAGGCAGCTGACAGGAAGAAAGAACTGGTGGGTGAAAAAAGAAAACAAAGCAAAAGCAAAACTAGGCTTCACATGTATGCGGTTAGCATGCCTGTCCCGTTACCTAGGTAAGGCAGAGAGGTCCCTGTCCCGTTACCTAGGTAAGGCAGAGAGGTCCTCCCATGCTCACTTCCAAGGTTGCATTTTTTCTTTTTAAGGTTGCCCACGATGCCTTTTTTTTTTTGGACAGAATTTTGCTTATGTAGAACTGTTGATGGGGTAGGGGAGCACATCAGGGATTGTTCTTGCACAACAACAAAAACAAAAATGACCTAAGTGGCAAATCTGTCATGGCTGACCCTTCATCTCTGCTCTAAGCCCCTTTTGTCCTCCTCCTCTTTGTCTCCACTTTCTCTCCCAAGGCTCTGGTCTCTTGGGATTGTCCATTGCCAGTCTACTCTTAACTCTGTACTAATGGTAACCAGCAGCTTCCTGTTCTGATCTCCTTCTCAAACACTGCCGAGCTGCACCCACGTGCCAAAGCAGCAAGCACAGGCTTTGAAGCTACTGTTCACTGGCTATATGACCTGGGGCAAGTCCTGTGCTCTCGGTGGGTTCGGATGGGTGTGTCTGGGGAGGAGCATAAGGCCAGGCTGTTGTGAAGGTCCCAAGCATAGGCCTCTGTGTGGTAGAGGAGAGGAGATGGTGGAGGTTTGGATGCAGGGGTGCCACGAAGCGGTGAGTTTCAGGTAGCAGAGCGGAGGTGAGACTGCTGGTGGGTTGTAAGATCCTTGAAAGCAGGACCTGGGTGTTGGCTTTTGTTTCTGTCCCGCCGCCTGCTTCTGGGCTAGGCCTCCTGCTGATGATTGCTTTTGCTCTCCTTTCCTCAGGGCTTCTGACAAGCTATTCCTCCTGGACCAGTGCCAGAAGTACCGGCGCTGCAAGCAGTGCCAGAGGCGCACCTCCAATGTGGGCGAGAGCAACCTGTGGCCCCTGAACAAGTTCCTGCATGGTTCCCGCTTGCTTGTGTAAAACTCGATTTGGACCTGTGTTTCCTGGGGAAAGTTTTTATCTTTTACATGTATGGTGTGATTGTGAAACTGCATATTTGTACCTCAGAGAAAAAATATTATTTGGGTTTGCTGCTTTCAATAGCTTGCTTTTTAAGCCCTTACAAAATTCACGTTGGCCAGTTTTCCCCTCTTGCGTTCCTCCCACTCCCACTTTTCTCCCATCTTGTCTCTGGTAGTGGCGAAGGTATCTGAATGGTCCTGAGGACCACAATCCACTGAGACTGCAAACGGAACCCAGCTTTATTCTGGCTGCTGAGGTGCTGCAGCCCCAGCCCTGCCACTCTGTGTCTCGTATAGGAAATACCAGCTGTTTTCCTCCATATAGATAATGTCATAATAAATATATTCTAAAGGCCTGGCTGTGAATGACAATTCATGATGGTAAATTTTACCCCCTCCCCCAACCCTAGAGTTTTCCAGGGAGCTTTATGTGCGGACGTCACAGAAGTCGTTCAGGCCATTTACCCCAGAGGGTTGTAGCCAGACTTGTAACCATTGACACACATGGGCTCTGTCGGGGTCCCAGGGGATTATCTTTTCCCTTAATGCCTCGTGGTCAACCATTCCACTGCCCAGCCATTTCTACACCCTGATTGTGTGTTTACTGTGGGGACATGTGTACTGTGGCTGGGGTCTGGCTGGCTTGGCGGGTGCCATCTCTCTTATTGCTTCACTTGAATCTGTTGTTGAGCTGTCTATTCCATGGAAGAGAACTTACCTGCCTGACAAAAGATAGATTCCCATTTACGCTGTGGGTGTTCTCAACCAAAAGCTTTCTTCATTTATCTTCATTCACTTACATCTCTTACCCCTACCTGTTCTAACACCTCAGGTAAAATAGAGTGGAGTCTAGATTTCTGAAATACCAAAGATAGAAGGGAAGTTCCTGAGACTATTTGCTTTCTGCCAGTCCACATCTTTCCCTTAGAAAATGAGAAAGAGAGCACAAAGTTACTAAAAAATGTTCATGGGGTTTTGGAATTAAAAGATAAGTTCATTTTGGTGCAAAAAATATTTTGAAATCTGTGCATACAAAAAGTTGGTGAAAAATTCATGTTATGAAAAAACTATGCATGGCTATAAAAAAATTGAACCTGTTCTGTTAAGCAGGCCATTGCTAATGTTTTTCTAAGCAAACGAGAATACCTGTTATTGGCTGGAGTTATTTGAAACCTCTTCCTGAATCTTCCTACATTGCTGCTTCCTGCCATTTCCTCCAAAGATCACTTCCTAATGTCTGATCATCGTCAACCAATATTTAAAGCAATCGCCTCTGCCAGGACCACCTGACTCGCCTGAATCCCTACCTGCTGTATTCTTGAGGCATGTTTCAGTCTCTACTGAATATGAAATTTCTGTAATACTGCTGTAAAAACATTTATTAAAATACAGACTGCTTTGTTAAAGAAAAAAAAAGACTTTTGGCAATTTTGATGTGTTCAGATGAAGAGAATTTTAAGAAACTAACCTTGTAATTTGCTACATCAATAGCAGTACCAACTCTGTGTGCCAAGCACTAAACTAACTTGCTGACTTGAAATTTAAGACATCATCAGTACTTTCCTGCCTTCAGAGTACTTACTGTCTCGTGCAGAGGTGAGGCGTGACTGGGAAATCCAGTCTGGACCAGGTAGAAATCTTATAGCACTGCACATTGGTTTTTATGGAAGAGCAGCTGTAGCAGTTTAGCCTGCCATGGAGAGGAAGAGCTTTTGGAGATGAAGCCTAAGCTGAATTTTAAAGCTAAAGAGGAAATATTTGGGTGAAGAGAGACAGGGGGTGATAGAGACAGAGGTCTATTAAAATGAAAACAGGATGTCTATTAAAGCGAAGATGGAGGCCTGGTTACATCTGTTCAATAGGTGAGACCTAATGTGCCTTCTAATCATTCAACCGTTTTAAGAACAAAACTTTATTGTTGTCCTTCATTGAAACAGCATATTTCATGGGGCCGGCACTGCGGCTCACTAGGTTAATCCTCTGCCTGCCAAAATCAAGGGGGGACCTCGCCGAGTCCAACACGCTATCTCTCAGTCATGTTGACATGCCAGATGTTGAGGTTGAATTCGTTCTGAGAGGAGGAGTGCGGTGGGGGCAAGAGGCGCCGAGTCACCACACAAACCCCAGGAGTTGGGTGAAAGCAGCCTGCAGACTTGTTTATTTCAGTTGGTACAGCAACTTATATAGCCAAGGCAGCCAATCTGGTAAAGGGACGGTCCATGCCCTAACCAATCACAGCCTGTTGCCAGGCAGTTTCCGTTGTCATGTGGTTTCTGAAGCCATCCAATCACAGCCTGTTGTCAGTCAGGCTCCATTGTCATGTGGTTTCCAAAGGAGGATGAGGAAGGGTGGGAGGATGGATGGAAGGAAAGGTAGGGTGGGAAGTAGCACTATGTTCCTAAGTCTGTATATATGAAATACAAATTTGTTTACATTAAATAAAAACAAAGAAAAAAGCTTATTATGATTTTCTTATGTTAGATTTTGATGCCAAGGTAATGCTTGCCTCATAAATGAACTACAAAGTGTTTCCTCTCCTATTTTCTGGAAGGGATTGTATAGAACTGAACTTGTGTAGAATTCCTTCCTTAAATTTTGCGTAAAATTCACTAACAAAATCACCCAGGTCCTGAGTGTTTCTTTGTTTTGAGGTTTTAAACTGTGAATTAAATTTTAATAGGATGTGTCAAGGAATTGGTCAGTTTTAGCTTTTGTTGAACTCTGTGTGCATGGAATTGCTAGCATTATTCCCTTCTATAATTATAATAATTATAATTATATTACATATAATTATAATAATAATAATTAATATATTAATATAATAATAATTATAATAATCTGTAGGGTCTTCAGTGAAATTCCTCTTTGATTCCTGATATTAATTTGTGTATTCTTCCTCTTTTTACTTGGTCTTTTTGGCTAGAAGTTTTTAAACTTTATTGGTCTTTTCAAAAAATCAGCTTTTGCTTCCACTAATTTTTCTTTTATCTATCTATCTATCTATCTATCTACCTACCTACCTAGCTATTTATCTGCTTATCCACTTATCCCAAATGTGATTGATTCCTGCTCATTATTATTTCCATTTTTTTCTTGATTTGGATTTTTAAATGTCTTTTTAAAAAGATTTTATTTATTTTATTTGAGAAATAGAGTTACAGACAATGAGAGGGAGAGATGGAGAGAAAGGTCTTTCGTCCGCTGGTTCACTCCACAATTGGCCAGTGGCTGGAGCTGCGCTGATCCAAAGCCAGGAGCCAGGTGCTTCTTCCCAGTCCACAGCAGAGAGCTGGACTGGAAGAGGGGCACCCATATAGGATGCCAGCAATGCAGGCGGAGGATTAACCTACTGTGCCATGGAGCTGGCCCCCTGATTTGGATTTAATTTGCTCTTTTACTAGTTTCTCAAGATAAAGGCTCATATCATTGATTTTTTAAAAATTTGAGAGGTAGAGTTATAGACAGTGACAGAGACAGAGAGAAAGGTCTTCCTTCCGTTGGTTCACTCCCCAAATGACTGTGCCGATCCGAAGCCAGGAGACAGGTGCTTCTTCCTGGTCTCCCACGTGGGTGCAGGGGCCCAAGTACTTGGACCATCCTCCACTGCCCTCCCAGGCCACAGCAGAGAGCTGGACTGGAAAAGGAGCAATCGGGATTAGAACTGGGCGCCCATATGAGATGCCGGCGCTGCAGGTGGAGGATTAACCAAGTGAACCATGGCACCGGCCTCGATATCATTGATTTGAGGTCTCTCTTCACTTCTAATATTAGCACTCAATGCCATAACTTTCCTTCCCTGTAGGCACTGCTTTAGCTGCATCCCATACATTTTGATATGTTTCATTTTTATTTTCTTTCAGTTAAGAATTTTTTTATGTTTTTGACTTGCTCTTTGATTCATGGCTTATTTAGGAGAATATTGATAATACCAATAGATATAGGTCAGCCATTGTATCTTTTCTGTTTGTCCCTTCTGTATTTTCTTCCTTTGATACCTCTTTGCTGTTTTCTTTTGGATCATTTGAACATATTTAAGTATTCTATTTTAATTTACCTCTTGAGTTCTTTTTAGCTATAAACCTTATATTTTGTTTGTTTTGTTTTGGTAGCCTTATGGGTGAATCCTAACTTTTCACAGTCTGGAGTTAATATTTTACTATTTCAATTAAGATGGATAAAGTTAACAACAATAAAGCTCCTTTACCCTTCCTCATTCTTTCAATAAATATGTCATATCTATAAGACATATCTATAAACCATTCTAGAATGGTTTTAGATTCATAGAAAAGTAGCAGTAATGTTAGAAATTTCCTCATACATGCCATACCTGCTTTCCACTATTGTCAAAATCGTATATTACTATGATATATTTGTTACAACTAAGGAATCAACATTTTTTATGTTAACAAAATTTCATACTTTTATTAAGACTTAATCAATTTTTCTCTGATACCCTTTTTATATTCTAAGAACTCATCCAGGATAACATATTATATTTAGTTGTCATGTCTCTTTAGCCTCCCCTGATCTGTGTTCTTTGTCCTTCTGTCATATTCCCATCATTCTTTTTTTTTTAAACATTTATTTTTATTTATTTGAAAGAGTTACAGGGAGAGGTAGAGACAGAGACAAAGAGAGGTCTTTCATCTGCTGGTTCACTCTCCAGATGGCCACAATGGCTGGAGCTGAGCCAATCCAAAGCCAGGAGCCAGGAGCTTCTTCCAGGTCTCCCACAAGAGTGCAGGGGCCCAGGGAGTTGGGCCATCTTCTACTGCTTTCTCAGGCCATAGCAGAGAGCTGGATCAGAAGAGGAGCAGCCGGGACTAGAACTGGCGTCCATGTGGGATGCTGGCGCTTCAGGCTGGGGCTTTAACCCCCTGTGCCATAGCACCAGCCCAAATTTTCCTATCTTTCTTGAACACTTCCTTACTTTATGTTATAACGAGATATTCGAGACTACTCCTGAATCAGTTTTCCCACAGAGCCTTGTTTTAACATAGAGTAATATTTTAAGACAAACCGTGATGTGGGTGCTTGTGCTCACTGCCATTGAGAAGTCACTGCTTCAGGCCCATTCTGTTCTCTGTAGGTGAAGCTCAGTGATACACACACACCCACACACCCACAGACACCCCCCCCCCCACTTATATAGACATTACCAGTTCTAAACAGTGTTTTGCAGATGATGAGTGCACACATATACCTCTTCCAATAAAAAATTCTAGAATTGAGATTCCATATTTGTAACTCCTAACAGTGAGAAGCCTGATTCCCATTATTCTCCACATATTACTGGAGAAACTACCCTCCCCCTTCAAATCCTCTGCCCTGCCACAATGTTTGTGCCCTCTCCACTCTGCTTAAACTCTGACTACACCAAGCTGCTACTGCCACTCCCAGCTGTTGCTTGAATGTCTTTCCCACCCCCTCCAATTGATCTCCTGGTGCTGCTACCCCAGTTTTCTCACCTCTTACACAGACCACTACATTGCTCAGCCCTATCTAGTGAACTGAATTATGAAAAAAGAAAAGGAAAGAGGAAGAAAGGTGAAGATATAAGGAAGGATCAGGAAGAAAGAGAAAGAAGGGAGAAATAGAATTGTATTGTTGCAGAGGATACATAGGCCAGGAAGCAAAGTCTAAACACTTCAGAAAACTCTACCAGCTATTATAGAACCTGAGGACAAGAAGTAATTTTCTAAGGGCTTAGAGAAAAGAAATGTCAATGTAGAATTGTGTATCTAGCAGAACAAGTAGGAATGAGGGCAAAATAAAGGAATTTTAGAAAATAGTTAAGAACAAACAACAAAAACTCCAAATTGCTTATCAACAATAATGGACATGCATTCAACAGTGAGCTAATGTATATTTTCAAGGAATATGAAGCATTTATCAAAGTTGATGTATGCTAGGAGCTAAAACTCCAAAAGATACCTCCAGCTAAAGGAAAATACTTCAGAAAGAAGGATGGGGAGGTAAGAAGGAATAGTGAGCAAAGAAATTGATAACTTGGATGAACTGAAATATTTTTATAAACAATGTCTAATTCATGGTGTTAACAATTAAATGCTTGACAGCATTAATTGTTAAAGGAAGCTGAATCTTAAGCTATTTAAGCACTAATAGCAATGGGATGTATAATAGACTATATGTATTAGGTAGGCTCCAGAGCTAGCATGCAGAATTCAAATCTCAGCCCTGACAATTAGTAGTTGGGTGATTTTGGGCAAATTATTTAACGCTTCCAAGTCTATATTTTTAAAATCAGGACAATGGAAATACTAATATGTAATTCATAGGGCGGTTGTAAAATTTAAGTGAAGCTATTTAAATGTAGAACAGTGCCTCACCTAAAGTAAGTGCTAAAAAAAAAAGTGTCAGTCACAATTACAACTTCCAAAACAGGGAGGGGAAAACATGAATATATGGGGGGTTGGGAACTTCAAAAGAAATGTAAAAAATTCCTAAAGTATGGATATATGAGTCAAATAGCACAAAATAAGGAAATATGAGTCAAACAACACAAAATAAGGGGCCAAAACGTCATGTACGCAGTTTTAAAGTTAAAAGACAAAGGTTGTCAGGTTGAATTGTCAGAAAAAAAAAAAAAAACTACTGTGTTGTTTACGAAACATGAGAGAGATGGGTTAAAGTGCAGGGTCAATAGGCTAGTTGGTGGGGGGGGGTCAATGCTTTGGAATCTTCTAGAACCTTCCTTCCCCTATGCGGGTCTCAGTCTACCTCCACGTTCCCTTCAGCCTCTTGGAGGTTTCCCCCTCCACCATCCCCATCCGCCTACCCCTCCTCAGCCATCTCTGCTCTCCAGAGGCAGGCGGTGACTGAGGCTCCATGGCCTCTCCCTTTGGCCGTGAGTTCACTAGCAGCACCCATGGCAACCATCGCCCCGGGGAGGGCCTCACGCCCGCGCTCATTGGCTCTTAGTCGGCCCTGCCGCTGCGGTTGGTGAGGGCGCAGTGCCTACGCCGCGCCGGCTATTAAAGGGAGCGCTTGTGACGCAACGGCGCCGTGGCGCGCGTATTGGCTCCCGCCAGGCTCTGCCCGAGCTGCTTGGCCACGGTGGAGCCCAGTGTCTCGCCGCTGCCGCCGCCCTGCGACGACCACTCCCGCTCCTGGACCTGCCGCTGCCGCCGCGTGTGTCGCCGTCACGGGCCTGGCTGTATGATTAGGCCACAATCTTTCATGAGTAAACATATTCCTTTCTGTGGGGTTTTTGGTCACCCATTTATGGAGTTTCTGAAGGGCCCTGGAGATTACTGCCAGGCACAGCACGGCCTTTATGAGGACAAGTGAACTTGAGAAAGTCAGTCTACTCCAGCAGGACGTCCCCATTGAGCGAATAACCTGGACACAGACGTGTTGAATTGAAAGCATCGGAACATTTTACAAGAGTTCTGACCCGAATGGGGTAAACCTCTGTGCACTTGCTTTCCACCGACTCAGCATTGTTAGTGCAAGAACAGCTGCTGCTTCTCAGGAAATTCATCTCATTTTCTGTCGCCTGCCTATCTGAAGTGCTGAGAATTTCAAGTGGAGTGTATTGAGGTGGACTTCAGTTTCTTGACATCATTTCTGTATTCAAAAGCTTTTAATTTTTTCGTGACCGTATTGAGTGGTTTTAAACGAAATTAACATGGCTCCGATGAACCGCCCAGCTCCTGTGGAAGTCACATACAGGAACATGAGATTCCTTATTACACACAACCCAACCACTGCAACCTTAAACAGGTTTATAGAGGAACTTAAGGAATACGGAGTTACCACAATAGTGAGAGTGTGTGAAGCGACTTACGACACCGCCCTCATGGAGAAAGAAGGTATTCAGGTTCTGGATTGGCCTTTTGATGATGGATCATCTCCTTCCAATCAGATTGTTGATGACTGGTTAAGTCTTGTAAACATTAAATTCCGTGAAGAACCTGGTTGTTGTATTGCTGTCCACTGTGTTGCGGGTCTTGGGAGAACCCCAGTGCTTGTTGCCCTAGCGTTAATTGAAAGTGGAATGAAAAATGAAGATGCAGTGCAGTTTATTAGACAAAAGCGGCGTGGAGCTTTTAACAGCAAACAACTTTTGTATTTGGAGAAATACCGTTCTAAAATGCGGCTGCGCTTCAAAGACTCCAGTGGTCACAGAAACAACTGTTGCATTCAATAAAACTTAGCTGCCTGATGCTGTTGCCTTGGAAGTGGAACTTGAGACTGGACCTAATTTTTCAGATCGATTAGCCAACATCTTAGTGAATAAGTCTAATGAAGCTGCCATAGGAATATTGAAAAGCCACAAGCTTGACAGAATTGCCACTTCTGTTTTGCTTACTATTTATGATCCTATGCCAAAAACAATATATAAAAAGGATAGTGAGATTAGATGCCAAGATACCCAGTACAATATGTGTTATTTTTAGTATCATACAGAATTAAAATCCCAGGAACTATGAACAGTACTCTAGACCTTACATCATTTATTCTTTAAGTCCTTTGAAACATTATAATAGGTCTTGTATGGATATTTGCCTGTTCCTTTATGTTCACTACCCCACAAGTGTACTGGTTTGTGCAACAAGTGATTTTGTTGGATTCTTATCAAGTCTTATGGTGATTATTTAGTCTTTCTATAAGTTCCTGTTGGGAAAAACTTTGTTTTGAGAAATTAACCTCTGGTTTAAAGTTCATGCAAAATTCTTGTTGTGCAAGAAACACATGTGTTTAATGTCATCAGACAAAAAAGTCTTACCTTTGGGATGCAACTTAAAAGGGGAGGCAGAATGGGAGGAAGCTATGAAATATTTAGAGTAAAACACCTCTATCTTATATGGGATATAAAAATAGGCCCTTTAATTTAGTGAACATTTTCTTGAAAGGTAGAGATCTTCATCTTTGTAGCTAAAACAATTTTGACACAAAGTTTCTGAAAATCTTGTAATACTTCTTATCTATTGGAAGTTGCATATTTTTATTTGAAATTTGACATTTTTTCCTTTGTCTTCCTAATCAAAAAAGAATGGGTTTTACCTAATGAAATGATCAGGTATTTGCTATTTTATATGCTTTTTGAAATACATATCTTAATATTGGGATACCTGATACTTTTACTATGAAATTGATAAAAAGTTGATATTTACTAATCTTTTTTAAAGATTTATTTATTTATTTTGAAAGTCAGATTTACAGAGAGAGAGAAGGAGATGCAGAAAGAGAGAGAGAGGTTTTCCATTTGCTGGTTCACTCCCCAGTTGGCTGCAATGGCCAGAGCTGTGCTGATCCGAAGCCAGGAGCCAGGTGCTTCTTCCTGGTCTCCCATGCAGGTGCAGGGGCCCAAGGACTTGGGCCATCTTCCACTGATTCCCAGGTCAGAGCAGAGAGCTGGATCAGAAGTGGAGCAGCCAGGACTTGAACTGGTGCCCATAAGGGATGCCAGTACTGCAGGTGGTGGCTCTACCTGCTGCGCCACAGCGCCGGCCCTAGATATGTATTAATCTTAGTACAACAATATAGTCATACTGTCTGGGAATTTAATGTTTAGTCGTCCTGTCTGGGAATTTAATGTTGCGGCCATTTAGGGAGTGAATCAGTGGGTGGAAGATCTTTCTCTATCTCTCTCCCTCTCTCTCTCTCTTACTCTGTCAAATGAATAAATAAATCTTTTTAAAAAATTTGAATTCAATAGGAAATTATAACAATTCTAAACTTTATATACCCAATAACATTGCTTCAAAATATATAAAGCAAACATGAACAGAACTAAAAGGAAAATTGAACATTTTATTACTGCACTTGGAAATTTTACTGTTTCTTCAGAAAAAGATAGATAAAAATCAGCAGGAATATAGACTTGAACAAAACAACAAACTTGATCTCTTGAACCTAAAAAGGGCATTACATCCAACAATTAAGAATACATATTCTTTTTAAGAGTACATTAAATGTTTTGTTGAATTTGGCAATGTATTTGGCTTTAAGCAAATTTTAAAATGTTTGGCTAACATAACAACTCTTCTGACTACAGTTAAGATCCATACATTCCGAATTTTGGAAGTCTGTGTCTAGAGATTTCCATTTCTAGGTAGGATGTAAAAGTCAAATAAGCCCAAAACACTCCTTTTAGCAAAAAGAAATGGAAGAAAAACTACAAGTCTTATGTTTAAAGATAAGTGAGAGCTGTGAAAGCAGTAAGTACCAGATGTATAGGATCCAGAGATGGAGGGATTCTCCTGCAGTGGATGCTTCTTTCTGATGTAATTGACTGATTCTGGACGTGGACTACAAGAAATCAGGCTTGGTCCATGCAAAAGGACTCTCCTGAGGTCAACAGAAAATTATTAAGCCTTTTGGTGGTCATGTAGGGCTGGCGTATTGGATTAGAAAACTGAAAAGCTTGAACAATTTCCTCTATCAGTTGCAAATGGAGTTCCATAGGAAACAGACAATCTGAGATTTGTATTCATTTATTGGAGGAGAGTGTTCTTAGGGAACAACACTTGTTTTAGAGTGAGAGAAGGAGGATGAGCATAAGAAGTCAATTGGTGGTACATACACTCCCAATAATAGTCTCAGCCAATCTGTGGAATTCTGAAGATAGAATGTCAATTTAGAGATGTCTGCAATTGAGACCAGGGGCTAGACTTTCAGACTCTTGAATCAAGGAGTCATTGGATGCAGGCTCCCCTGGCGACTATGGCATAGCCTTGGGTGAAGCAACTTCCTTCAGTCAGTGGCAATTCCCTGAGTGGGATGCAGCTGATGAAATGAATTTCAGACCTGAGCAGGGCTGTGCTATCACAGCCACTATACTTAAATGACATTTACGCCGGCGCCGCGGCTCAATAGGCTAATCCTCTGCCTGCGGCACCAGCACACGGGGTTCTAGTCCCGGTCGGGGCGCCGGATTCTGTCCCGGTTGCCCCTCTTCCAGGCCAGCTCTCTGCTGTGGCCAGGAGTGCAGTGAAGGATGGCCCAAGTGCTTGGGCCCTGCACCCGCATGGGAGACCAGGATAAGCACCTGGCTCCTGCCTTCGGATCAGCGGCAAAGGGAGACCTTTCTCTCTGTCTCTCTCTCTCTCTCTGTCCACTCTACCTGTCAAAAAAAAAAAATGACATTTACTTAATTCTTGGACTATGTATAGGAGGTTAGGAAGTTAGAATGAAGACTTTTAGACTCACTTAATCTCATAGTGTTTAGGAGACAAAGATCTGCTAGAGAAACAGTTTCCAATTTCTACACATCCCTACCAAAACATAATTTTCAGTAGAGCCATGGTGAGTGTGAAGTGGATTCACAACATGGTTTTAATTTTCTTTTTTTTTTTTTTTGGGTTTTTAAAAATAACCTTTATTTTCTCAAAGCTAGTAAGTGCATTATAGGAAACTTAAAAACACAAGAAGCAAAGAACAAAGTCATCCACAATCACAAGCAATTGAGCTCAACATGTTCTTCTCGGTCCCTGCGTGCACACACAACATCCGCTTGTATGTGTCTGAGCTAGGGAATGTATGGATCATGCTTTTTCACACTTCATGAATATTTACCAATTCCAAATCCCAAAGCTGTGTGAGTATTTTGATAACCAAAAATATACTACATCAACTCAATCTGTTAGGAAAAAATGTAATTGATTTTCTTGGGAACAAAAATTTTGTAAAAGACAAAAATAGCAGCAGGCCTCTAAATACAAGTTTTGGCGGAGTTACAATTAAGATGCAGCATTCCCTTACTGCCTTACAGTGAAACACACAGCAACGGTGCATACTGAAGTGTTCTAAGACAATTTGTGATCAGACTGGTATTATCGAAATAGTAGCAAGAAGGCATGTTTGCATTCACTTACTTAACGTACTCCTACAGAACAGCCAAAATAAATGCACATCCACCAATGGCTATCATCAAAATGCAGACAGGACCCCTCTCGCTTTGTACTTCCTTCTGCCCCTCTGCTGCCCACCCAGTGAGGAAGTTGATACATGCGGACTGCTCAGAGGTGGTTTAAGGATTCCAGGTCCAGGATGCATCTTTTCTATCAATTGTAACAAAAAGATACAAACTAATTCACCAGCTCTACTTTTTATCATACATTGCCTCCCCAAGACATCCATAAAGTGTAGCTGTTGTAAAGAATGAACTTTGTCCACACTAAACATGGATATTTACCAAAAAACGCACATATACACCTACTGGTCTAATCTAACAGCATCTTCTAGCTATGGAGGTACTAGTAATGAGCCCTTCCCTTCACCCTCCCCTTCCACCATTCCAGTGACCAAGCCCAGGACCGGGACATCTCCCTCCCAAGAGGAGGACTAGCAAGGGTCACTCCCAGCAGATAGCCCTTCCCAAAAACTACCAAAACGGGTGTTTATATAGGAATTATCTTATTACCTCTACTTTTAGCATACTTTGGGCATTAGGACTTATTTATCTTTAATACACAGCAATATTAACTAAAATGCACGTATATAACAATGGATAGACAATCGGAACAATATAAGAGGAAGGTAACCCTTCTATGTATACTTCCTCAAGACCCTTCCCCTCCACCCACCACCCAGTGACTTCAGCATTCTCTCCAATACCATTCCCAAAATGCAACCACTCCTATGAAATAACTACTTAAACGGGTGTTACTTTTAAACACCTAGAGACCAGATGTTTCCAGTAAGGACTTAAGTTTTCCACTAACCACACATTAGCTCCTAAAAAACCCACACATGTGACAAAGGCTCTACTGTGAATGTCTTCTCAACAAGAACATTCTGGACTAGGAAACTGGTTTTTAATTTTCACATAACTATTTAAAGTATCTTTTCATGTGCTTATTAGCCATTCACATATATTTTGCTCATATTAAAACTTTGGCTTTAATTTTATTGAATTGTGTTTTTTATATATTCTGGAACCAATTCCTTTATCAGATATATAATTTGCAAATATTTCCTCATACTCCACTGCTTGTCTGTTCCTCCCTTAATTATATATTTTAAAGCACATTTTTTTCTTTTTTTAAACTTTTATTTAGTAGATATAAATTTCCAAAGTACAGTTTATGGATTACAGTGGCTTTTTCCCCCCTATAACTTCCCACCCACCCACAACCCTCCCATCTCCCGCTCCCTCTCCCATTCCATTCACATCAAGATTCATTTTTGATTATCTTTATATACAGAAGATCAATTTAGTATATATTAAAGCACAAATTTTAAATTTTTATGAAGTGGAATTTATTTTTTTCTTTTATGAATAATGCTTTTAATACTGTATCTAAGAACTCTCCTCAACCCAAATCACAAATATTCTTGCTGTATTTTCTTCTAGAAATTTTACAGTTTAGCTTTTCTACTTAAGTCTGTGATCCATTTAGAGATCATTTCTGTGTACAGTGTAAATTATCTGTGTTCTTTTTTTTCTTAAGATTTATCTATTCGTTTGAAGGACAGAACGAGAGAGAGAGAGAAAATGAGTGAGAAAGATTTTCCATCCACTTGTTCATTTCCCAAATGGTTACAATGGCCAGTGTTGGGCCAGGCTGAAACCAGTAGCCTGAGAATTCTTCTGGGTCTCCCAAGGGGTAGCAGGAATCCAGGGACTTGAGCCGTTTTCTGCTGCTTTCCCAGGCACATAAATAGGAGCTGGAACAGAAGTGGAGCAGCTGTACTCGGACTAGCGCCCATATGGCATACCAGCACTGCAGACAGCTCCACTGCGCCAGCCCCGATCTGTGTTCTTTTTTAAAAAAAAATTTGGATATCCAGTTGTCCCTGCACTATCCTTTCCCTCACTGAATTATCTTGGTTGTTTTGGTAAAAAATAATCACTTTACCATAAATGTAAGAACTGATTTGTGAACTTTTCTGTTTCATTTTTCTTTATGACCACAGTCTTGATCACTGTAAATCTATTGTAAGGTTTTGAAATTGAGTAGTCCTTTTTTTAAGTTTTAAACATTCTTCTGTTTATTTAAAAACATTTTAATAATTTTTTAAATTTATTTGAAAATCAGGGTTACAGAGAGAGGAAGAGATAGAGATCTTTCATCTACTGGGTCACTCCTCAAATGGCCTTAACGTCCAGGGCTGGGCCAGGCTGAAGTCAGGAGTCATGAGCTTCATCCAAGTCTTTCACAAAGGTGGTAGGGGCCCAAACACTTGAGCCATCTTCTGCTGCTTTCCCAGGACATCAGCAGAAGCTCGATTGGAAGTGGAGCAACAGGGACTTTATTGGCATGCATATGGGATTCTGATATCCTAGGCTATGGCCCAAACACTCTTCATTTAAAGTTGTTCTTTTTTTATGTTTGCTATTCTAGGTCCTTTGAATTTATACATAAATTTTAGGAATAGTTTGTCAATTTCTACCCTCCCCAAAAGGCCTGTGGGTATGGCATTGGATGGGATTGACTTTATAGATCAACTTGAGGGGAATTACAGTCTTGACAATATTGAGTCTTCAAACCCATGAACATTGAATATTTATTTTGATCTCTTTAATTTTTATCACAATGTTTTGTGGTTTCCATTGTACAAGATTTACATTTCTTTATTTCTGTATATTTTTTCTTTTTGAAACTAGGATGAATGAAATAATTATTTTTGGGGACTGTTTCCTGCTAGCATGTAGAAATGCAACTGAGTTTTATACATTGACCTTATATCTAGTGATCTTTATATATTCACTTATTAGTTCTAATAGAGACAGAGAAGGGTGGAATGTCTGTGTGCTTTGACATTTTCTACATGCAGGATTACATTATCTGTGAATAAAAGCATTTTAAAGAATTCCTTTTGAGCCTTGATGGCTTTAATTTCTTTTTCTTCTTTTATTGCATTGGCTAGACTTCTTCGCTGACTAGAAGTGTTAAAAACAACATCCTTGCTGGTTCCAGATCTTAGGGAGAAAGTATTCATCCTTTTACCATTAAGTCTGGTTTGATAATAAAGGCTGTTTTTTTTTTTTTTTTTTTTTTTTGACAGGCAGAGTGGACAGTGAGAGAGAGAGACAGAGAGAAAGGTCTTCCTTTGCCTTTGGTTCACCCTCCAATGGCTGCCACGGACGGCGTGCACTGCGGCCGGTGCACCGCGCTGATCTGATGGCAGGAGCCAGGTGCTAGGTGCTTTTTCCTGGTCTCCCATGGGGTGCAGGGCCCAAGCACTTGGGCCATCCTCCACTGCACTCCTGGGCCAGAGCAGAGGGCTGGCCTGGAAGAGGGGCAACTGGGACAGAATCCGGCGCCCCGACCAGGACTAGAACCTGTTGTGCTGGCGCCACAAGGCGGAGGATTAGCCTGTTGAGCCACGGCGCCGGCCAAAAAAGGCTATTCTTTATAGATGCCCTTTATCAGGTTAAGGCTATTCTTTTCTTACTTTGTTGGTGGTTTGATCATAAATGGGTGATGTTGTCAGTTATTTTTCCCACATTTGTTGACATAAAATGTGTGGTTTTTGTCCTTCCTCCGATTAATATACTGTAATAAATCAAGTGATTATCAAAAAAGATTTATTTGAAAGAGTTAAAGAGTTAGAGAGAGAGGTAGAGATGAGAGAAAGGTCTTCCATCCTCTGGTTCACCCCTATATGGCTGCAACGGCCATAACTGAGCTGATCTGAATCCAGGAGCCAGGAGATTCTTCTGGGTCTCCCATGTAGGTACAGGGGCCCAAGGACTTGGGCCATCCTCCACTGCTTTCCCAGCCAGGACTCGAAACGGCACCCATATGGGATGCTGACTTTGGCCAGGGCTTAAACCTACTGCACCACAGTGCTGGCCCCAAATCAAGTGATTTTTGACTATTACATTACAGGCCGGCACCGTGGCTCAATAGGCTAATGCTCCGCCTTGTGGCGCTGGCACATGGGGTTCTAGTCCTGGTCAGGGCGCTGGATTCTGTCCCGGTTGCCCCTCTTCCAGGCCAGCTCTCTGCTGTGGCCCCGGAGTGCAGTGGAGGATGGCCCAAGTGCTTGGGCCCTGCACCCCATGGGAGACCAGGATAAGCACCTGGCTCCTGCCATCGGATCAGCGTGGTGCACTAGCCGCTGCGCGCCAGCTGCGGCGGCCATTGGAGAGTGAACCAACGGCAAAAAGGAAGACCTTTCTCTCTGTCTCTCACTGTCCACTCTGCCTATCAAAAAATAAAAAAATAAATAAAAAAGACAGCATTGCATTCCTGGGAATAAATCCAAGGAATTGTAATTTTTACGTGATGCTGCTATATGCTATATGCTAGTGCATTTTGTTTATGATTTTTGCATCAATGAGGGGGCTTCAAAAGCTTCATGGAAAATGCATATCATGAATTTCAATTTTTTTTGCATCCAAAATAAACATCTTTAATTTCTAATTTTTTCCACAAACTTTTTCAAGTCCCTTAAATACTCATGAAGGACATTCATTGGTTTGCACTTTTCTTGTGGTGTCTTTGTCTGGCTTTGAGATCAGGCTAATACAGTATCATTGAATGTTTTAGGAAGGACATACCACCTCCTTTATTTAAAGTGTGTTTAGGATTGGAGTTATTTTTTCTTTCAATATTTGATCTGTGGGGCTGGCCGTGTGGCACAGCGCTGGCACGTTATATAGGCACCATTTTGCATCCTAGCTGCTTTACTTGCAATTCGGTTCTCTGTTAATATGCCTGGGAAGGCAACAGAAGATAGCCCAAGTGTTTGAGCCCCTGCACCCACAAGGGAGACCTGGTTGAAGTTCTCTTTTCTTCTTCTTTTTTTTTTAATTCGGTCACCATTTATGCAGTGGGGAAATTGGCAGGGATAAGACGTGCAACACCTACAGAAGCCTCGCCCTGGAGTCTTCACGTCAAGCCTTCACGTGCCTGTCCTTGTTCGCGAGAATGCACGTCAGTGGTGTCGCAGGCTCAGCCTCACATTCCTGGCACAGCATAGCAAGGTGTCCAGGAGCCCTCACGCCTGCCGCCCAGGGTCCTGTGCCAAGACCAAACCCACGCCCGAACCGATCCTAGACTTGTTTCCGGGGCCTCAAGAGGTCCAAGGGCACTGCCAGCCAGGACCTCCAGAGCAGCCTTCAAACTGCCGGAAACGGCCACGAGGACAGAAGCCACGCCCATTGCCTGCGTCATCGCTGCGTCCCTTCAGCGCAAGCCCCGCCCAGCCTCACCTCAGTGTTCTCACGCCTCAGGCGGTAGAGGCCGCCGTGTACGGACCGCTCCTCTTAGTCCCCTCGCTCCTGCGTTCACCCCGCAGAGGGCGTCGGTGGCCTGGAGCCCCTTGAGGCCCATTGCTGAAGACACCAACTCAAGGGGGAAGCTGCTGAGTGTGAAGACCACCTCAGCAGGGCCCAGGAAAGGGAGGCGGTTTGGCAGGATGGCGCTGAGTAACAGCGTTTCCAGGAGGCAGACCGCTGTCCCAGCCTCAGAACTGACGCTCATCAGGAGGAAGACGCGGGAGCAGTGCGCAGCAGCTTCCTGGGAGGAACGAGGTAAGGAAGGGCGGAGGCCGTGGTGCGAGGGGCTGGAAGGAGTGGCCAAGGCCCCAGCGCATGCGCCCAGGCTGGTCGGGTGCAAGCCCCAGGTGGCACAGCCTTCGCTGCGCTGCACCGGGAAGGCATTGACTTGGGCGGTATCGAATGCTATCTGCCCAGTCTCTTAAAGAAATGAAGCATTTCCTTCTGCGCATGGGCATACGAGAGGCCTTCCACTTGCTAGCTCACGGAGATCTACCAGGTTTTGATTTCACCTTATAGGAGCTGGAGACATGTCCCTACGATCCTTGCCCTTCGTGTCTGCAGAGTTGGAGGAGGCACATGGCCCCGGGTGCTGCAGCCTGGGGGCAAGCGAAGGTGCCTAGAGGCCCAAAGTCTGTGTTGGCTGGAAATCATTAGTTCCCTCATTTGTCACTGAAAGTTGATTGTTCAAGGCCCACTAGGGACTCTGGGTTTTGAGTCCTACCAGTCTTTTAAAAATGAGTCTTGGAAAAATGAGTCTGTGGTGCACATTTTCTTGTAACCAGCCTTGTTGCCTTTGCTTAAGATCGCATTTGGAAAAATTCTGCCTGCACTGCTGAGATTCATATTAATGACACAACTAGAGGGGATTTTCAAAGTGAATCTGCCTTCCTACGAAGGTCAAAACAAACTTTGTGTCTTTCGTGCGTCCATGTGACTTTTAGCATTGTGTTTCCTAGTTCTTTGACGAATGGTACTAGTATTTTGATGGCGTTTGCCTTGGGTGGTGTTGATATTTTCATCATATTAATTCTTCAGTCGATGAACATAGAAAGTCTGTTTGTGTGTGTGCCCTTTGTGTGTGTGTCTTCCATTTCTTTCATTAGTTTCTTGTAGCTTTCATTGTGGAGGTCTTTCACATCCTTTGTTAAATTTATTACACAGTACTTTTTTGTAGCTTTTGTGATGTAATTGCTTATATACTCTCTTTCTCAACTAATTCAGCATTGGTGAATAAAAATGCTATTATTTGTGTGGTTTTTTTGGTGATACACCTTTATTAAACTTGTTTATTGTTGGTTTTTAGTCTCTTGGTTGAGTCTATAGGTCTCTGTTTAAATAGAATCATGTCATTTCCATACACAGACTACTTGACTTTCTCCTTTCCTATCTGTCTGCCTTTAATTTATTTCTCTCTTCTCATTGCTCTAAAACCTCTGGTACATATTAAGAGCCATGAGAGTGAACATCCTTGTCTGGTTCTAGATCTTGGAGGAAATAATTTCAGCTTTTCTGCATTTAATATGTTGTTGGCTGTGGGATTTTCCTCAGTAGCCCTACTATGTCGAGGTGTGCAACTTTCATCCCTAATTTGTTCAAGATTTTATCATGAATGGACGTTGGGCATATTGAATGCTTTTTCTGCATTAACTGAGGTGATCACTTGATGTTGATGTGATATATTCATTGATTTGTGGTTGTTGAACCAGCCCTGCATTCCTGGAATAAATCCCAGTTGATCATGATGTATGCTTTTTGTGTTTTCTTCTTATAGGATGTTAGATTTGATTTCCTAGACTTTTGTCATGAACTTTTGCATCTATGTTCATCAGGGATACTGGTTTGTAGCTTTCTTTTTTGTTATGTTCTTGTCTGGTTTGGGATAAAATTAATGCTGGCCTCAGTAAATTAATTTGGATGACCCCATCCCTATTACATTTTTGGAACAGTTTGACTAGGGCATGTTCAGCAAAAAACTAGTTACAAAATCCATTTAGACACAAAATAAGGTTATCAGGGAGCCACACGTGCCAGGATATCATGGCTTCCTGTCTTCATGATGATATCTGAAGGCTCAGCCTGGTGTGTTCTTGGCCTTCACCCTGGAGTGCTGTCAACTCCGGCCTTGGAGGGACATCCTGTGCAGTCGTTGTCCTCTTGCAGTGCACCAAGAGCCACCTTGCCTATTTGAGGAAGGACATCAGGAGCTGACTGATCCAAAAAGCAAAAACCATGCAGAAGCTTTGCAGTTAACAGTTTAGGACAGAGTGTCCTCTCACTGTTAAAATACAAATTTGAACCAAGGAGCACAGGCCCTGCTTATCCACCATGACCATGGTCTGCCATCAGTGATTTGCAGAATATGGTCAGGATTAAGCTATTTGACTGAGACCCTGTAGGACTAAAAGTTGACATGATATAATGGAATTCTTGGTGCCCCAGGCACTTGTAGCAAATACTTTCTGGGCACTATCTGGTGTGAGGTCTTGCTCTGGAATGGGACTGAATGAGGAGGACATACATGCCCTTGGCTTATGAAGCTCACTTATGGAGTCATTGAGAAGAAGCAGCTAAGTAGGCGCACAGCCAGTTCAAGTATTTCCCATGCACCTGCCTTCTGGGTCCTGGGTCACTTGTGACCATGAGGATGAGGCACAGAGAAGAATTGCAGATGGATTTCTTTGGTCTGAGGAGCTCAGTCATTATTTGTAATGTGCTGGGTTTCTTTGGTCAGAAGAGGACAGGACTTTAGCAGAAAGCACGAGAGCCCTAAGTCTTGAAAGTAGAGGTTTAGAGGAGCTGTGGGGCTCTTCAGGTTCAAACAATGGACAATCACGTACAGCACAGCAGCCACTGGAGCCAGCTTCACCCCGTCAAACACGGCCGGCAGCTCCGGGGTCTCCAGCATGCTGTTCATCTTGATCTATGTCACTTAGTCCTTTCACTGCAAATATTAATTTTCCTTGAAGAGTTGTATAGTTGGGCTGGTCAGGTCAGATCTCTTAGTCCAATTAACCTAAAACCTGTGTGTGGTTGACCACAATGGCCCAGCTTTCTCTTACTCAGCCTCCTGTAGCTCTGTGGCTGCCAGCTGCGCTCACAGAAATGCAGCTGAAACCCCTGGCCAGAGCAGCTCCTAGTACTACCGGCCCCCTAGTTGAAGTTCTTGACTCCTGGCTTTGGCCTGGCCCAGCCCTAGCCATTGTAGTCATTTGGGGAGTTAACCAGCAAATGGAAGAGCTCTTCCTCTCTGCCTCTCCATCTCTCTCTCTCTGTAACTCTGCCTTATAAATAAATAAATATTTTTAAAAATTTGATCTCTGATACCTCAGTTCGAAACCTATAAGGAAGATTTCTCTTTTACTTTGGAGAAGGTCAGTATTTTGAAAAACGTACTCAGGCCTTCAGTTGATTAGATGAGACCCAGTCACATCATGGTGGAGAGCAGTCTACTTTATTTGGTTGGCCGTCACAGCATTGAAAGTTATAACATTTCTTAATGCTGCTTTAAATATATCCCATTAATTTTGATATGTATTGCTTTTAGTTTTAGTTCAACATTTATAATTTGACATGTAATTTCTTCTTGTTCCATGGATTACTTAGAAATATATTAAATTTCCAGGTATTTTAAGATGTTCTGTATTTATAAATGTACTTTTAAAAATGTTTGTTTATGTATTTTTAGTTGAAAGGTGGGGGAGAGGGTGTAAGTGCTATCTTCCATCTGCTGGTTCACTCTCAAATGTATGTCAAGGCTGAGTCAGGACAAAGTCAGGAGCCAGGAGCTGCATCTGGGTCTTCCAAGTGGGTGGCTGGAACTCAAGTTCTTGAATGATCATCTGATGCCTCTGAAGATGCATTGGCAGGGAGCTGAACTGGATGCAGAAAAGCTGGGACAAAAACCAACACAAGTGGTGGCCCGACCTTCTGTGCCACGGCACTTGCCCTTCTATTTTTTTCTGATATTGATTTATAATTGTTAACTCTTCCTAGGTGAGTCAGAAAGATTTCACAGACCCAACTGCACTTGAGCTCCAAGGAGGAATGCTGTGGTCAATTGAAATTTAACTGGGAAAGGGTGGGGAATGGGAGGGAAGGCCTTCACAGGCAGAAAGCCTAAGCATGTGTAAGGACACAGGCTTGAATGTGCATATACTTAGTGCTGGCAAGAAGTATTTGAGTTGTTCTGTATTTGTAAATGTACTTTTAAAAATGTCTTAAATCAAAGTTTGTTGATTTAGTTGACCTTTTCAAGGAACTTATTTTTGTTTCATTAATTTTCTCTATTGTTTTCCATTACATTGATTATAAAGGAAGTTGTGCTAGTCTGTTTTCTTTTTTTCTATTTTTTAAAAGATGTATTTATTTACTTGAAAGGCAGAGTTACAGAGAGCAGAGGCAGAGAGAGAGAGGGAGAGGGAGAAGGAGAAGGAGAGCGAGGTCTTCTATCCTCTGGTTCACTCTCCAAATGGCTGCAATGTCTAGAGCTGGGAGAATCCAAAGCCAGGAGCCAGGAGCTTCTTCTGGGTCTCCCACGCAGATTCAGGGGCCCAACAACTTGGGCCATCTTGCACTGCTTTCCCAGGCCAGAGCAAAGAGCTGGATTGGAAGTGGAGCAGCCGGGACTCAAACTGGCACCCATATGGGATGCTGGCACTGCAGGTGAGGCTTTACCTGCTACGCCACCGTGCTGGCACCTGGTCTGTTTTCTTTTGTTGTACAAAATACCCAAAGCTGGATACTTTATAAAGAAGAGATGTTTATTAAGCTTACAGATTTGGAGGCTGAAAATCCCAGATCAGGTGGTCTCATCTGTTTGGTCTCTGGTGAGAACCCTTCTGGCTGTATCACAACATGGCAGATAGTATCATGGTGGAAGCACGTTCTGGAGGAAGGGATCATATCACAAGAGAGGAAGCCAGATCCAGTCAAGGGGTCAGACTCTGTCTTTTAACAACTCACTCTCATGGGAATGCAGCAGAGACCCTTGATAACTACATAAATACCTTTCAAGGGTGATGCTTCCTAATGACCTAATTACTACCTGCTAGACCCCACCTCTTAAAGGTTCAACTATGCTATCACTGCCATACCACAATGGGGATCAAGGTTCTAGCATGTGAATTCTTAGGGGACAAATCATGGCAGAAGGGCAGTGGAGGTACAGAGGAAGTTGAAGGACATGACACAAAAAAGATAGCGTAAAACATTCCCTGATGTTTAAATTGTCACTTCATTCTTCAAATCATCTTAATAATTTCTTGGCTCTGTGAGCCCAAGGATTATAGAGGAGAGATGTTTTCTTGGGATATTCTAGGATGTGCTTGAGCACCAAGGAAGTAGCTGTGGTAAGAGCTACTGAGATTGAATTTTCAGCAGAGTTATACCTCAGAGATCAGAAGCTACCATCCCAACAGGTCTTAGCAACTCCACAGTGTCTTTGCAGGGGGCTGAAAGCTTTTTCTGCATTCCAATCTTCTATGTTGTGGGATCTGCTGGCATGAGGGAGTGAAGATTTTTGCTGAACTTGATCTACAAAATACCCAGGATGGATCATTATAGAATGGATCTTATAGAATAGATCATGTCTGTAATAAAGTTTCTCTGGGTCACTCAAATACTCCAGTGAGTGAGTGAAGGATGAAAGGCAAAGTGTGTTTCAAAGCCAGAGGATGAAATTAAATTTTCCTAAGAATTCCCTATGGTACTCATCACTTCCTTGCCTGTCCCTTCTCACTCTTTGACATGCTGATCCTCCTTGCCCACATTTCCCTGGTTTTCCATTTAGTAATAACTAAAAAAGAATATCTGATATTCAGTAGCACATGAGGAAGTGACCATTTCTGACTGGAGAGCTGTCTGCTGCCACTCAGCCTTCATACCCTGCCAGATATTGAAGGCTATGTGTTCCTCTGACAGAACTGAATTCTCTGATAGGTGGGCTGTATAGGCTTTCTGGCTACAGGCTGTGTTCACAGTTCTGTTCTCCCAACCATTCCCTGCCTCTTTCGCTCTTGGGACTCCTTGGAAACAGTACTCCCTCTGAAGCCTTCTCTATGTCCTCACAGGAACTACACTCTTCCTTCTGGGAGGGCCCTTGACTTTTATCTGCACTTCCTATATGGACTTACCACTTTCTCCCTTATGGCAAAATGAGTTGTCCAATGTCCTCTTCCAGACCCTGAGCTCTGTAAAGATAGGATTCTGTATTTCTCAGAAAGCCTGGCCAATACTTTGTAACTAATGGATCAATGTTCAAAGAAAAAAAAAAGCACACAACAAAGATGACCATTTTGGAACCAATTTGTATTGTGGGTGTTACTCTGGTCTTCATCAACTCCACAGCATCTCTTGAAACTACCTCAGACTGTCTGAACACTCATGGCTTCCTTGGGCCAAGTGTAGCTGTCCAGCGTGAAGTTGTCATAGTCTGGAGTGTAGACCAGGGATCTCACAAAAGCCTCCTTGTCCTTGGGCTCTGGGTAGTAGGAGGCCAGGTTGTGTTTGTACGCATAGTTGAGGACCTAGAGACAAAACATGGTTTCTGAGGAAGTGGTTCTAAGAGGGACCTTTCTAAACATCCCTGCTTGGGATCCTGGAGAAGGCAATACCCTACCCTTTCAGGAATCAGATGCCTCCTTCTCTTGAGTCATGACCCACAAAGCCACTGGATAAGAAGGATTTTAAGCTTTTTTCCTTTACAGGCAGCACTGTGATATTACAATGTAATAATACTGTGCCAGGGTCAGGAGGTCTCAATCTTAAGTTCTCCCTGCTTCCAACTACTTGTGGGTCCTCTGTGGTGACATTATCCTTGTTTCTTCATTTGTAAAGCAAGGATAATAAAACCTTTCAGTGGAGTAATGAAAGGATACAATTGGATGGCAGCTAAAAGGATCTAGTACTGGTATTTTTTTCACCTCCTGAATATGAGACATGAATTGAATGAGCAGGCTCAGGGATATTAGGGGTATTCTCCTGGTGTTAGACATGGCTTTAGAAAAGAATGAATCTAAATATCCCCAAAAAGAAGGACCTAGATAGGGAAAAACTGAGCTTTGACCTGGACAGTTTATCTTGCAAACTAATTCTCAATCCTACTCTGAACAACTCATGGGAGGGTATTATTACACAATGTATTTTGTGAAATTATTTATAAAAGTTATCATTGAAAATGTAAAACACACACTAAAAGAAATAATTGTATAGTAAACTCTCATGTACTCATTATCCAGCTTCAACAATTATCAGTGTTGGGCTAGTATTTGATTCTTTTAAATCCATAACCTCTGCATAGTCTTATAAGTTGGACTATTCCATGAATCTGATCATCTCATGACTCAGCAATTCTGAGAAAGGGAAGAATGACCATCTGTTCTGGCCAGGCTGTCACTGGGTAAACATCTCTCTCACTATTTTCTTTTAATATCTTCCAGCAATCTGGGAGAGGAGAATTACTGGCCCCTTTAGAAAAGGAGGAAACTGAGGCTTAAAAGGAAATGAAGTGATTGGGCCAAAATTGCCACTGCAGATTGGCAGACCAGGGATTTCAAAACCTGGGCTCTTTCCATGATACTGTGCTAGCTGACTTTTCTAATGAATGGGCACTTATGATTCATGTAAAAAAGTTCTACCCACATTCCAGTCCATAAGACAACAGACTTTGATGGGCTCAAGTTGTAAGCAGGAATTTGCCATCCAATCTTTGGGTTGCATGCAATGTAGCCCAAGGAGCTCAAGATGTCTCCACAGTTGCCAACCCCTTACTCCTCCTAAGGTCACAGACAGGGAATATGTTGCACCTCACTACCCATATTGCAGTGGTAGGATGCCCCTTACTTTGATGGCAATTCTCAGAGACACATCTCGGATGGTGCTGAGGGGTGGGTACAATCTCCCCTGGGACAGATGATGCTCAGAGACCTCCTGGGCAATTTGCTGGAGAAAGAAAGAGAAAACCAAAAGTAACAAGTTGCTGCCTTCCCAGAACAAGCCCAACCCATTACCCTGTACCCTCTGCCCCATATGTGTAGTCAAGCCGTATGGTCCCCACTTTGCCATCTCTTATCCCCAGGAGAGTGTAATGCTTGGGCCTAAGCAAGGATACACTCTTTTTTTTTTTTTTTTTGACAGGCAGAGTGGATAGTGAGAGAGAGAGACAGAGAGAAAGGTCTTCCTTTTGCCGTTGGTTCACCCTCCAATGGCTGCCACGGATGGCGCGCTGCGGCTGGCGCACCGCGCTGATCCGATGGCAGGAGCCAGGTGCTAGGTGCTTTTTCCTGGTCTCCCATGGGGTGCAGGGCCCAAGCACTTGGGCCATCCTCCATTGCACTCCTGGGCCACAGCAGAGGGCTGGCCTGGAAGAGGGGCAACCGGGACAGAATCCGGTGCCCCGACCGGGACTAGAACCCGGTGTGCCGGCGCCACAAGGTGGAGGATTAGCCTGTTGAGCCACGGCGCCAGCCTACACTCTTTCTATAATGTGAGACTGGCTGAGGTTTAAAACAACATGAGGCTCTCTGAATTCTAAGGGGGAATCACTACGAGCAAAGTGAATAAACCTGTGGCCTGAAAAGCAAAGATCATGGGATCTCCTCTGGGCTGTTGCACTGGGATCCCTTTGCCCCTTCCTGGATTATAGCCTCCTCTGCATGCTTTTAACCATCTTGGAGGCCTGTATAGGTGACGTTTTCTGTGTTCAGGGCTCCTTGAGCTCTGCCTTCCAGGCTTGATTCCAATCCAAGGAATGCCTTTTCACCAGCAAGTAGATATATCTGATGACTTATCTAAATAAGTGTTCCGAGAACACCTTCCTGGGAACAGAACCTCCTACAGGTTCTCCCCCAGATTCAGAACCTACCTTTGAGGGTTGAGCCTCATCCTCCAACCTCAGGTGCTGGTGCTCAGCCAGCCTTGCACATCAGCCTATTTCATGTCGTGGCTCTGAGTCTACTCCCAACCAATCTTATGGTGTCTACTTTAAGCTGGGAGAAAGCTGGGAACTGTGTGTCCCAGAAGTGACAAGGCAAAGGAGTTGGTCTTGCCTCAGAGTTGGTAGACATTAGGTAAGTGGGGGCTGTTCCCCTCTGCTGCCTTTCCACATTCTCATCTCATCTGTTCTTTCCATTCATTCATTCATTCAAATATCACTGAGGTCTGTGATATGCTGGGCTCTGTGCTAGGTGCTGAATATCTATAGTGAATAAGTCATTGACTTTTCCCCCTTGGAGACTGGTGTCAGTGGACAGTTAGCAAGAAAAATTATAACAAAGTGGGTGAATGTGGAGAGATGGGGATTTAAAGGCATAGGAGAAGGCAAGTCTTGTCTACCTTGTATAGGAAAGGTTTCCCAGAAGTAGTTTCACAGACTGATAGCTGAAGGATAAAATGTGAATTACTTGAAAAGGGGAAAGGGAATAGCATACACAAATGTGTGGAAGTGACAGAGCAAGACAGAGCATGGATGCAAGACTGAAAATAGCACATTGGATGGGCTAATAGTAGGGAGAGCCTAAAAGTGAGGCTGGAGAGGAAAGGAGAAATGGTGATGCCATACCATGTATGGGAGCTGTGGTAAAGAGTTTGGACTTTATCCCATAAGGACCAAGGAGGCACACAGAAACCTGAATGAGGAAAGAGATTTGACCTGATCTATATATTGAAGGGTTCTCTTTGTGGAGATATAGAATATGGATTGATAAGAGAGAAGCAGCATTTCCAGGGCTAGATCTACATCTAGAAAAGTTATTGTATGAACTGGTAGATCACAGTCTGTGTGGCTACTTCTTACATGTTGGACATTGGAAATACTCTGCTGCAGCATAGAATCAAATTGCTGGGATCTTCCAGTCACTGACATTCACAAGCCCAGGGACCTTGGGCAAGTTACTTAGTCTCTGTGCTTTACTTTACTGCCTGTAACACAAGGCTATGCACAAATAGCTATTTTACAGTGTTGTTCAGGTGAAATGAGATAGTGCATGTCAATATCCTAATGCCTAAATTAATTTTCCAAAGGAAAATAACATTCAACTTAAGCTCTCTTAACTAAGAGTACCCTTTTCAGAAATGTAACTTGCCAGGCCTTCAAAGGCCAGTCAGCTCCTAAATGTAGAGGCCTTATACAGCTCACAGAAGGTGCTCGATAAATAGACTGAGGAGAGTTCCTCTTTAATTTATGGACATTGTTTGTGAAATGATGGAGATGAACTCTCTGGGGATGGGCATATGGACTTCTCATGGGGTTACACTGGAAAGACTCTAGCAACTGTGTTTCTGCACAACAGGAAAATTTGCTGTTGTGCTGATTCCAAGCAGGAAATGGTTCTTCCCATCCAGTGGGTATTTCAAACAGCTCTGTCCACAGTCAAAGGACAAGGACACTCATTATATCATTGAGAAGAAACACAAACACATAAGAGGCAACATGCACTGAAGTCATAATTAGTGTGCATTGGAGGTGGCTGAGATGACTTCAGGGCACATTACTTGCATGGCCTTGCAGAAGCAGTGCTCAAAGACTAGGCATAGTAAGATGGGACTTGGAACATGAGGCAGCCCACTGTGGGACTCACAGAAGTGAATCCAGACAGGGATGCATGGAAGCCAATCCCATGTCTCATTGTTTTCAGGCTCTGCAAGGAGGAAATACAAAAGGATGTTAGAAGTCTCAGGAGAGACTTTGGAATTCATAGGGTATAAATCTGTTGAACATTTGTGTATAGCTGTGATTAGCTTAACCTCCCAACAGAGATATTTCTATGCCTAGGTTTCCTGAATGAGGATAAATGTCAAGTGTCTGGCACTTAGTAAACACTTGATAAATCATGTCAGCCATAGTAACTGTTATTAATAACCATTATTATGAATGTGGCATGTCATTCTTTACTTTTTAATAATTTTTCATATTTGAAAGCAGAGAGAGAGAAGAGAAGGACACCTATAGACAGAGATCTCCCATTCACTGGTTCATTTCCCCGAATGATCCCAACAGCAATGGTTGGGCCAGGCTAAAGCCAGGAGCCAGGAACTGAATATAGGTCTCCTGAGTACATGGCAATGACCCACTTACTTGAGCCATCACCTTCTGCTCCCCAGGGTGTGCATATGTAGGAAGTTGGAATCATGAGCATAGATGGGACTCAAACACAGACATACCAAGGGATGTGGGCATCCCAAGCAGTATCTTAACCACTACACCAAACACCTGCTTCATAGACTGTCATTCTTAATGAATTCTTTCAGTACTGGGCCCAGGATAAAACTCTTATGCGAGATTTTCTAACAAGATTCTTGGAACCTGTACATCCTAACTCCTCCCACATACTGGTGCTCAGGATCACAGTAGGCAAACCAGGCATACAAACCACCACCCTCCCCACCCCACTCCCTTACAGAAGGCTGTCCTAGTGGTGCTTACTGCAGTCAACTTCCCTAGTGAGATGGCTGAGGCCTGTGACTGGAAGACGCTAACACCTGTCATGATCCATATACCCCATTTTCAGGTGTTTTTATGGCATCTCCTTTGTCTCAACATCTAGATGGCACTGCTTGGAGGCAGCGGGCCGTATGAGATATGTCCCTCACTGGTGGTACCTCCTTAACTATTCCCCATACTTCTTCAAAAACCTTGTATGTAATTGAAAAGAAGGCCAAGCCTCAAGGTGATATTGAGAGATACTTGTGGTTCAAGGACTTTGGGAATCCATTGCCAGGCTTAGGGGCAGGTGGGTAGAAGAAGTGAAAGGAGGGATGCTGGTGTTGACACACAGGCCTTACTGGGAACATTTGAAGGAGCAGGGATGGTAATACCTCTGCTGTCAGGAGGAAGAGCTCGTCTGGAATGTGCCGGATCCCGCCGGCGATGACTCCCAGTGCCACTCCGGGGAACACATAGGCATTGTTTCCCTGCCCGGGAATGAAGGTCTTGCCATCTTCCAGAGTTACGCTCTTAAAAGGACTACCACTGGCAAAGATTCCTCGGCCCTGGAGGCAGGAAGAAAACCAGAGATGGAGCTTGGAGACTGCTTTAGCATGCAACAATGGTGGTTCAGCCTTATCTCCCAAATTTTGGGCCCTACTTCATCCTCTCCCAACTGCCAGCATTGAGCTGAGAACATGGCAGGTGCTCAAAGCATACTTGTTTATTTGACCAGAAAGCTCAGCCCCCACCTGAGTTACTGAGAGTTAAGAAAGTGCTGGATGCTGATAGAGTTATGGTAGCTTTTTCACATGTCACCTCCTGAGCAGGCCAACCCAGGACATGACAGAAATTAAAATGGCCTGGAGTCTACAAGTGCCTCAGGTCCTGGGTTATGGCCAAAGCTCTTTTCTACTTAGTGGGAATCCTGACAGTATAGCATAACAGTGAGAGCATGGGTTTTTGAATCAGACCTGAGTTTGAGGACCAGTTCCACTTCTTACTAGCTCTGTGACCTTGAACAAGTTACTTAATCTTTCTGAACATCAATCGACTCATCAGTGATATGGGAATTTTTTCAGCTTTATAGGGTTATTCATAGTTATTGTTATTGTATCCTTTCAGCCAGGGGAAGGAAGGACTCCCCTCTGACCTCTGTGACCCGGTAGCACTTCTCAGCTGTGCACTCGGCTTTGCTGGTGGGGTTGCTCAGGGCAAAGATGATAGGGCGCTCGTGGAAGGAGGCCATGTCCCTCAGAATCTGCTCCGTGAAGGCTCCTGCGATGGCAGCAACACCTACAGGGAAAAGCGTGGGTAGTGGGGATGCCTGCTCTGTATAAACAACCCATTCCTCTGCAGGTAGGGGGAATCAGGTACACTATGAACAACTCAAGAATCTTGGGGATGGCATCTGCCATAGGGACTAAGGGAACACAAGGGAAAAGGGTCTTCTTGCTTGAACTGAGACCTCCTGTTCATTCCTAAGGTACCTCTTCAGTTACCTGTCAGTTTAGATGCATCTAGGAAGGAATCCTACACATAGGCACTGAGAGTGGCCCGGTTCTCCAGTTGGGGAGAGACACCAGGGTCTTGCCTTAGGGCAGAAGTGCTCATATCAAGTTGGTTAGTCCTGTGTTTTTCAATTGCTTTGTGTAATTATGCACCACCAAACCCCAACTTTAGTGCCTTAGTTCTATGGTTTTCATAGAGTAGTCATTCATCAGAAGTTTCTGGCATTGAAAAGGACAAGGGATAGGGGACAGAGCTGTGTTTCCATGGGCTGAGCCTCCATCTCTCCATCTGCAAGTCAAGAGGGTTAAGTGGTTGAGGCAGTGGGTTGCCTTCCTACTCCTACCTATGATGGCTGTAGGCTTCACCAGCCTCACCACCTCCTCTAGGGAGTTCACTTCAGGATGGTCTTGGGCAAACATCTCCTTCTCATGGTTGAGGTGGCTCCTCCCCTGTGGGAAAAGAAGGAATACGAAGCAGCTATAGTGGTAAGGGCCTGTTGGGCAAGGGAATGGATGCATTTGGAAACTCCAAGAATATTCCCTGATGGGCCCACTTTAGTCTTAAGAAATCAGAAGCCTTAGGGCCTGTCCTCTGGGTCAGATTTCCTGGTAAAACCTAAGGTGAAACCAAAGGTGTGTGTGTGTGTGTGTGTGTGTGTGTGTATGTATGTTCACTTAATCCAAACTACATAGGGAGAATTAATAAAGAATTTCTTTGAGCTGTTGGGGATAAGGCCTCATAAGCCTGGACAGAAATGGTCTCAGGAAATGCCTCATTAAGTCCCTTGGTCCCAAGGCATTCCATACTAGGCTTAGTTGAGAGATGGGGCGTCTGAGCTAATTTGAATGTATTTTACAAAAGTCATTAACCTTCCTGTTAATGATACTAAATTGAGATCCAGGACAGGCTTAGAATGGTCAGCTATGCCCAAACAGCTCCAGCTTTCTTCCATTATTCAAACAGAAGTCAGTGGGTGGCAGGCTGGCATGAGTGCAAAAACTGGGTACAGGTGTTTCTGATGAATCCTCACCTGACCTCATGAGAACCAGAGTGAAGATTTCAGATTTGGGAGCTCCTTGGGAAGAGATGAGCTCAGTGGGGTAAGAAAAATGAATATGGAAAGATGGGTAGAAGGGAATAAATAATGATGCCTCTGACAACTTATATTTGTTGGGACTGTGCTCTGGAATGGTTTGGGATAGGAAAAGGACTCTTTAGGTCCAAGATCTTAACAGCAGGAATCTATGTACCTGTGGAGCAAAAGAAAGGCCAGTTTCTGTTGAAGGTCTCTGCTATTCTTGGTCAATGACCCCATGTACTTCCCTGTTTCCATCTCTACCATTGTTCCCCATGTCCCACTAACTTTCTGTGTTAATGGAATTATGAGAATTAAATCATGGCACGCTGAATAAAGTCCCAAGGAAGGGAGTCAGCCAGTTGTGTCCCTCACCACATTCTGTTAAGAACTTGGACTATTTCACTCTCATCCATTCTTTTACTCATACTTCACACATTAGTTGTGTGCTTACCATGTGCTAGGTACTGACACTGAGACTAGAGTATATAGCCTAGTAAGGAAACAGGCAGGTAAAGGGGGAAACTGCCCTACAAAGTAGAGAGTGTAACGTAAGGAGGGGAGGCCCATGTGAATATAGATGTAGGAAATTAATTGCGACCCAGATATACAGAGAAAGCTTCTCAGAGGAGGTAACATTTATTTTTAATAAGAATATGAAACAAATAATAAATAGTGGAAGCTGGGTGTGGCTCATTAATTGTGACAAAGATCTTAATAGGAGATGTTAATAGGAGAAATGGGGTGAGGGATAAATGGGAACTCTTTGTATTCCTACATCATAATTTTTGTCTTGTAAATTTAAAACTATTCTGAAATAAGGAAAACGAACCAATTAAAAATTTTTAAAAGAAGGTAAGGAGAAAACTGGGAAGATATTAAGGGTTTTGAGTGGGCACATGGAAGGAGAAAGATTATTTCAGGTAGAAGAACAAAATGTGCAAAGATATGGGACACAGAACTTAAGACTTTTGAAGAATTAAGATTCAATATGGAGGTTAGTACAAGGCAGGAAGTGGTGGGAAATAAGACTGAAAGGAGGCACACACACACATAGATTGAAAACTTCTGTTCAAGGGCAGTTAAAGTTATTTTGGGATATTTGCTTTTGGACTTAGGCCACTGCCCTCTTTTTCTTTATTCTGTCTGAACAGTTTGCCCCTTGGAAACTTCTTCGAGTCCGGTGTGGGAGCTGGGAAACCTCCAGGTCTCCTGACTGGCAGTACCTTGACAATCAACCCCTTGGAGTCCACCATCCAGATCTTCCTTGTGGCCTCTGCCTTGGGTACACCTTCTTTCTCTAGGGCCATGACAAGGAGATGTGCGATGCCCATAGCTGCCTGGAAGATATCATAAAGAGAATGTTCAGACACAAGGCAAATAGCTGTGCGACATTTATCAGATGCTAAATAAAAGAAGTCATTCTTTTCCCCAACTCCCCGCTCCCAGGAGACTCAGTTGAGTCCTTGCTCTTGAAACATCCAAATTTTGGGGTTCAGGAAGCTGCAGTGATCGCAATGTTTTACTTCTTCTTCACACAATAGCACCTATCCCATGGTTGATACTTCTCTACTTATTTTCCCACTGGGACAACAGTAGGAATCCCATGATGGCACCTACCTCACCAGCACCTTGGAAAACAAATACGTGATTAGAGAGCTTGTTCTTGGTGATTCTCAGAGCAGCTAGGATCCCTGCCACAGCAACAGATGCTGTGCCTGTAACAGAATGGTCTGTGATCAATCTCTGGTCATTTGTACTCAGTATCCAACGGAAGATCCTTGGAAGAGTTACCACACTTAGGACCTATGGGGAAACATGAAATTTTCCTTAGTCATTACAGAAGTCAAGTCTATTGGCATGCAGAATTTGGAGCAAATCCATGCTTTCATTCATAGGTAACTATTCTTCGTCTGAGAAACAGCACAGTTTGTTAACTGAGCCTTGGAGAGAGGATTGGATATCCAGGTGCTATTAGCACCATCATTCATAAATGAAATGACAGTGATGAATATAATATAATAGAAGCCAAAAAGAGTGTGAGCCTCGGCCAGCACTGTGGCTCAATAGGCTAATCCTCCACCTGTGGCGCTGGCACACCAGGTTCTAGTCCTGGTCAGGGCACCGGATTCTGTCCTGGTTGCTCCTCTTCCAGTCCAGTTCTCTGTTGTGGCCTGGGAGTGCAGTGGAGGATGGCCCAAGTGCTTGGGCCCTGCACCTGCATGGGAGACCAGGAGAAGCACCTGGCTCCTGGCTTCGGATCAGTGCGGTGCACGGCGGCCATTGTGGGGTGAACCAACGGAAAAGGAAGACCTTTCTGTCTGTCTCTCTCTCTCTCACTGACCACTCTGCCTGTCAAATAAATAAAATAAAAGTGTGAGCCTCACAGAATGATTTGTTTAGCGGATAAATGGTTTAAAACACATTAAAAATGAGAACACAGGCCAACCATAGACATTAAGTAGCCATGTGATGTGAGCTGCCCACAGAGTCATAAGGATCAGTGTACCTGGAAGCAGGTCATCATCAAGTGGCTTCAGCGTGTCCAAAAAGGATAGGTAAGCTGCGTGAGCATGTGGTTTGGACTCACTTGAAGCATTGCTGCATGACTTCTTCCTCCACATTTAAGGCCTCACTAGGAATTGCTTAAAACCAGCTGACCCAGGAGAAGAAAAACCCAAGCCCTGGATTGCAGATTATTCTCAATCTCACACCAACTAGAAGTATAAGGTTTTGGCTCCACAATCCCTAAATTGTGAAGGACAATTGACATGACTTCATGTAGTGAATTTGGTTGTGCATTTTGGCCCAAGAGATAGCTAGATCTACACAGATTCATGAGCAGTTGCTAATGATTTAGCTGTGTGGTCAGGGACTTGAAATGAACAAAACAGTAAGGTTGGTGATGAGGAGGTTTGAGAAAGGGATATGTGTATAGACTTCTTGGAATAGGTAAAGGAGATGAAGATATTTTTTCCCTACCAAAGGACATCAAGCTCATCAAAAGACATAATGAGAACAGAATCTTAATAAGGATAACAAAATGACCATGGCACCAGTTTCTGGAGGGACTGGTCACTGTGTGAATGATTACATGGACTCCTTCTGTCATAGGCAGGAAAGAGAGATCTTTCCCACTGGAACAGATACATATTCTGGACACGGATTTGTCATCTAGAGAGCATCTGTGTATGTTTGGAATGCCTACTCAACATCCTGATCTATTCCAGACTACATGGCTTCTAATCAAACAGTTCATTTTAGAGTAAAAGAAGTGGAGCAATGGGCTCATGCTATGGAATTCACTTGTTTTAATGCATATGCCCTATCTAGGGGCAACTGACATAATAAATAAATAGAACAGCCTACTGATCACTTACCTAAGTCTTGAGTTGAGGCAATATTCTTTGGGGATGATAAGATTCTGCCTTATAAGAGGCAATATCTGATTTGACTTAATAAACCAAGTATAGAAAACATTGTGTTATTCCCCTAGAGACAGAATATATGATCTGGAAATCAAGAAGTAGAAATGGGATGAGCTCCTCTCACCATTTCAACTAATAAACCACTTGTAGAATTTTTGTTTCCTATCTCTTCAACTTCGTGCTCTAATGGATTTTTAGTCTCCAAAAGGGAAATGTTTCAATTAGCATTTAAAGTGTGGTTCTATTGAATGGGAGACTGCTACTTGGCCATTTGGGGCTCTTCAAGCTATGAAGCCAGTGGGCAAAGAAAAGGGTTACTCTTCTGACTGTGGTGATTTGTCTGAATAGCCAAGGGGAAATTGGGAGCACGGGGAACTATATGTGGAGTCCAGGTGATCCTTGGGGTGTGTCTTACTCCTTTCACACTCAATATTCATGAATATTATTACAGCTAAGGAGAGTCAAGACTGCTGAGGGTTCAGATCCTCCAGAAATGAAGGTTTGGTTCTCTCTCCTGGGAAAAGAACATTGTCTAGCTGAATTCCTGTCTGAGGACAAAACAACAACTGTGACACTGAGAAAGATACTGATAAATACCAACTGTGGGGGCTGGTGCTGTGGCGCAGTATGTTAATCCTGCCTGCAGTGCCAGCATCCTATATGGGTGCCAGTTTTAGTCCTGGCTGATCCTCTTCTGATCCAGCTCTCTGCTATTGCTTGGGAAAACAGCAGGAGATGGCCCAAAGGCTTGGACCCCTGTACCTGTGTGCAAGACCAGGAAGAAGCTCCTGGCTCCTGATCAGCTCAGATCTGGCCACTGTGGCCATTTGAGTAAAACAGCAAATGGAACACCTTTCTCTCTGTCCCTCTTACTGTCTGTGATTCTACCTCTCAAATAAATAAATAAAATTTTTTAAAAATATATCAACTGTGTCCTCATGACTGATTATAGAAATGAAGAGTGTGGCAGCATACACCCTTAAATTTTCTTCCTTGGTTATTACAATATATAATGGGATAGTTTATTTCTTTTCCCTTCTCTTTCTCATTATTTAAGTTTTTTGTTGAAGGTTAATTCTATACTTTGGTCTTACTGCCAAAAGGTGGTGCTAGAGAGACTGAAAGACTACACAAAGGACACAGAATGTCTTTTTTTTTTTTTCAGCATTACCCTAATCTTGCAGAATTGCTAGATAAAATGTAGAACACGTTAGAGAAATTTGAATTTTAGATAACAATCTTTCTTAAGTATGTCCCATGCAATTTTGGTATAAATATTCTAAAAGTTATCATTTATTTAAAATTCAAACTGAATTGGGTACTCTGCATTTTGTTTTTGCTAAATTTGGCAACCTCACAGCCTTGGTTCTTCATCAAGCAGCAGTTTGCTCTCGGAACAATTCTCGTTTAGAGAACCAGTCTCATAGCACACACCTCAGAGACATCAATGGCAGCCAGCTGCCTCCTCTTTCCTTTGTTCCCTCAGCCTTGGGGTGCTGGCAGAGCCTTTGTGTTTCTTTTCATCTTTTCAATTCCTTAATACATAATTAAAAATTGTTTATATTGCATTCTCTGTGAATGCAACTGATATAGGCCTTGATTGATAGAGTTCACAGTAATCACAGTTGGCAAAGTAATGCCTCCAGGATGGTCAAAGCAAAGGAAATTCAACTGGGACTGTCTGTGGCTTATTCAAGTTGTACAAATTAAGGAAAATTGATGTTATCCAGGGCTATTGAGGGAGTAATGGAAAGTAAAAAGTTCTAGTGTACTTTGGATTTTAAAGAGCTATAATTTTTTTGGAAAACTATTTCCCAATATAATCAAAAACATAAAAAAAATTTTTGCCCTCTGACCTCATATTTCTGCTTCTAAGAATCTGCATGGAAAAAACCCAAAATATATGCCCTAGGATATTTATAATAATGCTGTTTATAATAATAAAGATTGACTGGAAAGAACCTTGACACTTAACAAATGAGTAGCATGATTAATGATAATTAAGTATTAATGCTCATTAAGTATTAATGCTAATTAAGATTCAGTTATTTATTTGAAACTCTGAGTTATACAGAAAGAAGGAAAGCCCGACAGAGAGTAGTATGGACACTGAGTGGAAATTTTACAGCACTTAATAATGATCATTATGCTGGTGCTGTGGCACTGGTTAAGCTGCTGCCTGCAGTGCTGGCATCCCATATGGCTGCCAATTCGAGTCCTGGCTGTTCCACTTCCAATCCAGCTCTCTGCTATGACCTGGGAAAGCAATGGAAGATGGCCCAAGTCCTTGGGCCCCTGTACCCATGTGGGAGACCTGGAAGAAGCTCTTGGCTCCTGGCTTTGGATTGGCGGAGTTCTGGCCATTGCAGCCAATTGGGGAGTGAACCAGCAGGTGGAAGACCTCTCTCTCTCCCTTTCCTTCTCTCTTTATGTAACTGACTTTCAAGTAAAATAAATAAATCTTTTAAAAAAAGATCATTATGAAGATTGTGTAGCAATACGGCGTATGCTATGAAGTTACTAACATCAACTACCATGCCAAGAACCTTATATTTCTTAATTTATTTAATCCTCACTATCACCATTCCCATTTTACATATTGGAAAAATGAGGTACAGAGTAGTGTACTCAGTTGTTCATATCAGAACCTGGAGAATCAGGTTCTATGGCATGTGTTCTTAACACTAAAACATTCTTCATGGAGTTAGTTGGAAGAGAACCTTAAACAGTATATCTGTCTGTCTATCTAATGATTCTGATTGCAAAGAAACACAGAATTCGGAAGGAACTATCAAATACTAATGGTTCCAAATGAAAGTATGAAAGTATTTTCTATGTTCTCTATTCAAGAGGGTGCTTGTTTTTCACTGGCTCGTGGGTGAGGCTCTCTCCCAAAACACAGGATGGATTTATGTCTGCCTAGAGGCTGTGTATTGGGCTGAGGTAGAGGGCATAGAAACAGTTGGAGCTCAGTAAGTACACATTCATTACTCAGGGCATCAGAAGGTAGGACTATAAACAAGAACACACTTTCTAGGAGATAAGGGGCTAGTGCTCCCATCTCCACGCAGCTGTGGCTGCTGAACTGTCAGTTGGGTCCCAGAGGCAGGACCAAGGACTATTGAGAATCCCCAAAGTGCTCAATGTGTGTTTACTGATGGCCTACCAAGTGACAGACAACATGCCAGGCATGGTGAAAGACACAGATAAATCAAACGTGCCATCAGGTAACACCCAATTTATCAAGCTGTGGGCACAAATGATATAAGAAAATCAGTAGTTAAAGGTCATTGGAAATTCCTTCCTTTATTTATTCAGCATCACATATGAACCAGACTCTGGGGTACTGAGGATATCTTTGGTAACATAATAGATCAGGTTATCAAATGATTGCAAGTGTGGTGACCATTATGAAGAAGTTGCTTATGATATCTTAGTTTTTTAGCTTATATGTAGAAAAACTATGAAGGTGTCTCTGAAAAGTTTATGGAGAATGAATATTATGAAAAAACTATGCATAGATTTTCATTTTTCTGCTCCCAAACAACCCTGTCTTTTAATTCCACTATTCTACAAGATTCCAGATATCACCACTATCAACTGAGCTTTGCAGATTCATGCCTCCCTACACACTCTGTATACCCATCATGTTATTCATGGTCCCCTAAACACACCATGCACTTTTACACTTATGTGCTTTTGTCCATTGTGTTCCCACTCTGTAGGACCCTGTTGCAGTCCATGATTTATTCCTTAAGATTCAGCCCATCTGATTGCCTCTGTGATTCATTGCCTGCTTCTCCCAGGCATCGTTAACCATCCCTTATTCTTATTTCCCCGTATTTTCTTATTTAACCTGAATAAAGCTGGGCTGTGTCACAGCCAACCTCATCTCCGAATTACTTCAACAGAAACTCCAAACTAACACCCAGGAAGCATCAGAAGTAATCTAAACAATTACTTAAATCTCTTAAAATGGTGCCAGGAGAATTGCACTGTATGAGCACCTCCTAAATCCCCAATATCCTTTGTTCATCATTTTCACCAAAGTCTATTTTGGTGCCTACTTGCCACTTCTTTGTCTCTCCACAAGGAATTCCATCCCTCTTACTCTCCACCTCTTGATACTCACTTTCATTTTGTTTCTGATGGGTCAGAATCTGTACTTCAGAAGATCTCCAGATGAATATATGTGCCCATTCAAGTTTGAGACACACTGAACTAGTGACTTCTCTAGGTGCAGCATTCTTTTCTGCTCATTCAATTCTTTTTCAGGACTATGAAAAGCATGTGCCACTAGATGGCAGTGAAGGTATTCTACCACAGATGTTCCCAAAGACACCGCACTTTTGATGGGCCTTTTCTTTTTTGGGATATCAAATGTCTTCCAGAGTTAGAATCTGAGAGTTGAATCACTGGGCTTACCTGCAGACACTAAGAACTGGATGTGGATTGGAGATCACGCAGTCCCATAATTGTGCAGATGAGGAAACAGGGCCAGAGAGAGAGGATGGTTTGCTCTAGTCAGTCACCCAGTTGTAAGCAAACGCAGGAAAGCTTGAGGCACAGCTTCCACCCTTCATGGTCTGTGAAGCTCAGACAGCCTCTCCTGACTGGAGCTGAAGGTAGTGGGAGGGACATTGTTGGATTTCACTGTGTTGGAACTGAGCTTGGGCAGTGGATGTCACTCAGCTGTGACTCTGGGAGGGGTGGGAAATCTGATAGGAAAGAGTTTCAACTTGCTCTGAAAGGATGTGCAGGCAGCCACTACTTATTGACCACACTTACTGTGACCTGTGCTATCTGCCCACCTGCATTTGTTCATCTAATTCTTTACAACAATTCTATGAAGTAGGTACTAATGTGCTCCCACAACTGTGGTCTCTCTCTCTTTCTTTCTCTCTTTTTCCCTCTCTCTCTTGAAAAGCGAGGCTCAAAGGAAGTAGAAACAATCAGGAGAGAACTTCTGCATCCTCTCATCATCAAGTCTACCAACTCTTTGCCTCTGTTCGTATACTTTGCCCTTTCTCCATTGGCATCCACACATTCTCCTTGCTCCTGAAGCCACTTCTGCTTGTGTACTAGATTCCATCATTTTTCTTCTCAAGGAATTTCTTCTGTTATTTTCTCCCAGCTCCTGCAGCCTCAATTTCCCCTTCTCTAGTGCATCATTCCCATCAATGTGCAAATATGTTGTAAAGTTTCCCTGTTTGATAACCTCTCCCTGGAACCCATGTTTTAGCATTTTATTCCTTACTCCCCTTTATTGCCAAATTCCTTTAAAGAGCTGAATATACTCCTTCCATTTCCTTCTTTCTCAGTCTGCCAGAAACCCAGCCAAATGACGTGACTTGCCTCCACCTTGTCAAATCCGGTGGTCACTTCTCATCCTTCCTCTCAGCACCAAGTAACAGTGCTGCTCATTCTCTCCTTTGAGGAACTCTTTCTGCACTTGGCTCCTAGAATGTCACACTCATTGCAGCTACTTCACCAGCTACTTCTTCTTTTGTCTCCCTCTGGGATCCTCCTTGGAGGCCATGCTCTGAGATGGCATGCTATCCTGACTAAGCAAAAAGTAGAATTCAGCAGAAAGAATGGCAGTTCTTGAGCCCTAGTTATAAAGTCTGGCAAATAATGTTGGCATCTCCATCATTAATGTTCATTTTTTTGGTGGAGGGGTGGAGCATGTAGGCTCTTGGGTTATTACTGGGGATTTAAAAACAGGGAAGAAGGGGGCTGGCACCTGTGAAAGGCTCACTTGATTAATCCTTCACCTGTGGTGCTGGCATCCCATATGGGTGCCGGTTCTAGTCCTGGGTGCTCCTCTTCCAGTCCAGCTCTCTGCTGTGGCCCGTGAGTGCAGTGGAGGATGGCCCAGGTGCTTGGGCCCCTGCACCCACATGGGAGACCAGGAGGAAACACCTGGCTACTGGCTTCGGATCAGTGTAGCTCTGGCCATGGTGGCCATTTTGGGGGTGAACCAACGGAAGGAAGACCTTTCTCTCTGTCTCTCTCTCTTGCTGTCTAACTCTATCTGTCAAAAAAAAAAAAAAAAAAAAAAACAGGGAGGAAGAAAGCTTAGGTCTTGGAGGTAACCATCCTGAGAAGCCCTGGGGATCCAGAGATGCACTGGGATATGTGCATTCAGTGTCCCTGAATACCACAGGCAGCTGAAAGCATGACTGGTTGTTGCCATTCACAATGAAAGGAAAACAAGTGTTCTTTTGCAGAGGGACTTTTCCATAATTATATTTCCTGTAAACTGAGTACTTGAGGCTGTAGGTTTGGGAAAAAATACAAAAGGACAAACTAAAAATGTAGTCTCTGCTTTTAATGATCACATTTGACAGTATCAAAGGTGTTTCCATGCTGAACAACAGATTATTAGAGGAAAGGGAAGGAAGTCACCACTTTATCAAGTGAGGGCAAAACTGCTGACCCAGACAGAGAGGCAGACAGGAGAGTTAGGCTTGGAGTGGGTCTGGTCAAGGTGGCTTGGGAGGCCTGGCCCTTGCGGGACTGAACAGCCTCTCCGATAAGGCCAGCCCTATTTCCATGATTCACAAGAGTCACCTGTGCCCAGCAGTCAGCAGCTGTTATCATTTTGTCTTCAGTGTCTTTGGAATGCCTGTTCAGAGCCTTCGTTGTAGTAGGATGTGAATGTATCAAGACTTAGTTGTCAGCACAAGTGTTCATAAAATCCAGGCCCTCTCCTCCCCACCGTCAAAACCTCTTTGTCTCAATTCTCAACTCTTACTCCCTCCTTCCCATTCTGTGTGTCCATAGCCTACTATGCACCAAAGATATTAACAATAGGAACCACGTAGTGAGCACTATGCGTGCCTCTTCTCATACATGAACAATGTTCTTAGGACAACTGAGGGCTACAGGCAGGACACTGCTGGAAAACACTTAACACAGAACCAGGGGCAGCCTCCAACCACTGAGAGTAGAAGGCCCTATGGAAGCACCCTGTCCATTCTGGTGGTGCAGGCTGGTGATCAGTCTTGGCTGCTAGTATTTTTATATCCTTTTTACAGGTAAGGAAAAGAAGGCTCTGGGAATTTAAGCCATGTGGTCACAGAACAAAGAAGGGAAGTAAGCATTCAGACTTGTCTCAATGTGTGACTGTTAAGCACTTTAGCTCACAAATTAACACTTAAATTAAAGGGGGCAACAATGGCCTGTCACAGCACACAGGCACCCTGACAAGCTTTCTGGCCCTAGGATGTGTCAGGACTGGGGGCAGTGCAGGTTTAGGTGAGGCTGGGGTAGGTGGGTATGTGCAGGATGCTCTGGAGCTGAGGCATCACCTGGACTTTCCTGTCTCCAGGCTCACTGTGTGGGCAGCCTGTAAGCAGAGGTCAGGGGCCTGACGCCACTAGGCTGGTAGCATCCTGGACCTGGCGCCTGCGAGTCTTCTTCCCTAGGAGAAACCTGGCCTGGCCTCCAGCATAACCACTCCCATTACCTTTCCCCTTCCAGGTCTTTCTTTCCTCCCCCAAAAGCTCAGATGCATGTCTGGTCCCAGCTGAAATAACAAAGTCACCTGAGTCTCTGCCTTTTCCAGAATTCCTGTGATGAGTCAGTTCATTGGCAGCCAGTGATGAGTCAGTTCATTGGCAGCCCTGTCCTGCATGGACCAGACTGGCCTGAGCAGAGGCTTCTGTGGGTCTGAGGAATAATCAGAAGCCCCGGGGAGCTCTTCTCCCTTCAAGTGCTGAGGCTCTGAAGGCTTAGTGATTCTGAGGGCTGGCTGGGAGGCAGTTCAGATAATGTGCCCTGAGCTCCTCCCAGCTCCAGGCAGTTGCCCTGACCTCATGAGCTTGGGCCTCTGAGGATATCAGTTATGTCTTTCCTTGTCATACTGAGGGTATGAGGCTGGGCTAGTGTTCAAAGCCAGCTGCACTGCCCAATCTTATTTTCAAGGGGCCACTGGGTTGCATCTCTGCAGTTGTGGCTCCCAGGGAGATCCTCAGATTCTATCCCCAGGTCTTACTGGGTGGCCAGGGCCCATCTCAGCTCACATCATCAGTGTGGTTTTGGTTTCTTCATTTCACTGCTAATCCTCTTGGCTAGCATTTCCCTTCTTTTCTCCGTCTCTCTCTCTCTCTGTGCTTCATTCACAAACCTTATCCCTTCTGTTGATAGAGAACTCCCCTGCTCTTTTTGAGCCCTGCTATGTTATTTTGTTTCATTTCTCCTCATTTAGGATTTGGAAGTTAGAAAGGACACTTCCAGAATGGGTGCGTCTTCTGTGGTGACCCACTGGTCACGGGACTCCTCACCCGTCATCCACTAGCCACAGTGAGCTGGTACTGCCCACTTATCTATGAGAACACACATCCCAGGTCCTGGGCCCATCACTAACCATCCTGTGGCCATGGGTGACTCCTTCCCCTCTCTGGGCCTCACTCTCAGGTCTGAAGACTATGGGAGTTAGAGAAGGGAGTAGCAATGACAGGGAGGAGAGGGGGAGAGCAGCAGAACAGTGGGGAGCAGCAACACCCACCCTCAGGTGGGGTCTGCAATCTGACTCTTACCATGATGGGAAGACCTGCTCCATCACCTCATACACACGGGTGCAATAGCAGCACCGTGTCATGGACAGAGTGGAGAATTCAGAGTCAGAAATAAGTGGCTTCCACCTTGGTGCATGTCTGGCCAGGTGACCTTGAGCAAGCCTTCAACCCCTTGGACTTGCATTTTCTCATCAGTGACACAGGGCAGCCTTGAATGTCCCCTCAGAGGGGCAGTGGGGCGTTGCAAGAACTGGTGAGATAGTGTGACTGAAAACTGCTCTTCAGTCCAGTGCATGCAAAATGTTCCATTTGGGTCCTCTGGAATGCATAGTCTGCAATCTAACAGAGTGCTCGGGGTGTTTTTAGGAAGTGGGCTTGTGGAAAGAAGGGGAAGGAAGCAGATGGGATGGGGGCAGTTGAACTGAAGTTGAGCTGTGATGGAGACTGCAGAACCTCAGCCAGCTCTGCAGAGACTTCAGTCCTGCATGGAGCCAACAAGCAGGCCTTACATTCCCTCAGCCCTGGCAGGAGAGGACTGTGGGTGAGGTGGGTCTCTGTAGCAGAGGCTCTGCCGTCAGTTGGGGCAACCAATCTTTCTGCCATCAGTTGGGGCAACCAATCTTTCCTGGAAGGAGCCTCTTGGTCCACCCCTTTATTGTTACTTGTATATCACACCTGGCGTCAGGCTGTGCTCTACAAAGGCTGCAATGGTATTACAGGGCTCCTGCCATTCTGAAACTGCTTGCCAGTTCTCCTCATGAGTTCTGGAATCATGAATTTAGTCTTGTTTCTGGGAGAAAAATGGGAAATTTCCCTTTTATTTGCTGTGGAACCCACAAGCCTCTTATATCAGATTTTGCCTGGAGGGTCTATAGGTAGGACATAAAAAATGAAACAAATGAATTGCTTTGCTTTAAAAAGTAGCTCTGTATTTCAAAAGCTGGAGCTATAAATTTATATTTATTAAATAAAAGCTTTCCAAAAAAGTAGTTCTGTGTATAAGCATGCAGACATGCACATGTAAATATGCACATATATGAGTGTCTGAGCACAGGTGGGGTTGCAGTTGTATGTGAGTGTAAGTATGAGGATCGAACAAGAGACAGGCCATGGGGGCAGGCGTCCAGTGTAGGCACACCCACATGTGTGGCTGAGTATGCTTATGTGACTGGCAGCTTGTATAGATGTCATTCATTCACTCTTCAAACATTTATAAAGCATTTGTAATGTGACTTGGGAGCTGGGGGACAAGCATAGGTGAGGCTTGATTCCCACTCTGGGAGCTTCTTATCACCTCCTTGGGAGGCAGGCAGCACAATGGAGGTATGTGGGGTACAGTGAGGTAAGAGAAGTGAGAGGGGAGCAGGCGGGTGGGTGCTTCACTCAGACTGGGGAGCACGGGATGGTGTGGGGACTTTCCTGGACTAGGAGACCCTCAAGCTGCGTGTTGAAGGGTTAGCAGAACTTATGCAGACTAAAATGATGGGAAAGTGTGGTGGGCATAATGTGCACATTCAGAGAAGCGACTGCTCACGAGGTCGCAGGGCTAAAAGTGAAGGGTGGCTCAGCGGGCAGAAGAGAGACCCCTGTAGCCTTATGCCTTCAGGGAAAGAGTGGACTCTATCACAAGGAAAGAGTGGCACAGTCGCTATACTTGCATCGTAGAGGCACACTCTGGCAGCAGTGTGGGGGTGGACAGCGTTGCCTGCTGCCTGGCCTGATACGTTCTATTGCATGATCTATGAGGATGTACGCATGTGGGACTGTCTGTGGCTCGTACATCTGGAGCCTGTGTGCCAGGTGTGCCACCCACATGCACTTATTTTCCACTTCCATCCTCTGGTCTTGGCAGCCCAGAGGGTCCTGGGGGGTGGCCGTCCTGCTGCTGATTCATGGGTATGTGGTATGACGGGGGAGCTGGTCAGGGGCTAGCCAGCAGGTGCTTCCTGCAGGGCCAGAGGCACACCCCAGCTCACTGGGCTGATGTTGATGTGATGAGGACAGTGGGAGAATGCTTCCCTCCCCCAGCCAGTCCTCCTGGAAAGCACTGCTCAGTCTGCAGAATGTACTTGTTTGGGTAAGCCTTGGCTGGCCAAGGCCCTGTCCCAGGCCCAGGCATCAGGGTGAGGGGAGGCAAATGAAAGGCTAGGAGTTTCCTCTCTCTCTCTGGACACCTACTCTTCAGACACTGGAGTCACGTATTTTGAACTTCATCATCTAACTGTGCTATCCCACCTCTTGAAAATTCAAGACAAATACCAAAACGTTATTTATCACATTTCTTGTTCCCTATAATGTTGACCACAAGGAAAGGAAGGGACACTTGGTTTTGTAACGAGTATAAGACCTGGGTACAGTATGATGAGTGGTAACTAACTTGGGATTTGGAGTCCAAGTGCCTGGGGCTCAAGTCTCAACTGCATACTCAATGGCTATGTAAGTTACTTACTCTCTCTGTGCCTCAGTTTCTTCATTCATAAGACCGAGGAGCTAATATCTCATAGTATTAACTATGCTCAGTGCTTAGAACAGTGCCTACCTAATGAATACTCATCTGTAAACCTTAGCTGTATCGTCCGGGTTTGAGTCCTCTGGAATGTGTTCCTAATTCATTTGATGACAAGTTGGAACTTCTCTGGGGTTCTAGAGGAATCTTCTGTGAAATGAGATATAGTCAATCATTTATTTCCAAGGACAAGAACTGTCTCCCACCTGCTCATTCTGTTTATCTTACAGATCTTCACAGATCTTTGATTTTAAAGGATTTTGCTTGCCAAATTTCATTTATAAAACAATAACTTATGCTGACTCACAAGGTGTCTCTTGAATATCTCAAAATGTTCCATACTGAAAACTCCTAAGTCAGTGAGATAATCCCTGACAGGCCACTTTCCATTCTAGCTCTGATACTGGTACCTCCATGACAGGAAGCAAATGCCTTCTGCTGTTTCTGGGTTCTAGGATAGGAGGTGACCAAGTGAAGATGCTTCTTGTGGGATTTTTTTTTTTTAAGTTTGAGTGGTAAACACACACACACACACACACACACACACACACACACACAGGAAGCTCTCTACTGATTCACTCCCCAAATGCCCATAATAGCTGAGCCAGGAGCCAGGAGCCAAGAGCTAAGAACTTAATCCAGATCTTTCACATGGGTAGCAGGATCCCAGTTACTTAAGCCATCACTGCTGCTTCCTAGGGTCTGCATTACAGAAAGCTGAAGTCAAGAACTGGAACCAGAACTCAAACCGAGGTACTCCCATACTGGATGTATGTATCATAATTATAGACTTAATTGGTAGGCCCAAGGTCGTCCTTCACACTGGCTTTTAACGTGTTCTACGTTCCTGATGCTAATGTCTTTGAGGGTTATCATTCTCAGCAGTACACATTCCAGCCATGATCAGGGAAGAAATTGTCCTGATTCCTTGCTAGGGATAAACCCTGTGTTGGGAAAACCCAAGAGTAAGTTATTATGGGCTGTGGAAAGCCATTTTAATGGTGACTGATGTTTTGGTCTGATGAGTCCCATGCACTGGTACTTTCTATATGAGTGTATTTACTCTTTGAATTTTCATAATACTCTTTCAAGGCAGTGATTATTATGTCCATTGAATAGATGATGATACTGTTATTAGAGAAGTGGTTTGTCCAAGCTCAGTCACCTAGTACAAGAGCGTATTGTTTAGAATTTCTTACATACAGTAGTAAATTACAAAATTCTTACCTACCTCTGAAGTAGTAGTGATGATTTCCGTTTTGTAGATAAGGATCCTGAGGCTTAGCAAAGTTAAGGGACTTGTTCAAAGTTACAGGGCTAAGAGTTAGCCAAGTGGAGGTTGAATCCAAGTTTAATGTTCTTTGTTTAACAGCTGCTGGCAGCCAACCAGCTATGAGGTGGTACCCCTCCCCCACTTTCACATGCAAATGAGTCTTGTGAAAAGGCATTCATCTTCAGGCTTTGTCAGGTGGGCTGGAAACTTACCTTGGATGTCATCATTGAACATGCAGTACTTGTTGCGGTATTTGTTGAGCAGGCGGAAGGCGTTGGCATTGGCGAAGTCTTCAAACTGGATGAGGCAGTTTATTCCAAACCTAGTGGGGAGAGGGGGGAGAACCCATGATTGCCTCTCCAAGGCAGATCTCTGGCAGATCTCAGCCTGCTCTGGGAGTGGAGAGGTGTTGGCCAGGGGCAAGAGTAGGATGACTTCTTCATGTGGGTTTTTTGCCACCTAGCTGACTCTGGAACTGCTGCATTTGGAGCTCTGCCTGCCCCATCATGGATGAGGACCAGGAAGAGGGAGAGTAGGGGACACTGGATTTGGTGGTCAGCTAGGCCACCATCACTGTATCTGAGTGGTTCATGGCTCCTATGGCTGCCATGGCAGAGCCAGGGGTGCTGGGAAGGCTGAGATGGGCCTGCCCTCTCGGCAGCCAGTGGCCTTCCAAGAGCAATAGAAGGCTTACTGTAAACCCAAGTGTTTGCTGGCTGGCTGGCTTCCCCTGTGCAGGTAGCTGGGGAGCCTCCACAGTCTCCAGATCTTTCCCTTGCTGGACTGTGAGGCCTGGACGTCACTGCCATGTGCTATCTCGGTGAAGGTGTTTTTCCAAGTGCAGGCTTATAGAAGAATCAGCCAGTGAGTTTTTTAAAAATGCTGATCACACAGACCCTCTCTCAGTGGAGTGGGGCTTGGGAATCTGTGTTTTTGTCATGAAACCCAGGGAGTTCTGATTCTGACAGTCTGGAGAATTCTTAGAGACACTGTCTTTCCTAGTATACTACTTGCTATGCTTTAGTTAAAATCAGGCTTAGACAGCTCCAGATTTCACAGTTTTCTTAAAAAAATGACAGGCTCATTAGAGTTTCATAACCAATTTTTCCTTTTGACGTTTGTTGTGTGTTAGGCAGCAGAGCATGAAGGCCACTGCTCACTTGTACCAGGCCACCCCAGCGAGGCTTTCCTGCCCACATCCTTCTGGCTGTTTGCTCCTGGTATTTGATTATTTTGTTGCTGTCTCTTATTCTTTCTGGAAGCAAACATGGTAGTAATTACTAAAAAATTAATTAACACATGCACAGAAAAATAGATTTCATCTTGTGGGCCACTACGTAATTGAGAAACTGCCATCTGGTTTTTTCTTTTTCACATTTTTCCTGCTCACCGAGGGAAAATGTGTCCTGACTGATCCACAAGGGGTGTCAGGGCAGGGATGGGGAGAAGTGCCTGCCATTTAAACCTCGTATGAACTACAGGCTTGCTGCCAGCTGTGACTCGCTGTGGAAAGATTTATTACTTTGCTGGAAGAGGGGAGGGCCAAGCACTTGGGGGGCTCCTTTCCTCTCTCTTTTTAAACTATTTATTTACTTATTTTTATTTATTCAAAAGGCAGAAACTCAAAGAAAAGAGAGAGAGTTTCTTTCTCTGCTGGTTCACTTCCAAATGAGGGCTAGGCTGGGCCAAGCCAAAGCCAGGAGCCCAGAACTCAATCCAGTCTCCCCCATGAGTGGTGGCAGGGACCCCTTAGCACATGAGCCATTACCTGGAGCCTGCCAGAGAGCACATGATTATGGAGCTGGAGCCAAGAGCGGAGCTGAGATTCAACCGCAGGTACTCTGAGATGGGATATATGTGTCCCAGGTTGCATTTTAACCTCTTTGGTAAATGCCCACTCCTAGGCATATCTTTCCGATGTGGCTGGTCCAGGAAACATTTTTGCTAACCTAATAATTTTGTGCATGGCTTACCCTGTGGGCAGAAATGGCACTGGACAAACAACTCTTTGCTCCTGCCTTGGTCCTTCCAGAGCCTTAGTTAGTCTGTGCTGCTTCTGGTGAGGGAACATTTCAGGGGCAGAAACAGAAAGTTAGTGACCTGCCACAGCCCAGTGCTAGTAGGGCTGGGCTTGGGTCAACAGGCTGGTAGGCCTGACCTGGCTCTCCACATACACCTGAGTGACCTTGCACATGTCTTGTCACCACTCTATTCTGCCTTACTTTCCCATCTGTTAATGGGCACAATAATACATGCCGGCCAACTTTTGTGAATGGTTGAGAGGATTAAAAGCTGAGGGTGGAGGCCGGTGTTGTGGTGTAGCAGGTAAAGCTGCCACCTATGATGCTGGCATCCCATATGGGCAGTGGTTCAAACCCCAACTGCTTCACTTCTGATCCAGCTCCCTGGTAATGGCTTGGGAAGAACCGTGGAGGATGGCCCAAGTGCTTGGGCTTCTGCACCCACATAGGGGACCTGGATGAAGTTCCCGGCTGCTGCCTTCAGCCTGGCTCAACCATGGCTTTTGCAGCCTCTAGGGAGTGAACCAATTGATGGAAGATCTCTCTTTCCATCTCTCCCTCTGTCTCTGTAACTCCAACTTCCAAATAAATAAATAAGTCTAGTTTTTAAAAAAGCAGAGGGTAATTTTCTCTAGCTTCCTTATTTTTTTGAATATTTATTTTATTTATTTGAAAGAGTTACACAGAGAAAGAAAGAGAGCTTCTATCTGCTGGTTTATTCCCAAAATGGCCACAGTGGTCAGGGTTGGCCTAGGTCAAAGCCAGGAACCAGGAGCTTCTTCTGGGTCTTCCACATGGGTGCAGAGGTACAAGGATTTGGGCCATTCTCCACAGCCTTCCCAGGCATATTAGCAGGTAGCTGGATCAGAAGAGGAACAGCCAGGACTTGAACTGGTGCCCATATTGTATGCTGGATTTACCTGCTAAGCCACAATGCTGGCCCCTCCAGCTTTACTGAGGTATCATTGACAAAAATTATAAATATTTAAGGTATACAATGTGATGATTTGGTAAAAGGACACATTGTGAAATGGTGACCACAATCACACTATTTAACTTATCCATCATCTCTCACTCATGTAGTTGTTTATATGTGTAGTATGGGAACCTAAGATTTCTTCTCTTAGCAAATTTCAAGTATATAACACTGTATTATGAACTATACTCTGAGGGTGATTTATAGACTGTAAAGTGCTAAGTACAAGTGTAATTCTGGGGACAATTCTTATTCACAATCACAGAGTAAGTGCTGATGAGGGTAGAGGGTAAGGCAGGGGGCTCACTGTTTCTTGCCCCACCACCCAGCCCTCTTTTTTATACTAGGAATATAAACAACAGATAAAACCATGCATAAGTATAACTCCATGCTTGCCAAGCCAACATTTACAGTGAGTGTTTTTCATGGTGTGAATTTCAAGTATTTAAATTGGGAGGGGGGAACAGAATGTCTTTGGATGCTGGTGACATTTTGCTATAAATAATTCCCACAAGACTCCCAGTGCTGTTCTGGAACTGGCCTGGAGCTAAAATGCTGAAAAGGTCAGAAAACAAAACAAGTCATGCATGCTTTTATTCTCTCTGCCTCTGTCTCTGTCTGTGTTTCTTTGACACACACACACACACACACACACACACACACGAGCTTTAAGCAATACCACCACTTATTTGCAGAGATGAAAATAAAGTAAGAATTATAAACAAATACCTTTGTTTAATGTATAATTAATGTTTAATAATTAATTCAGTTTTAAATAAGAAATCCCTCTCCCAACCCATGAAGCAATTTGATGGCACATTGAAGAAAACCTCATTAATGCAGATCACTTTAATCTTTACTTGAAACTGCATAAAAGACCCTGTGGACCACCATCCAATCACCTGGATGGAGAGATCCTAGAGCTCCTTGGATTTAAGAACCTCCAGATTCCTGTCCATCTTGGACACCCATGCCCATGGCTGCTCTCTGGATCTTTCATAATCAAGAAGCACTCCTAATCTAGGTTTTCACACTGTTCCCTTTCAGTATCTGACCACAGCCTCTCCTTCTACTTTCCCTCACTGCTACTTCACCTACTCTTTTTTTTATTTGACAGATAGAGTTAGACGGTGAGAGAGAGACAGAGAGAAAGGTCTTCCTTCCATTGGTTCACCCTCCAAATGGCCATTACGGCCGGTGCTGTGCTGATCCGAAGCCAGGAGCCAGGTGTTTCCTCCTGGTCTCCCACACGGGTGCAGGCACCCAAGCACTTGGGCCATCCTCCAGTGCCTTCCCGGGCCACAGCAGAAAGCTGGACTGGAAGAGGAGCAACTGGGACTAGAACCGGCGCCCATATGGGATGCCAGTGCCGCAGGCAGGGGATTAACCAAGTGAGCCACGGTGCCAGCCCCTTCACCTACTCTTTGTTGACATCAATACACTTTGCCTTTTGCCCTGTTATTCCAAGTTCTCAACCTCTCCCTTGTGGCCTTTCATGAAGCTGAGCCACTATTGAGTCTGAATCTAGGGTGGTTACTTCAGTCACTGTCTTAGTACCATCCATCCATTCATTATCCATCCTCCTATCTGTTTGTTCGTCCTTCATGGATCCATTCATCCATCCATCCATCCATCCATCTTTCCAAGGGTATCTGTTGAGCGCCTATGAGGAGCTGATACTGCAGTTCAGTAATGCTTTAGGAGGGGGTGGATTCATGAAGGAGCTGAGTGGAAACACGGTGTTGTAAGTTGGTCTGACAATTTGATAAACTAATGAAAGGCCAATTAAAGGCCGGCACCGCAGCTCACTAGGCTATTCCTCCACCTGCGGCGCTGGCACACTGGGTTCTTGTCCCAATTGGGGTGCCAGATTCTGTCCCGGTTGCCCCTCTTCCAGGCCAGCCCTCTGCTATGGCCCAGGAGTGCAGTGGAGGATGGCCCAAGTGCTTGGGCCCTGCACCCCATGGGAGACCAGGAAAAAGCACCTAGCACCTGGCTCCTGCCATCGGATGAGCGCGGTGCGCCGGCCGCAGCGCGCCATCGTGGCAGCCATTGGAGGGTGAACCAACGGCAAAGGAAGACCTTTCTCTCTGCCTCTCTCTCTCACTGTCCACTCTGCCTGTCAAAAAAAAAATTACAAAAAAAAAAAAGAAAGAAAAAAAAGGCCGCTTAGAAACATAAGTGAAAATCTAAATTTCGCTTAGCTGAGAAAAACTTTTCTCAAATTTATCCATGTACATTCAAATCACACACAATGGTTTTCCACAGCAATGCTAATTTATGTCATTTATGAATTTCCTTATACATTCATGAAAACTCTAGTAACAATGGTAATAAAAACAGATAACCTTGGGGCTGATACTATGGCTCAGCTGATTAAGTCGCTGCCTGCAACACTGACATCCCATATATGTGCTGGTCCAAGTCCCAGTTACTCTACTTTCTATCCAGCTCCTGGCTAATATGCCTGAGAAAGCAGCAGAAAAGGCCCAAGTCCTTGGGTCCCTGCACCTACCTGGGAGACTTGGGTGAAGTTTCCTTCCAGTCCCAAAGAGTGAACCAGCAGATGAAGGATCACTCTCTCTCTCTGTCTCTCTCTCTCTTTGTGTGTGTGTGTGTGTGTGTGTGTGTGTGTGTCTCCCTCTCTGTAACCCTGCCTTTCAAAGTAAATCTTTAAAAAAATAGCCTCTATTGAGTGTTTATTACCTGGTGCACACCATGCTAAACTCTTTATACACACTCTTTCAATTAATCTTTGTGTGGCTTATGAAATAGATGCCATTTCCAGAGAAGGAATCCTGAGTTACAGATGTTATTTGCCCAGGGGCTATTTACTGTATTGCACTTGGTAAGTGGTGGAGATGCAATTTGAATTTGGCTCCATTTGACTCTAAAACCTACCTTAATTTGCTTTTAATAACAACACATAACAACACGGATTTATGAAAGATGAAACTAAATACCTAATGAAGCTGAATTTGTTTTTCCTTTGAGAAAGAGAACGATTTTCATGTGGTGAAGAAGATACTGAACACGGAGACAGAAAAATCACGCTCTTTCTCTGTTTTTGACAAACATAATGAGTCTTGGCTGAAGTCCCCTTTCTTACTCTGAGTCTCTATTTCCTTGCCTGAGAACCTTGGGGGGTACTTAACGTATATGGGGTTGGCGTTGATACATGGAGAGCATCACTCAAATATTTCTATAAGTCCAAAGCAGGGACATATGACCATTCTTAGCAAAAACAACCTGGTGTCAGATAGCCTGAAGAGTTTGTACTTTGAGTTCTTCAGGTGCTTACACAAATCAGGCCAGCTGAGGGAACAGGGCTGCAGCGGCTACCTTCCCAGGACACACTGTTGGAGCAGCAGTGGGCTCCTCACAGAATCATACCCAGAGCTGGGATTTTAGCACTGGAAGTGTCCTTCCTGTCCCTTGTCCCACTAGAGGCCATCCCCTACCCAGCAGACTCCTGTTTATTTGTCCCCTTCCGCACTTTTGAACTCTTCACCCTGTAGCCCTGGCAGCGGCAGCAAAACATCTGATGATTCTCCAGTGAAGAATTCCTGCAAAGGAGAAGAGGCAGCTCCCCAAGCCACACATGGAGCTGCCAGGGAAGGCATTCCAAGGCCAGGACTCACTTAAATCACAAGGCTGATGGGTGGATATTTGATTCATTTTTCCTGCAGTGCTCAAGCAAGGGGAAGTCTGCAAATTGGGACCTGTGCCTGGAAATCGGACAGTGACACAAAACCTAGACTATGACCAACAGAGCCAGGCACCTGCCACTTGAGATACAGCCTCCCCAGGGGAGGTGACTGTTCTGTCCTCCCCCCGAACAAGCTGACTAGATGCTGAGTAGGGGGTGTTAGACTAGAACATCCCAGGGGCTGTAGACCATTTCTTTGTTCTGAAGGTCAAGACCTGCAATTCTTTCAAACACCTGGGTCTGACCTCTTTCAGGCCTGAACAAACAAGAGAGACCTGAGAGGAGCAGGTGAACTAGCTCAGCCAGTCTCCAAACAGAATGACTCAAGCCACCACACATATTTCCATGGGAATCTTCTCTGTTTCCCCAACAAAACACACACTTCCCACTGTTGAGTGTTCAGTGAGAGTATCAGCTATTACCCAGCAGAAAATTATTTGCTTTATTATTATTTTTCCTTCCAGGAACTAGAGTTGACAGAATCATGAAAACTCCAGGCATTTTGCTATTCTATATATTCCACTAAACTTGAGTCCTGTGAGGTGCTATCACAAAGAGGTTCAGTGGTTAAATAAGTTTGGAAAACTCCAGGAATTGCATATAGCATATACATTGCATATTAAAGCCTCTGAAAAGTCCTGTATTAAGAAACCTATTTAATCTGACACTTTATATAATTTTATTTGGCCAGAGACCTCACCCTGCTGCCTTGGCAGAGTGTGGTTGGAGAGACATGACTCTGTAGCAAGAACTTGTATAAGATAGGGCTGGGTGAATTCTGGGTAAAGCTATCTCTCCCCATAGTTACTACAATTGCTGCTTGCCATCAGTATCCCAGCTCTCACCTCCCTTTCTCCAAACTATCCTCTGCATCTTTCTAAACACAAATCTGTGTAAATTAGTTGTTTCCTGAAAATTCTCAAAAGACTTCCACTGCCTTTGGAGTTATGTTCAAATTCTAGCAGTGTTCATTATCATTCAACATCTACATGTCTTTGGATGTTCCTGGTACATTTTACTGCTTTCCAACCACCATGGGCCCTTGTTTAGTCCCATGTTTTTGCTCAGGTTGTTGTTTATTTTGCCTAGAATGCCCCCCCCCCCTTTTTTGACAGGCAGAGTGGACAGTGAGAGAGACAGAGAGAAAGGTCTTCCTTTGCCGTTGGTTCACCCTCCAATGGCTGCCACGGATGGCGCGCTGCAGCCGGCGCACCGCGCTCATCCGATGGCAGGAGCCAGGTGCTAGGTGCTTTTTCCTGGTCTCCCATGGGGTGCAGGGCCCAAGCACTTGGGCCATCCTCCACTGCACTCCTGGGCCTTAGCAGAGAGCTAGACTGGAAGAGGGGCAACCGGGACAGAATCCGGTGCCCCGACCGGGACTAGAACCCGGTATGCCGGCGCCGCAAGATGGAGGATTAGCCTGTTGAGCCACGGCGCCGGCCTAGAATGCCCCTTTTTGCTTAGGCTAACTCCTACTCAAACTGTGAGACCCAGCTCAATGTTACTTTTCTTGGGAAGCCTTACTTGAACCATCACTTTCTCTACGTTTAGGATAATGCTAATTCTTCTCTTCTATATGTTTCCATGATATTCTGAATATATCTATAATAACATATATCACACTATATATAACAGTTATTGAAATATCTATTCTAGGCCGGCGCCGTGGCTCAACCGGCTAATCCTCCGCCTTGCGGCGCCGGCACACCGGGTTCTAGTCCCGGTCGGGGCTCCAGATTCTGTCCCGGGTTGCCCCTCTTCCAGGCCAGCCCTCTGCTGTGGCCCAGGAGTGCAGTGGAGGATGGCCCAGGTGCTTGGACCCTGCACCCCATGGGGAGACCAGGAAAAGCACTTGGCTCCTGGCTCCTGCCATCGGAGGAGCGCGGTGCGCCGGCCGCAGCGCGCCGGCCGCAGCGCGCCGACCGCGGCGGCCATTGGAGGGTGAACCAATGGCAAAGGAAGACCTTTCTCTCTGTCTCTCTCTCACTGTCCACTCTGCCTGTCAAAAAAAAAAAAAAAAAAGAAATATCTATTCTAGTTCAATTAAAGGAATATATTAGGTAGGGTAGTTCCTCTGTGCCAGGAATTATACTAGGTACAGTATAAAAATTTAATTTAATAAACATGTTCACTCTGAATAAGTGGCTGTCCTTGCTAGAAAACAAAGAGAAAACCAAATATGGGTGTGGATAAGGAAAGACATGCAAACTTACACTCAGGTATGTGCATGCTGAGTTTGAGACACTGAAGATATTCAAGTGTACATGTTCATAAAGCAGAGGGCTATGTGTAAGGTTCAGCAAAGAGAAAGGCAGATCAGGGCATTGTGAATGGTTGAGGTCATGGGATTGGATGACAGTCCACAGGTAGCATTTGTGTAGTGAGCAGGGAGCAGGGCCTAGGACAGAAGCCTGGAGCACACTCATTTATAAGGAGCAGAGAGAGGCCCGAGAAGAGAGCCCAGCAAAGGAAACTAATTGTTGCGAGACAGAGTAATAGGGTATCTGCCACAGGATCTGTGAGACAGATTGTGTTCAGGAATGTCAATGGCTGCCAAGATATCGAGTGAAAAACAGTGAAACAGGGATGCAGGAGTGCCTACTGGGGTCAGCATGGGGAAGATCACGGGTGATGCTTGCAGACTACCTATAGCAGCATGGTGACAGAGAAGCATATTGCATGGCGTTCAAGAACAAATGGAAGAAAAGCAAGTGCCAGGGATTTCAAATTTCAAGCTCAGCCATGAAGTAGAGGGAGGTGACTGCTGTTTGAGAGCAGTAGGATGGAAAGATAGATTTGTTTTGCACACGGGAGGTGTGTATATGGAATAGAAGAGCCAGTATGGAAGAGAGAGGATGGGGGTGGGAGTGGAGAACCTGAGGAGCTAGGAGGAGGTGGGAGTGAAAGCCCAGCTGGAATGTGAAACAGACACAGGCAGCTGTTGTGGACAAATGTGAGTTGTCACACCCCAACTCAGCCAACTCAGTGACTCACTCTGCTGGGGGTGAAGAGGGCAGGGGCAGGGCAATCGTTTAGTAGGTGAGGACAACAAATATCAAGGACTGGAAAAAGAGGGGACATTGAGCCTGACGAAGAGAAGGGCAAGTGGAGTGATGCCCAGTGCTGTATTTACACACATGAAGGGCTGTTCTGTGGACAAGGAATTCAGTGCTTATTTTGTGTGGCCTTGAGGGAAAGAGCAGACCAATGGAAGGAGGCAGAGGGCCCAGGCTTCAGTGTTTTATAAGGCAGAGATGTCAAACATGGGATGGGAAGATGAGGAGATTCTGTGGTCACAGGAGCTCCACTTGGCATAGAAGTTGCAGAAGGGGTTTCAGTCTGGAGGTAAGGGTGGAACTCTGCAGAAGGCCCTTCCCTTTCTAGCCGCACACTGGGAGGTTCCTCGGAGTGCTTGGGCCTGCAAGCCAGACTGGCGGGCTCCTGGGACTGGCATTCTTGCCCAAGGTGGAAATCTCCATTGACTAGTAAGACAGTCACAGGAAGCAGCAGTTTCTAAGCAAAAGTCCCGTGATAATATGGTCACTCCTCAGTCACTGTTCTGATGGCAAGCCCAGGCCAGACAGAAAATACTTTAGGAACAGTTTCGATTTCCTCCTGAATTTCCCTGTTTATCTGAGTTCTGGGGAAAGCACGCAAATGGCACCAGAAATTCCAAGACTGGGAAAAGAATGGTAGCTGATCTGCTGCCCTCTTGACCCCTCAAAGGTCGGGTCAGTGGTTAGTACTGACTTTTTCCTTTTGGGACAGCAACTCACTCTTCAACATGCTATATTTAAAGTCCATGTTATTTTCTTAGTCACCAACACATCATCTGGCTGGGGGGACTTCAGCATGATGTCTGCTCTTTGTTGCCCACAGATCGAGTGTGTTGAGTTGTCATGAGGCCATGGATGTCCTCCAGGAAGCTTCTCTGATTAGTTTGTCCCATTTCACTCACTCTGTTCAGCTGTATTACTCTAGTGTTTGCACCATGCAGGTTGTCAGGTAATCAGATCTCAAATTTCTTCAGATTATAAACTAACCCTCTGTTATAGAACTGGCTAAATTCTGCCCTGAATGATGACAGACTGAGGTGGAAGATGGTAGTATTGGAAAACCCAGTTTGTGTTTGTGAGTATTAAGGACCTAAATGAACCAGTGTTACAGAGAGGAAGAAAGGAAAGGGGCTGGCATTGTAGCTTAGCTAGGTAAAGCTGCAGCCTGTGATGCCAGCATCCTATATGGGCACTGATTTGTATCCCAGCTGCTCCACTTCTGATCCAGCTCTCTGCTAGTGGTCTGAGGAAAGAAGTGGAAGATGGCCCAAGTGTCTAGGCCCCTGCCTCCCATGTGTGAGACCTGGAAGAAGCTCCTGGCTCCTGACTTTGGACTGGTCCAGCTCTGGCTGTTGCAGCCATTTGGGGAAGTGAACCACAAGATGGAAGATCTCATCTCTCTCTTTCTGTCTCTCCTCTCTCCTCCTCTCACTGTAAATCTGGCTTCCAAATAAATAAATAAATAAATAAATAAGTAAGTAAATCTATCTTTAAAACAAAAAGAAAGAAAGGAAAAGGGCCAGCCAAGATTAAGCAATGGACTGGATATGATTTCCAGTGTGTGTCATGACAGCTGAAGAATGAGCTCTAACTATTCCCTTTCCTGCCCACTGCTCTGGACAAGTCAGTTTTTGGTTCACTTTGAATGATTAAAGATGCCACTGTACACCTGGTGCTCTGTGTTTGCCTAGCTCAGTAAATATTTGTTGAACAAAGTAAAGCATGAATGAAAGAATGCTAGAGAACAGTCTATCTCACAGGAGTACCCAGTGGTGTGTATCCCGTATGATATCACCAGCAACCTGTGGAGCCACACTTCCCTCTGCTAGAGGCCACTGTGGTAAAGCAACTCAGTATCAAAGCATCTGAGACTGTTTCCTTTTTCCCATGATTCAAGTTAACAAGAATAGGTACCACTATGGGAATGTCTTCCCAGCTAGGCCGGGAAAGTAGCCAAGTGGAGGGTCTGTGGTCAAAGACTTCAGGTTTTGCATAAAATCTAGCTGAGTGAGTTTGGGTGAATTACTTAACCTTTCTGAACCACTGTTTGTTGATGTCTAAAGGGTTGCTGTGATTATCAAATAGAAAGCAGCCACACAGTGTTGGCATTCTATAAAATCAGGTGCTAGCTCTTTCCTGGAAATCAGGCTCTGAATTTTTAAATCCAATTAAATGTCCCAGGTCTGACCATCTTATGTCCCCTGTTGGCCTTTATCAGCATGGCAAGCAGGACCATTAGCTAGGTATTTGTTAAATGTAAACAAACCCAGCAATAGTTGTTGAGAATATCCTCCCACTTCCAGCAGATTGTAAGTTCCTTGATAGCAACACTTATTTCTGGATTCTTGTTTAATAAATATCAATGAATGACAGATTTATATATGAATAAATTAAAAAATCAAATAACTGAACACTGTCTTTTATTTATTTATTTATTTATTTTTTTGACAGGCAGAGTGGACAGTGAGAGAGAGAGACAGAGAGAAAGGTCTTCCTTTGCTGTTGGTTCACCCTCCAATGGCCACTGCGGTCGGCGCGCTGTGGCTGGCGCACTGCACTGATCCGAAGGCAGGAGCCAGGTGCTTCTCCTGGTCTCCCATGGGGTGCAGGGCCCAAGCACTTGGGCCATCCTCCACTGCACTCCCGGGCCATAGCAGAGAGCTAGCCTGAAAGAGGGGCAACCGGGACAGAATCCGGTGACCCGACCGGGACTAGAACCTGGTGTGCCGGTGCTGCTAGGCGGGGGATTAGCCAGTTGAGCCGCGGCACCGGCCTGAACACTGTCTTGAGTGATTTTCTTACTATTTTATTTGTTCATATTAAAATCCCAGGGAAAACTGAATTCTTCAGGATAGATCTTTTCTTTATATTGGCCATGTTGTAAAGCAATACAGAGAAGGCACATGGTAAATATAGGATGAATGGAAACTTGGAGAAATTTTCATGAATTTTGTGAGTGAGAGCAAGTAACTGGATAGATTTTCTTTAATTTCCCACTGCTTTTCTCATTTTGTGACCTTAGGGAAATAATTTTCACCCTGGGCCTTTCCCATCTATAAAATGAGGGAGCTAAATCCAATGAGGAGATTGTTTTCTGCTTAGGTATTCCAAGGCTGTGAGATTTCAGACCTATAGTGGGAAGGGTGGGGAAATGGGAAGAGTAAGATGGAGACTGGACCACTGAAGGCATTGCTGAAATTCCATGCATGTCAAAATCCAGAGCAGTGACTGTCTCTAATGAGAGGGACTCAGCATGTGACCACCCCCTTGAGACACTGCAATCAGGGATTACAGCTACCAGTGTGATCTTTTTACAATATTTAAAAATTAAAACAAAATCCTCCAACTTTCTTTGTAGGGTGATGCCAAGAGCCTAGAGATTTTACTTCGTTTACATTGCATTTAAACCAACAGGAGAAGTTTGGAGCCAAAGAGCCTTGGCTTTTCTCCTGGAGGTGGGCTTCCCTGGTAGGAGCTGAGTTCTAATGAGAGGTCTCTAAGGAGTGGGTATCCAGCTCTGGTAAATGATGATGCGGCTATGAAGGAAGAAACCAGGAAGGGTCAGCCAACTCACATGGACGATGATGAATTAAGAGGATGACTATTTTGATGCTGTAAGCTAGAGAGCTTTAGAATGGCAGCTGAGAGCTTGTATATCTCAGTTTTTCCTTTTCTTGTGGTGAGGGCAAGTGGGACATTGAACAAGCTGGGAAAAGACATGAGTGAGCTAACTAGACTAGCTTTTACAAGACCTTCCTACCATTTGTTATCCTGGTCTACTATATCAAGATGAGCCTAGCATATGTTGGACTATCTTTTCTTCATGTAGGAGAACAGCATAGTGGTATCCAATTTAGACGGTGAGTTCTAGAGTTAGACCACCTAGGTTCATAGCTTAGCTCCACCATTTATTAAAGGCATAACCTTGGGTAAGTTCTTAACTGTCCCGTGCTTCAGTTTTCTCATCTATAAAATGTGCATTTATTCAATAAACACTTACTGAGAACCCACACTGCACGAAGCATTGTTCTAGATGCTTGAGATACAACAGTGAACAGAGGAGATAAAGATCCTTCCCCGGAACTTATATTTTAGTGGAGAGGGCAATAACTGTATCCACAGAATAGGATTGTTGTATTAAATGAGTGAATGTTTGATTTGCTGTGTTGTCTATAAAGGAGCCCAACACTGAACTCACAAGAGGGTGAAGGCTGGGGAGTTTGCTTACTTTTTAATTACTTACTTTGTGAATGATATTATTGCTTTGTTTTGTTTTTGCAAACAGTTGTCTCTGGGCAAGAATTACTGCTGAACTCATAATTTTTAAAAAATTGATTGGGTTTTCTAATTACAAAGGAAATGCTTGCACATAAATACACATTATAGAAATGAATGACTTGGAAAGCAAAAAAATAAAAAAACCTTGACAGTCTCACCCCTTAATACTTTGGTGTGTATAAGTCCAGGTATTTTTCCCTTACATGATTTATCTTGATGGAGTCATTTCTTCTTATGATTTTTCCCACTTATCCAACTGTATTATAAAGCAATCTGCAATTTCCAGTTTAACACCAAGATTTTTTAATCATTTGCAATTATCTTTATATAAAGAAGATCGATTCAATATATACTATGTAAAGATTTCATCAGTTTGCACCCACTCAGAAACACAAAGTGTAAAAATACTGTTTCAGTACTAGTAATAGCATTATTTCACATTGGATAACACATTAAGGACAGATCCCTCATGAGACGTAAGTACACAGTGACTCCTGATGTTGATTTAACAATTTGACACTCTTGTTTATGGCGTCAGTAATCTCCCTAGGCTCTGGTCATGAGTTGCCGAGGCTATGGAAGCCTTTAGGGTTCGTGGACTTCGATCTTATTCCGACAGGGTCATAGTCAAAGTGGAAGTTCTCTCCTCCCTTCAGAGAAAGGTACCTCCTTCTTTGATGGCCCCGTTCTTTCCACTGGGATCTCACTCGCAGAGATCTTTCATTTAGGTCTTCTGTTTTTTCCAGAGTGTCTTGGCTTTCCATGCCTAAACTATTCTCATGGGCTCTTCAGCCAGATCCGAATGCCTTAAGGGCTGATTCTGAGGCCAGAGTGCTATTTAGGACATCTGCCATTCTATGAGTCTGCTGTGTATCCTGCTTCCCATGTTGGATCATTCTCTCCCTTTTTCATTCTATCAGTTAGTATTAGCAGACACTAGTCTTGCTTGTGCGATCCCTTTGACTCTTAGACCTATCAGTGTGATCAATTGTGAGCTGAAATTGATCACTTGGACTAATGAGATGGCCTTGGTACATGCCACCTTGATGGGATTGTATTGGAATCCCCTGGCACAATTCTAACTCCATCATTTGGGGCCGTTCCAATTGAGCATGTCCCAAATTTTACATCTCCTCCCTTAAACTGGAAATTGCATAGACAATTAATCAATTTTTTTAAAAAAAAATCATGTAGGATCTCTGTCCTTAATGTGCTGTACATTGTGAATTAATACTATAACTAGCACTCCAACAGTATTATCATTTTGTGTCTCTATGCGAGGGCAAACCATTGAAATCTTTACGTAATATGTACTAAATTGATCTTCTGTGTATAAAGAGAATTGAAAATGAATCTTGATGTGAACAGAAGGGGAGAGGGAGCGGGAAAGGGGAGGGTAGGGGGAGGGAGAGAAGTTGTGGGGGGGGGAGCCATTGTGATCCATAAGCTGTTCTTTGGAAATTTATATTCTTTAAATAAAAGCTTTATATATAAAAAAAAAAAGCAATCTGGGAAAGCCTGATAAAATGAATGAAGAGTAGGAAAAGATTGTGCATATGTGTATTAATAAGACATGAGAGAAAGAAAAAGAGAAAATAGGAATAAACACACCATGCCATAGGATTGTTGGGCATTGCCAGCTCCTTTCTGACCAGACTTGGATTTGGGGATTCCAGTCTTATCCATCCTTTCTTTCCCTCCAGAAATGCTCTGTTCTATGGAAGCACTTTAGTTAAATCTTTCCTGATAGAACTTCTTGTTCCTTTCTAGACAATGAGGAGTAGAAAAAGGGTCTCTCTGAAGTGCCTACAGGGGATCATTTGTGGAGATGGGCTCTTCTGTTGATATCTTGCCCTGACAATAGTGTATTCTTTTGGATTCCCATGACTCTGTTTTTCATTTTCAGAAGTTTTGTTTATTTTTCAAAACTCTCTGCTATTTTTTTACAGTAGTAAAAGTAGTTACTTTCCTTATTACCCCATTCTTTTCTTTCAAATATGTCTTTAATGAATTTAAGTTTAACTTTTTATAGTCTCTAAGAATAGTCCTTTTTCTTGAGGTTCTAATTCTTCTATTGTGTATCTTATTTTCTCACATTGAGGATTTTTTCCATGTGGAGTACTATACATAATGAATTCATTTTCACTGGGGAATTGAATCTTACACTGCATGGACTATAGAAATGGCCTTTTAGAGATGTTTTGCTTTTCCTTCTGCAGGTTTCCAAGCAATATTAATGGCAGGGAATCCTCACTTTTTATGGGGATTTTTAAACCATATAACTGTGGACTACACATCCACATTTAAGTTTCTTCCACATTACCCCCCCCCCCCCCCCCAAGCTCTTTGTCATTTCCTCGGGCTGGTGAACAAGCCTGTGACTTCCTCAAGAAAGGTACAACCTTTGGCCTTCCCCATTTTCAGGACTTTCAATGCCCTGCCTTGTTTAGACCACCACACTTGACCCTGCCTGAGTGTGGACCCAGGCCTGAATGGTGAGAAGGGAACAGCCATGGAAATGGAAGGACATTCAAGGCTGGGGAGTTAGCAAGCACAAGGGCTCTGCATCTGTTAACACAGGTGACTGAATCTGTTTGAGGAACAGCAAGGAAGAGAAGGGTAGGAAGCGAAGCTCTCAAAAAGATTCCCTTCCAGCTCCACAAGCAAAATACAAGGCTGCTCTATGCATGACCGCTCAATAAATCACTATCAGTGGGTTGATCTTGGGGAAGTTTCTGTTTCTCATTTCTGACAATGTATCTCATAAAAAGAGATATGGTTGTGCCAGAGGACAGTTTGTCTCAGAGCAGTGGGTCTCCATGTCCCAAATAGCACTCAGCTGAAACAACTGCAGACAACAGGAGAAGACTTCACTGCTGTGTACACACAAATACTCACAAGGCTTCTCCAATGCTGGGTTGGTCGCGGGGGAGTGGGATGGGAGGGAGCAAAGTATTTACTAATTATATGTTCCAGGGACTGAAAGTGGAGATAGGCCACATCCAGTGCTTTTTTACTTTTTTCCTTCATAAGTTCACTGGGGAAGAGAGGGAAAATAATATCGGAATGGAGAGGATAGATGATGGATGGGAGGGGACTATGGAAGGCAGTGAGGGATATAAAAACGGACGCGCTAACTCAAGCTTGAATGTGGGCACCACTAATGTACTGCTAAAGGTGGCTTTGGGACTTGCCTAAATGAACAATAATATCTAATGGTAGTAAAGAATATTTGAGTGTTTATTGTCATTCAGGTAATGTTAAACATTTTACATGGATGGTCTCATCTATCCATCTTAAGTGCTCTATAAGTTAAATCTTAAAAATGAATGTTAGAGATGAGGAAACCAAGGTATAGACGAATTAAGTAGTTTGTTAATAAGTGTTAATAAATATATTTTTAATAAAAGATTCAGGGGTGGGCATTTGGCATAATGGTTAAGCCACCACTTGGGACACTGGCATCTCATATCAGAGTGCCTGAGTTTTAGTTCTGGCTTCACTCAATAATCCAGTTTCCTGCTAATGTATATTCTGGAAGGCAGCAGATGGTGGCTTAAGTAGATGGGTTCCTGCCACCCATATGGGAAACCTGGACTGAATTTCCAGGTTTGGGGACTTAGCCTGGCACAGTCCCTGATGTTTCAGGTGTTTGCATAGTCAACCAGTGGATGAGAGATCTGTGTTTACCTCCCATTCTGTGTTTCTTAAATAAAATTAAATAAATAAATAAGTAAATAAATTTTTAAAATTGAGAGGTTCAAACATAGATACTTGAGCTCTAGAATCAGTGCTTTTAACAACCATGGTTAGTATTTGGGAGTCGTAACAGGGCCCCCTTTCTTAGGCAATGTATTCATACTTTATAACCTTCAGTTTCTCATTTCTTAAAACGAAGTTACTAATAGTACCTACTTCACTGGGTTCTTGGGAAAATTACGTGAATTAATAGTTACATAAACTTCTTATGCCAGTGTCCACACATAGTAACCAGTTAGGTAAATAAAAATTGTTGTTATTGTCACTATTACTCCATAGAGGAGAATTGGAACCTCCCTGGACACCCTTCTATTCCTTCCTCTCCTCTACCATAATATGAAAGCTTCAGATCTAGTCATAATTTTGTTCCTATTCTTTATACCTAGCAGTAAAATCAGGCAGCTAAGAAAAAATGAAAAGGAAACAGCCAGCTGATGTCACCAAATCCACCTCCTCAGCCGTGAATTTCTTCCAGAACTTTCTGGCTTCTTCAGTCCTGGGGCTGGACCCTAACTCATGAACTGCAAGCCCTCTCAATTGTTTGGTCTGCGTGGCCACAATAGAAGCAAATCGACCATTTGGAGTTTGGTGTGAGTTTGCTCTTTGATACAGTCTCTCAGGCCTTTCTGTGACCCAAGACAGAGTCCTTGCAGGCCTGGGAGTCTATCGCCATGCAACATCTGGCTCCTATTTGTATGGGAACATGTTGGAGCTGGACTGCCAGCAATTAGCCAAGTCAGGCTGAGTGGAAAATGCCCTGCTGTTTCAGAGGCCAGACAAGCTAAAATGAATGAGTTCCAGAGTTCCTTCCCCCGAGCTTCCTCAAAAATGGTCCAACTCATAGGCTTCACTCCATTTTAACTGATAGCGGGCCTGGTGAAGGCTTTTCATACACCAACAAACCCGCCAGTCAACCAACTGGTCCCAGTCTCACTGGTAACTGTGGGTATACCATGAGGAAAGCCATGATCCCTAGAAACTACCAGCCTGGTAGAATCACTACAGTCAGAGACCTTGAAGTAGGAGTAAACTGTAAAACTCATTCTCTTGGGGCAGGAATTTGGCCTAGTCATGAAGATGCTGGTTAAGATGCCTGTAACCCACATCAGAGTGCCTTGGTTTGCTATTTGCCTTCAGCTCCTGTGTCCAGCTTCTTGCTAATGCAGACCCTGGAAGGCAGTGGTGATGGTTCAAGTTATTGGGGTTCCTTTTACTCACTTGAAGACTTGGATTGAGTTCTCAGTTCTTGGCTTCAGTCTGGCCTGGAATCTTTGCAGGCATTTGGCAGAGTGAACTAGCAGATGGGAGCATTCTCTGTCTTTCTCTCTCTCTGTCAAATTAATTAATTCATTAATGAACACCCACTCAGACCACATCAATATTTGAACCCATTTATAACAGTCCAGGTAGGTCTTTTTCGAGTCTCTGACTGCAAAAGGTTAAAGACCAACAGCAGTTTTAAAGGAAAAATGCTAAATGAAAAGGAAAACTGCTATTATAAAATAGATGTCACAATGCAGTGCATGATTAATTGGCAAATCAACTATATGGTCAATATGTTTACAAACAGGAAAAGGGTTTCCCTATGGAAGGAGGAATTTGAATAGGGCCATTGCTATGGCTTCTGCCTCTAATTTCCTCCCAGATCCTGCCGATTTTAAACAATATAAAGGGGTTTTTAGAAGTCCACAGAAAATTTGCATTATCTTTTAAAAAATATTTAAAATATAGAATGACAGGGCATGGGGGGGGAGAGAGAGAAAATATGAATATTCCATCTGCTGGTTCATTCCCCAAATGGCTGCAACAGCCAGGGCTGGGACAAGTTGAAGACAAAAACCAGGAACTCTATCAGCTTCCCACGTAGGTGGCAGGAACTCAAGCACTTGGGCCATCACTTGCTGTCTACCAGGGTAAGCATCAACAGAAACTTCGATTGGAAGTGAGGAGTAGTTGAGACTTGTACCAGGCATTCCAATATGGGAAGCAGATGTCCCAAATGCTGGCCTAGACCACTATGCCACAGCATCCACCCTCACATTACCTTTTTTAATTTTTTTTAAAAATATATTTATTTATTTATTTGAAAAGTAGAATTACACAGAGAGGCAAAAGCAGAGAGAGAGAGAGAGAGAGAGAGAGAGAGAAAGTCTTCCATCCACTGCCCAGATGGCCGCAACAGCCAGAACTGTTTTGATCTACAGCCAGGAGCCAGGAGCCAGGAGCCTCTTCTGGGTCTCCCACATGGTTTCAGGGGCCCAAGGACTTGGGCCATCTTCTACTGCGTTCCCAGGCCATAGCAGAGAGTTGGAATGGAAGTGGAGTAGCTGGGACTCGAACTGGCACCCATATGGGATGCCAGCACTGCAGGTGGCGGCTTTACCCGCTACACCACAGTGCTGGCCCCCACATTACCTTTTAATCTCATATTTTCCACTAACTTTTTGAAGTCCTTTTCTACTTCTGTTGCTCATGAAAGTACAATGTCTATTGTTCACTTCATGAAATCTCAAATGAGATATTGGGTAGATGGGTAGCCTTTTTTTTTTTTTTTGCAGAAAAATTCTTTAATTAATGAAATCTTGAGAGGAAACATAATACAGAAAGCAATTTAGAATGACAAAGTATTTAAGTAATTTAAATCTTTTATGGTTATTATAAAATATTTTATTTCTAGAACTCAGGTGCCCATCTGTAAAACTGTGGGCTTAAGGAGCTTGATTTCAAAACACGATAGGTGATTGAAATCCTTTTACTTACTATTTTTTTTAAAGACAGAGTTACAGAGGGAGAGAGAGAGGCAGAGAGAGAGAGAGAGAGAGAGAGAGAGAGAGAGAGAGAGAGAGAGAGACACAGGTCTTCCATCCATTGGTTCACTCCCCAGATGGCTGCAACAGCCGGAACTGCGCTGATCTGAAGCCAGGAGCCAGGAGCTTCTGGGTCTTCCATGTGGGTGCAGGGGCTCAAGGACTTGAGCCATCCTTCTACTGTTATCCCAGGCCATAGCAGAGAGCTGGATCTGAAGAGGAGCAGCCGGGACTAGAACTGGAGCTTCAGGCCAGGGCTTGAACCTGCTGGGCCACAGCGCCAGTCCCAAAATCCTTTGTACTTTCCAGCTCTAGTGATTACAACCCTGTGCCTGGGTTTGGAGACCTGTTAGAGTGATGGTTAATTTTTAATGTTAACTTGTCTGGGTTAAGGGATACCTGGGGAGCTGGTAAAGCCTAATTTCTGGGTGTGTGTCTGAGAGATTAAGTCCCCAGTGAGCCAGTGGGGAAGGGAGATCTGTTCTCACCCAACATGGATGGGTATCCTCCATTCAATTGAGGGACCAGAAAGAACAAGACGGTCGAGGAAAGGTGAATTTGCTCTCTCTTCTGGGTGGAGCTGGGACACTGATTTTCTCCTGCCTTTGAACATTAGAACTTCAGGTTCTCCTGTCATCTGACTTCAGGACTTGTGCCAGCCCCCTCCCATCTTCTATATGGAATGCCATGCTTTCTGCTGTTGCTTTCTCAAATTCAGCCCCAAATTTGTACAATTTTATCTCTTCCCAGTCATCTGTGATTACTCTTCTCTCTGCATTTTCATTTAATTGAAGGTCAACACCAAAAAGTTAAGTATTTAACTTCCCTCTATTTTCTATTCAAAATTTTGTCTTCTTGGGGTAGGTCTGGTGGTGCAGATGGGTTAAACTGCTGCTTGGGGCACCGCCATCACATATCTGAGTGCCTGGTTCAAGTCCTGATTACTCTACTTCCATTGCAGCTTCCTGCTAATATGATCCTGGGAGGCAGCTGGTGATGGCTGAAGTGGTTGAGTCTCTGCCATCCACATGGAAACCTGGATGTAATTCTCTCTCTCTCTGTCTCTGTCTCTCTCTCTCTCTCTCTCTTTTTCTGTTGTTCTGTCTTTCGAGTGAATAAAGAAACTTAAAAAAAAAAGAGTTGTCTCCTTGGAAGGGCTTTAAAGTTCTTCTTTTTAAAGATTTATTTGAAAGGTAGAGAGAGAGAGAGAGAGAGAGAGAGAGAGAGAGAGAGAGATCTTTCATCCACTGGTCCACTCCCCAAATGACCTCAGTGGCCGGAGCTGAGCCAATCAGAAGCCAGGATCCAGGAGCTTCTTCTGGGTCTCCCACATAGGAGCAGAGGCACAATCACTTAAGCCAACTTATACTTCTTTCCCAGGCCTTAGCAGAGAGCTGGATCTGAAGAGGAGCAGCTGGGACTGGAACTAGTGACCATATGGGATGCCAGCACTTCAGGCCAGGGCTTTAACCCACCAAGTCCCAGCACCAGC